>CM024711.1:82954-721712 GCA_014182895.1 Angophora floribunda | reverse complement strand
TTTTACTAGTATGGTTCCTTGCACACTCCGAACAACTATTGAACTTGATCTGTCTTGGTTCTCATTAATGGTGTTCCATTTCCGCCTACTAAAAGAATCTCTCTTCTAGGTCTTTGTGTTAAAGAATAGTTCCATCACTGTTTTAAGATAACCGGAGTGTGAAGGCAATCTGTACGTTTAAAAACCATTGACCCTACAAGGAGGACCATTAGTCAAGATCTTAAAAAATACACTGGGAACATTGTCTGTGGTCCCTGCTTTGCATATATATGTTGAACCGATGAAATTGGCTAGGTCATGCACAGCTGCAAAAGAACAATGTCCGTCTGAAGAATTTGGGTATGAATGAGAATCTCCAATTGCACATTACATCATAGATTTCAAGATCATCGTTCTTGGATTTGCAATGAACCATAAGATTAGTTCCAACAGGTAAATTGTTATTGATCTAAACATATGTCATGCTCCAAATGCTTCCGACACAGCTAGTTACAAATAAATAACAAAAAGTTATGAGCGTAGCTGATGTCTTTGCCATTTAAGCGTACATTGCTCTGACATCAACATCATTCTACTCTTTCAGGATGGAAAAGGAGCAATTGCAGCATCTCGCCTGCTTGCCACAGCAATATCACCTTTCATTTTTCTTCTATTATTATCTTGTGAGCCAATTAAAGAAGAGAAACGAATCTCCAGCTGGTGACAATCGCACCTTTTGAGCCAACACCTACATCCCTTCTATTCTACGTATGACATGGTGGTTCCGTGCCCATCTCCTTTTGGAAGCATAGAACGAAACCACCCTGTTCTGAGGCTTTCTCATTTTTCGCAAAGCTGCCATTTGCAATTATCTGAAAACATTTACAAGCTCACTCGTTAGCCTAGAATCTTCAGCTTCTTCTGGTTGAATGGGGACATTATTAGAAGTCAAGGATCAGAATGTTGTTATTCCTCTCACAGGCCCCACACCTGAACTAGCCACTGCATATCTCTCGTTGCCGGATCGCTTTTAGTCTCACTTGTAGATCAATGGCCCGAAACATCGTCCACTTAAAAATGTCTCCCATCAATTCAGTTTTCTCATATTTTGTCAGTTCAAAATGAATTTATTTTACTTACGTACGAATTCAAAGGTGTTGGATTCATGATAGACATTCACTTAAAAATGTCTCCCATCGATTCAATTTTTGAATATATGGCCAGACTTTTTGAAATGTATTTATTTTACGTACTTACAAATTCAAGGATATTGATTCATGATACGACACCAACATTACAAATTCAAAATCGACATTCCTCGACACTTATTAACTTTTTTTTATTTCGAAAAAGATTTATATTGAAACATTTTGATATAGATAAGAAACAAAACAAGTAATAAGTGCAAATAGATTGACAAAAATGAAGAGATAACAATTTAGAGAAGGAGATGCTGATCGAAAGTATAATGATGAGGATATTAGGAGAGAAACACACTGTGTGAATATAACAATAGTATGTTATTCCGTCAAATTCATGAAGTATGAGTTCACAACATCATCTTTCTCTATCAAGCATTCATATAAAACGTTTCTCCTTATTCCATGGATAACAATCATCAAATTCGACTAATATCTTTGTGTGTCCAGTCGTATTCATCTTTGCATCTTCAAGCATATTTTTTATTTGCTTATTTCTAAACAGAAGTATGATTCATAATTTATTTGCATCACTAATTGCTATGTTAGAAAAAAATTAGAAGTTTGATGGCTACATGTTTCAATAAATATGAGGGTAATGTGATTGCATAAATATTTAATTGATATACCTATAATTTTATTTCGATAAATCACACGTAAATATATATAAAGACTATAAAAATCACTTCTTGCATGATTAGTAATTTTATGTTGCATCATCGTCACAAGAATCACAAGAATATGCCTCAGGTAAATTCAGAAGAATATAGATTTTATTTGCATATTTGCTTTATATCTTATTTATCCTCTTAGGGTCACATTCTTGATTGTGTCAAGTTTAATTTTCATGCATCTTAAAATATTCTCATACTTGTTAGAAGCTCGCTTTAGGAATGTAATTTATGTAGAGTGCATTATATCTGCATATATCATGTTCTATTGATACATTAGAAAAATTTAAATAGAGTTTCCATTTATCGCTCACAAGTCCCATCCCAAGGTGTAATGGCAAACTCTTATGCTAATTTTACTTGATATGGCTTGGGTTATTTACCTTTCGGTACTTTAATTGTTTCACTATCGATTGTTTTGATTTTAATTACTTGAGCATTTATGTATGGATATCTAGATGCATTTTGGAATATATAGGAAACATTGCTTGAAGTAAGTTTTCATAAAAGAGAAAAAGGTACAAAAATGAGAGTAGACATATGAACATAATCTATGTCAACATACCCACAAATCTCTTGCTCGCAAAAATTACGCTCAATTTGTTTTATAGAAAATATTCCATTTCTAGAAAATGTTTTCCAAAAAAAAAAAAACAATGATATTTTCCGATATTCAGTTTGAACTTGAAATGAAGTAGAAAATATTTTCCATTGTTCATTATCTAATTTGATTTTATGGGAAAATTACTATTGTAATTTCAATTTTTATAAAAATTAAAATTATTTTTATTTTTAATTTTAAAAATCAATCAATTTATTTTCTTTTTCTTTTCCTTCCTCCTTCCTCCTCGTCTGTGCTCCTTCCTCCTGCAGCTTCGTCCTTCCTCCTGCTCATTCCTCCACCACTGCGTGCTTAGACAATGGGGGGCTACCCGGTGACCGACCTAGACATGGGTCGGCGAGCTCGAGGTTTGGTTGATCCAAGCAAGCCGAGTTCTAGTTGGTTCATTTTTCGTTTCGAAAAACCGTTTTTTGAAAGTTATTTTTTGTGAAATCAAGCTAAATTTAAGCTTTTTGTTGTGACCTGTTACGGTTGCAAAATACCCGCTGGTTATTTCTGGCGATAGATCTCCGCCAAACGAACCCGCCAATCATTCTCCGCCACAAACAAACACAGCGTGAATAACTGATTCAGAGGGTATATGTAGCACCCGTCGACATATTCTGAAAGGTGTTACAGCATATCAACTTTTTTAGCAGAGAGTGGATTACCTTGTGCAAAAGAAAGAAAGTTATGGAGACCAAGCTCGATGATGAGCGGAATGAATGGATCGAAGAGTTTGGGTTTTCGCTGTTGGTCGTTGCTGGTATCACAGCAATGAATTCTGCCCAAGTGGCTAACAACCCTCCCCTGCCCGTTGTGCTCGGTAAGAACGGGGTCGAATACTCCTCCTACGTCCTCAGCAACACTATCTGTTTTTTGTCTTCCCTTACAGTGATGGCCATTCTAGCTAGGGGAATCAATCGAAGTCGATTTCTGTACTGGCTCGTCAAGACTCTCATGCTAACCATCATAGCTAGCAATGGCATCACCTACTTCTTGGCCTCAAAAGCCATGAATGCGGCGCCTCACGAAGCTTCTGCCTTGATGTCGAATCCACAAGTTTCTGCCTTGATGTCGAATCCGCAAGTTCAGTTCTCCTGAGTGTGCCTGCAGCAGTTGCCCGGTTTGCTTTGCATCCGCACATGTAATGAGTTATATGTAATAAGAGTGAAAAATATGTAATAAGATATATGTAATAAGCTTCTGCCTGAAAGAAGCAATTGTTTCTCAAAATCATTCGGTCTCCTTTAAGTTCAAGTTCCCCTGTTTTCCCTGTTTTTATTTTTTTCTTTTGTTTTAACTTGACTTCTTGAGTTGATGAATCCTATAACTGCGGTTATGATTTCAGAGTTAGCAATTGTTCAATATCTGTTCTAGACTAGGGCACATCGAATGTGTTTGGTTATGGAGTTTAAGAATGAAGGCTGCAAAGTTGCACCGACTTCCACTTCGAATGTTTGGTCTCTTCTCCAACAAGGATGGGAAAGACGTCGAATGACAAAAGCTGTTGTCCTGTCTCCTCCACCTTGATGTGCTTCCTTCCTGTATGTTCTCCACAGTGGAGTCAAATGTGGTTCTGGAATCCGTGAGCGAGTAAAAATGTCGAAAGGCCACGCGCTGCAGGCCTTATTTCTTTTTGTTTAAATAAGATGTGGCTTTGGGCTTGTTGAGTCGTAAGCTTGTGTTGTTCATTTTAGGTAACTTGAGCAACTTTTTTACCTCTTGAATATTTTAGGCGGACAAAATAAAAAGACTTTGAGAAAATATCTTTTACTACAAATAAAAGACGGAAATTAAGTCCCAACTCCCGGTGCTTTTCTTTCCTTGCCATTTCGGAAATTTGTCTTTTGTACCGCCACGTCATGGCATCCGTCTTGTGCTGTAAATTTCTTTTCTACTCCTTTCCATCTCATCACAATTTAAAATTTTAAAACGACTTGAACTGGGAAGACAAGTTGGTCACAAACTATTGTACAAGTCTGTTCAATTGCGAGATCAATGGGACCGTGACGAACAACTATTTACTTGATCGGTGCTGTCCCCACTGATCCGAATCTTAACGTGAGCAAGCGTAAGTATGGGTGGAATTGTCGACCAAAAGAGGAGCACTTTTCATGGACTTTTTATGCTGGCCGAACGAACGGTTCCCATTTTCCATCACCAATTGCAGCCGGGTGACTTACCGTCGTTGGGACCCCGCCCTTACAAAGGTTTTGCCCCCTCCAATTCAAGAATATTCCTCTTTTTTCTACACTAAATCGTGAAAAAAATCTTCAATTTCTACTCTTAATGTTTCGACATATATATAAAAATAAAAATATCTGGATGAATCATACGAAGCAGAAAGGGAGAAGAGGTCGCCGGCTATCCATTTTTTTCGAGTGGGATAGGGGTGGATTCACGCAGCATATGTGAGGGTAAAGCCTTCAAAATCTCCTCCCATGTTGTTTTTCTTCCCGGCTTCTAAAAGACCTAAAGTCAATTTTTTTTAAAATATTTTTTTATTTTTCTTTCTCTTTTTTTATGTGACATGAGGAGAAGAATCAAGAAAATTTTGTCTCCTTTTTTTACATTTTTCTTTCTCTTCCTCGGAGCCTAAGTAATAGCAGAAGTCGAAGGTGGCGGAGAGAATCATGTCCCCCGATTTCAATCTTTGTGAAATGCTGACTTTTGCCCAAAGAAAAGCAGGGGCTTACAGGATTAAGGAGAAAAATCAATTCGTTTGTGACTTAAATTTTTTTTTGCCACATTTACATCATTTTTTAGGACCATAATCGAGCCTATTAAACAATTACATTCTTTAAGTCATTTATACGAATAAATTAAGGGGAAAAAAAAAGATTCAAGGGGACAGAAAGAGAAAGAAAGAGACTGACACTTGATAGACATGCCCAAGGGACAGGGAGGAGGGAAGGTAAAAACGACACTTGACGAACATGCCCAATTGACTAGGGATCCGCCCTTCCCCCGCCCCTTTTATTTTTCTTTTTGGCTTTTTGACTTTTAAATGGATGGGGTGGCAGAAACGCCATAAAAGATCTCCAGCCTTGTTTTTCTTTTCGGAGTTTTAAAGGGACAAAAGTCAGTTTCCTCATTTCTTTTCTATATTAAATAAAAAATAAAAGATACCACCCAGGGAGAGGTTAGTAAGGGCGCGTCAATATAATTAACTCGCATCTCCATCTCTAGTGGCACCTCTACAAATTCAAATCTACCACCCAAACACCCCCCAAATTATAAAATAACAAATTAATGCATATATTTATAAAGAAGAGGGAAAACATGAAATTTTTATTTTTTATTTAGGATCTAGATTTAGGATTTAGGGTTTATCATTCAATAATAATAATAATAATAATAATAATAATAATAATAATAATAATAAAGGGAGGGGGAATCTAAAAAGGTTTCTCTTATTTTAAATGGGATTATTGGAAAAAATCAAAATTTTCAGTTTAGCATCATTTAAAGCAGAAGAAACGAGGTAAAATCAAATCAAAGATGGACGTTCCTTTGGTCATCCAAAGGAGTCTGGCTGTGATTTTATTAAATGGAGAGAAGTGTGGTTCATCATCACAACAACATTGTTGCTGCTAGGGGTGAGCACAATTCCCGGGTAGAACCGGGAACCGAGGAATCGAATCAGCCGGTTCGCGGTTCTAAGGAGACCGGTTCCGGTTCTTGATTCCATTTTTTTCGAAATCGGAACTGTCGAAACCGAACCGAAATCGGAATCAAGAACCAGGAACCAGATTGGAACTATGTTTAGCCTAAAAATCCTCAAAAACCCTAATTCAATTTGTTTCTTCTTTTCGACCACCCTCATATGTTTCTTCATTCTCTCCCCCGACTCCCCGACCCCGACACTCTCTTATATCGGCGAGCGACGCATGTCACACACCAACACTCTCTTGTGCCTGAGGTTGTATGGGGCCACCGGCAACCAGAACGACCCGTTGCTGTCGGCCGAGATTGTCGACGCCTACACTTCCGCAAAGGCATGCTTCCACCAGTGAGTCGATGAGCGTTGTCTTTAGCCATTTTCGAAATGTTACCCAAGAATTGTGCACGTCCACTCCCGTGAACTAAGGAAGAGAAAGATTGCAAAGAATCTACCCGATTCGGGACAAGAATGTCCTATCGATGCTCCATTCTTGATTTACGTAGTAACTAGACTTATGGACCACACTACCGTTATGTAAGGAGGAAGACAAGAATTTCGAATGTTTTGCATAAAAAGGTTTCAAAGTGACATATGATTTAGTTCAACCGAATAGAAATTATTTCAATCTACATAAATCAAGAATATTTATAGTCATTGCTTTACTCTTTCTTCCTTATTACGATTCAGCCGGGAGCCCGTGTTTGCAATTTCCCTATCTTGAAAAAAATTAGCTAAGAGTTCCGACATTTCTTGACCATAATGGGTTTTATGATAATCCCCGTTTTAATTAGATTATATTCATTTTGTGACGAAATAATGGTCGGGGTTCGAGTTTTCCAGTGATTGCGAAGTTCGGCCATCAATGCTTTTTAGGGCGGAAAAAAAAAATCTAACATCTAATATTTTGTTTTGGACTGGAGCTTTCTTTGAAATAAATGTGGGCAGATGAGTTTAGGTGATGATATTTTCTATAGATGTATGTCTCTTCCTCTTGAGGATCTGGCTAACTAGGAAAAAATCAAAATGATTGATACAAGCATGTGATGTTTTTATGCGGTACAGGAGGGGTGTTCGCGATGGGTGCGGTGGTTGCCAATCTCTTGGGGGACCATCGGAGGCGTGACTTCTTCCTCGACCTTTTCCTTGAGGTACTACTATAGCGATAATCAGAATGAACCATCCTTTTCCTAGGATATGAAATGGTTGATAGTGTAATAACGAGCTATTGAATCATTGACTTCATTTAAGATAACTAAGCTCCTTATAATTACTGTTTCTTTGATTTGTAAGAGAATACATTATACATTGCAGGAGTCTACTCTACTATGGACTTCAAGGAAGAAGAAAAAAACTACTAAGGAGGTGGTTTCTTTGTCAAGGAAAAGCATCACCTTATCCAAGACGATATCTTTTTCTTACTCTAGGAGATCAGACTGTCCACTTCAATTTTTGGATAGATTCATGTACCTTCCTATTTCATGTCCAAGTATAGTGGACGCATATCCTACTCTAAACACTTCAAAGCATGGACTAAAGTCCCTTTCTTCCTTGCAATATTATGCAGCTTTCATAACATCCCCATATACGATCACATTGGTCATCTTTGCAAGAAGTTTAATCATAATTGCATGTCAATCTTTATCCATATTTCAGTTCGGTTTCACTTGCAACAGGAATTTTTGGTGCGTTCACTACTTCACTTTGTCCCCCAATCTAATTTATGTTCAAAGAATAGCCGGATGAGAGCAACCTCTAGAATTTCAATTTTGTTTTTATTTCTCTATGCTTTCTAGAATTTGTGTTGCATGGAGTTAATGTTGTTGAGTTATAATCCAGCAAAGAAGTTCTTGCATGGGAAATAATTTGCTTAAATTGCTGATTTTAGTGTGATTGTAGGTGATTGTGTAGTTGTAATTTTAGATATAGGAATTGTTGGAAGGCGTTGATTTGGATTTTGTGATCATAATGTGTGTTTTTGTTGTGCTTGGCCTATTGGTGGATGTTTTGCTTCAAAATTTAGTTGCTGGACATTGAAATTCTAAGTTGAGGATATTTTGTAACTATAGAAAATTTTAGAGTGATGGTGTCGTGGGTTTTGGTATGGAACTATATTTTGTAACTATAGTACGTATTGCAAGTGGAAGTATTGTGATAAGCTCGCGCAGCCACTTCTCGAGGTAAGTATTGTGAAAGTTTTGGATATTAAAAAAAAAAACATGTTAGAACCTGGAGCCGACCTTGAAACTTATAATAGGATAGGTTCCAAGTTTCAAAAAATGAGGAACATGTACCTGAGGGTAGGTTCCAAGTTGGAACCTGCAAGGAACCTGGAACCACTCACTCCTAGTTGCCGCCAAGTCAAAGGATACATATGCCCCTCCCTTGGCTTACCCCATTAATACTATCCTCTCTCCTACCATGATGAGGTGAGAGTATATGGCCATTTACATTCAAATTGAATCCCTAATTTCTTGCAAACTAATTTGGTTAGGTTTTTAATTATTTTTACGCTTTTTTTGGGAATTCAATTTAGGATCCGGATTTTTCCGAAAATGACATGGTAGTAAATAAAACATAAGATTGTTCACAACATTGCTGTAAAGGTCTCGTGTTTGTATTCGATCCGAATCGCTCCTTCTTGAAAATTAATTCCATGCACCTATGACCAAGGGCCCACGAGGAAGGGACCGTCTCCCTCACCAAAGTCAAAATGAAATTGAAAACCACAGAGAATGAAGGGCAAAAAAAAAGAAAGCAAAAAGCAACAGAAAAATCAGAAAAATAATTTTAAAAAATGTAAAATTTGTTCATGTTAGTGTCTAGACTACATTTGTAATTTTTTGATGGATAGATTACAGGATTAAATTCATCAAATAAAAATGATTAGGACTAATAGATATAGGATTTTTTTTGGTAATTTAATTCATCTATAAACCTTGTCATTTATTACTATATGTGCCATGCCAATCCAGTCACCCAAAAAAAAAAATGTCATTCTCCTCACCAGGCCACTCACCGCTCTCCACTTGCCTTGCTCAACTTGTAGTTGTCCGTGGCCTCTATATGTACCCACCCCTATTTACTGTCTCCTTATTTTATAAATTATATTCATATGTTTGATATTTATGTAAATTTTTTTTTTGTTTATTTATGTTTCATACGGATTGATGTTGATGATTTAGTTGCTCAATATATAATTTGAAATAAATGGACTGACTTATTAGAGGAAGAAGAAGAAAAGAAAAGAAAAAGAAAAAGATAAAAATGTAATAAGATTATTTAAAAGATTAAAAGCAATCCAAAGTCATATTTTGAGGGTACGGTGGAATAGAAATTTTGTGAAGTATCTAGAGAAAGTTTAAGATATACATAAGATTTCTTTTCTTTGTTTTTTGTAATTCTCCTGGTAGACATTAGGCTCTTTCAAAACAGGTGATACATGATGAAGAGGCAGTCTTTGACTTTAATTAAGGAAAATGGAGGATCCCAAACAAGGCCAATGTACCTATCTTTGCGGTCAGTTTTCTTCTATATTATTATAGCTACACCGTCTTCTTCAAGCCGGTCCTTTTTTATACGTATTCTAGTGACAGTATTATATCATGGGTGGGAAGCAATAAGGATGAAAGAGTGCTTGGGAAAGCATGAAAATGAATTAAAAAAAAAATCCCAACCGATAAAAAAGAAATTTGATTTTTTTCATGTTCCGATTTTTGTTGGGTTTTTTCGTTTGGGCACTAGCATCCCTACCTCTGGCTTATTAAGTTTAATTTTGTTTCAGGCATCATACGAGGAGGTCCTTAAAGACAAGCCTAAGGTATTTATCGCTTGCATTTGTTTGTTTGGTTTTTTTTTTCGAGGCTTTCCTTGATAAGTTTCAAAAAATTTGACTCTAGGCTGTATTTGTAGAATTGAGCTTCGATATTGAGAAGAAGTTGTCAAGTGTCCCCACAGTGAATTTGATGTGGCCAAAGAAGAGGCGGACAAGGGTGGCGCCTCCTTGATATTGCGCAATCTCAGTGACTGGGTATTGCCTTTTAAACCCTCATCTTTTCTCAAGTTTAATATTTAATATTTGCTGCAACTTGACATTACTACCATAGGATGTTATAATAAGACTAGATCAGACTATTCCAGCATGGGAGAAGATAAAAGTCCTTGTGTGGATCAAACGGTAAGAACTCATAGAAAATTACATGCATCATCTAACCGTTGATATTTATATTTTTTTTTAAGTTAGATAAACCTTTTGTTGTTTTTGTTGAAACATTTGATGGGACTTCCGGCCGCCTACAAGATCAGCCTACAAGGTTATTGTTGATGAGAGAGACGGGTGAGTTTTCTTTTTTGTGAAATATTTACTATATAATCATGGACTATATTAAACACAATCCAATCAAATTACCAAAAGGAAAATGGTTTTGGAAGCATGATGAGTAATGCCTGTGCATTGGCTAGGCTAACTCTTATTGGCATTTTCTCCTTCAGAAAGCAGTGCTATTTAATAGTCATCTCTGGATATTGTCTCAACCACAAGCCACATAATAAAAGCACTTAGAAACCAACAAATTTAGAATGATGATATTGTGCTAGCTATCAAATCGTGACATTATTTTATTGATGTATTTCAGATTCATATCGCACATGTCACTTAGATTGATACGTAATGCCCAAAATTACAATTCCATCACAGTGGTGGGGAGCGGCCATGTCAAGGGAAGGAAGAAGTTTATGTCCTGCTAGGCCTAGTAGCATTGTATACTTTAGACTTAGACAAAGTAAAGGTGTGTGGGGAGATGCATTTTTCACTTTGATTACAGTATTGGACACAACAATCACAAAAGTTGAAACAAACATGTAGAGATTTCCAGGTCAGAGCCCCAAGCCATTGTAAAACAGAACACTAAATTCTCTCTAAAAAGAGAATAAAGGACCATTTGCACGAGATAACTTGTCTCCGATTTTTAATTACCACAACAGCTAAAAACTGGTTTGCCTCTCCACCTATATATCATCTGGCTATAGAAGTTGGAAATTCATAATGCCATAGGTGGGGGCATATTGACTATGTAGGCATCAGGGTCCTCTATAGCCTTCCAAATATTCTCATGCTTGTTAAACCTAGGTGTTTAAATCATATCCCGTTTTATTTCGTGTTTACATTGCACATAATTTACATGTCACATTTCACAAGAATAAAAAAATCATTCATAGCACATTGTAGACTTCCGTTATATATTAGATATGCATATTAGGGTCATCTTGAACATAACAACATGTAGATTACTTGGGTGTTTTAGATTTAGGAAATCGCCATTTGAAGATTTGCTTTTTTGGAATATTTCTTCTTTGTATGTCCAATTGTGTTCATCTTTGCATCTTCAAGCATATTTTTTATTTGCTTATTTCTAAATAGAGGTATGATTCATATTTTATTTGCATCATTAATTGCTATGTTAGAAAAAATTAGAAGTTCCATGGGTACATGTCTTTTCTAATTAGTTCATTTTCGTGAAACGAATACCAGAAATTCTAGAAAAAGTTTCATTAGAAGTTATTTTCCATGAAACGAATTTAAATCTAAGCTTTGTTGTCACTGATTTCCGGTTGCAAAATACCTGTTGCCTATTTATGCCGATGGTTCTCCGCCAAGCGAACCCGCCAATCGTTCTCCGCCACAAAAACGCAGCGTGAATAACAGATTCAAAGGGTATATGTAGCACCCGTCGACTCATTCTGAAAGGTCTCACAAC
Organism: Angophora floribunda; assembly: GCA_014182895.1. Lineage (NCBI taxonomy): Eukaryota > Viridiplantae > Streptophyta > Magnoliopsida > Myrtales > Myrtaceae > Angophora > Angophora floribunda. The sequence continues at coordinate 709,842 of CM024711.1, read as the reverse complement.
ACATCACCTTTTTTAGAAGAGAGTGGATTACCCCGTGCAGCAGAAAGAAAGTTATGGAGACCAAGCTCGATGATGAGCGGAATGAATGGATCGAAGAGTTTGGGTTTTCGCTGTTATTCGTTGCTGTTATCACAGCAATGAATTCTGCCCAAGTGGTTGCCAACCCTCCCCTGCCCGTTGTGCTCGGTAAGAACGGGGTCGAATACTGGCATTTCGCCCTAATTAATTCTATTAGTTTTTTGTCTTCCCTTACAGTGATGGGGATTCTCGTGAGAGGCATCAAACGGAGTCGGTTTCTATACTGGCTCGTCAAGACTCTCATTCTAACCATCTTGGCTTGCATGACCATCACCCTTTCTTGGCCTTAAAAGCCATGAATGTGACGCCTCACGAAGCTTCTGCCTTGATGTCGAATCTGCAAGTTTCTGCCTTGATGTCGAATCCACAAGTTCAGTCCTCCTGAGTGTGCCTGCAGCAGTTGCCCGGTTTGCTTTGCATCCGCACATGTAATGAGATATATGTAATAAGAGTGAAAAATATGTAATAAGATATATGTAACAAGCTTCTGCCTGAAAGAAGCAATTGTTTCTCAAAATCATTCTGTCTCCTTTAAGTTCAAGTTCCCCTGTTTTCCCCTGTTTTTATTTTTTCTTTTGTTTTAACTTGACTTCTTGAGTTGATGAATCCTATAACTGCGGTTATGATTTCAGAGTTAGCAATTGTTCAATATCTGTTCTAGACTAGGGCACATCGAATGGGTTTGGTTATGGAGTTTAGTTTAAGAATGAAGGCTGCAGAGTTGCACCGACTTCCACTTCGAATGCTTGGTCTCTTCTCCAGAACAAGGATGGGAAAGACGTCGAATGACAAAAGCTGTTGTCCTGTCTCCTCCACCTTGATGTGCTTCCTTCCTGTATGTTCTCCACAGTGGAGTCGAATGTGGTTCTGGAATCCGTGAGCGAGTAAAAATGTCGAAAGGCCATGTGCTGCAGGCCATCTGCTGGGCTCAGGCACACATGTCACATACATATATAGCCCCGTTCGCCTGCCGGGTACCGGCAGCACAAGCGGCATCGGTGAGGCCACCGCCTGTCTTTTTGCCTCCCACGGCACGCGCCATCGTCGAGCAGGTCGCTACCTTCGCACGCTGCGACGTCACCTCATCCAGTCGACGGTCCAGGCCCGCGGACACCTCACGTCATGTTCTGCAACGCCCAGTTCGATGGCCTTTCTAATTTATTTTGGTTGGGCATAATGCCTACATCCACGCGTGCCTTGCAGTGAAGTTTGCATCACCAACACTTTCCATTTTTCTCAATATATAAGATTAATATCGCAAAAGAAAATTCCAAACTATATTTATTATAATATAAATGCTTCTAATTATAAATGTGCTGCACTATGATGTATATACCAAAGAAAAAAAATTTCATGTCATATAAAACCTTACAATTATATCAATGTGTCAAATATGCCTTGGATGGTGCTGGAATACACGATATATTCCTCATATGTGTATAAATTTGGGTTTTTTAAAAGTAAAATACATGAGAGTTAAGTCCTCTTGTCTACTAAGTGAAAATAATTTCTCATAATACTAAAAAATAAGATCAAAATTTATGGTTTTTTCCCTATTTAAAATGGCCAGGAAATAAAAAGCTCGTGCGGCTTGAGGAAGAGGGCAAAAATCAATGATTCACCTTAAGAAGCGCTAGGCTCCAGCCGCCATTATTATTCCTGCCCAGCCCTCCTCTCCGGTGTGATATAAAATAAAGATGGAAATCAAGAAAATGAGAATTTTTTTGGTATATTTCTCTAATTTTTTTTCCGGGCCCCACTTCTCTCTTCCCCTGGTGGGGCCCATCCGCATCCCGGGGGTGGGGGGGGAATCTGTGGTTGTCTAAGTGGAATTCCTAGGTCTAAAGTGTGAATTAATCAATAGAATTGAAGCTTTGGTTTTGTTTTTTCTTCTTTTTGCCCTTTTTGGTTAGAACCAATATGTCTTCACATGAAATATTGAAATAAGTACCGACTAATAATACTTTACTCTCTTCAATCAAGATAGACAGATGAAAGTCTTATATTCAAACAATGAACAATTACTGATTCGTTTGCCCAATTTATACAAACGCACAGTCTATAAAAAAAATCATACAATATCCTAAGCTTGGGATGGTCCACAAAGTGATTCTCACGGATGCTTTTTGGACCTTGGCGGCCATTTGTAGTTATTATTATACAGTTTAATGCAATTCTCATTTCATTACCATTCATTTTCTACTTTCTTAACAGGTACTTGGAGCTAGAATAAAGCTGAATACCTCATTTCTAGGATTTCTCCTAATTATCAACATGATATATAGAAAATAGCACATTTAATTGTTATGACATTAATGAATAATATTTATGTATGCCAAAAATTGAAACCATGTGTTATCATTCTAATAGCATTGTCGAGGCCTGATTCCCCAAGTTTATCTTGACCTCGTCGAAGTTAAAAGGAACCGAAAATGCTATTCGGCAGGCTCAAATGATGGCATTTGGTCAAAGAGGCCACGTTATTCACAAATTCACTGGCATTAGGATGAATGAACTTAATTAAGGAATTAAGCACGCAATCATAAGATTTCACCAGGGCTGGCCCGATAAGCGCCTCCGCCTAAGGCACCGCGGCATCTTCCAAATATATTTCCACATGACCGCAATTTCTGCTCTATAAATAATGGTTATTTTAATATGAGCGATTATTACTTTTTATTTTTATTTTTATTTTTTCCCATTTGGTTGGAAATGAGCAGCTCTCATTCCCTTGCCGCGGTTTGTGGAGAGAGGAGGAAATCCTCTTGTCTTTTCATTTCAACGTGATATTTTGGTGGGGGCCACAAATCGGATCACGACAGGAAGTGGAACTCCTCCTTTTAGTGCAACGTGTCGTGTGTTTATGTTAATGTGTTCACGGTGCATTAGATATCTAGTTAGAAATAAGTGTGGCAAGGGTATCTTTTTATGTGATAATAACCCTTAATTTTTTCCCTAATCTTTTCACGGGTTTGTATAATAGGAATTGAACAGTGAACCCCCCAGTATTGAATTTAGGGTGCATTTGTTTCGTGGAAATCATACCATTTTTGGAAAATGATTAATTTTCCTGTATTTGGTGATATGTGATTGAAAATGTTTTCAGACATTTGGATGGCATTTGAAAAATGATTGAATAACATTTGACATAATAAAAAGGAAGGATCTAAAGACTTAACAAAGAGGGAAATTGTCTTCCCCTTCCCACGTACAGGAATTCATTTTCCTAAAATAAAACATAATATTTCTATTGATCGGAAAGTATTTTCCATTGACCAAATTATTTTTAGAGAAACAAACAACGGAAAGTTTGGAAAACACTTTTCAGAAAAATAATTTCATTGAAACAAACATACCCTAAATGGTGGACAGATATGGTAGGGTTCATAGGCAAACATGATTTCTTCAATTTTTTTTTATTGGTTATACTATATTATTATTCTAATTGCTTAGACTTTTATCCCATTTCTTTTTATGGATATGGGAGTCGAAACTCACTCTTGAAGCTAAATCATCCCCACTCCTAATCTCCTGAGAATGTTGGAATTTGAATCCCACCTCCCCTTTTTCACGTGAGAACGGTAGCCATTAGGGCAAATCCCAATAGTTGATTTTTTCAAGTTCACATGTGGATTTTTTGTGTTCTTAAAGTTGTATATGTCAAGTCATTGGTCATGTTATTGCATTTCTCATGCAGAACCTAAAACCACTATGTCAATAAGGAAAAAGGATAGTTAATGTGATTGACCGAAATAATACTAGCATTTATTCCTAATAAAAAGACTAAAAAACAAAAGTGCTAGCAAGTAACTTCTACAAGCCTACAAGATTCTTGAAATACACAAGTATGTTTAAGGAAAAAAATATATAATTACATTTTTGTCGAAAATTACCGATGCGGCAGTTCGCCGTTTAGTGATTTCCAACGCAAATTAACTGGAAGGGCTATTTTGAAATTCTATGCAAAGATTGAGAATCGAGTTGATTAAAATTGGGATGTTTAGGACGAAATTGACATTTAACAATTCTTTGCGGTGTTTGGTCATTGGTGCATGGGAGGGTCATCGTTCAAGACAATCATGCATGATATCCTAAGCCTAACAACCACCATTTACATCTATTCATTGATTGTAGGGGAGAGAGAATTTTAATGGGGTAAGCCACAAGAGGGGCATCACAGAAAACAAGATGGAGGATTATCTAATTAGTTGTACCAATACTTATAAATTCATTTTTCCCCCTTTTGCGCCATAAAAATTTATAATGAAATTAGCTAAGAAATATAAGTAGTATCTTGATGTGTGACCTCTCATCTCCTCATCTATTTGCAAATAATATGTCAAACATATGAGAAAATTAAAAAGAAAAAAAAAATCCCAAAAGAAGAGGAATAATAATAGAGGGCGTTGCAATACACAAAATTTGAGGAGAGGGGCGGTGATGAATGATGAGCTCTCATCTCCTCATCTATTTGCAAATAAATAAACAAATAAACAAAAGGAAGATTTCCTGTCTCCTTCTTCATTTGGAATTTGATTTTCAAAAAGTAAATAAGCTTAATGAGTGACTAAGATACTCGCTTCTTCACTTGGAATTTGATTTTCAAAAGGTAATAGGCTTCATGAGTGATTAAGATGCTCACAGCTATGCATCATAAGGGTGAGCATGGTCCGAGTTGGGCCAATCCACCCCCTTTAACCCTAGGATCAATTCGCACAACTTAATTTTTGGGACTGAGAACCGACCCTATTAAGCTTGGGGTTGAGGACTAGACTGACCTAATGGGTTTTGGTCCTATTTTAGGGTTAACTTAAGATCAACTGGTAATTTTGTTTCATTAATCACAACCATTGCTTTTCCCCTGCTCCTCCATCCCACGTCCTCACCCTCATCCTGCCGTCCGCACTCCTCCGCCCTTTGACTCTCCCACCACGGTCCTCAAATCAAGCGGACCACAACATGATAGCTCACCGATCCTTCATACAACCACTCGCACCAGATCCACCTGTTTCCTTTCCCTCTCTCTCCCTTTCCTTCCTTTTTGCGTTCCTTCTATCTTTATATCATCATCTCTTTTTTTGAGCAAATACTGAAAAATGAACATTGAGGCAATGATCCGTGCTATTAGATTGATGTAATGATAAATCTTGCATCATGTACATCTTATCAGATTTGACGACCCATATTTAATTTAATATGAATACTAAATTCACCTAAAATTGCTCATGCCCAATATATCACGATAGAGGGCCATAATAAATTTTTCCAATGGATCATTAACTCGCATCTTAGTCACTTGTTAAACCTATTTACTTTTCAAAATCAAATTCCAAAGCATTAATTTCATGTGACATGAGAACTTCATACATTGAAAGCTGCAAAGACTCCATTTTTTATTGCTAACCATAGCTCTAGGGTTTTTTTTTTTTTTTGGAGCAAATTAGTATTAATCTATGATTACATAATATTGGATGATGAGATTTTGATCATCAAGTGGCATGATTTTTGAGTTGGTTGATTGATGGCATATTGTGTGATTTGCTCATCTCATAACTATTTACATCATCACATGGTAGGCTTGTTAGAGCTTCAGTAAGGAAGATCCTCCTCCATCGGAACGAAAAGCTCAAAGAATTAGGCGAAAAAAATGATTACTTGATTAGGACAGCTTTTGTTATTTTCCTTATACCATTAGTAATGGGACATTCGTCGACTCTACCCAAGGTAAAATGCAAGATATATTTTGCCAAGATGTTGATTCATGTTAATTAACACAATCTGCAACAATTCCCTACTCAAAAGGAATGGAGTTCTTTCAAGTTTTAGATGTACAATTGTTAATTTAAATAGCACAAAGGATAGTTTTTGTATTATCATGGAACTTTGGGGGATGAAATTACTTTTGTGAATTTGCACCCTTGTTCTTTGTTGAAATCCGACGTAATCCCAATTAAAAAGACTAATTGTCCAATGTTTCTAGATAACCTCAACATGCACACATATCAAGTGTTCCATAGAGAATTCAAATGTAAATAAGGATCCGAACTAGATATATAATGCAGCATGCACACGTTACAACAAATATATAACACATTAAAAAATATATAAAAAAAGTAAAACTTGTTAAATTTGTCGTTCAAGTGTGGTCGCATGTTATTTATCCATACGATAGAAGGACACATTGAAAATGCCGCATTGTCTTCGCTCGGGATCTGATTTGTCGCCCCCACCACATGTCACGTGGAAGAGAAAAAAGACAAAAGGAAGATTTAATGTCTCCTTCCCCCACAAGCATAAGCGGCGGCCAGCCAACCTTTTCATCCTCCCCCCGTCCCGATGACACCTTATCCATGGGACCAATATCCAGTCAGCATGGGAGACAGACCGACGGGCCGTGATCGTCCAAAGTGAAACAGGGGATGAGGGGCGCCGCCACGTGGCTTGCTCTCCTCTTGCCGCGCGCCCCAAATCTATCCCATCCAATCAATTTGAAGATTATATATATAGACACACTTCAGGGGCCACCCTTTTTATACGAGAAAAGGGAAGTGAGAAATATAAATCCTAACATTTTCAAGAGAGTTAAGATAGAGACGATTTAGTTTCGGGAGTTAATTTCGACTCCCATGCCTTACAAAGATATAGGGCAAAAGTCTAAGTGTAGGTGTGGGAGTAGAGTAAGACCAATAAAAATATATATTTTTTCTTTTATTTTCTTTTTTGGGAATTAATATAAAAAATACTAAATTAGTATATCCATGACAAATTTATCCCATTTTTTTACTATCAAAAACCCAAAACTAGTACAATTGTGATAAATTTACCTTCTATTAATTTTTATTAAATTTAATTATCAAATTGCTAAGTTAGATAACATGTGATAGTTGATTAGTATATTTGTTTGGGATTTTAGTATCTATTTGTCACAATTGTATTAGTTTTATGATTTTTTATGATATTAATCTAATTTAACGGAGGATATATTTGTTATAAACATAACGATGGAGTTTTTTGATGGCCAAAAAATTAGCTTGGGGTAAATTTATCACGGGTATACCAATTTGGGGTTTTCTTTGTGATCATTTGAGATAAATTTATTACACATGTATCAATTTAGAGTTTTTCATGGTCAAAAATTATTTTTGGATGAATTTGTCATCAAAATACTTATTTTTTTCCCATCATCTTGGCTGGTAAAAATCTAATGATGCTGTATCCAGAAAAAAATTATTAGGTAAAAAGAGAGGTAATATTTGAAGATTTTATCTATCCCAAAAACTTCACCTAACTTGTAAGATAAGAAGTTTTCATTTTTAATTTGAATTAGTAATAGATAACTCTCTTCGTTTTGTGTGTGAAGATAGAAATAGTGATATGAGAGAGTAAAATAATATGTAAAGATTTTTATCCGCTTTTAAACATACTCTCTGTTGTCATATAAGGGAAACTAATAAAGAGTTTAATGTTCATGGAATACTCAATAAGTTTTTAAGTCCAAATTTAGAAGGGTAAACATTCATAGATTATTTGTCAATTATCTTGAATATTGTAAATTATGGTTGCTATATAATTGCAGGGCACGGTTGCTACATAGAGAGGTGTATTGCAAAGTTTCTTCTTCTTCTTCTTCTTCTTTTATGTAAAAGTTGAGATTGAAGTCGTGATGAGATTGCGTTCAACGGAACCAAAATTAAAGAGTCAAACTACACAATCTCAAGTCTTACCTCTGAAACTATTTGCAAGTACATCTAGGCACATTTTCAAGAACAAAACTAGACATTGTCAAAAGTGCCTATTCTCAACTCATCAAGTAGTAAACACCTCCTAACTATGTGGGAACTCCACAGCGGACAAGTTCTATATGATTGCATGACTAAATAAAGTGCTCAGCGGAATGAGACATTTCATATCCTCGAGCTCATCAAGCCAAGTACAACAGCACGAGCACATTGATCCGGCTTCCTCCGGATGAGTTCATCGATCCATGTCCGAAACAAAGGCAAAATGGATTCTTAATTCTACACTATCTATTTCAAATGAAGTGCACTCTCAAAGCATAAGTTCTCTAATCCATCACTACCATCTAGCTCCACCTCTCCCTCACTGGAACGACTCGATCACATCGAGCCCCTGGCGGCCACGCATCTTCGACCGAATTACGAAAGCTAAGAGCATCTTTAGCAAGCAGGATGGCCGGATGAGGCTTCAGAAACATCTACTACGCGGTCGCGCTCGGGGCCGTGTTAGGCTGCGTCGGCTCACCTCCTCCATGAATTTTACTTTCTATATTTTTTCAATTTATGAAGTATTGATGTCAGTAAATTTTTTAAATCGTCAATTTTCAAGATTTTTAAAAAAAAAAAGAATAATGCTAGATTTATTGGAGGTATATGAACTTTAGTGTGCTAATGTTGAGGTGGCCATGACGTGTCCCCAATGGACGTTGAGCCAGCAAATAAAAAGGGAAAAATGAAAATCATAAATATGAGTTTTAGAAAAAATATTAAAGTCACAGAAGAGAAAATTCACCAGCCATTCATGAATTTAAACCTTTTGGATTCGCCAGAATAAAGAAATTATTTCTCAAACTTGAAATTGCAAAAATCACCGAACAATCGCAAGCTCAAAACAACATTGGAAAAATGAAAAAGAAGAAGAGAAGAAGCTTCAATAAACAAACAAACATTCGAAAGTCAAAAGTCCACAAAAATAATTGATTTTAAACAATCTCTCAAAATAAAGTCACGCGTGTTATTAAAATTGGTCCTGTTTAATTTTAACATAGGCTAAAATTCGATCTAAAAAATGAAAAGTGGAGATCGAACTATTTGAAAATGGGAAAACTTCAAGGAAAAATATAAAAAATATTGAAAATGCTTTTCTTTTTTGTTCCCATTGATCGTCAAATTCAAGAAGACATTTATCATAGATCAATTTTAAACCTATCCATCTCCATCTTATCGTAGTTGTTTTCAATACTACGTTGTTTTATCCTATAATAGTTTGTGTGCTCACCATATACACAATATTAATTAAGCTAGGTATGCTGCAACTAAAGTATAATGGACGCATAGGATGGAATGCCTTGGTAGTGTAATGACATCCTAACCAAGCAGTATCCCCGTGATAGAACTTTGGACCATGACATCTATCCATACAAGGCTACTGGGGGAAAAAAGGAACACAGAAAAGAAGAGCATATGAGAGAATTCGACTTGTGCAACCATACAACAATGAGTACAGACTCATGCAACATGTGGAGACTCTTCTGGGGATGATGATGGCGACGGTGGTAGTGGTGGTGGATTGAGCATAACAGGAACAAACACCTCCCTAGACCTGTTAAATAAGTGGGTTGGGTCAGGTTTGGGTCGGGTCATAAATGGTCTGACCCAAATTAACCCATTAACCCGTTTATGACCCATTTAAGCATAATATAAAATTTGATCCATACCCGATCCAACCCATATTATTAAAACACTTTCCTATCTAACTAAACTTAGGAAAAATTATTCTTATAATCTTTTTTAAAGATTATATTCCTTTAATATTGTTTATTTTTTTAAAAATCGAATTATTAATAATTTTTATTTTTAATATTTTAAATTCTTTTTATTTTTTAAAATCACACACACATATTGGGGGAACAAGACTCACTTGGGTTTTGATGGCCAATCAAGCTAGCAAGGCGCAGTGGCTAGGGTTGTGGGAGCATGAGCAAAAGTCGGAGATCGAGAGAGGTCCGACGATAGTGGCGACCACATGCGACAGCGTCATCATGCGAGCAAAGAAGGACCTGTTGTACGAGCAATGAGAGTGGGGAGTGAGACGACGCATTGTTGTGCAATAAGAAAGATTTCTTCATTTTAATTTGAGAGCGGAGAGGAGATAAGTCATCTTTGAGAACTGATAAGTAGTTGGGTTCTAAGTAGATTTAAACTTTGACCCATTAACGATCCATGTATTTGTCTTTTTAGTCTTAAACCCATTATAGGTGATTGAAAAAGAAAGCTTGACCCATTTTGATAGGTGTACCCCTCCCGCACATTACATCACTAACCATTATAAAACTAGTGCATGCTTGAGAAAGAAATGTGACACTAATAAGAAGAGAGACTGAAAGAGAGATGATCAAATGATGTGGGAGCAAGCACGGGGAATGGACACAGAGAGAGAGAGAGAGATTGGGGGACTCAACAGGACGGAGAATTGATAGAGGTGCGCCAAATCCTGAGATGATTTGAAGTCTCGACAACATTAGCGAAATGTCCGTGCATTCGAACTCACGACAGATTCTGAATGCACTTGAACACATACAGACAATGATCACTTATAAGTCCATTGGCATGGTCAACGGTCTTGCTTGTGTTGACAAAATGGAGCGCGAGAACGAACGCCGCAGATGATTTACGACGACGAGACGAAAGGAGCTGAAATGTGGGAGCGACATGGATGATGCTGGTCAATGGGCTTGAGCTTTACTTTTGAAAAAAATTTAAAACTATTTGAGAAATCTTTCTCATGAACTATTACAAAATATTCGATGAGATCTTTCGATCTTTTCTTTTTTATAATTATATCCTTTGATTATATATATGTTTTTGATTCGAATTGGTTTTCCATGATGAATATAATAGAAGGTAGTGACATATTAGGAGTATGAAAATCTGATTGGAGAAAAAGGAATCACGATGGAAGGGAGGGGTAGGAAGAAGAGCCGCCCAAGGATATGCAACCTCAGGGCCACACAACTCCAAGCACGGCGCCATCACCAAAACGACTCGCTGGCATCTGAGCAGCATGCCAAGTCTCACTTGCGCCCAACAACCAAGCCAAGTCTCGCATCCAATCTTATTGAACATATGTCAATTAATTCTTCATTTTTTTTACCAATTCAATTCTAAATATTTTCTTGAAATTTCAATATAGTTTTTTTTATCAATTTTGCCAAAAACATTTACATGACGATTTGCTCATTGTCGGTCATCTTACATGACAGATGGCCACATTAGTGATTTTTAACAAAAAGTTGCTCGGGTAATTGTATTTGAATTTCAGGCAAAAATTTAGGACTTAATTGGTAAATTTGAAAAGTTTATGACTTAATTAGCACTATACAACATATTTAGAACTAATTAAACATATTTTTTTTATATTTCTAATGACAACATACATTGATGAAAAAGACTGCGTGACATGTGATGATTTTCACAATTAGGGTTGTGCTATCAGACTGGTTCTACTCAAGGATTGGATCGAATTACCTTGAAAATTTGTCCGATTCTTTTTCCAAGGGAGGAACCACATGGGAACTAGACCTATTGGACGAAATTTGAAACTAGTCTCATAAAGCCTAAAAATCCTTTTTTTTTTCACTTGGCATTTTTGTCTTTGTTGTCTTTGATGCCGGACACTTACAATTCTCTCTCACTCCCTCACTTGTGACTCACCCTCCTCCTCGCTTGCTCACAACTTGCCCTCGCTCATGTGAGCTTTGCAACCGGCCTTGCTAGTTATTAACTCGTGCTTTGCTCCTTTGCCCTTGTTAATCTTTTACTTTGAATTGTTTTGTTGTAAAAAATAAAACAAAAAAAAAGAAACGAAAGAAAAAACAAGTTCTTGAGTAAATTTTGGAACTAGACCTAAAAAACAAGGCAGTTTCAGGGTAAATAAGGTAAGCTTCATGTTCCAAAAACTATGAACTTATTCTAACAAGGTAGATTTTAGGTTCAAAGTTTGGAATCGATCAACCCTACTCAAAATCTCAATTTTTTCATTTAAAAAATGAGCGTAGACTCATAACTCGTTGAGATAAAAGAAAAATCTCTATGTGCTTGACTTTCATATCCTTTTGACTATCTAATTACATGTTTTTCAGTCATTTTCTTTTAATCTAATTTGTCCTTTCTGATGGAGCACGATCTAGTAAAAAATTCATTCATTTTATGAACATACTATGCAAAAGAAATATACTATGAAAAACGTTAAAGAGTGCTCCTACAACACATGAGATTTCATTAAATATGTTTTGATAATATAAACATCTGCAGTGCATAAATTCCTTCAAATTTGCATTCCTTCATTTGTCAAAAACTCCCAAGAGGCATTATATCTAATCTTCAGTTTAAATTAGCTAATGGCTTAAGTGCACCCAACAAATACCCATCTTCTTTCCAGAAAAGCACAGATTGTATTGAACCTTTTTATTTTATTTTATTTCATGACAATGTAAGTTCATAAGTCAAAAAGACCAAATTGTAGAGATTTTACATTTATCTTTAACATCTAGGGCGGTAAAAGGGGAGAAAAAAACTTTTACTCTACTACCAAAATTTAAAAATATTATGATATTTCAGAATATTACGAAAAAATCACATACAAATTCATATGTCAATAATTATGTATTGTGGTTTCAAGTTCTTTTGAGATAAAAAAAAAAGTTAAAATATGTCTATCGTAAGATTATGTAAAATATGAAAAGTAAAATTAAGAAAACCAATCACAAGGCATGAACGGACTTCACCAATATAATTTTTCTTTAATTTTCGGATGTGTTATGTGTTTCCTCCATTTAAATTTTCTTTTCAATTCTAGAGGTGCCCCCTCAGGGCCTTAAGATTTTTCTTTTCTCGCCCTTTTTCAGCTAGAAATTTTTGGACAATGAATCTCGGCCTTGATTAAACCTCATCGCACGAATCCTTCAATCGGATCCGTTGAACTGCCCCCTCCCTCCGCCTGCAAAATGTAGTTTATGCATGATCCGTCGTACCATAATGGCTATATGATGATCACGAGCTTGTCACGCCATTACCGGACCCTCTAGCAAACCCCAAGCTAGCCCAGGGAGAACAGCCGCGTAGCAAGCCAATGGAAAGGCATGAGCAAAAAGACATGAGCTTTGTTTGGTTCAACTGCTATTATATGATCTTTCGGGAAAAGGGATTTTTCGCTTACTTTGTTGTCACAGTTATATATATAAATATATTGTTAAATGTTTCGCTCAAAGCCCTCACAAAAATTTACAAAAACGAGTAATAAGCAAAAAAAGTAGGAATAGAAAACCATTATGGATACCGAATCATTTCTTCCATTCAAACCACAATTGGGAAAGGAGAAAAAAAAATCGCCAACTCACATGAGACCCGATTGCAATTATTAGGATTCCAAAAATAGTACTAGATTAATTTGAGTTTCATTTCTTTTGATCTAGCATGGTTTGGAGATAACCCTTTAGGCTACATTTGCTAATTGGGATAAAATTTAGGGTAGGACAAAGTTTATCCTATTTTGCATTTTATACTTATTCAAGACAAGATAAAGTCGGATATAAGAGAGATTTAAATAGGATATGGGAGGTAGGATAAAGTTAAATAGGATTTTTAATATCCATAATAGAAAATTTATTTTTCTCGAATAATAAAATTTTTAAATAAAAAAATAAAAAAATAAATAATGTTTGAATTTTAATATAAGAAATTCAAAATAACAAAAAATAACAGTTTAGTTTTTTAAATTAATATTATTTTTATTGATATATTCGAATTAAATTCTATCTTATAATATAAAATAAATAGGTAAATATTTATTACATATTTTAGGTATTTTAGTATTTTAAGTATATTTATTAAATTCGATTATGGTGTAAACTTCTTAGGCGAAAACTATAAGCTTTTGCTCCGCTTGTGAAGGTAAACTCCAAACAAAGATTGTTGGGCGAAATTCAAGGGAAAAAAATACGAAATCTAAACTGTTGGCCGAAATTCAAGGGGAAACAAATACGAAATCTAAATTGTTGGCCGAAATTCAAGGGGAAAAAAAAATTCATTAGCCTTTGAAGTTACTTTATTTGAAAGTCCCAAAACCAAATCGACCGTCGCGTGATCCTAGGGGTCACCACCTGCAAAATCACACCCGCCGTATCTGTACAATATCCGTAGACCAGGATTCCTCTCGTCGTTCGAAACTTTCGCCCTCGACTCCGCTCCCCGCTCAACTCGAGTTCCCTCCATTTTCACCTTCTTCGCCACCTTACGGAAGAACTCCTCTCTCTCTCTCTTCAGTGCCGGACTCGCTCTCGCGCCTGTCGCCAGCTTCGCCCTCCATCCTCGCCGTGCGGCTCTTCCGGTGCCCTCCTTCGCCAGCTCTTGCTCTGTAGGTAGGTGGGTTTGTTTCCTTTTTCCATTTCGGGTGTGGGTTTTTTCTGGTGCTGGTGTTCCGATGGAGGGAATCTCCAGCGAGCTGAAGCAGGCGGAGTCTAAGAAGGAGAGCCTCTCTAAGGCGTACGAGGACTTGGAGGAGCATTTGGATGGCATCCGGGGTCCCTCGAGCGCCGCGCCGAGGAGCTCCGGGAGGGCGAGAGGTCGCTCGCGGAGCGGGCCCGCGACATCGCGTCCCGGGAGGAGGGGCTGCGGTCGGCACGGCGGAGGGTGGAGGAGTGCGAGGAGGAGGTCCGGATGAAGGGGATGGACCTGAGGTCGATGGAGGAGCAGCTTGAGAAATGCAGGGAGGAAAATAGGAAGGAAAAGAGTGAATTGGTTGCAACCCGCGAGGCCCTTAGGGAGTGTATCTCGCTGAAAAACGAGAAGAATAAGGAGCTGAGCTCTCTGAAGCGGTTGACTGAGGAATGCCGCAGGGATTATAAATCGAAGAAGGAGGTGCTGCAACGGGAATTGGACTTGAAGGAGAAGAGAGTTGGGGTGATGCGGAGTTTGCTTGAGAAAAATTCTTGGGAACTTAATGCGAATGTGGGCGAGTTGGGTTCGGTGAAGCGTTCTCTTGATGAGTGCTCTAGGACAGTTAAATCGACGAGGGAGGAATTGACTACAGTGCAGAGTATGCTCGACCGCAGTCTCAAGGCGTATGACGAGAGTGAGAACAGGCTGAGTGTTTTGGAGCGCACGATTGAAGAGCGTGATAAGGAGGTCATGGTGAAAGCTGGAGTGTTGCAGTCTCTGGAAGATAAGATAAACGGCTGTCAAGTTGAACACAAAGAGAAGGTTGAAGAACTCAGGGGAATCTGTAAATCCATTGAAGAGCGTTCCAGGGAGTTTGAATCTAAAGAGAGTCAACTCCATTCCATCAATCTATTGATCGAGGAGCACAAAGAGGAGCTCAATCCAAAAAAGAGGAGTTTGAGGAAATCAACAAGTTGATCCATGAGCGGTTGGTGGCACTTGCTTTGAAAGATAGTGAATTGGGTTTCATTGAAACATCAAATGGAAAGCTTTCCAAAGAGCTTAATTCCAAGGAAGGGGAACTGGAAAATATGATGAAACGGGTGAAGCAGTGTAATGAGGAAACTGAGTTGAAGAAGGACAATCTTGCTTCAGTCGAGGGAAAATTAGAAGAGGTTACCAAATCTCTTGAGTTGAAAAATAGGGAATTCATTGCAGTCCAAGCATCTATCAAAGACCGCAATCTTGAACTTGCATCAAAAGAGAGACATTTAGAGTCCATTGAAATTGATATTACAAAACGTGCAGAGCAACTCCGATTGAAGGACAAAGAGTATGCTTTCCTTCAAAGCTCAACTGTCGAATGTGCCAAGGTCCTTGATTTAAAAAAGAAGCAATGTGATTTGATGCAGAATTCCATCACAGAATGTTCTCACGAGCTTGAATCTCAAAAAAGGCAGTTGGATTCCATTCAGAAGAGAAGCAGAGAATGCTTCCAAGATGTTGAACTTAAAGAAAAGCACCTTGATATGCTTCACGTGTCAATTGGAGAACACTCTCAGATACTTGAAATGAAAAAGAAAGAATGTAATGTGAAATTTGTAGAGCTAGAATTGGAGCGGCAACTGCTTGATTCGATTGAAAAGTCATTCGTGAAGCGCTCTAGGGAAATGGAGCTGAGAGAGAGGACTAGTGTCCATTCTGGGGCAGTGGCTCAAAATTGGAAACACCTATTAATAGATGGACCTGTTCTAGCTTCATGTCAAAATTCTCAACCCACAATTGCTTTTGATGGAAATAATCTGCAGATGTTATTATATCGACATTTTCAGGAGCAAGATAGATTGTGCCACAAGGTACTGGAAATTATTCAAACATCTGATGATGCTGCAAAGTTGGTGCTCAATGCCATGGAAGGATTTTACCCCCCGGATTTAGGGAATAGAGATGGGTTACTAGGTATTGGGGTGATTAGAAGGAGTTGTATCTTCCTCTTGGAAAATTTAATACTGTCTTCAGCAGAGATTAAGCCTCAGGAGAGGGAAGCTGCAATGAAACTGGCCGTTGAATGGAAAGGGAAGTTGAAACTTTCACCATCAACGGAGCACCCTTTGGAGGTCTTGGGATTATTGAAGCTTATAGTGGCATATCAGCTAGCTTCTGACTTCGATGCAGATGGAATTCAAGATCTTGTTAATTCTGTATCACAGTTTCAAATAGCACAAGAATTGCACCAGATCCTTGGTTCTTCAGCAGTGCCGGCTGGTAAGTGGAGATGCACCTATTGAGTTGCAATGTTGACTCTGGTTGCCAGTTTGTTTATCATATTATGCCTGGTTTTTGTAGTATTCTTCGTGCCACTTTAATGTTTGTCTCTTTATGCAAACAAAGTTTTGAAACATGGTGATGGCACTGTATGTTGAGTCATGAGAGTTGAGGCAATCCCATGTTTTTCCTTATATACTTTGCATATAGAGCACCAATTATCAGTTTGAACCAATGAAAAATCTTGCGGATGCTAATGACTACTTTCTGCTTTAGGTACAACGTTTCACCAAATCATATTTCATATCATTGACTACACACTTGTTTATGTTATATTTAATAAATTTTAAATGTCTGATCTGTGGATTTAATAAAATTTCCTTTTAATTTTTGAAGTTAGATTTCACCTTTAAATCATTCACCCTTTTGACTAAAGAGCACAAAAAATTATATATCTGACAACTTGCAAGGTAAACTGTTTTAACTCATGTGTAATTTGATCTAAGTAACTTATCTTTGGAATATATTCCGAAGTTGACCAAATGGATCCAATAAGGTTCCTCTAGAACTCATTCTTTTCTATCTTTTAGATTGAAATGCCAAATCCATTTATATGGGTTTAGACAAAGTGCTCAGGTTCATGTTATTTTGGCATCACACACATACACGTTACATTTTTCGAAAGTTCCATCTGATCGGTCAAGCTCTCTAGTTGGAGCGCAAAGAAACTTCTCCAAAGATGTTTATCTGGCAAGCTGAAACTTTTTGGCTTGCTTTGATAATGTTTGTTGTCCATTTGAGACTTTAGATCAATTATATCCTCCATTTCAAAGTTGGACTTTCCTTAGTCTTTACATTTTTTTTTTTTTCGTGGTCATTCATTTGGTGCTGTCATCTTCATAAAGGCAGTTCTGATTCTTAACTATTGACTTGCGTTTGTTAGGTTCTTTGGGATCTATTCAACATTGGCAAATAAAGACAGAGGAGCCAGAAAATTTTGCTGTGCTCGATGCAGATGATTCTACTCTTGAGTATCCACCACCACCAACTATCTTAGCTAGAAATGATTTGCAGCTTTCCCAAACTGAGCTTAATGAGAATGCTATGATATGTGAAGAAATCTCACATACGCTGCAAAACTCATCTGACCCTGCAAAAATTGTTCTGGATGTTATTGTGGGGTCTTCCACTCAATACTCAAACAGTAAGGATATGAATTTGCAGAAAGATGTTATGAGGAGTCACATTGTTTTGTTAGAGCAGCTCATGAGAATCTCACCTTCAATAACACATGAGGTTAAAGAAGAAGCAATGAAGCTGGCGAGAGAATGGAAAGCAAAGCTGCCTGGTAAACCCGAGAGCAGTTTGGAGGTTTTGGCATTTCAGAATTTCTTGGCTGCATACAATTTGCTTTCTTTGTTCAATGATGCTCCTCTGTTGGGCCAAACCCTTGGTCCTGTCAATGAGATTACAGGTAAATTTTCTTTACTATCCGTTTTTCTGTCTCAGACTCTAAATTGTAACTTTATTCTTTTTGCTTGAGCATGGCAATACATGATGCAAGATTAAATCATCCTGAAAGTGGGACATGCTATTTTGGATAGCAAAACGGCAGATTTACTGTTTTCCATTGTGGTGCTATTGTTGCATAGAATGGGAGCATGGGATTTCGAAACACATTGATAGAACCCAATCTTCCCTTTAAGTCTAGCTATTTGCAGTTAGCATGTTCTGATGTTATATTTTAGAATGTCCTCTTTTTCAAAGTGGGTTGCTCTCTTGAGCACTGCGAACTTTGATATCATTGAGCTTGTGGAGATCATCTTTAAAGTACAGAGACAATACTATTTTGGCACATTTATATGTGTGCTGGGTGATGCCTAGTGTTTCTCGATGGCCTGGGTGTAATAGGCCTTGTTTTACATTTACAATCCCCTGAACCTTGTCTGGTTTCTTATTGACTTATTTCAGGGCCAGCTAGCATACCTGCCTCTCTCTCCAGAGTCCATCAGCAACTGCCCAGAGAGAAGAAACGTTCGGCTAGTGACCCAGCAATCGATTCAGTATCCCAACCCTGTGCACGTAAGTGTAAAAACAAGATCAACAATTACGGAGATCCCCTGTAATCCTCTTTTGGACTAAGGTATTCTCTGCTGAAAGTAGGCTGGAGCCGTGTGGCTGACTCATGCACCTGGTATTGCCACAAAAATCTCATATGATTTCCAGGGGAAATTTGGTTGCTGATGACGTACAGGATGTATGGAAGATAGGTCTCGTTTTCCTAGTGGAATGTATAGATCGGTTTCCTAACACTTGTTGTCCGATGCTTGGCAAGCAAGTTAGTGCTTTTTGTACGTTGACTTTCCTTGGAAGCTCTCAGTAAATATTTATAGAATTGTGCAGAATACTTTAAACAATAGAAGTAAATGAAGACATGCCTCGAGTTTGAGTCAATGAAAGAAATCCGGTTCAAGTAGAAACTCCAAAACCCGAATAAGACTTGTGGTTTGACATTTGAACAAATAGAAATTGTTGAATACCTTTCATGCTGGAGTTGAATTCTTAATTTGAGTAGGTTTCTAAATTTGTATCGAAAAATCATGTGAGAACGTATAAAATTAGAATCATATTTGAGAATTACATAATAGAGCAAATAAGAAGATTATTAAGGTTCTCTCGATGAGTTTTGCGAATGAAATCTCTTTGAAAGATAGTGAGATAACATTTTTAGGTTTTTATCGCAATTCTTCGAGAGCAATGAGATATGTTTCAAGGGGAGTTGATGGATTATTAAGTGAGCGTGAATGGTTTTTCTTGTAAGGTGGTGCCTATGCCTAGCCCGGGCCTTCTCAATCTGTACTGATCACAATTTTTCATCATTCAAATTTCTGGCTTGATTCAATGAAACTCACAAGTAATGTTCTAAATCACTTCTCTATAGAAAATGCCTTGAATTGGTCAATGTAGACCAATTCGATCCAATTCTTGAGTTGAATCGGATTTGATGCAAACCTCTGTAAAAGTTTCGAACTTTATTGTTTGCAGAAATTTTCAAAGTATGCATTTAATGAAAAAAGTTCTTGTTAGATATAATTTTCAATTCGTTTATAATTTTTGACAATTGAAGTTTAGTCGACAAATTGGGCATACAATTTAATGAAAATAAACAATAGAAAAGGAAAAAAAGAGAGATAGATAGATAGATGGATAGATAAATAAAAGAGCAAATCAACCAATATAAGTAAACGTCCACGAGGAGACCCTGATCCCCCCTCCCCCTTCCTCGTTTTCTCACGACCGAAGAAGAGGAATGACGTGAGCAGTGACGTGCGCAAGGAACGGCCTAATTCGATCATCAACAGCGCACTGATTAGTTTCATTAACAGAGTAATCTTTTATACGTTACTTATTATACTCAGTTTAACAAAAACTAAGTTGATGCGGCGTCGATCGCATTCGAGCCTATCACGTCTGATTTAGAACATTACATGGGAGTTTTATTGAATTAAGCTAAAAATCTGAGTTTGAAATAGTTAAAATCCATTCCTCATCGTAAGCCACCCTGCGATATGTATATGAGAAGAATTTGTAAAGGAACTCCGAGAACTGTTCGATCGGAAAATTTTGTCATGACTTGCATGATATAAATTGATTTGTTAGCTATTAGATATGATTTCCGGCTAACAATTTCATTGAATTGTTTTTAAGAAAATGTCTTCTTAATTTTTTTCCATAAAACAAATAGAGTCTCAATCTTGCTGATATTTTTCTTGATAGTGCCATGTATACAAGACTAGGAAATTTTTTTTTTGGTACGCACACACATATCAGTATAACAAAGGACACGACATACTTTTTGTGTAATATGATATTTCGTTTGTTAATTAATCTTTTTATACCTAGCATTACTTTTTGGACTTAGTAGTTCCGATTGATTATGAAATATAGGGAGTATAGAAATGACAATTTTTATGTTCATTAGAGCGAAGGCGAAGGGGGTTGAGTGAAGAATGAATGCTTCATCGACCACTTGTTTTCTCGGCAAAACCAATTTGTCCAGTTTCCTGGGAAAAATTACGAATTCCATTTGGGGAGTGGGATTCTTCAAATTAATATATATAATAGAAAAGATACCTATTAAGAACATGTTAATATAATATATTTATATTCCTTGTAGAAGCATGCATGGTAATAAGCATCAAAATTTAGGGTGTGCCGAGGATACAAGCGAGACTGAAAAAGTATATATGGAAAGTGAGAATTACATTTGGCCATTTGAACTTTAGAGGCGGCTGACTTAGAACCCTAAATTAAGAAAATACTTTCTGGAAAATCCATGCATAAAATTGAAGAAAGTGAAAACACTTTTCGAATTTATTTATCTTGAATTTTTTGAATATATTAATTTTCTTTTATTTAAAAATTGATATTTATAATTTATAATTTTATTTTATTTTATTCTTTTTTCTTTTGCAGGCTGACATGGACTATCCTTGAGGGAGGCTCAAGCTGGCCGGCCTCATGCAAGCTTGAGCCTCACCAACCTCGCTGTGGTGATCCCAACCTCACTTGAGGCTAGTGAGGCTTGATCTTGCCCAAGGTTGGCCAGATCAACCCTCAGCGATAGTGCTAGCATCTTGTTGCAGCCATCATCAATGCCAAATGATTGAAAAGCAGGAAGAAGGAAAGAGAAGGAAAATAAAAGAAGAAGAAAAGAAAAGAAAATTTAAAAATAATATTTTACATGAAATTGAAATAATTTTCCAAATGAGATTCAAACACTAGAAAACATTTTTGGTCACATATGATCTAAACAAAAGAAAAATAACTATTTTTTCTGAAAAATGATTTATTTCATTGAAAATTTCATAATAAAGGAAATTATTTTACATAGAAATCATTTTCAAAAAAATTATTATTTTTCATTTGTATGATGATTTAGGAAAAATGATATTTTTCTTGCTAGAAAAGAATTTTTTTTTTTCCTAATATAAGCTTGATGTTTTTAGTCCATAAAAAGTATTTCGTTATTCAAACATCGAAAAAACTGAAAAAAATTTCCCAATAACAATTTTATTCCAAACAAATGGACCTTAAAGAAAAACGTTATTTTAGTTAAGCTTACGGGCTATGTAAGTCTAACTGGTCTTTCTCCTTAATTATTATTTGGCATAAACGTGGCTTCTTCACTATCAATTACTGTTTTAAAGGCAAAAGTGTTCAGCATTTTTAGTCGATACAGTGCACACTTCATTTGGGCTTTCTTTTAATTTTGATGAACTACAGTTCGTCTGGTCAACATTCACCTCAGATTGCACGAGAAATTTGTTATCGATTCTATATTACTATTCGGAGTGTGAATGAATTGGAATTAGATATTATTGATACCTAAATTTTAACTTATTCATTTAGGATCTAATCATATAAACCAATTAGGAATTTATCCCTACCCCTAGCAAAAGAAATGTTGTTAAGTTGCATATAGGTATATATTATGAGCATCCTTATTGGTAGTTAATTAAGCCCATTCATTTGCATGTTTGTCATACTGGCAGTGGATAAGGTTATGGGAATGGTTTTAAGCTCAATTGGATTAAATGTACTTTGTCCATGAATTAAAAAAAAAAAAATCGACTAAACCCACTCTTTATCATGGCTGGAATATTTTTGGTATAGTATGCATGCAGGGTGTTGAGCTCGGAAAGATTACGGAATTTTATCGAATTTTGGGGGCAAAAAAAAGAAAAGATATTATTTTATGGGCGAAAACGGGGAATTTAACCTCATTGACTGAACTAATGATAGAATTCTCTAGATTTTACAGCCAGGGATGATCAAAACTAAGTAGAATTCTCTAGATTTTTAGAAAAAATAAAAAAAAGTAAAAATCTTTGCTGGCAATTCCACATTTTTTTTTAAACGGAAGAGTCCTCTGATAATCATCTCATCTCTCTCCTCTCTTCGCGGCCCCCTCTCTCTCTCTCTCTCACTCCCAAAACCCTTGTCCGACTGACGATCCACCATTTCTCTACATGTAAAGCTTCTGTGGTTTCCCTCAGATTATGAATCATCTGGTCCAAAATTATAAAAAAAAAAAAAAAAAAAATTGGCTGTAGATTACTTTTGACTTGATTATTTCATGCAATCTATATATTGGATAAAATGAAATATTTTCTGGTTGTCCTAGGTTCATAGCTGGTTCATGTCTTCCTTCTTGGGTTCCGTGGAGTAAATTATAAATTGCTAACAGCCAAAATATGTCCCTTTTGTTCACAGCAGTGTCTCTTGGTCTTTTAATTCATCTTCATGAGCATGCAAATAGATGAAGATTTTGGGCATATTCGATATTCAAAGTCATATTGTCATTTTAAACATATGATTGTTGCCAATGAACACATTAGTTGTTTGTTTGGCACCATTGCTACCATCCTCTCTAGGTATTTTCTTTTTAGAATAAGCAAGCTAGTGAACCAATGTTGTTGAAGAAGCTCGATGGATTTTAACTTCATGCGGTTGAGCTTTTTCTCTCAACCTTATGGCACTGTAATGGGAAATGGTTCTTATAACTCTTCAGTTTTGATCCCTGGGTAGGTTTAGTCCGTCATGGTTACATATTACCGCTCTATCTCCTCCTACCACAGCCTCCTTTTTTTTGTTGGTCAAGAAAAAAACTTCATTGATCGTCATTCAAGAGGAAAGATTACATTCAATTCCGGAATCTAAGCATAAAAGCGAGAATAGTGGGTGTGCTGGCATTGTAACCCAATTATGGGGGAATTTCTCGGCCCGGTGGATTTTGGCGTCCTACCACAGCCTTTGATATGTGCATTATTATGTAGGAAGAAGGAAGCCATCTATTTGGGCCCACCGACCAAGGAGAAGCTCCCAAAGGCATTGCGTTCTGGTGCTTCTTCAACTAATGTTTCTTAATACTTTGTCATGGAACTATTGCGTAATTCTCAACCTAGGTCTGTGTTGGTCGGAACAATATCTTATGGAAAGGTATCAAATGCTGGTCAAGATAAGAGTCCATCAAAGAACCCTGCATCCTACCAAATCTCTTTCGTGGTGCATCCCAATAAGGTTGCTCAAGACCATCCCAACTTTTGTTTCTTCTTCGATGCTTTTACTGAAGGCTAATTTTTCATTTGCTCCACATTTGGAAGGTCGAAGAAGAGAAGGGGAAAGTTTCTTCATCAAGGTGCACTAAATCTGTCTCCAGATGCCTACAAGAAGAGGTACTTGACGATTGTGCTATTTTGGTTATTTTTCTTGGAGAGAACTTTTGCCCATGTTTAAATTCCATAGATACCTCTAGGCAGCACTTGTAGTTTCATACCCGGATAACTTCTTGTGTTTGCAAAACCAGAGATTTGTTCTACATATATGCATACAATTTAAATTGTTACATATATTAGAGCATCTATCTGGTATAATTTTAGATCTGTGCCCATAATTTAGAGCCAAATGCTGATTTTTATGGACTTATGTCCACATACACTAAGATTTAGAGGCAAAATTATTGCTGGCATCTTTTTCTATCAGATGACAACAAATAATCTATGGGAAACCATCCAGCGTTAGTATTATTTGTATTTGATTCGAGTATTTGACTTTAATATGAGCCATTACCTTTCTTAATATCGTGCTAGAAATATCCAGGATTCCTTGCGGCAGATGCCATTCAATTGATGAGAAATGGAAGGGAATGTACAAAAAGATAAAAAGAAAAGGAGCGGCGATGAGGCTTGGTTTGCTGTTGCCAAATATAACTGCTTGTCTAGAATCGTACATTCAATGGAACGTACCTACTACAACTGGCATTTTTTGAGAGAAGGATAGTGTACTTTTCCTTGGGAAAGAGACTATACTAAGGGTATAATGTTATGGGCTCCAGTGGAAAAGCAAAAGAACTCTTCTAATCTCTCACAAAGTTCGAAGTCATGCTCGTGCCAATCTAAATGATTTCCAATGGATTTCACAAATGTCGTATAATCACAGAAATATAACATGCCGGTGTCATCTAGCAGAGTTTTTCTAAAATTACTGTGCTTTTTGGTTCTAACTAGTAAGAGATCCCAACCACTCTTTTTTTTTTTGGTAAAAATTTCTGCTTTTAAAGCATTGGAACATTAAACTTATTTTATCGTGATACCCAGGTAATATAATCAATTCATTGGTTTTGTTTATTTATTGTGCAAAATATTTTTTGTTTTCTGGGTTCATATATAGTGAAATTGGAAGCCACCATATAACTAGACATGTTCAATTCTTTAGTTTTCTAATCAAATATATCCAATAATGAAATTTACACAAATGATAAAATGTTCTTTCATGAAAATTTCGCCCTATGATGTTTCACTGGGCACGTGCCTTTCATAATGAACAATAATGTCTTTATTTTAAAGGACAATGCATTACTTGAAAAATCATGTTATTAGACAATAGATTGATGAATGATGGTCATCTAGGTAAAGAATAACCAAAATCAAAATACATACGCTACTCAGATATTATTTGGTTTGTTGTTATGATCTAGCACGAAGACTTCAGTGCAAGTTACTTGTTTGTTATAGTCTAATGGATGCTTGTTCACAATGTGTTTTGTTATCAATCAGGCTCGAGATGCAAAGATAAGGTTTCTGGGGACTCTGAAACAAGGGAATGATGAAGAGAAGCTGGAGTGGAAGGAGTTGGTTTACTCAACTAAAGGTGAATTTCTTTACTCATAGCTCTCTCACTACACGCTGCAGGGTGCATGTGATGGCATCGATTTGCTCTTCATTTATGCAATGACATGGGACAGTTTTTTGCAAAAATATGAATCAAGAATGCTATCACATCCGACAAAAATAAGTCCGCAACAGGAAGGCACGTTTAGTAGAAATGTGAAGTAATAACTGGAGAAAAAGCACACTCTGAAGTACACTGTTTTTGGTATAATCTTTATATAGATCATGTATGGTTCTTTACATTAATTTCTTGTGGCATGTCCTTTGGCAGTCGGAGTACCCAAAACCCACATCACTGCTTACCAAGACCTTGGAATATCTACTCGCTCAAAGTGATGTGTTTCCCTCAAATTGACATCTCTTCAGGGTGCTTGTTAGTGTTCTTTATAATCTTTCAGACAGGACAGATTCACTACATGAAAGCATAAGATCCCAAGCAAGTGTTGGTATGTCTGCAAAATGGAAGGCACGTGAATTTTAAAAAAGGACGTAGAACTGGGGCGAATGAACTTGTTTTCATGTTTGGCAGTGCTTAATCATCCTCTGAACATGGTTAAACTTTTACCTCGTACTACTTCCAAAGCTATCGAGGGTTTGTCTATTTGGTCTTCAGCCAGTCTGTAAACATCCACGAGCTGCAATATCAAGCGCCACAACTCAGAATTCACATTAAGTAGAGTTGAGAATGTAAAGCTCCAGACACATACCTCTTGAATGTGAAGCTTTGAGTCTTTTGTCCAAGCAAGGAGTTGTCATCTTTGAATTCCTTCATTGACGAGGAAAAGGCAAGTTCCATCCTTGATGGTATCTTTGAGGTCGACTTTTCTCTCAACTTGCAAGTCTCTTGACCTTTGCCTGTGAAAACAGGATCACTCCAGTCATGCTCACATACTACAATTACCATATAAGCGAAAAAAATCTAGTTGGCAACGAGATACATAGATGTCCATTCTTTGATGGAATTATTTCAGTGCTAATTTGCTCCTAATCTGAATAGCTTCTGCTCAATACTCTTTCTTATCTATTTAATTGCTTTTAGGAAACAGGATGGATGCCACGCCATACTGTTGCTAAGGATAAATCTGGGACTGATATAGGTGTTGTTCCACTTTATCTTAAAAGGTTTTCCCTCTTCTCTGTTCTCAGGATTACATTTATTTTCTCTCCAAACTTCAAATAGATTGGTTCTTCTATGCTCCTCATGAGTAGGCATAAATTGAGAAACTTTCAAAATCTTCGAGGAGCTTTTTGGGTGTTTTCATTCTCATTTTTCATGTTTATGTGCTGTCACTCATACAGTGAATGTCTTCAACCATTATTGAGCGGACACTTACTACAGTTATGGTTCAAGATACTATCCAAAGTACTAGTGTTCTGTGCAATATAACCCTGTAACTGGTCCTCTGATTCTACTTCATGATTCTTTATGTAACGATTAATTTTTTGACATTGTGGTAGATGCCTTAAAGAATCCGGTTGCTAAGGTACGTGATAACATATGCTTGATTATTGATATTGAATATGATGTTGCAACCATGTACAGCTATAACTTTTATAGTACTTCCTGTCAGCATTCGGCTTTCTTTTACTCTGTTAAGTCTTTGTACCTTTTTTCCTTGGCTGGAGTTGCATTAGAGTTAAAATGTATTTAAGGGTCATCTCTAAACATTTGGTCCTGTGGAAAATGAGAGATAACTTTGTTATTTTCCAATCAAGCGGGGTAGTTGTGGCTATCTGCAGGTTGCTTAAAGGTGGGAATTCCTGAACTGTTGATCCGATGTTTTGATATTGTAGTAGTTTTGAATTGGCTGCGTATTCTTGACACAGTCCCAGCTCATTGATCCACATCACATATTCTCCTGAGAATGAATGATACACCCTCAAGGAAAAGGTTTTTCTTTTTTTCTTTCAGAGGATAGGAACGCAGTTCCATTGGAGAAATCAACACTATACATGGTCAGTGGCAAACGAGCAATGAAATTACAGTTAGGCCTGATGTTTCTCCTGCCGGATACATTGATGCGGATTTTTGGTTTTTCCCTCTTTAATTTTCCCTCCAAGAGAGTCATCTTCAACCGAAGTGTTTTAGTAGATACAGAAAGGTTCTGAAGGGCGATTTTAGGATTTGACAACACCTTGGCAGCAACCTGTCTATCCTGTTTAAGGCAATGGAGATACTTTTAGACTTTTAAGATTGAGCTCCGTGAGGGCTCCAGCCAAAACCATCTGAAGTGAAATTCATATAACATGTTAACAAACCTCCTGCAATGTTCTTAGTTTTTATATGATCAAGAGATTTGCTTAAGCATTCAAGTGTTTATTTTTTGTAAGAGGAGTATGTAAACAAAGACACGTGTTTTACCTATACTTATATAAGTAAAATGCTAAGTGTACTAGTGCTGAAGCATTAGATTCAATGCTAATAAAAATTTGGTGTGTCTGTAATATTTCTAGTCTCTTAATTTAAGCCAACTTTTTAGGTTGTTTGAAATTTCATAAAACTTTTCTCACTATTTCTAATTTAAAAAATGGCATATAGATTGAAATACTTCTTCAGAATTAGCAAAACTAGCAGCTTAGAAAAAAGCATGATCAAAACTCTTCACTAGCCTGTATTAGTTCACTCAAGTACATTCACGGCTATCATACACCTTTGACCCCTTTTCTTGATTGTCAAGGTTCAAAAGTTTTTGGGAGTGGAGTTATTTCTGTTGGATTTAGATATCATGTCAAGGGGAGTCATCCCCCATAAGTGCTTCACCAAAGTTATCTAGGTCAAATACAGCTTTTGTTTATCAATTTTATCCATTTGATGTTGTGCATGCATCGATTTCCTTTGAAATTGTCTTTCCAATCAGCATTTGATTGCAGCATTACTTCTCTGAATGAGTTGTGCCGATCGCTAAATTTTGATCTTTTTAAATTTCTTGTGTTTATCTTGCATGCAAAGAGTACATGCTTCAAGTTTCACTGCCTGTGATACAGTTTTGATTACTTTTTGATGGACTTGAAGCAGAATAAAAGCAAAAATATACATCTGGAGTGCAAGAAGGTTAGTTTCTCCAAATCTTGTTTTGTTTGTCAATTTCTTTTATCTTGGAAAGATACTCCCACCCAGAAATTCTTGTCAATCTTTCTCTTAGCTCTTCATTCATTGAATATATATTGAATGGATGAAATTTTTAGTAAAGTGCATTGATATATATGCCTCAGTCACGGGAAAAATGAAGAAAATTATGGAACTATATATGTTACTGCAATCTTCACCAAATGCTCATGAAAGTTTTTACTAGAACTCTCAGATGAATGCATAATGGCAATTTCATTCCCAATTTCAAATTTAATGCTGAATTATGGATTTGCTCAAATTCACTTTGCTGAAGTAAAGAATTATGCTGGAAGCAAAGCTTCTAGGACAACTGGAAAACTGACTAATTGCCGAAGATGCTCCAAAGCAGTAAAATATGTAGAATCGAATAACTAGTGGTCATTTTATGTAGGCTTTGACATGAGTATGGTGAAGTATTCTGCTAAGTCATACATTCAGGAGAAACTGGTCTTTTGTAATGCCTGGCACTGTTACGTTCTACAAATGTGTTTGTGTAATCAACTGTATTTGTACCTATGCTAATTGGGAAAAACGGCACATGCGAACTTTCATGATGTAGTATCGACTTCTTTTTATGCCTGTTGAAATCAGTTTTGTCAATTGCACAGAAAGAAATCAAATATCCAACAAACTTAACAGAATTCGCTGCCAGTGTACTATCATGTTTCATTGAAAATTAGTTTGGGTTTTTATTTGTAACACCTTATGATCTTATAGTGCCTTATTTGGCATTGTTTGCCTCATTTTGGTCACACAAGCTTTTACTCATTGGATTGACTCCTTTCTGCAGATTTCTGCCCAAACTTGACAACTAAATGGCTCTGAGGGAATGAAATAAAGGTAATGAGTACAAGTATCATGGCTAAAGTGTCTCAGAGAAGATCTGAAGTCCATCTTGCCCATATTAAGTGAGGCTCAATAAGTTCTGCACCAGTTGGTTCAATTTGATATTCTGATTAGACCCAAAAACAATTAGAGATTACTCTTTTAACTCAGATTGCATCTCCACGTATTTACTGGAGGATGAGAGCACTAGAGAACTCACCCCTTTCTTGACTCGAAGTGTCATTTTCTCTTATATTTGTTAGTTAATGTTAGTCGCATTCTATGAATTTGGTGTTTTGTCTTTTGGTTCTACTGAGTAACAACTAACGACAATGCTCAACAAGTGTGGCACTGGGAAACTTTTAAATATATCTCTCTATTCATCAAGCATGCATCAGTTTTGTTAAATAGTGGATTGGAGAAAGACTTAAGATTGAAGTTCTCACTGGTATTCCTGAATGTCAAATTATGATCTCTTCTTGCTTATTGACCATGTCTTTAACAATTTTCATCAGGACATTTAGAAACAGTAATCTTTGATGTGTTAAAACTGCAGTGGTCTGTAGCTTTTGCATCACCTCCATCTTCCATTGCCTCCAATAAGGTGATTTATATGTTTCCTTTTCCTAGGATTAATGCCCTGGCAATGTCCTTTGTGCATCCTGTCTTTTTTTTTTTTTTCATTTTTGTTTATCTTGCTGGATGCAGAAGTATCAGTTTGTTGATTACTGCTTGTCAATTATGGAATTATATTATCAATGATACCTGAACTGTCCGGGCATTGCTTACTTTAAGCGGTTCAGTTACTTTAGTATGAATTTAACTAATAATGAGGGGATGATTGTGTTTAACTTCAGGCAGCGGAACACATGAATAACCATTCTGATCCTGTCCAAACCAATTATGGACGTGAAAGCACTGGGGAAGAGACAGCTTTGGCATTTGAAGATGAAAAATGGAGTCCTCGCATCAATGGGAATGAGAGCCTTCCACTTAAAAATGCTGATTTAGTATTCACGGAAACTCGTTGTAAAGTTGGAGCACATTCCTCTACTTCAAGCATACACCAGTTCTAAGAAACAAAAATAGCCTCCCTTATCAGAAAAAAAATAAAATGGAATGCTAGAAAGACAGTTGGCGGCTGCATTAGCATACCAAGAAGCTACAGAGAAAAGCTTCTCATCCATTGTTGCTCAATAGAGGTGCTGAAGGAAAAGCTGACTGACCTAGAGCTTACTCAGGAAGAAGTCGACAGTTTATTCAATATTGTCCACTCTGACAATGTCAGGCTTGAACATGGTGTAGCCTTTCTCAAGGCTGTTTTGGATGACATTCGAAAGGTGCGCACAAATTGCAAGTAAATTGGGACATATTCATCTGTGAAAATTGCTTATTATGTCATCTTTATTGTTTGTCCTAGGAGTTGCACTCAACTAGAGGAGTCCTTGCAGGAGAAAGAGCTAGGCTTCAGGTATGGCTCTCATTCATTTCAGAATTTGCATTGATAAAGAGCGATCTTTTTTCACTTTTAGGAATTTCAATGCACAGACAAAGTTGCCTGGTAGAAAAGGCGATATAGCAGATTGAATCCATCATGTTATTTCTTTTCACCATTATGTGGCTTTGGCTTCTACTCATGTTGGGATACAGTAACTGCTCATACTTGTCCCCATAGTGGTGGTTTTCTTTAGTCAATAGTGCACTCATGCCGTGTCTTTGTTCTGATTTTCCACTTACAATGCAGGTTGAAGCTTTTTTTTATCTGAAGCAGAGGTTGCAATCTATAGAAAATGGGCCGCCCACCCCGAGGAAATGTTTTCATGTCTATCAGCGCAGCATCTGTCAGAATGATGAACATATCTTTCTTGGTGGTATCATAGCGAGCTGATGAATAAACTTCAGGCCATTCTGTTCTCAGATTGGCCATGGAGTCTCTTGGCTGGTAAGGAGGCTGTGGCG
This sequence comes from Angophora floribunda, assembly GCA_014182895.1. Classification (NCBI taxonomy): domain Eukaryota; kingdom Viridiplantae; phylum Streptophyta; class Magnoliopsida; order Myrtales; family Myrtaceae; genus Angophora; species Angophora floribunda. Next base: position 678,700 of record CM024711.1, on the reverse strand, counting down.
GACGATTATGAACATCTGGCGAAGGACCACATAAGACAATACCTTTGATTTACCTTCCTTTTGAATGTACGACTCCACGGTTGTAGTGGCCTACTGGATAACATGTAATATATCGTCAATCAATTCATCTAGTGAGTAATTAGCGTGGGTCCGTCTGGCTAATTCTAGTGCAGGATAACAAGCCGTAATGTTTATATGAATATGTCAGTATAATTTTTGTGCACAAGGCTGTTGGCAAGAATCGCTTATTATTTGTCTTCATCGTCAGAGCAAGACGGTTTCCCTGGCATTCGCCTGCGTGGATTTCTTTAGCTACAGACCAGGAAAGATATCACTAACATATATATACACACGCACACACACGAGGCGAAATTGGAAATTTCTGTTTTGAGAGGAGATTTAATAAAACTAACCTTGGTTTTTATCCTTCACTTCAATATGTATAAGAAGCGCATCGATGGCGGATTTTATTTTATTTTGGGCCAGCAGTTATGGATCAGGTTCAGTTATTCTCTTGAGAGTTTTATCGAGTGGCGGAGCAGCTGCATGCGGATGCTTATTAGTCTTCCGACTCAATATGATTGTAGAAACGCTGACCACATGGAGACGGGGAAAGAAAGAAGATATATCCCAGAAACCCAAGTGATGATGTTCAAGCCCGATGAATACAGCAAAAAGTTTCTACACGTATCTAGTAGATTAGTTAGGAGCTTTTCCTCCATGAAGAACTGACGGCTGGTGAATTGCCCTCATTTGTTATTCAGAGACTCCTGCATTCGCAATTAACCAAATATATATGCGATTTAGTCGTTGTGAAAATAATTCATGACAATGATAATGCTATATCTGCTGCTATATTGAGTAATAGTCCCCTCTTCCCTGGCCATAACAACTGCTCTTAGAATTTATAGTAGAGCTGTCTTGGTTTGTAGCACTTGAAACCAAACTAGTCATTTTACAAGTTTATTGAATATGTCATATCGATAATTCCACTATCTTTTATCTACATAAGATAGTAATATCCTTACAATTGTGATCTTAATCATTTAGTAAAGTTATCGATTAATGTCTTGAATTAAATAAAAAGGAAAATTTAAGCATTCGAAAATGAAAATATAATAGTTTATTAGAACTCTTTAATTATAAGATAATTTTTATAAATTAAAAATTCACCTTTTTTCTCCCACTTTTCCAAACTCATCTATTAATACGTAAGACAAGTCGGGTCCTTGGGATAATGCATTAATCATCATTTCAATATTTCTTCTTATTCCGTTTCAACCACTCCAAAGACAAATTAGAATTTCGTTTATTATGGGATAATATTCCATAGTGTATAAATTTTAGTTTAATATGCAATATCATCCTTGAAACTTTTTAATTTGTTCCACGCGATTCCTAAACAATTGGTAGTCCATAAAGTTATGAAACTGCTTAAAAGTTAATGGATCACATTGAACATTGGATCAAAATTATGGATCATGTTGAACATATTAAAAGTTCAGAGATGATATTGCATAGTGATATTGCATATTGAATTAACGTCCAGACATCACATCATATAAATTAAAATTTTAATAATCACGTTGCAACCTCTTTCTTCAACTATGCCATTCTTTTTATCTTTCTTATTGATTTACACATATAATGGCGTGTGAATATCAAATATTGAACTAATGTTCAAACGTCACATCACATAAAGAAAAATTCAATGATCACATTGAAACCTCTTTCTTCAATTCTGGCATTCTTTTTCTTTTTATTGATTTACACATATAATGATGTGTGGAACTTAAGACTTTTCTTTTCTTATCAAAATGCTTTGTTGAAAGGCATGAAAATTCGAGTTGCTTAATACTTATCAAATTAATCGGTTCAAGTGATGGCAGTTCATCTAACAGATTTGAATTGCTAATGCCTTGATTGGATTGATGGATCGTCATATTCTAATAACTCAGAAAGTTCTTTGAATTGAAACAAATAAAGAAATGCGTGAAGAAGAGGAAAGCTTGGATGGATGCTTACAGAAGTTCAATCTTTCATGTTCTCTCTTGAACCTCTAAAGTAGCCTCATAAGGCTTAAACCACTATTTTAACGATTTCTACATTTGCATGTCATTGGCCAAACTTGTTGACTTAGGCTGATGTCTCGTAATAGAATTTATTCCATCTATGAAATCACACAACATAATACAGCAAAGCAAAATCATGGTGATGCCTCACCGGACTGAGAAAACAAATACAATTAGCTAAGTGCTCTTCAGGCAAAGTCGCCAGTCCAGCATGTTCGATTTGGCTTCAAAAAACCGTGACCATGGTGATGCAAAGTTGCAACAGTTACTTCGCTCCAGGCTCTCCTGTCGTACCTCCAAATAAGATTAGAAAGTTGCAACAAGATCAGTTTGTTTCTTATCCTATTAAACTCTAGAGTTGATTTCGCGTTCCATACTCATCTTTTGATTTTGCTTTGTTTTCTTCCAATAGTACTGTCACAATTCACTTGATGCCATGGTCAAGCCGGAGCTAAGACCAAATTGCTGGGATGCCACTGCCACCATCATGAGTTATCACTAAGGCTCCATTTGTTTTACAAAGAAAAACTTTCAGGAAAATATTTTCCGAATTTTCCGATATTTGTTTCACAAAAAATGAACCGGTCGGGGAGAACATTTTCCATCAATAACAAAAAAATCTTCTAAAATAGAGGAAAATGTTTTACTCACTCTCTCTAATCTCATATCGTTGTTCTGTTTGAAAGAACAAGAATCCGCTTCCTTCAATGCCACCTCCCACTTTTTGTGTACTTCTTTATGAGACCTATAGTAGTGGAAGTTTGCTCATAAAAGAGCGCTATTCAACCTTGTCAAGTGAAAAAAGAGAATTCAAAACCCGAAGCGAAGTACCATTTTCTTCTTAGAATGTAAGCTCTATTGTCACAATAAATGACAGGTGACTGGGCAACGCAGATGGGGAAGGAAGATACTCAACCAAAGAGAAAGGTAGAACCAAAGGAAGGCTTCTTGATTCAATTGAAGGGTGTGAACATGTTATCTAATCAGTTTCCATGATAGAGCCAGTTGCTTCCCAAGGTCATGGAAAGGTATCGAAAGAGACTTTGGCTAAGAAAGAGACTTTTCACAGAATAGATCTAGTTGTGGTTGTTCAAGTTGAAGTGAGACGATCAGCCACATGCTTGGTGGAGCCGGGGTAAGTCTTTACTTTCTTTTTTCATTATGCACGCAGAGGGTATGTATACCGGAAAGTAAGGTTGGGTCTCCACAATCTATTTTCGTAATCTTTTCTAGTTGGGAACCACATCTACCCCACTGGTAGGATGACCAAGAACTGATTCCGCCACAACCTTCACTATTCTTTCCTTTTACCTATAAAGCTTGATCCTTCCTTTCTCAAAAAAGGCCATTAAAGAAAGTGGATGGAGAGTAAGGATATGAACAAATAGGTCTTGCTTGAAATAGAGAGAAGAGAGAATGATTTTGATAATGATTGCTTTAATGAAATGATTGAAGTTCGGATTTCGTTGAACCAGTATGTCTTGTTCCCTCAACTAAATGGGATAAAGTTACTTTTCTAAAAAAAATAGATAGAATAAGGCCCGTGTGAGATGGATCACTTAGTATAATTCCCAAAGTATCCACTAGGACAATAAAATATAGGAAAGGGTAAGGGAAATGAAAGGTAATGCTGATTGAACGATCTGATAAGCTACTAGTTCTTCAACTGATAAAATAGTTAATGGACTGCAAGGGCAGGCTAGCCACTCCGTGAGAAGCACCAAACGAAATATATAGATTGGAAGGAAAGCTGCTCCTACCTAATAGCAAGATAGAGGTCTTAGCCCAATATAGACGAAAGAATCAGTCAACTAGTTGTAACCCCTACAAGTAGATAATTGAAGAAGTTGGTTCAGTGAGGCTTTTTCAAATTGTCATTCTTGAATTGCTTTTCCCGGTGAAAGTGGTTGGTTTACTTAAATCCAATTTTTATAGTTGACAAATGAGTATGATAGGAATCAATCTTTCTAGAGGTACTTGCTCCACCCCGAATTCGTAACCTCTTCAACAACCTTTCCCTTCGACCACACAACCGGTGAAATTTTGCCTCTGATTGGAGGAGTGAAAGAACCCCAAAGAACGAGTGAATACGTTGGTTGTAGTTGAGAAGGTTATGCCTGCTCTAGATTGCAATAAATAAATACAATACCCTATATGATAAAAAGAGAAGATTATTTGCCCTTCCGGGCTACTTTCTATGAATGAGAGTGGCGAGATGCTATTCTTATTCTTTAAGTTCACGAAAGACTAAAACAGATGGTATTGACATAGAGAGCGCCCTAGATGTTGAACCACATTCAGAAGAGCGTACCTGCTCACTCTTGTTGGAGCCTTCTTCTCCAAAGAGATGCACTTCTAGGGGAGTGGGGGCTCTCTACCAGGATTCTGGAGATTCAGGGAGAAGATGTTAGACTAGTCTAAAGACAGAGTTTAGTTAAAATTAGTTTACATCCATCACATCGTATGGAATGAAAGAAAAAGGTTAAATACATATGTCGGCGTGCGATCTTCAAAGCGAACCAAATGTATCAAGGAAATGGAAAGAAGAATTCTTAATTAGAACCAGCATTTTCTAGTGGTAAGGCTTCTTTCAAAGGTACATACCGAGGAAGGTAGTGAAAAACGCAGCTGCGAAGGATGAGGCAATCTCAAATTGTTCATGTTCAAACACAACCTTTTGTTCATCACCCATTGAGAAGGCTATAGAAGAGGTAGCATTCGCAGACCAAAGCAAAGCCTACAAGGGATTCTTCATAGCATAGCAAGAAGGAAGGGCGTGCTCAATATATAAGGACTAGTAGAAGCAATAAAGATTGCAATGTAGGTGCTTCACCATGAGGCAATGAAGATTGAAGTAGATAGGATGTTGAGATTGAGGCCTCGAAAATGCCCTTTCCTTTGGAGTTAGGGCTCCAAATTTGACTTTATTGTGCCTAGAAGCTCAGTCACGTGGCAAGTCAATCAGCAGGCGGTGGAGCAATGAATTTCATTTCCGCACATCTTGGAATTGCCCCCATTGACAGTCGTGGCCGAGAAGCCTAATTTGAACATTCTTGCTACAGTTATTAGGGTCATGGCGGTTACTAACCTCTCTTCTTCCTTTTTTTCTTTTTTAAAAATTCGAATTTTAATTATTTTATTTTTCTTTTACTTTTTTCACTTTCTTAGTCAATCGGTTGCTAACCCAACCGAGCCTTGAGCTCGCCGGTTTCAAGCCTCACCACTTACCGACCGGCGAGCAAATGGGCAAGTGACAAGCTCCAACTCGCCGATCACATGAGCTCAAGGCTCGTCGTCAACCGCTAACTAGCCGATTTGGTGAGTCGCCAGTTCCCTAGCTCTGGCGAAGCTCGAGCTTGTTTGGATTGGCCGACCCTCGAGCTCACCAACCCATGTCTAGGTTGGTCGGTGGGCATCCTACCATCACCGAGGCACACGGTGGGGGAGGAAGGAGCAAGAAGAAGGAGGAGGAGGAAGCTGCAGGAGGAAAGAGCATGAAGAAGGAGGAAGGAAAAGAAAAGGAAAAAGAACAAATAAAAATTTGATTTGTTTAAATAAAAATAATTGAAAATTCAATTTTAAAAAATTAAAATTACATTGGTAATTTTTCTCAGAAAATCAAATTAGGTATTGAACAGTGAAAAATATTTTCCATTTCATTTTTAGGCTTCAACCGAACACTACAAAATATCATCATTTTCCTGGAAAATGATTTCCTGAAAAACATTTTCTAGAAATGTGATATTTTCCGTGAAACAAATTGAGCCTAAATGTCATTGTGAGTAATCTCACCTAGGTGTTTAGATCATATTATGTTTTATTTCGTGTTTACATTGCACATAATTTACATATGTCACATTTCACAAGAATAAAAAAATCATTCATGGCACATTTTAGACCTCTATTATATATTAGATTTGCATATTAGTGTCATCTTCAACATAACAATATGTAGATTACTTGGGTGTTTTAGATTTAGGAAATCGCCACTTGAAGATTTGCCTTTTTGGAATATTTCTTCTTTGTATGTCCAATTGTGTTCATCTTTGCATCTTCAAGCATATTTTTTATTTGCTTATTTCTAAATAGAGGAATGATTCATATTTTATTTGCATCATTAATTGCTATGTTAGAAAAAATTAGAAGTTTCATTGCTACGTGTTCCAATAAATATGAGAGCAATGTGATTGCATTAATATTTAATCAATATACCTGTAATTTTTTTTTTTGATAAATCAACGTAACTATATAAATAAAAAGACTATAAAAATTACTTCTTGCATGATTAGTAATTTTATGTTGCATTTGCCTTATATTTTATTTACCCTCTTAGGGTCACATTCTTGACTGTGTCAAGTTCAATTTTCATTCATTTTATATATAAAAAAAGAGAGAATATTCTCATACTTGTTAGAAGCTCACTTTAGGAATGTAATTTATGTAGAGTGCATTACATCTGCATATTCATGTTTTATTGATACATTAAAAAAAAAAAAAATTAAATAGAGTTTCCATTTACTACTCATGGGTTTGCTTCAAGGTGTAATAAAAAACCGTTATGCTAATTTTACTTGATATGGCTTGGGTTATTTACCTTTCGGTAATTTAATTGTTTTACTATTGATTGCTTTGATTTTATTGCTCAAGCAATTATGTATGGATACCTAGATGCGTTTTGGAATATATAGAAAACATTGCTTGAAGTAAGTTTTAATAAAAGAGAAAAAGGTACAAAAAATGAAAATAGACAAATCAACATAATCTATGTCTCCATACCCACAAATCTCTATCGCTTGCAAAAATTAGGCTATGTTTGTTTCACGAAAAATATTCTGTTTTCGAAAAATGTTTTTCAATAAATCACTTTCCAGAAAAATGATGATATTTATCGGTATTCGGTTGAAACTTGAAAATGAAGTGAAAAGTATTTTTTACCATTCAGTATCTAATATGATTTTTTGGGGAAAATTACTAATGTAATTTCAATTTTTTTAAAAATTAAATGTTTAATTATTTTATTTTTAAAAATTAAATGTTTAATTATTTTATTTTAAAAAATTTTTTTATTTTTATTTTCCTTCCTCCTTTCTCCTCCTTCTTCGTGTTCCTTCCTCCTGCAATTCCTCCTCCTCCTTCTTCCTGCTCATTCCTCCACTACTGCGTGCCTCGACAGCGACGGGCCAATAGTGAGTGTGAGCCTATGGAAAATAGAAATTTAAAAATTTAAAAATTCGAATTTTAGAAAAGAAAAAGAAAAAAAAAAAGAGGTTGATAGGGTATGAGATAAGGGAGGTAGAGTAAGGAAAATGTTTTCGCTAACCTAAAAGTGAAAAACATTTTTCTTTATTTCAGAAGGCTTTTTTTCTTTGATGGAAAATATCTTCCCACTGGTTCATTTTCCATAAAACGAACACGAAAATTCTAGAAAACATATTGTTGGAAGTTAATTTTCATGAAACAAACCTAAATTTAAGCTATTTTTTGACCAATTCCTGTTGCAAAATACCCGCTGGCTATTTTTGGCGATGGATCTCCGCCAAGCGAACCCGCCAATCGTTCTCCGCCACAAACAAACGCAGCGTGAATAACTGATTCAAAGGTATATGTAGCACCCATCTTCTCATTCTGAAAGGTCTCACAACATATCACCTTTTTTAGAAGAGAGTGGATTACCCCGTGCAGCAGAAAGAAAGTTATGGAGACCAAGCTCGATGATGAGCGGAATGCATGGATTGAAGAGTTTGGGTTTACGCTGTTGCTCGTTGCTGGTATCATGGCAATGAGTTCTGCTCGAGTGGCTACCAACCCTCCCCTGGCCGTTGTGCTCGGTAAGAACGGGGTCGAATATTTTCAATTCGCCTTGATAAACTACGTGGGTTTTGTGTCTTCCCTTACAGTCATGGGGATTCTAGCCGGGGGGGTCAATCGGAGTCGGTTTCTGTACTATCTCGTCAAGACTCTCATGCTAACCATCATAGCTTGCATGGCCATCACCTACTTCTTGGCCTTAAAAGCCATGAATGCAACGCCTCACGAAGCTTCTACCTTGATGTCGAATCCGCAAGTTTCTGCCTTGATGTCGAATCCGCAAGTTCAGTTCTCCTGAGTGTGCGTTGCAGCAGTTGCCCGGTTTGCTTTGCATCCGCACATGTAATGAGATATATGAAATAAGAGTGAGAAACATATATGTAATAAGCTTCTGCCTTAAAGAAGAAATTGTTTCTCAGTATCATTCCGTCTCCTTTCAGTTCAAGTTCCCCTGTTTTCCCCTGTTTTTTTTTTTTTTTTTTTGCTTTTAACTCGACTTCTTGAGTTGATGAATCCTGTGACTGCAGTTATGATTTCAGAGTTAGCAATTGTTCAATATCTGTTCTAGACTAGGGCACACCGAATGGGTTTAGTTATGGAGTTTAAGAATGAAGGCCGCAGAGTTGCACCGACTTCCACTTCGAATGTTTGGTCCGTTCTCCAGTGCAAGGATAGGAAAGATGTGGAACGACAAAAGCTGTTGTCCTGTCTCCTCCTCCTTGACGTGCTTCCTTCATGTGAGTTCTTCACATGGGAATCGGATGTGGTTCCGGAATCCGCGAGTGAGTAAAAATGTCGAAAGACCACGCGCTGTAGGCCATCCGCTGGGCTCAGGTACACACGCCACAGTAGATACATAGCCCCATTCCCCTGCCGAATGCCGAACCGGCACGCCTCTGGATGGTCGGGGTGAGCCTCTCTGCTCACCATCGTGATTCGAAACGAAAGAGGCAGTCGGATGCCGCCATATGAACTCCCGACGATGGACCCAAATTCACGTCGCTCTGTTTGATTTATCATCACATTGGTGTTTGTTGACTAAACTTATACATTTATATACGACGGCTAGTTAGTTAAGTAGAGTCTTTATTTCTCTCCACAACCTTCTTTTCTATATTTCAACAGAGCCCTAACGATTTGCTTCCATCAAGCTTAATAATTCATTCCTTTTTCCGCTTCCAACATGTCGCTCTTTCTTCCCTACTTTCTTGAGCTTTCATTTCCCTATGAAGTTTGAAGGTCGCCATCTCTTTAATGCGCATTTAGCTGTTTTGCTGCATACGGAACGGGACTGGTGATTGGTGAAAAACAGAGCCCAAAGAAAGAGCTCCAAAAAGGTGATATCAGAGTTCTCAAAGTATGAAACCAGTTGATCCTTGTCTATTAGATCGAAAAAAGTTTATTTCGAGGTCGGGACTCCTGTAAGTGGGGTAGGTGCTGAACTCGCGCGAGATGACCCTGGAGCCGAAGTAGGCTCCCGCCGGATCGAGCAGACCGATGACCATGGATGTGTACTCCCGGATCGAGCATTTCGAGCATGTCGCCGGCTCGCCGTAGGAACTCGCACGCGAACGGCCTCGGTCTGGTCACTAGGGGCAAATCTTGGAGCACGAAAAGCGTACCGTTTAGCGGAGATCTGTAGCATCCGACGGGCATTGCTCTTCCGGCCGTAGCGGCTCCTGAGGATCTCGCCGCAGTCTGGAGGACGGTGACGTGACTGCATGCCACCGCGGATGATCCGGGTTCCGAGCCTTGTCCCGAACCTGACGGCCGCCATTCCTCATCAAGCCTGCGACCGCCGCTGCCCAGGTGAGAGTGGATCGAATGCAACTTCTGCTTGAGGTACGACGAAACGGAGCGAGCGACGGACGACGACGCGGGACATGATCGCCGGAATGACCACCCATCTTTCATCGACGGCCAAGTGAAAACTACTGTGATCCTCGTTTTGATTTGCGATTCTTGGAGCTAATTCGAAATCTGGAAATTAAGTGCTAAATAAACAAACAATCGAAGATCGAAGCAGGACGGACGATATATTCACGGGGAAGGGCGCCATCAATTACGCAAAGATGAGAATCGCAATTTCGTCTTGTAAAACTAAAATAGATAAATATATTCATCTGTGAATGGATTAAAAAGATAAGGAAATATTATGTTAGTTGAGAAATTAAAAAAAAAAAAAAAAAAGGAGAAAGATAATAAATAATTTTACAAAGCCGGCGTAGCATGTAACGCTACCGGTGTTCTGGTACAGCCATTTTGACAGAAACCAATGTCCGACTCCAACAAAAGGCTCGGAGGCAAGATGACCATCGTCGCCGGCGGTGGGAGCGGCATCATCAAGGCCACCGCCCACGGCACGCTCACCGTCTTCATCTCCGATGTCCAGGACGCCCTCGGCGAGCAGGTCACCGCCTCGATCGGGGCTGAGATCTGCACCTTCGCACGCTGCAACATCACCGACGAAGGCCAAGTCGAGGCCCTCGGCCGGTTGACGGTCCAGGCCCACGGACACCTCGACGTCATGTTCTGGAACGCCGGAATGGAGAGCCCCTCCGACCAGAAGATCCTCGACCTCGAGCTCTCTGCCCTCCCTCTCGCTTGCAACTCTCTCCTCATCCTCTGTTTTTCCTAGCCGAAGAAACCTCAGCCAAATCTTATGGTTGCTTCGCTTTATGTTGGTTGTAGAGAGAGACGTTCTGAGAAGGGAAAACGCATTGGTTGTAGAGAAAGAGAGAGAGAGAGAGTGGGGTTCCGAGAAGGGAAAACGCAGTTGGGAGCATTCGGGCAGAAACATCGACGAGAGCCAAAACGTCGATAAGAGAGGTGTTCCGAGAAGGGAAACCACGGTCGGGAGCATTCGGGCAGAAACGTCAATATAAGAGGGGTTCCGAGAAGGGAAAACTCGGTCGGGAGCAATTTCTGATCAGAAATGTTATCATTCGCACCCTAGGAGACCAGAAAATGATCTTGATATCTCTAGACTTTCTGGGCTGAATAAGCTTTTTTGTAATTCTATCAGCATCTTAGATCTAAGTTATGTCCGACTTGTTGCTTGTCCAATACCATGCTCGTTGAATATGGCAATATGCCTTAGTGTGCTAATGTACTCTAAGTTCAGTTGTTTCATTTGTTAACTTGCCTCACATGTGTAGTAGGCTGAGAATATGTCTCCGTTTGTGTAATTCTAGCTGTTCAGATTTGATATTGGTAAAGTACCGTTTGTTATCAAAAGAGATTAAGATATGTGTAAGCATTCCTAATTTGTCTCTCATCTCTCATTCATCACTAAACAAAGGTGTTCTGCTGGCTATTTTTGAAAGAAATTGGTAATCTTGGTTACCTATCGCAGTCTTGTTGTGAATGCCTGGTCACTGAAAAAGTGCTTCTTACTAAAAATATTTTTTCTTTCAAAAATTTCACAAACAATAAAAATATTTTTTGACCAGCTAATATTAGGTAATCTTGGTAACCAAGACAAAAAAATTTCGGTCAATCTTGGTAATTTTGGTAATCTTGGTTACCTATCCCGTTTGTGAAATTGTTCCGGATAGGTAAACGATAAAAATATTTTTCGCAAACAATAACAATAAGCACTCCGGTCAATCTTGGTAATTTTGTCAATGAAAAAAATTCCACAAACGATAAAAATATTTTTCTTCATTCATTTTTGTAAGCCCTATAAGCAATTATTCTTTTGGGAAAATATTTTTCAAACTATTTATTTTATGCAAAGTAATTCATGCTAAAAGAAACATAACTTGTTAGGTATTCAAAAATTTTACACTTATATAAACATTCATTTCAATGGGTTTGGCAATTGTATACTATTGATTATGTAATCTCGAAACAAGGGTATGACATGAATATGATTAACACTAAAAGAAAAATCGACATGGCCGAATTTTGTGGCTACAAGCAAAAATAGTTCATGGTAAAAGGGCTACAATATATGCTCAATAGCGACAAACTTTATTTCATGATTATAGGGCCAACCTTTTGGGCAGAACATATTGCATTTTATAAGATAAGTATAACATAATTGTCATAACTTTCGTATAGGGCTCATAATTGCTTTAACTTTTTTTTTCCTCACTTAACTCCTTCACAATTTTGTGAACCATATAAGCGATCATTTTTTTTTTTGGAAAAATGGTTTTCAAACCATTCATTTTGTGCAAAATAGCTCATGCTAAAGCAAACAGAACTCGTAAGGTATTGAAAAATTTACACTTATACAAACATTCATTTCAACAAGATCTAGCAACCGTATAATATTGATCGTGTAATCTCCAGACAAGGGTATAACACGGATGTGATTGAAACTATAACAAAATCGACATCGTGGGATTGTGTGGCTAGAAGCAAAAATAATTCATGGTAAAAGGGCTAAAATATATGCTCAACAGCAATGCACTTTATTTCGTTGTTAAGGTGAGTTTGGCAATGCTCTAAATTTTCTCTTCTTTTGTTCTTTTGTTCCCAAAAATAGAAAAAGAACATAAATCCATTCGGTAACGTCTATCAGTGTTTCTACTCTCTAGAATAGAAAGTTGTTCCAAGGAATAGATTTGGAATAAAAATAAGTAATAGAAAAAAATAACTTCTTGCTCTTAGGAACAATTTTTAGAAAGTTATTTCTTGAGTCGTCGTTACTCATGACCATCACTGATTGCCGGCTACCACCCACTACCCGATGCCACTATCGGCTGCCAACCACCATTGCCATCATCGGTCATCGACGACCCGTTGTTGCCCTTCGCCCGGTAGTTGATGACCTCTAGGTCGTGGGCATCGATTGCCACCGCCATTAAGAAAAAAAGGAAAAATTTTTTTTTGTTGACACCAAACACATTCTTATTCTTTTTTTATTCCAAGAATCGGAAATTTTTATAGTTACCAAACATCTTGTTTTACTCAAAATTGTTCAAAGGAGTAGAAATAGAAAAGAACTATTTTTCAAAAGAAATTATTCCTAAGAGTAGAAATATTACCAAACGCACCTTTAATGGCCAACCTTTTACGAAGAATGTTTTGCATTTTATGGGAATAAGTATAGTAGCAATGCACTTTATTTCGTTGTGAAAGGACCAACTTTTTGCGAAGAACATTTTGCATTTTATTGGGACAAGTACAATAGGAATATCATGACTTTTTCTTTCACCCACTTAAGTGCCATAACGAATTAAATTTGATCATTTGAGAGTGACTTTTGACAAATCGTCCTACATGTATTTTTTGTAATATTTTTAAATTTTCATTTATTTAGTGTGCTGTAAAGGCCTCACTCTCAATCAATGTGGTCATGAAGGCCTTAGGCGAGGCCATTGCCGCTGCGGACGAGAGCCTCCGTAGTGAGGCTACAATGGCCTTGCCTTGGGCCATGCCGTTGTAGGCCATGCCGTTATAGGCAAGGGTGCAAAGGCCCTCGCTAGATTTGGGTTAGGCCACCTCACCCACAACTGGTAGGGTCGCGAAGTCCCTCACCTAGGGTTGGCGAGGCCCCATTAGCCCCATTACAAAATCTAGGTGAGGTCAGTATCAAATTTTCTAGCGAGGCAAATTGTCGATGACATTTAAGCAATTGATTTTTCAAATTTATCACACTCACATCATTCATTTTTTAAATTCTAACACTTAAGTAAACGAAGAAAATTACAAAAATTGTCCACGTTTGCGCTAACAATGCACATAAGACAATTGGCATCCATATTAGATTTTCCGCCAAAGTAAATCGTTGATGGCACTTATGTATTGATTTTTTAAAATTTGTGTCACTTATAGTAAAAAAAGAAAAAGTAATGGCCTATAAAAGTTATGGCACTCCAACTATACTTGTCCCACATTTTATGATATGGGGTCAAATTGGTAATTGTTGGATCATCTGTGCCTGCAAAATATTTTGTGGTGAATCGGTCGTGACGTCACATATCGGGGGCCCAGTGACGCAAGCAAAGGCACCGCTTCCATCTTCTTCTTCCTCTCTCTATATGTACGGAAAAATGCTTGTGGACATTCGCATCCCGGCTCTCTGGCTAGCATTGCCTGCAGGAAGAGCAGATATATAGAAATCATCTCTCTGTGGCAGTAAAACTCGTAGAGTTTCACGCCCATCGCCAATTCAACAAGAGAAATCTCGCTTTGGTGACTGCACCAAACAACATACCATTTCCTCCTCATGCTGAGCCCTTCTCAAGCGCTCTTTCTTCCCTATTAATCCTATGGACTTGGCAAATCCTTAAAAATGGAGTCTTGTCAAGGAGACGGCAGAGCCCCCACATGAGCGGATTTCGCAAGATTTCCAGATGAGTTCTTGTCTGCATTACCAGATTCAGCAAGCACCCGACGTTCAAGACCAAGGCCAGGTCGTGCCCAAACAGGGACAACTCGATCCGAGGGAGGCGGTTCAGGGGAGCCGAGAGGCGATGATGGAGAGCCTGGGAAGACGGCGGGGTGGCGGACGGCCGTCGCTGGGATTTTGGAATGGGGTCAGTCAGTCCTTTCCTTCTGGAAGCTGTGGTGATGGTTGAGCAGTCAAGGTCTAATTTGAGGTGCAATCAGAGAGCTCGGAAATCGGGAGCAATTGCTCGTTAATTGGTGCAATGCAATCCCACTTTTTATAATCAATAATTTCTCGTCATTCTCTCAAGATATTCATAATAAATAAAAAAAGTATATACTTGTGAGTTCAAATTTCTCCCCATAAATCTATCTATTCTATAAATTGGGGCCCATCCGCATCCAGCCGTCCTTGCTTTTGTAGGGTGGGGGGAACCTGTAGTTGTCTAAGTGGAATTCTTATGTTAAAAGTGCGAAGTAATTAATACCATTGAAGTTTTGGTTTTGGTTTATACTTGTGAGTTCAAATTTCTCCCCATAAATCTATCTATTCTATAAAATCAGAATCGATGAAATATTTTCTCTTATATTTTTATTCAGAATGTGACATTTCACTTATGACATAATTTTGTCATTAAATATACAATTAGTACGAGTCATCATTTTATCTTAAATAAAAAAGAAAATTGATAACCCTTGTCTATTAAATCGAAAAAATCTATATTCATTACAAGCGCGCACACAGACAATACACAGAGACACAGTCTCCCTCCCCCTCTCTCTAGTGGGTCGATGCACCACCATAAATACATCCAAAATAGAAGGAAATCAAGAAAATGAGAATTTTTTTTTGGCATATTTCTCTAGTTTTTTGCAGGGCCCCACTTTGCTCTTTCCCCCCTGGTGGGGCTAGGGGTGAGCATCGGTCCAAGGTCAACCCTGAACCTGACCCTGGACCGGCCCAACCCTATTGGTCTCGGTTTGGTTTTCAGGGGGACTGGGTTGGTCCTTGATCTTGAAATTCCGAGACCGGCACTATATGGGTTGGTCTTCGGTCCTGGGAGTTTAAGGTCGGTCCAACCCAGACCAACCCTGAATATATATAATATTATTTATAATTTTTTTAATCAAAAGAAAAAATAAAAATCAGATGGGTTCAATAGTGTTGACCACAAGACTCACGGCATTGGGCTGGCCCCTTCCTCTTTTCCCTTTTCTTTTCCACACGGGCCTAGCCCATTTTTCCTTTTTTCTTTCTTCTCGGCTTGGCCCGCTCCATTTTCTTCTTCCTCCCTTCTTTCTGCTCGCACAAAACATCACCTGCAAAAGAAGACTAAAAAACTGAGGTGCAAGTTAGAGGCACACAGATTAGAGGCGGTAGAAAATGGGGGGGGCGGGGGTAAGGTCAACAAAGTAGAGGAGAGAGGGGGAACAAAAGGGAAAGAAAAATAGAAGAGAAAGAGGAGCTCAAGGGGGAGAGTTTTGCATGGTTTCTCGGAAAAACGTAGAGAGGAAAAGTGAGACCTCCTTTGGCTTGACATAGGAAAAAAAAAAAAAAAGAATGCAAAAGATGAAACAAAAAAATATATTAGTTGGTCCCAGGTTGACCCTAGAACCGGACAGAACTCATTGGGTTGGTCCGGTCCTTAGTCCCAGGCTCAATAGGGTCGGTCCTCGGTCCTAAAATTTGAGGACCAATACTGTGCGGGTTGATCCTAGGGTTAGGGGGTGGCCCGGCCCAACCCGGACCATGATCACCCCTAGGTGGGGCCCATCCGCATCCAGCCGTCCTTGCTTTTGTGGAGGTGGGGGGAACCTGTAGTTGTCTAAGTGGTATTCTTAGGCTAAAAGTGCGAAGTAATTAATACCATTGAAGTTTTGGTTTTGGTTTTCTTTTTTCTTTTTTTTTTCCCTTTTTGATTAGAACCAATATATCTTCACATGAAATGCTGAAATAAATACCAATTAATAATACTTTATTCTCTTCAATCGAGATGGACAAATGAGAGCTTTATATTCGGACAATGAATAATTATTGATTCGCTTGCCCAATTTGTGCACACGCACAATCTATGGAAAAATCATACAAAATCCAAAGTCTGAGATGGTCCGCGGAGTGATCCTCACGAATGCTTCTTGGACCTTGGCGGCCATTTTTAGTTATTATTATACAGTTTTATGCAATTTTCATTTCATTACCATTCAAATTCCACATCTTTAACAAGTACATGGAGCTAAAATAAAGATGAATACCTCATTTCTAGGATTACTCCTAATTCTCAACATGATATATGGAAAATAGCACATTTAATTGTTACAACATTAATGAATAATACTTACATATGCCACAAATTGGAACCACGTGTTCTTATTCTAATAGTATTATTGAGGCTCGATTCTGCACACTTATCCCAACCTAATCGAAATCACAGGGAACTGAAAATGCTATTTGGCAGGCTCAAATGATGGCATTTGGTCGAAGAGGCCACCTTATCCACAAATTCGTCCGCTTAGGATGAATGTGCTCGATTAAGGAATTAAGCGTGCGGTCGTAAGATTTCTCGAGGCTGGCCCAGTAAGCGCCTCTGCCTAGGGCACCGTAGCGTCTTCCAAATGTATTTCCACACGACCGCAACTCCTGCTCTATAAATAATGGTTTTTGTTTTTTAATACGAGCGATTATTGCTTTTTAATTTAATTTTTACTTCTTTTTTCCATCTCGTTGGAAATGAGCAGCTCACCTTGCCTCGCCGAGGCTTGTGGAGAGAGAAGGAAATCCTTTTGTCCTTTTAATTTCAACGTGATATTGTGGTTGGGGCCACAAATCAGATCTCGACGGGAAGTGGAACTCCTCCTTTCAGTGCTGTGTGTCATGTATTTATGTTAATGCGTTCGCGGTGCATTAGATATCTAGTTAGAAATAAATTTGGCAGTTTGTGATAACAACCCTTAATTTTTCCCCTAATTTTTTCTGCGGATTTATAAAATAAGAATTGAAAAAAAGTATTCAATTAAATAGTGGAGAGATATGGTAAGGCTCATGGGCAAACATGATTTCTTCTAACTCACATGTTGATTTTTTGTGTTCTTAAAGTTATATAGCTAAATGTCTACTCATCGATCATGTTATTGCATTTCCCACCATGCCATGCTCCGGTGATTCTGCATACAAAAACTCATTTGATGTTTTTATTAGAGGTAAGAGTTTTGGGCCATTTTATATTTTAGTGGACAAGAATGCAAACTTCATATTGAATAATGTCGTATCAAGATTGTGACTCGTGTTCAATTATCTTTGGATTTGTTACGATATGGTCGACACGTTCCTCTTACGAGAAATCTAAGTAGAGGCAATAGCATGAGTCCTCCATATACTAGAAGATCTAGAATGCCATTCACACGAGAGGGTCTTTAGAGAATCGAGAGGGCTCGAGCCAAAGAGCCGGTGATCGACTTGCCCAATCCTTTGAACTTCTTCCGCAATTGGAAGACGGGGTCGTGAGGGATCATTCATATGTTAGACCGTCGACCATATCTCTCTCCACTTGTTCACATGTCCGTGACTAGATGACGATGTACACACACATAGCTTGAATCTCGATTTCCGGTTGGTGTTTTTTAAAGATGTTTGAAAGGAATATTAGTCTAGAAGCTCTTTATACCAACTTAAAGGCATGCTACTTTTGGTCCGAACTCGTGTACGTAAGTGCTCTTGAAGTAATTACAATTGCTCTTGGGGTTGGTTTTCTGGTAAAAATAATCTTTTATAATTAGCTATTTGTGATGTAGACCCTTTTGTTTTTTTGGCCCTTGCGAAATGAAATCGGAGATGATTTATTGAACTAATTGATAATTATGAGTCGTGTATTACCAATTTATTTTTTTTCCATTCTCGCACGACCTATTATAATTGTACAAAATAAATGCGTAGAGTATTATATGATTTTTTTCATCACAATTGGTGCTCCAATAAGCAACAAAATTATTTTGACGGCAAAGATAGGATTTGATTGCACCAAAAACTCAAGATATTAGGGTTTTTTGGGGACAAGATAGTTAACACTATCGTTCTCCCGTCAGAAAATCACTAAATAATTGGGAAGTTTACTGGTAAATTTCGTGTGATTAATAGTTTATTCATTATTGGGTTAGTAATATTGATACATTCTTTGACCAAAAATAAATATTAACATACCCAGTGAAATGTCGACATGTGTCACCTGATTTGGACTGACTGAAAATAAAAAAATGTAAAAATGAGAGATTTTCTTTTCCTCTGAAAAAGGATGCCAGTAATTAATGCTGAAATTTAAATAACCACTCCTTCTCTCCCTCTGCTTTTTAATTTTCGAAGCTGTCTTTTGGTCTTCTCCTTCGTCGACATGAGAAACGGAGAGGCCTTCTCTCTCTCTCTATATCTGTTTTCTCCAGCACGGCCCACCGCGTCCGCCTCGGCCTCCCCCAAAGCCACCGCCGCTCCCAAGCCCCTTTCACCTCCGCCGTCGCCTTCGGAGCGAGAGAGCACGGAGGTGGGTCAAGTTACCAAGCACGCCGTCGGGGATTTGGCTGGACAGGGCGACGCCGGGCAAGCGGAGGGCGGTGACCCGGTTCCCCTCGCACCGGACGCCCGCCCACGTGCAGGGGCTCTGGAGGTTGACATTCCAGAGCAAAGTGCGGCCCCCGACGGCGGATCTCAGTGCGTGGAGAGCCGCCTGGTCGGACGCGAGAAGCTCAGGAGAGCAAGAATTCGGGACTGCATTGTTGGGGGGTCGGGGGCGGGGGACTCTTCCTTCCGGGCAAGAAATGCGGCTGCGAAATGATGGGTCTTCTTGATTTGCTCTCTTCTGGCGAGGGAGGGGAGGCTACGGTTGGAGTAAAGGCGAGCGTAAATGCATAGTTCTGCGGTGGGTGCTTAGAGGGTAATCATGAGGGTGGGGCGAGCTGCGATAAAAATGGGATCTTTCTTTCCTTTTGGGTTTTCTGCTTTTCTGGGTTTTGGGCGTGCTGTGGCGTGGTCTTTCTTGGTGAGGAGTGGGAGAGTGGAAGAAGAAGGAAGGAAAGAGGAGAAGAAGAAGAAGAAGAAGAAGAAGAAAAGTCCAGGTTGTATGTGTGGGTTACTGTCTTTTGTGTGAGAGAGGAGAGAGTGGGAGATGAGGATAATGGAGGCAACTTCCGGGGACTGACCACGCCGCCGCCTCTGCCTCCGCCGTCGCCTCTCGAAGCCCCATCTGTGGCTCCAACGAGCTTCGCTCCTCTCTCTCACCTGGGTTTCGGAAAATCAAGCGACGAAGGAGAAGTTCTTGAGGTTGCGCTGTCTTGGGTATGTTCTTTTATCCTTAGAAGAGGGCGGTGCTTCAACTCCTGGATGCACAATTAGATCCGGCATGGGATTTGGGTCCAGTAACTATGATTCAAGAACAAATGGGCGTGGGTGGCTGGCTGGCTGTCGACAACAAGTACAAAAACACAGGGGACATGGCAATGGCTACTACGGGTATGCTAATGAGAATGTGGATGGTTTGAACGAGCGGTACAGGGGTCCCTAAGTAAAGGGATCCAAGAACCAAAAAGGCTCTACGCCTATTTTGGCAGTTAAGGAGCAGACTTTTCTCTCCAATGGAACAAATGAGGAGGAGAAGAATAAGGCTAGTGTGATTCCAGACCGCTATCAGTGTAACAAAGTTGATTTTCCTGAAGATTATGAAGATGCTAAGTTCATCATCATCAAGCCTCGTCCTGAACCCGATGTCCCGTTACTTGTCAAGTCTTGATTGAATTGATGGATCGTCATATTCTAATAACTCTTAAAGTACTTTGAATTGAAACAAATAAATAAATGCACGAAGAAGAGGAAAACTTGGATGGATGCTTACAGAAGTTCAACTCCCACATCCTCTCTTGAAACTCTTAAGTAGCCTCATAAGGCTTAAACCACTATTTCAACAAATTTCTGCATTTGCATATCATTGGCGGAACTTGTTGACTTGGGCTGATGTCTCATAGTAGAATTTATTACATCTATGAAATCGCACAACAGAATTTTCATCTTATGCAGCACAGCAAAATCACGGTGATGCCTCTCCAGACTAAGAAAAACAAACACAATTAGTTGAGTGTTCTTTAGGCAATGTCACCGGTCCAGCATGTTCGATTTGCCTTCAAAAGACCGTGACCATGGTGATGCCTCTCTAGGCTCTTCTGTCACACCTCCAAATAAGATTAGAAAGTCACAAACAGATTGGGTTGTTTCTTGTCCTATTAAACTCTAGAGTTGATTTCGCATTCCATACTCATCTTTTGATTTTGCTTTGTTTTCTTCCAATAGTGTTGTCGCAATTCACTTGATGCCGTGGTCAAGCCGGAGCCAAGACCAAATTGTTGGGATGCCACTACCACCGTCATGGGTTATCTTTAAGGTTTTGTTCATTTTACGGAAAATAATTTCCTAGAAAATATTTTCCAACATTTGTTTCATGAAAAATGAATTGGTTGAGAAAAATATTATCCATCAATAGGAAAAAAAGGTCTTTTAAAATAGGGGAAAATGTTTTATACTTTTCAAGTTAGGGAAAACATTTTCCTTACTCTCTCTTATCTTATACATTACTAACCTGTTTTTTTTTTTAATTCGAATTTTAATTATTTTATTTTTCTTTTTATTTTCTTTTCGTTTTTCACCTTCTCTTCAACTGGTCGTTGGCCTACTGAAGCCTTGAGCTCATCGCTCGCCAATTTGGTGAGCAGTTGGCGAGTGGGAAGTTCCAACTCGCCAGATCACATGAGCTCGAGGCTCACCATTGGTTGCTAACAGGCCAATTTGGCAATTGCAAGCTCACTGGCTTTGGCGGAGCTCAAGCTCGTCTAGATCGGCCGAGCCTCAAGCTCGCCAACCCATGTCTAAGTTTATCGGTGGGCATCCTACCATCACCGAGGTACGCGGTAGGGGAGGAAGGAGCAGGATGAAGCCGCCAAAGGAAGGAGCACGAAGAAGGAGGAAGGAGGAAGGAAAAGAAAAGGAAAAATAAAAAATAAAAAATCGATTTGTTTTGATACAAATAATTAAAAATTTAATTTTTATAAAAATTAAAATTATATTAGTAATTTTTCTTAGAAAATCAAATTAGATACCGAATGGTGAAAAATATTTTCCACTTTATTTTTAGGTTTCAACTGAACACTGGAAAATATCATCATTTTTTTGGAAAATGATTTATTGAAAAACATTTCCTGGATACATGATATTTTCCATAAAATGAACGGAGTCTAAATGTCATTATGAGTCATCACACCTAGGCGTTTAGATCATATCCCACTTTATCTTGTGTTTACATCGCACATAAGTTATATATGTCACATTTCATGAGAATAAAAAAATCATTCATGGCACATTGTAGACTTCTGTTATATATTAGATCTGCATATTAGGGTCATCTTGAACAGAAAAGCACGTAGATTACTTGGGTGTTTTAGATTTAGGAAATCGCATCTTGAAGATTTGCCTTTTTAGAATATTTTTTCTTTGCATGTCCAATTGTGTTCATATTTGCATCTTCAAGCATATTTCTAAATATTGAGGTATGATTCATATTTTATTTGCATCATTAATTGCTAAGTTAGAAAAAATTAGAAGTTCCATGGCTACCTGTTTCAATAAATATGATTGCAAGAAGAATTTATTTGCATATTTGCTTTATATCTTATTTATCCTCTTAGGGTCACATTCTTGATTGTGTCAAGTTTAATTTTCATGCATCTTAGAATATTCTCATACTTGTTAGAAGCCCGCTTTAGGTATGTAATTTATGTAGAGTGCATTATATCTGCATATTCATGTTCTATTGATACATTAGAAAATTTTAATTAGAGTTTCCATTTACCACTCATAAGTCCCATCCCAAGGTGTAATGGCAAACTCTTATGCTAATTTTACCTTATATGGCTTGGGTTATTTACCTTTCGGTACTTTAATTGTTTCACTATTGATTGTTTTGATTTTATTGCTTGAGCATTTATGTATGGATATCTAGATGCATTTTGGAATATATAGGAAACATTGCTTGAAGTAAGTTTTCATAAAAGAGAAAAAGGTACAAAAAATGAGAGTAGACATATGAACATAATCTATGTCAACATACCCACAAATCTCTTGCTCACAAAAATTACGCTCCATTTGTTTTATGGAAAATATTTCATTTCCGGAAAATGTTTTCCAAGAAAATGATGATATTTTCTTATGTTTAGTTTGAACTTGAAATGAAGTAGAAAATATTTTCTATTGTTCGTTATCTAATTTTATTTTATGGGAAAATTACTACAGTAATTTCAATTTTTATAAAAATTAAAATTATTTTTATTTTTATTTTTAAAAATCAATCAATTTCTTTTCTTTTTCTTTTCCTTCCTCCTTCCTCCTTCCTCCTCCTCCGTGCTCCTTCCTCCCGCAGCTTCGTCCTTCCTCCTGCTCATTCCTCCACCACTGCGTGCTTAGACAATGGCGGGCTACCTGGTGACCGACCTAGACATGAGTCAGCGAGCTCGAGGTTTGGTTGATCCAAGGGAGCCGAGTTCTAGTTGGTTCATTTTTCGTTTCGAAAAACCGTTTTTTGAAAGTTATTTTTTGTGAAATCAAGCTAAATTTAAGCTTTTTGTTGTGACCTGTTACGGTTGCAAAATACCCGCTGGCTATTTCTGGCGATGGATCTCCGCCAAGCGAACCCGCCAATCATTCTCCGCCACAAACAAACGCAACGTGAATAACTGATTCAAAGGGTATATGTAGCACCCGTCTTCTCATTCTGAAAGGTCTCACAACATATCACCTTTTTTAGAAGAGAGTGGATTACCTTGTGCAAAAGAAAGAAAGTTATGGAGACCAAGCTCGATGATGAGCGGAATGAATGGATCGAAGAGTTTGGGTTTTCGCTGTTGCTCGTTGCTGGTATCATGGCAATGAGTTCTGCTCAAGTGGCTAACAACCCTCCCCTGCCCGTTGTGCTCGGTAAGAACGGGGTTGAATACTCGCAATATGCGTTATTCAATACCGTGTGCTTCTTGTCTTCCCTTACAGTCATGGGGATTCTAGCCGGGGGGATCAATCGGAGTCGGTTTCTGTACTATCTCGTCAAGACTCTCATGCTAATCATCATAGCTTGCAATGGCATCACCTTCTTCTTGGCCTCAAAAGCCATGAAATCGACGCCTCACGAAGCTTCTGCCTTGATGTCGAATCCGCAAGTTCAGTTCTCCTGAGTGGGCGTTGCAGCAGTTGCCCGGTTTGCTTTGCATCCGCACATGTAATGAGATATATAAAATAAGAGTGAGAAACATTTATGTAATAAGCTTCTGCCTTAAAGAAGAAATTGTTTCTCAGTATCATTCCGTCTCCTTTCAGTTCAAGTTCCCCTGTTTTCCCCTGTTTTTTTTTTTGCTTTTGCTTTTAACTTGACTTCTTGAGTTGATGAATCCTGTGACTGCAGTTATGATTTCAGAGTTAGCAATTGTTCAATATCTGTTCTAGACTAGGGCACACCGAATGGGTTTAGTTATGGAGTTTAAGAATGAAGGCCGCAGAGTTGCACCGACTTCCACTTCGAATGTTTGGTCCGTTCTCCAGTGCAAGGATAGGAAAGATGTGGAATGACAAAAGCTGTTGTCCTGTCTCCTCCTCCTTGACGTGCTTCCTTCATGTGAGTTCTTCACATGGGAATCGGATGTGGTTCCGGAATCCGCGAGTGAGTAAAAATGTCGAAAGACCACGCGCTGTAGGCCATCCGCTGGGCTCAGGTACACACCCCACAGTACATACATAGCCCCATTCCCTTGCCGAGTGCCGAACCGGCACGCCTCTGGATGGTCGGGGTGAGCCTGTCTGCTCACCATCGTGATTCGAAACGAAAGAGGCAGTCGGATGCCGCCATATGAACTCCCGACGATGGACCCAAATTCACGTCGCTCTGTTTGATTTATCATCACATTGGTGTTTGTTGACTAAACTTATACATATATATACGACGGCTAGTTAGTTAAGTAGAGTCTTTATTTCTCTCCACAACCTTCTTTTCTATATTTCAACATAGCCCTAACGATTTGCTTCCATCAAGCTTAATAATTCATTCCTTTTTCCACTTCCAACTTGTCGCTCTTTCTTCCCTACTTTCTTGAGCTTTCATTTCCATATGAAGTTTGAAGGTCGCCATCTCTTTAATGCGCATTTAGCTGTTTTGCTGCATACGGAACGGGACTGGTGATTGGTGAAAAACAGAGCCCAAAGAAAGAGCTCCAAAAAGGTGATATCAGAGTTCTCAAAGTATGAAACTAGTTGATCCTTGTCTATTAGATCGAAAAAAGTTTATTTCGAGGTCGAGTCTCCTGTAAGTGGGGTAGGTGCTGAACTCACTAGGGGCAAATCTTGGAGCACGAAAAGCGTACCGTTTAGCGGAGATCTGTAGCATCCGACGGGCATTTCTCTTCCGGCCGTAGCGACTCCTGAGGATCTCGCCGCAGTCTGGAGGACGGTGACGTGACTGCATGCCGCCGCGGATGATCCGGGTTCCAAGCCTTGTCCCGAACCCGATGGCCCCCGTTCCTCGTCAAGCCTGTGACCGCCGCCACCCAGGTGAGAGTGGATCGAATGCAACTTCTGCTTGAGGTACGACGAAACGGAGCGAGCGACGGACGACGACGCGGGAGCATGATCGCCGGAATGACCACCCATCTTTCATCGACGGCCAAGAGGAAACTACTGTGATCCTCGTTTTGATTTGCGATTCTTGGAGCTAATTGGAAATCTGGAAATTAAGTGCTAAATAAACAAACAATCAAAGATCGAAGCAGGACGGACGATATATTCACGGGGAAGGGCGCCATCAATTACGCAAAGATGAGAATCGCAATTTGGTCTTGTAGCCACAGAAATTTCTTTGTCCACTGATTCTGAATAGTCTTGGTCGCCAAGTCCTTGCTTTTTCTTTAAAGAGGATCTGATTGATTGATGGAAAAACATTTGAATTGACTTGATTGCAGGAGATTATATATTTGGGGTTAGAAAAATGTGCACACCAGACAAAACATTAGACGACGACGAAGATTAATGCTTACAAAACCAAAGTAGAAATAAATAAAAAATATTGAAGTAGCTTGGTGTGAGGGAACTAAACTTTTTTTGCAAATTAATTCATTATTTTGCCGATGCTCTTTAGTAGTATGATAAAACGAACTTATTTGGTGGGAAAAAAGAAAAGTCAATTCAAATGTTTTTCCATCAATTACTCGGTGAAATGTTGACACGTGTCACCTGACTTGGACTGATTGGAAAATAATAATAAAAAATGTAAAACAAGAGGTTTTCATTTCTTCTAAAAAAGGATGTCACTAATATATTTTTTTTGAATTTTTTATTTTTATTTTTTACTTTTACTTTTCTTTTTCTTTTTTTCTTTTTTTCTCTTCTTTGTCTTTGGCTTCTTTTCCCCGGTAGTGGCTGATGGGTGTTGCGGGTGAGGTGGCTTTGCTTAGATTTGAGCAAGGCCAACATCGCCATGACCTTGCCGCGGGCGAAGGCGACCTCGTCTAGATATGGGCTAAACTGCCTCGCTTGCAACCTCGAGGTCTTACCCAAATCTTGGTGAAGTTGTTGGCGAGGGTGGGTGAGGTTTGGGAAGAACCGCAACTCTCACCGGCCATTGCGGGGGAAAATAAGCCAAAGAGAAAGAAGAGAAAAAATAAAAGGAAAAGAAAAAGAAAAGAAAAGAAATATCATTAACAAATTGCTATGTTAGCTTTGCCAAATGGTCAGTATCCATGTTAATGTCGGTCGGCCAAACTTGGTGGAATGATTGAATTGATATAATTACAAAATATCTATAATTGAATTAGTAAAAAAAGAAATGTTTTTTATTGAATTGACACAAGTATAATAGGTTTAGGACTTTTGATAATTCTGCCACCCAAGATATAAGCTTCGAATCAAGTCCCTAAAGTTTTAAAGATATTGCTAGAAAAAGTAGCACCATTGATTTTAGGGTATGTTTACTATAAGTCCTAAAATTTATCGCGAAAGTGCAAATAAGTTATAAAACTTATAAAAAGTATAATCAAGTCTTAAAATTTGTTAAATAGATACAATCAAGTCATAAAATTAATACTATCAATTTTACCAATGGAAAATATTGACATGGCATTTTTAAATTAATTTTTATGTTTCACGTGGCATTTTATTATTATTATTATTATTATTATTATTATTATTATTATTATTATTATCATTATTATTATTATTATTATTATTATTATTATTATTATTATTATTAATTTTTTTCTAAAATTAGATTAAAAAATTAAAAATAAAAGCTAAAATTTATTTGAAAATAAAAATAGTGAAAAAGAGAGAATAAAATGGCAAGCTCACCAGTTCCGTTGTCGCCACCACCTATCATCGGAGGGATCGACAACAATCGCTGGCCTAGGGCGAGGGTGGTAGTCCTCACCAACCCTAAGCGAGGGCTAGTGACCATTACTAGGCTCAAGCAAGGGCAACTAGGTATGGGCAATGCCGGCCCTCCCCTAAGGCCCTAACATTCTTCTTCTTCTTTTTTTGAATTTTTTAATAAAATATTAGGTTTTTAGTTTTTTAATCTATTTTAAATTAGAATTGAGTAAAAAATAATTAAAAAATGCCACACAAAAAATAAAAACTAATTTAAAAATACCACATTAACATTTTCCTTTAATCAAATTGGCAGTATTAATTTTTGGATTCGATAGTCAATTTTTGACTAATGCTGGTCAAACCGACTCTTTGTTACTTATCTTACCACCCAAATTCGATAGTCAATTTTTGACCTTTCGGCATAAGTGACTCGTTTTTGGCAATGTTAGATAGTATGCAATTTTCATATTCAATTGCGCTCATCGAGACTAGGGATTACAAGCATTCTATCGAATGTATCAAAAAAGGGTCGATCGATGTTGGATGAGGCAGTAGTCACCGGTCAAAATTCAGTCAAACCGTCCAATATCTGACAAAGGTCATTGAGCCCAAAACCATAGCAAACTATTTTTAAGGTCATAGACCCCAAATTAAGGTAAGAAAGACTTCACGTTGCAATCCATGGGACAGAGTTTTCTTGTTTGAAGTTGCAATTTCTCGTCACTTCCGGCTTCTTCGGTATGTTTTTATTTATTTCAAAAGCAGACTTTTCCTCTCTTAAAAGAACCAAAACCCATCACTAGATTTAACTAGACTTGTCAAATTGGTTAGTCAGATCAACAATGATCCGACTCAAATTGATCAATTTAACCTATTTTTATATAATACAAATATAATGACTTATACCCAACTTAACTCATATTACTTAACATAATATTGCTTAACTCATATTGCTTAACATAATATAGAAAAACTCATATTTAAATTGAGGTGAGAGCACATAGTGAGCAAGTGTGAGATCGAGTAACAAAAATTATTATAACATGAATTATTATTGTGAAGCAACAAAAAAGAGCAAAAAACCATAAAAAAATTCAAATTATGCCCAATATGAAAAAAGTACCCCAAATCTTTTCTTTTTCTTTTATTTAACCACAGGCTCCAAACTTGCCAATATCACATTAGTACCCTCAACTTTTTTTTTGTAATGAAAAAGCCCAAACTTATGCATATATGACATATATACTATTTATCCAATTCCATCTATGGTATATTTGTCAAATTGATGTAAGTTTGGATTTCTTATGACAAAAAAGAAAAGGGTTGGAATATTTGTATCACGATAGGCAAGTTTATGATTTTTTTTTGTGACTTAAAAAAAAACTCGAGTATTTGTGTCATAATGTGCAGAATTTGGGATTTTTTATGGTATTAACAAAAAAAAAAGGACATACTAAAATGAAAAAAATACCAAGGTCAAGCCAATGAAACTGCAATGCATGGTGTACTTTAATAGTTAGACCAAGAAAAACTCGTTAAATTTGTTCACGGTTAGACTGAAATGAATAAGAGCAGGTGCATCAGGTGCATTGTCGTTTAAGGTGCAACGACCATAAGCCTCTTCAACCAACCTATACGGCTCGCAAGCCCACTTTGACGAATCCTATTGAAGTGCTATTTCTTCTTTAATATGTCATTGACTTCAAAAAAAATTACCGGTGACTATCGTGGGGATCTATCGTTCAGAGTGCCAAAAACCGAGAAATGCATATATTGAATCCGATTTATTTTTATTAGTGTGTTGTCATGCATAATACGGACTCATTAGATCTCTTGAGCTCATCCATATGACACATGAGTCCACTATAAATTTAAACAAATCCCACTGAGGTGCGATTTGCTTCTTAGTTCTGAAACCTCAAATTTTTACATGTACTTATTATTTATAAGATTCGTTAAATACAATTTTTATGCAGTAAGTTGTAAATGAATACATGTAGATTTATTGATAAGCAAGGTGCAATTATATGAGGTCTTAAGATCTTTTAATATAGCACATTAGTGGCCCACTGTAATTTTATACAAATCATATTGAAGCAAGGTAAAACATATGTAATCCCATATGTTATTAGTGTATGCAAATATATATTTTGATACATGAAACTCACACATTAGATATACAAAACGCGCTAATTAACATATATATATATGTATATATATAATTATAAATATATCTTACCCATTTGCCTTGAAGTAACGCATTCGAAGTAAAATATTTGAAATAATTCGCAGTAGAAAATAGACATATCACATAAAGTCATTTTTTTATTATTATAATAAAAGTTAAGTTCAATAAAGAAGATCTCTATCAAATGTTCCTAGTTGCATAGTGTGTTGTGAGGCCAAAGAAACTATATGAAGCCATTTAATAAATAATCTACTTCCTGCTGTGGCTCTTAAACTCTCTTAAGGTGAAAGGTTCTACCCTTGTCATTTACCATCAGAAATGCATCGAGTCCTATCAGGCATTGGCCTTCACAAGTTCTCTGGGTACATCTGATTTGGCATAAAACAAGCATCCCAAGGCATAGTTCTATTAGAGCTGGCTTGTGATTAAAAACAAGTTAGCTACAAACATGAGGTTTGGTGGAATTTATCTGTTGATGCAACATGTGTGATTTGCAGCGTATATTAGGAGAGCAGGAATCAGTTTTATCTACTAACTAGAATCAAGACATAGTCAACTAGTGGTCGCATCTGGTCACATGTAAACTCCACAGACATGTATTTAATGCCTGCACCTCATACATTCATTAGTTATGGGCTAGAGTAAATCAAGTTTCTAGCCTCTAACTTAAAGATAATGCAGCCTGTTAAGTTTATTGAGAGGTGAACGCCCGCATCCAGCACCTCAGAAGCCTCCAATTCCACCAAAGTTATTTTGGCCAATGTCCATTTCCAAGGATCATTAACCTTTTCTTCCTTGGCAGCTTTAGCCGACCATGCGTTGGATCAATGACTTTGCGTAAATTTTAACATATTGATACAACTATGAGAATTTGAGTAATTACGGGATATTTGTGGTGTACCTGGGAAATTACACTCTTACACCAATAATTGGAAGTCCATTTATTCTACCAAATATCACACAATTACGCATAGAATAATAATATCAATTTATAGTTGGACCAATTGGTATGTAAATGTGATGGGTCGTGCAATGCAGATGTTACAGTATTGTCAAAAATTTTAAAACTACAATACTACGACTATTTTAACGCCAAGTTGAGTCACTCTCCATATTGGTCTAATACTCAAAGTTATCTAGACTTAATAACCACTCTTCTGCACTCAAATTAAACTTAATCAAGTTCACCTTTTTTTATCATTTAGTTTGATTTACGATAAATGAGTATTTGTATGTAATGTTTTGATTACTCCACTTGAACTCTTAATTGCGTATATAGCCAGTGAAATGCAATTGGTTAGGCTTCACAATTATTTATATTCCATCATAAGATAGTGTGTTACTCCTCGATAGATTTACTTATTTTCCGCTCTCTCTTTTTTTTAAAGATACGTTATAACTGAATCTTTATGATGAAGATAATACAGCTCTAATCTACAATCATGTGAATAAATCAATTGCAATGGCAATTAAATGGAGAACACATCAGGCCTTCATTCAACAAAGTGAATTAGTCATTTTCTCATCTTTTCTCGAAATAATAATTTTAATAGCAAGATAGTCATTAATAGAATAAACGCATAAAATAGGATATTTTATGGGGCTCAACCATGGCCCAAGAGCTTGCACATTCTAATATTCTATAGTTAGAATATTGGACGGTGTAGATTGAAAACAGACATTATGTAGGACGGTTAAAAGAATAATAACTCCCCGATAAGTATATACGCTAAAGCTTCGTCGACGCCTATAAAAATGGTTGTTTACAATAGAATAATAAAAATTACTTTCCGTCATGATTGTATTGGTGGATGAGCAACCATAACAATGGATCGATGATTATCCTCTCTTCTTATTTATTTATTTACTTGTACATAGTCATTTTCTCGAATAAATCAACGAAAAATTATGAATTTGAAATTCTTAGCGGGTGATTGCAGGAATCCCCCAAGAGAAATATGTCCACGAAGCAAGTGAATGCCGAGAAACGTGTTATCACATGAGAGCGTATTATAAAGGAGCAAAATAAAATTTTTATATGCCATGTCATGATTTTTGTGATACCTTTTGCGCTAGGTATTTTGACAAGCAGCGACTGGGAATCCTTTTTTAGATAATCATAATTAAAGAAACCTGAGGCTCGTAACTTTAGAGATTATTGTAGCCCAGCTCCATATATTAGACATGCACTATTGTTGTATATTTATATATTTTATCCATGGAATAATGATACAAATAGTTCTTGAATTTTGGCCATGTGCAATTTGTTTAATATAATTCATAAATTTTAGCCCAATGTGTAATGTTGTCCTCAAAATTTTAATTTATTTAATGTAACCCCTAAATATAGTCCCTAAACTATATAAAAATGTTTAATATAGTCCCTAATTTTAAATTAATAGAAAAGACTATATTAAATATTTTCATATAATTCAGGGATTATATTACACATATACCCAAAGTTTAGATATTACATTAAACAAATTAAAAATTCATGTATCACATTACACATTGAGCTAAAGTACAATGACCAGGTTTAACAAATCAAAAGTTCAGGGATTAAATTGCACATCGAGCATGTTTGTATCATTTTCTCTTTGTCCATGTGCAAACTTTCTTTTGTTTGCTCTTCTTGTTAATTATATGTGATAAAATTGTTTTGTAGTAGTTGCAAGAACAAATTCGATTTCATTTACTAATAAGTGTGAACAAACTCCATGATTGAGTTATCCACCAGGGTTTGGCTCACATCTTACATGATCCATGAGGTTAGGATGGGAAAAGTTTTCCTAAACTTATAGCATTTGTACTAATTTAGTCATAAATCTTTCAATTGAACTATTTTAATTTTAAACATTTTTACATATAGAAAAATTCAATCCATCCAACCAATTTAGGTTAGAAGTTGCTAGTGTGGACGCTTTACATGACATGGTTGGTATTAACATGGATTTTTTTAATTAAATTTTGAATTTTTTAAATAATTTTCATTCTTTTTTCTTCTCTTTCCTTCTTCTTCTTCTTCTTCTTTTTTTTACTATTAAGGGCCGGTGGCGTCGTCAACCCCTTTATAATAAAAAAAAAGGAAAAAAGGAAGGAAAAAAAGAAAATAAAAATAAAAAATCAAGTAAAAATATCTACGTTAGTGCTGATTGTGCCATGCAGGATGATTAATGTCCACATCAATGATTTCTAGCCAAAATTGGCTAGATAGACTTGGCTAACAGAAATGCAATTTTTAGGACAAAATTAGTTTAATTAGGTTTATGATTGAATTGATACCAATGCGGTAAGTTTAAGACTTTTGGGTACTTTTCCCAGTTAGGACCGTATTTCATAGACACAAGTTTGCCTAAACAAGGTGGATTCTCTAGCCATAAAAAAGTAGCGGTTCAAAAGCAAAATATTCTTAGGAAGAACCAATGCGATAAAAAGTAGAAAGGCCGAGTGATCAATATGGTAGTTTACCTAGCCATCCGCATGTAACTCTAAACACAAAACTGAAAACAATATCTAATAATAAACAGTAGGAAATATCTCAGAGAGAGAGAGAGAGAGAGAGAGAGAGAGAGAGAGAGAGAGAGAGAGAGAGAGAAGCAATCTAAATGCTGGTTTGACGGTGACGGCTTTGTGCCTCAGCAAGTGAGTCGAGTTGGGGCTTGGCGAAGCAAGATGGGTGGTGTGGTGTGGTTTGATATGAGAGTTGAAGGGTATGCTCAGATAACATCAGGAGGAGTTGCTTCCTCTTCTCTCTTCCAACAGCGTAATTCTCCATGGCACCACAGATAGGACGGCATTTGTTATTCTGCATGCCCTATAATTATCAGATTAGCACCAAACTCCATTAATAGGGAACAGCATTGAAAATTGCGTTGGACAATTTATTAAGATTCTCCACACAGCTAAGAAGAGTAAGGAGTTCCCGTTTTCACGTCACGATCCCTTTAAGTCAGATTGAGGAGAATCTACGCTCTTTCTGTATGTAGCTAACAAATATGGACGCAGATTGAGCCTCATTCTAGGCAAAATTCACATCCTTCATGTCGTACCATTCAGGCTCATGAATAGAACATCCCAAAGAAGCCGTAGAAGAATTAAAAAGGTCCACTTTCAATTCCAACTTGAGAAGAGATACTCAAGGGAGAAAAACGATTCAGATAGGCAAACCTTGCAACAATTAATTTATATGGTTTTCATTTGTATGTATGTATGTATGTGCGTATGTATGTATGTATGCAGATAGACCCACGTACTTACATTTTGTGGGGCGAAACCATAGAAAATCACAGGTCACTTTATCCACGAAGCTCAAGCGAAGGAATAAAAATCTCCACTCATCCTTAAGTCAAACTCATGTCAGATATCATCCCCAAGCACAGACGCATCAAGCATGCACATCAGAGAGCGTCCCCTCCTCCCTTCATCAACGAAGCGAGACAACCGCACGTAAAGGGAGGCATGGAAGGAACTCCTTCAGAGAGTAACTTGAGGTAAAGACTAGAATGTCCTCTGTTATACAGCAAAGCTTAGAAACCTGTTTCAATTTGATAAAGCAAATATCAAGGTCGAGGAAAATTTGTTCACCTGAAAATCTGGTCTTTAATTAACTGGAGCCCCGCTCTAAACTTAAATAGCTGACCCTGAGGCTGACAAGGGCAGAACTTGAGCCCAAGAAGCATCACGGTGAAGAAAGTACCAGTGGCTGCAGGATGTTGTGAAAAGTTCTGTGGAAGCTCTTTAGTTCCCTTCAACATCCGACCAAGGAGCAAGAGCTATTCCAGCCCACTGTGTCGAATGACCTCTAAAACAAGCAACAATAAATGAGAAGAAAATAGCTGCTCTCTCTAGAAGAATATGTTACATATGTCTTTTCTTTCTCTGAATAAGTAAAGAGAAGTTCACTATGCGGCAGCCACAAGCTAAAAAAGAGCACTTGCTAAGCAGATGCTTTACTTGATTTAGAAATAATTGTTTAGCTCAAAAAAGGTACATGCTTTTTTTTTATTGCAAAGACTAATTACCCACACACCACCCTAACGCCAACAAAAAAGATGAAGATTCTTTATGCCAGATTAACTCATAAGCACCAGCAAACCCAAATTTAGAAGTATGTTATGATTAAGTACCATAAATAACACCAAAAGAAACAAAATTTAGTAGCCCTTTGCAATAAGAAGATCAACCTGAAGAACGACCTTGGTAATATCCACTCCCGAAAACTCGTTGTTACAATTACCAAACTGCTACTATCCATGCAGGATCATTCAGTGAGCAGAGGATGAAGCATCATCGACTGATAATGACCAAACTGCTACTACTCCCAAAAACACGTTGCCAAAATCATTTACATGGCGATTCACTCATTGCTGGCCATCTTACATGGCACATGGCCACGTCAACAATTTTTGACAAAAATTTATCGGAATAACTGTACTTGAATTTCAGGCAAAAGTTTCGGACTCAATTAATAAATTGAAAAGTTTATGACTTAATTAGCACTATACAAAGTGTTTAGAACTAAACAATTTCTTCTATTTCCAATGACTACATACATTGATGAAAAAGATTGTGCGACAAGCAATGGTTTTCAAAATTAGGCTTGTGCTATCGGACCGGTTCTACTCAAGGATTGGACTGAATTACCTTGAAAATTGGTCCGGTTTCCATTCCGAGTGAGGAACCACTCGGGAACCAGATCTACTGGATGAAATTTGAAACTGATTTCATGAAGCCTAAAAATCCTTATTTTTCTCTTGGCATCTTTTTCTTTATTCTCTCTTACCTCGCTCAAACACTTTACGTTTCTCTCTCACTCCCTCACTTGTGATTCACCCTCCTCCTTGCTTTTTCACGGCTTGCCTTCGCTCATTTGAGCCTTGCAACCCTCCTTGCTAGTTCTCGACTCATGTTTTGCTTGTTTGCGCTCGTTAATGTTTTACTTGAACTGTTTTGTTGTAAAAAATAAAACAAAAAGAAACAAAAGAAAAACGAGTTCTTGAGTAAATTTTGGAACTAAACAAAAAAAAGAAAACAAGGGCAATTCTAGAGCAGATAAGGCAAGTTTCAGGTTCCCAAAACTATGAATTGATTCTAACAAGGTAGATTTCATGTTTTATTTTTCATCGCTAATAATTTTTTTTTTCATTTCACAAGTGAGCTTAGACATGTAACTCATTGAAACAAAAGAAAAATCTCTACGTGATTGACCTACATATCTTTTTGACTATCTAACCACATGTTTTTCATTCATTTTCTTGTAATCTAATATGTACGTTCTGATAAAGCATGATCTATTAAAAAATTCATTCATTTTATGAACATACTATGCAAAAGAAGTATACTACGAAAAGCTTTAAAGAGTGCTCCTACAACACATGTTAGATTTCATTAAATATGTTTTGATATTATAAACATTTGCAGTGCTAATTTCCTTCAAATTTTCGTTCCTTCATTTGTTAAAGACTCCCGAGAGGTATTATCTCTAATCTTCAGTTGAAATTAGCTAATGGCTTTAGTGCACTTGTTAACCCGGTAAATACCCATCTTCGTTCTAGAAAAGCACTGATTGAATTGAATCTCTTTTTTTTTTTTTTTTTTTCATGAAAGTGTAAGTTCATATGTATAACAGAACAAACTGTAGAGATATTACATTTATCTATAACATCCAGGGCATTAAAAGGGGAGAAAAAAACTTTTACTCTACTACCAAAATTTAAAAATATTACGAAATTCCAGAACATTACGGAAAAATCACATACAAATAATTATGTATCGTGGTTTCAAGCTCTTTTAAGATAAAAAGAAGAAAAAAGTTAAAATATGTCCATCGTAAGACTATGTAAAATGTGAAAAGTAAAATTAAGATAATCAATCACAAAGCATGAGCAGACCTCACCGACATAATTTTTCTTTGATTTTCGGATGTGTTTTTCTCTTTCTTCATTTATTTTCTTCCCAATTCTAGAGGTGCCCAATATTGTTCTCTTCTCGCCCTTTTTCAGCTAGAAATTTTTAGACAATGAATCTCGGCCCTTGATCAAAACCTACCGCACGAATCCTTCAATTGGCAAATATTTTCGGTTAATAGCAAACAAAAAATGAATCATAGTGTCTTGAAATTCTCCAAGAAGGTTATGAAACCACCAACTCCTTAAACTTAAAAAAGATGAGCACGAGACAGAACACCGGAGAACAGCTGTGCATGCAGCCAACGCAAAGGCACGAGCAAAACGGCATGTGAGCTTTTGTTTCGATTGCTATTTATGGTCTTTCGAGAAAAGGGATTTTCACTTACTTCCTTGTCACAACAAACCAAAAAACAATTATTATTATCGTTAAATGTTTCGCTCCAACCCACCACGAAAATTTTGCTAAAAACGAGTAATAAACGGTTGCATTTATTAGTATTCCGAAAATAGTCCAGATTAGTTTGAATTTCATTTCTTTCTGTTTTTCGAGGTGACTCGCATTGTTAGAAAAGGGTTTAGGTCTAAAATAATAACATTTATTTTTATACCATCTTCCGTAGAAATCCATCTCTTCTTCCTTGCAGGACCTCCTGCATGCATTCCTGCATTCGATGGAGGAAGTGTCTGACAAGCTGAAGCAAGCGGTGCTGAAGAAGGAGAGCGTTTCCAAGGCGTACGAGCAGTTGCAAGCTGACACATCGAAGCTCGTGGTGCTCGCTGTCGTGTGGAAGGATTTGGAGGAGCATTTCGACAGCATCCAGAGGTCGCTGCAGTGCTGCTCCAAGGAGCTCCTCGAGAGGGAGAGGTCGCTTGAGGAGCGGGTCCGTGCGGTCGAGTCCAGGGAGGATGAGCTGCGTTCGTTTCAACGGAGGGTCGAGGAGCGCGAGGGGGAGATTGGGAGGAAGGCAAGGGAGCCTGCTTCGGTGGAGGAAGAGATTGAGAGGTTGCCTGATGAGCGTGAGTCAGGGGAGAAGCAGTTAGTTCAGACGTGCGGCGCGCTCTGTGATTGCGTTTCGTTGATCAGAGACAAAGAGGATCGGCAAACGACTGAGGAATGCCCTGGGAATTATAGTTCCAAAAAAGAGGAGATGGAGCTGCTGCAACAGAAAGGAAGCATGCAAGAGAAAAATGTTCGAGTGTTGCAGAATTTGCTGGAGGAGAGTTCTAGGGAACTAGCTCTGGAAATAGAGAAGTTGGGACTGGCGAGGAGTTCTCACAAAGAATTGTCGAGGGAGGTCGATTTGAAAAGACAGGACTTGAGCATGGTACAGAATCTGCTCGAGGATAGTTACAATGAATTGGGCACGAGAGAGATTCAGTTGAGCATTCTACAACACTCTGTCGAAGACCTTGAAAGCGCGATTGCGCTCAAACACGGACAATTGCAGTCTCTCACGAATAAGATGGATGGCTGCTGCCTTGAACTTCAAGTTAAGGAGAAGGAACTTAATCGAGCAAAGAAAAGCGTCGATGAGTTTAATGAAGCACTCGAATCAAAAGAGAGTCTCCTTGATTCGATCAAAACATTGATCACAGAGAACGAGGAAGAGCTCAAGTCCAAGGAAAAGCAGTTTGATGCAATTAACAAGTTGGTTGGTGAGCGGTCGGCAATGCTTGATTTGAAAGAGAGGGAATTGGGGTCTATTGAAACGATTATTGGAAAGGTCTCGGAAGAGCTTAAATCCGAAGAGGGTCATTTGGGGGGTATCAGGAAGTGTGTCAAGCGGCTTGAAGAAAAAAAGGCAAAGCTTGCTTCAGTTGAACGAAAAGAAAGAAAGGCTGGCACATCTCCTGAATGTACATGCAGGAAATTAAATGCAACCAAAGAGTCTGTAAAAGACCTCAATCTTGAACTTGAATCCAAAAGGAAACAGCTAGAGTCCATCGAAATTCATTTGAGGAAATCTGCAGAGGGACTTCAACTGAGAGAACGAGAGTATGCTTCCATCCAAAGCTCAATTCTTGAATGCTCAGTGACCTTCAAGTCCAAAAAGAAGCAACTGGATTTGATGCAGAAGTCTATTGCAGAGTGCTCTAAAGCGCTTGAATTAAGAAAGAGGCAGTTGGATCAAATTGAAGAGAGAAGCAAGGAAGGCCGCAGAGATCTTGAACTCAGGGAAAAGCACCTTAAAGTGCTTAACGTGTCAATTGAAGAATGCTCTGAGGTACTTGAAATGAAAGAGAATGAATATAAGGTCCGGTGGAACGAACTACAATTGATTGAAAAAACACTCGAGACCCGCTCTAGGGAATTGGAGTCAAGAGAGAGTTTTAATGTACCTTCTGGTGTAACGGCTCAT
The DNA here is from genome assembly GCA_014182895.1 of Angophora floribunda. NCBI lineage: Eukaryota > Viridiplantae > Streptophyta > Magnoliopsida > Myrtales > Myrtaceae > Angophora > Angophora floribunda. Next base: position 640,595 of record CM024711.1, on the reverse strand, counting down.
GCATTAGTAAATGGACCTGCTTCGGCTTCACAAGTAAATTTTCAAACTGGAATTGCTGTTGATGGAAAGAATTTGCTGATGTTCCTGGGTCAGAAATTCAAGGAGCACGACAGGGTGTGCGCTGAGGTGCTGGAAAGAATTCGGAAATCTCCTGATGCTGCAAAACTGGTTTTAGATGCCATTGAAGGATTCTATCCTCAGGACTCGAGTAATGGAGATGGATCTGATATTGGTACAATCAGAAGGATTTGTATCTTCCTCTTAGACTCTATAATAAAATTTTCAGCAGAGGTGAATCCTCAGGTGAGGGAAGCTGCAATGAAGCTGGCCCTTGAATGGAAAGCCAAGCTAAATGTTTTGCCCTCACCAGAGAATTATTTGGAGATGTTAGGTTTTTTGCAACTTTTGATGGCATATAAGCTGGACTCTGCCTTCGATAAAAAAGAAATTCAAAATCTGGTCAATTCAGTACTGCAGTTCGGAAAGCCGCATGGGTCGTGCCAGCTCCCAGGTTCTTTGGATGCACAACCTGGTAAGTTCTTTTGTGCAGCTATCAACTTGCATTGATGGATCTGGTTGCCAGTTTCTTTTATCACTTTGTGCCTGGTTTATGCAATATTGATGTCGCAAAACTTTTAAACGTGATAAGGGCTGTGAATTTTAACAAAATTTTAAACCAAAAAGCTATGGTTTACTCCTTTATGTCCTGGTGCTACCATTATATTGAACGAGAGTATGAAAAATTTTAAGTGCTGTAGTTTGAATCCCAACTTTCACTTTAATGTCTATATGATTGCCACCAGTCTGATTTTTTTATCTTTTAAATGTAGTATTTTTCTTGTTAACGATGCTTTATAAGGTGCTGTTCACTTTTAAGTCATTGAGCTAATGAAAATAGGTCTTGAGAGTGCGCTCGTCTTTACTTTATGTCATTATCCCCGATCCTTGTTTGCATTCTCACTTGATTCATCTCAGCGCCAGCTAGCACCTCTGTTGCTTTCTCTGGAGTCCATCCGCAGCCGCCGGGAGAGAAGAAACGTATTGCTAGTGGCCTTGCAATCGATCAGCAATCCCAGCGGCGCGCGCATAAACGCAGATACGTGATGAAAAATTCAGTACGCCCAGCGTGATATTTGATACTGTCGAAGGAACACTACCAGCTAAGAGGAATAATCCAGAATCACCCAGGACTCTCCAAGGAAGCTCCCCAAATCACTTGCAACTCTCTCTCCAAGGAAGATCACGCAAGAGATATCTCTCTTGAATCTTCACAGTGATTAATTGAATCAATCTAGGATTAGAATTGATATACCTAGATTAGGAAAATACACTTTCTTCTTGTTAATCATTCTTTGTATAAAGGCAATATTCTGCCGAAACTGATCTTTCTTGATTTTTTTCACATAATATCAAAGCATTGATTGCGCAAGCATAGTTTTTTTTTTTCTCGATCCAGCGGACATTCAATCTTGTCCTGCTATTGCTTCTTCGGGCAATTCAACCCCTTCCTCTAGTTCGGCACCTGTCCCGACCAGCCAATCACTCGGTTCGTCAACACTTGCAACACCCACTATTCTTCCTATTATAGGGAATTCAACTAACACTATTACTTGTCCTGCTATTAGTGTTAAATTTATGGGTGATAACTATGTTGTGCGGAAGGCCCATTTGCTCCCATTTCTTTGAGCAAATAAATTGCTTTCAATTGTTGAGAGAAACGCACCCTCTCCGCCCAGTCAAATTGTCCAAAAAGGAACTGATGGAGCAATTACAATTGTGCCCAATCCTGAATATGATACTTAGTGCACAAGGGATCGAATAGCTTTGGGACGGATCCTCAACACTACTTCGAATGCCTCATTGGTCAACTTAGTAATTTTGTAACCTCAGCAGATGCATGGAGATTTCTAGCTGCCTCCTATGTTGTGTGGAACAGCAGCGCGAGGGCCACACATTGGTGAATGCGATTGCAAACAACACGCAAAGGAAGTCAAGACTGTTATGGAATTTCTCAACATGCTACTACACTTTTTAATCAGCTTGCATCCATCAGTGAAACCATCTCTCCTCAAGAGTATGAAACTCATCTTTTTCGAGGTTAAGGAGCCGAATTCAGAGTCTTGCAGTTGCAATTTCAGTTCAGAGTCAATATACTACCGAACTCATTTGGCTTGAGGCTCCATTGCATGATCTCTAGGTGCCATCTCAACGGCCTCCAGTTTTATGACGTGACAACATATTGGTAATAGAAGCATGTGGAAACTGATTACCATTTTGTCCGCGAACAGGTTAGCCAACACAATTTGCATGTTCAGTATATTTCCACTCTTGATCAACTCGTGGACATTTTCACCAATGGGCTCTCCACCTCTCAGTTTCTACTCCTACAAGCCAAGCTCACTGTGTGCTCACCCACATCAGGTGACGGGAAAGTGTCAAAGGAAACACTGCTAGCTAAGTGGAATAATCCAGAATCACCCAAGAATCTCCAAGGAAGATCACCATGTCACCACAACTTTCTCTCCAAGGAAGATCACCCAAGAGATGTCTCTCTTGGATCTTTACAGTGATTAATTGAATCAAGCTATGATTAGAATTGATACACCTAGATTAGGAAAATATACTTTTTCTCTTTATTAATCATTCTTTGTGTTATATATGGGTTCCTTTGTACAAAAACACATAGCTCTCAATATAATAAAACTTTCCTCAAGGCAACATTTTGCTGAAAACTATCTCACTTGATTTTTCACAGATACAACTCCTATCCTTGGAGTCATGAGCCAATCACCTTGAGCACTAAGGTATTCTCTGCTAATATTAGGCCCAAGCTTTATCTATCGCTGCCAATTGCCTCAGACAGCAGCAAAGACGAATCTTAGGTCTATTTTCAGCAATAGCGGTGCTAATGAAGTATAAAATGTATAGATGGGTTTGCTAACACATACGTTGTCTCACTCTTGGAGAGTAAGCTAATGCTCTCTATTTCAAAACTTCTCCTAGGAAGCTCTCGACAAGGTTGATGTGATTGCACGAGATGATTGGAACATGCAAGTAACAGATTATGTATTTATGACCTAAATGGCTATCTTCCTTGTGCTTTTAGCTTGAATTCGTGGATCGATTTCATATAAACAATATATGATTCATGTAATACTCTTGCATGCTAGATGCTTTTAAGTGGGCTCTTGATTGAGCCCACCATCCTCCATCTCTCCGTGCCCACCTTCACTTGCCACGGTCTCTCTCCGACAGGACGATCCTTCTCTCTCTCTCTCTCATAGGTCCACCTGTCCCCCCACCCAAATTCCTCCAAACCCATAGGAGCTACGAAGTGAAGCTTTGAGACCGGTAAGGCATGACATGAAGCGAAAAGAGGATCGATGTCGAGAAGTCGAGAATGTTGGGTCGGAGTGATTGAATTAGGAATTCGAAAATGTGATGATAATTTTCTTAAGAGGGTTAGGATTGGTCATGTGCAAAAATTGATCGGGAGCTAACTCTACTTTTCTAAACAAATGGTTGCGACATATCGAAATGAGTCGTGTCGAAATAATTCATACATCTAATTTAAGAGGTTTAATATGCAAATCAAACAGGGGTTGACACAATTAGTAATGGTAATGCAATTCATTATATTGCTATTGGCAATAATCTAAAGAAGGAATGCCGATATGGTTTTCTGATCATTGAGCACGCATAGATTTGTCCTTGGTTATGAAAATCATGACCGGTGACACTCAACACATTTGAGAAAGAGTTAGTTGAAAAGCGTCACTTTGATTGTTGTTGATAGAGGCCAAATGTTTCGATTTTGTTCTTAAATACCGATTTGACATGTCCTTGAAAAAAAAATATAGTTTCTATAACGGGCGTGGGTCTGCACTCCGGCAAGGTCTCCACGGTGAATATATGGCCGCATTTCACTGGCGGCGGCAGGTGCTTCAAGTTCCAGTCCTGCTTCGTGCTGGCATCGATCGATCACATGGAAGTATTGGCCCTCTACACCACCCTTTCCAAGGACGGGTACAGAATCCGCACCGTTGAGCAGTTGCTTTCCGCTCTAGAGGCCACTGGTTGTCGACCTCGATGCTGGAGATCACGATGTCGAGGTCCGTGCTATATTTTTGTAAGTTGTTTTGGTAAATAAGTTTTTTTTTTCCGCTATCAATTTTGTAGTGCATCTGACGAGAGAATTCTCAAGGAATGTGAGATTATACTCTTTTCGTTGAATTTGTCTGCTTGGTATTTCTTGGGGTTGGTAATACTCTCAACGAGTAAGGTTAGGATTTGTGAAGATTGCTTGAGAAATTGATCTATCAAGCAACTTGACAAACTTTGCGACAACCTAAACAAGTGTGTTGTCTTCAAGCATCCAACAAGAATTTCTCCCGGTAATTTCTTGAGATACTCTTAAATAGCAGCTTTGTAGTTTGCATTTCTACATTATCCAACAAGAATATATAGTCCTTTGACTTGCACATTGACTTCTGAGCTAAGTTTTGCTGATGCTTCTCAGATGCTCCGTATTGTCCCTTTCTTAATTGCAACAGAAATATATCCAGGTCTTTGATCAGACCAATTCTTCTTTCAGAAAGTTTTTTTTTCCCCTGATAAACTACAACAGTTAAGGCCTTGAGCATCATGATATGAATTCCATTGAGCTAGTACATATGCTACTCAATTTCCTTATCGCTTAGTCCAGAGTCTATCCCATCAAGGGTGCAAAGTAATCTCAGTCCAGAAAGTATCTGTTTTTGGTCGCAATGTAGTTTTAGTACGAGGTTTCACCTCACTGGCGGCTTGCTTTGTCAAATGCATCATGCAAATTAACAAACATATATCTATGTTTGATCCTATAGTTTCAATGCATGGCAAAAAGGGTCGGTGCTTGTTCCAAGGTCTATAGGTGGGGTGCAAATGTTATAGAATTAGATGAGAACACGGAGAAGATTTGTGACATTCATTTTGCAGGTTCCTATTTTAGATGGATCAGCAGGTGAATGGGTGGAGGCAATAGGAGAGGTTGGTTTAAAGGTGGAGAAAGATGCTTGTGGCAGCAGTCTTGAGAAAATAGCGCCACATTTTGATGAACCAATGCATGTCTGTAGGAATGATTCTTTTGTGGTTGCATTCCCCTTGTCACTGGTCCACATCAGTTGTGGGATCAACTTTCCACATGTATGTATATTCTTTCTTACAATAAGCCGAGGCTTTGCCTATTGGAAGGCACAGAAGTTATCCCCTCTTCTTTAATAATTGGTAATCTTGATCGAAAAGAGTCATTGATGGGTTGTTTGATTACTTATTCTCATTCTTCCAATGGTTTACCTGATTTTGTTAAAATGGCAATTACTACGATAATTTCTTAAACTTTCCTATCTATTTCCTTTTGTGAATGAAGATTTTGTTAATTATGGAATTATTCAAGTTCTACTTCTTTTAACAAGTTCAAGGAGATACCAACTTGTTACAGGAGGGGAGGGGCTAGTTATAGTCAGAATCATGAATTGGGAAGCATGGGCCTTCAAACAACCTGGATATTGGGAAAGTGATTCTCCCTGTTAGATGACACCCTTTTCTTATTTGAATTCTAATTACCCAAAAACCTTCTAGATTCATCATGTGACAAGATGATTTTAGTAATGGTAACATGTCAGCCTGCAGTCTATTTTTGGCTGGGAACTTCTCTTATTGCTTGCTTATCATAAGATAGCAATGCAGAGATAACAACATTAACCATGGTGATATCATAAGATTCTTATGTTGATTGACAATTCTTTAACTAAATTTTTTTATGAAAATTTTCCATTACATGGAGATGAAAACTTCATAAATATGGGTTTACTCATTCAGACCGATGAACTCTAGGACAATGTAATTTCCATCATGGCTCTCCACTTGCAGCAACTCTCTTCTTGATGTTGCTCTGTGCTCCACTTTCCATTTTTCTAGATCAGGAGAAGTTATATCTCCATCTCCTTGATCTCAGATTTCGGTCGGCAAATCTATTTTGTGCATGGATGCACTTCTTCATGTGTATCCATACTGTCTATCACACTTATCTGAAATTGTCTAGGTTGTTAGCTTGATTAATCTGATCGAATCTTTCAAATATATTTTGAAGTGTGAAAGTGGCCGTTGAATAGGACTGAATTTTTTGGACCATTTAAACTCTCGTCATGTTGCTATTCGAAGTAGTAACATTTCATCTGTCATTGCATTATAAGATGCAAAAGTAACATTTGAATATTTAGGAAATATCAGTGTAAGAGAAATATAGTAGAATATGACATCTTGCTCAGTTGAATAATTTTTTATCAGTTAATTAAATAACTATATAAACAAAAACCCGAGTCGCTTAATACTTATCAAATTAATCGGTTCAAGTTATAGCAATTCACCTTACAGATTTGTATCGCTAAGGCCTTGATTGGATTGATGGATTGTCATATTCTAATAACTCTAAAAGAACTTTGAATTGAAATAAATAAACAAATGACTAAAGAAGAGGAAAGCTTGGATGGATGCTTATAGAAGTTCAATTACCACATTCTCTCTTGAAGCTCTAAAGTAGCCTCATAAGGCTTAACCCACTATTTCAACGATCTTTGCATTTGCATATCATTGGCGGGACTTGTTGACTTGGGCTGATGTCTTGTAATAGAATTTATTCTCTATGACATCGCACAACAGAATTTCCATCTTATACAGCGAAGCAAAACCACGGTGATGTGTCCCCAGACTGAGAAAAATGAACACGATTAGCTTAGTGCTCTTCAGTTAGAGTCCCGGTCCAGCATGTTCGATTTGCCTTCACAAGAACGTGACCATGGTGATGCCTCTCCAGACTCTTCTGTCACACCTCCAAATAAGATTAGGAAGTCGCAACAAGACGGATTGTTTCTTGTCCTATTAAACTCTAGTGTTGATTTTGCATTCCATACTCATCTTTTGATTTTGCTTTGTTTTCTTCCAATAGTGTTGTCGCAATTCACTTGATGCCATGGTCAAGCCGGAGCCAAGACCAAATTGTCGGGATGCCATTATGAGTGGTAGGATGGTTATCACTAAATGTCATTGTGAGTCATCACACCTAGGCATTTAGATCATATCTCATTTTATTTCGTGTTTACATTGCACATAATTTACATGTCACATTTCATGAGAATAAAAAAAAAAAAAAACATTCATGGCACATTATAGACCTCTGTTATATATTAGATTTGCATATTAGGGTCATGTTGAACAAAACAACATGTAGATTACTTGGGTGTTTTAGATTTAGGAAATCAAAATCGCATCTTGAAGAATTGCCTTTTTTAGAATATTTCTTATTTGCATGTCCAATTGTGTTTATCTTTGCATCTTCAAGCATATTTTTTATTTGCATATTTCTAAATATTGAGGTATGATTCATATTTTATTTGCATCATTAATTGCTACCTTAGAAAAAATTAGAGTTCAATAAATATGAGGGCTATGTGATTGCATAAATATTTAATTGATATGCCTGTAATTTTATTTTGATAAATCACACATAATTATATATATAAAAAGACTATAAAAATCACCTCTTGCATGATTAGTAATTTTATGTTGCATCATCGTCACAAGAGTCACAAGAATATGCTTGAGGTGAATTCAGAAAAAATTAGATTTTGTCTACATATTTGCCTTATGTCTTATTTATCCTATTAGGATCACATTCTAGATTGTGTCGAAGAAGAAGAAGAAGAAGAAGAAGAAGAAGAAGAATATTCTCATACTTGTTAGAAGCTTGCTTTAGGAATGCAATTTATGTAGAGTGCATTATATGTGCATATTCATGATCTTTTGATACATTAGAAAACTTTAATCAAAGTTTCTATTTACTGCTCACAAGTCTGTCTCAAGGTGTAATAACAAACTCTTATGCTAATTTTACCCAATATGGCTTGGGTTATTTACCTTCCGGTACTTTAATTGTTTCACTATTGATTGCTTTGATTTTATTGCTCGAGCATTTATGTATGGATACCAAGATGTGTTTTGAAATATATAGGAAACATTGCTTGAAGTAAGTTTTCATAAAAGAGAAAAAGGTACAAAAAATGAAAATAGACAAATCAACATAATCTATGTCCTCATACCACAAATCTCTTGCACGCAAAAATTAGGCTCCGTTCATTTCACGGAAAATATTCCGTTTCTAGAAAATGTTTTCCAAGAATTCATTTTCCAAAAAAATGATGAAATTTTTTGGTGTTCAGTTTTAATTTGAAAATGAAGTAGAAAATATCTTTTACTTATCTAATATGATTTTTTTGGGAGAATTACTAATGTAATTTCAATTTTTATAAAAAATTTAAATTTTTAATTATTTTTAAAATTTTTAAATCGATTTTTTTTTCTTTTTCTTTTCCTTCCTCCTTCCTCCTCCTTCTTTGTGCTCCTTCCTCCCGCAACTTCCTCCACCTTCTTCTTCCTACTCATTCCTCCACCGTCGCGTGCCTCGACGACGGCAAGCTACCCAATGATTTGCCTAGACACTGGTCAGTGAGCTTGAGGCTCGGCCGATCCAAGCGAGCCAAGCTTCACCATGGCTAGTGAGCTCGTGGCTTGCCAGATCCAAGCGAGCTTGAGCTCGCCGCCTGCCAAATCGACCAACCAAAAGCGAGCATAAGCCTATGAAAAATGGAAATTAAAAAAATTTAAAATTCGAATTTTAGAAAAAAAACATCGAAAATTCTAGAAAATTTGTTTTGTTTATGGGCTATTTCAGAAAGAAGACTTTTTTTGTTTATGGAAAAGGTCTTCCCCGAACGGTTCTGAAACAAACATCGAAAATTCTAGAAAATGTTTTGTTGGAAGATATATTTCATGAAACTAACCTAAATTTAGCTTTGTTGTGACCGATTCCGATTGCAAAATACTCGCTGGTTGTTTCTGCCGATGGTTCCCAGCCAAGCGAACCCGCAAATCTTTCTCCACCACAAACAAACGCAGAGTGAATAACTGATTCAGAGGGTATATGTAGAACCCGTCGACTCATTCTGAAAGGTCTCAACGCATATCTCCTTTTTTAGCAGAGAGTGGATTACCCCTGCAGCAGAAAGAAAGTTATGGAGACCATGCTCGATGATGAGTGGAATGAATGGATCGACGATAATGTGTTTAAGCTGTCCGTCATTGCTGGGGTGACGGCGCGGAATTCTTACCTAGTGGCTGCCAACCCTCCCCTGTCCATTGTGGCTGGCAACTATGGCGTCGATATTTCATATTTTATCATGTTCAACACCCTTTGTTTCCTCGCATCCCTCACGTTGATTCTGATTCTAGTCGGCGGCCTCAACGGGAGTCGGGATCTGTACTGGCTCGTCGAGCCTCTCATCCTAATTATCCTGACGTGCATGATCACCATCTTCATCTTCTGCACGATAGCTAATGTTGCGACGCTTCGCGAACTTTCTGCCTTGATGTCGAACCCACAAGTTCAGACCTCCTAAGTGTGCCTTACAGCAATTGCCTGGTTTACTTTGCATTCGCACATGTAATAAGTTGTATGTAATAACAGTGAGAAATATGGAAAGTTAAAGAAGAACTTGTTTTTTAGTATCATTCGGTCTCCTTTCAATTCAAGTTCCCCTGTTTTCCCCTGATTTTTTTATTTTTATTTTTGCTTTTGTTTTTAACTTGACTTCTTGAGTTGATGAATCCTGTGACTGCGGTTATGATCTCAGAGTTAGCAATTGTTCGATATATGTTCTAGACTAGGGCATACCGAATGGATTTAACTATGGAGCTTAAGAATGAAGGCCGCTGAGTTGCACCGACTTCCACTTCGACCATTTGGTCCGTTCTCCAGAGCAAGGATGGGAAAGATGTCGAATGACAAAAGCTGAAGCCACTGCAGGAGAGGGGAGGAGAAAGACCAAGGTCAGGGAGGGAATTGCCGATGCCAAAGGAGCTTTGCAAGGGGCTCGGCGAGTTAATTTTCAGGCGGCAAATGGCAAAAAAGGTTCTGCGCCGTTGTGCTTATGTTCGGCTATTTTCATCTGTGGTTCATTTACTTGGGAGCGAATTTGTGTGGAATTTGCATGCTTATGATTCTGCGATCATCTCTAATTTTTCGGAAGCACAGAACGAAACCACCCTGCTTTGAGGCTTCTTTATGTTTTCCAAAGCTACCATTTACGATTGTCTGAAAACATTTATAAGCTCACTCGTTCCAATCGAGAGTCAAATTAGTTAATCAAGAAACAAGACATCCGTGGAGGTTTACACAATAGAATATCTTGGCTGAATGATCCCAAATATTGTTTACATTCCGAAGAGGAAAGAATCTGATCTGTGACAAGCAACAATTTGCACCAATTGAGCCAACACCTACGTCCCTTTACGTACAGTAGTGGCGGTTCCATGCCATTCTCCTTTATAAGCATGGTCATCTTTCCCAATTCCGACAATGTAGCCTGCAATCTTCAGCTTCTTCAGGTTGAGCAGGAACACTAGATGGTTCCATCTAAAGGAACCCGTGCAACAATCTTCTTCTCCAACCCAAATCCCAGACATCAACAATTGATTGGCAACAAGGAGGACCAGCATTGGAAAAGAGGGGAAAGAGAGTGAAAGCGATCAGGCGAACTTGCATCCCCGACCACTGTGATCATCTCCCGCCACTGACGTCGATCTTTTCTTCCACCTCCAACACCACCAAGGTTTAGATAATGGATCGAGTCTTTGGCTTTCGTGAAAGTCGGTCTTGATTTGTTAGGTTGGACCATTTCAGTTGAACGCCTCTGTTTCATTCCCCTGAAATGGCACGCGGCTGGCATTGTTGCGGACTCCGCAATTCATGAAGGAATTGCAACAGCTGAGCAGAGTGGCCAATTAGGCACTCTGCGACGATGTACAACAACGTAGATTCCTTGAGCAATGCACTGCCAGGATTTCCTTGCAGCCGCAGCGCATGTTCTCGAGGCCAGGAAGCATCCGGGGCCCAGGAAATTGCCACCACCGACGGTTATCTTTTAGGATATTGTTTGGCAAACCAATTCTAATTCATTGTTGTAGTTTGAGGTCGGAAGGCCTGTTCGATGCTATGTCCGTACGTTTTCACTCCCTAGTCTTCAGTGAAGATGCATCTATGTTCTTCGAACTTTTGTGCCGCAAGGAGCATTTTTTCCCTAAGTATGAAGGAAAACTATTAGATGCTGAAGCGATGCTTTGAGTGGCGGTCACTTCAAAATAGGAGTGGAAATCGATCCATCTCCAGTTGTCACCCACCCATCAAAATCTTAAGGAATTATGTCATCAACCAACAATACTTTGTCTCAAAAGTTAAACCAGTAATGTATAACTACACCTGTCAAAATGGATGTATAACCCATTTATGACTCATTTAAATATTAAATGGGTCATAAATGGGTTAGGCTTTCGTTTAATATAACCTATTTATGACCCATTTAAAGAAAGTTTGACCCATTTATACACCTATTTTGACAAGTGTATCTATAATGGGTTTAAAAATTAAAAAGACTAAAATACATGAATTGTTAATGAACTTGAATAAGTTTAAAATCTTTAAAAAAGATTATAAGAATAAGTTTTCCTAAGTTTAGTTAGATAGAGAAATGTTTTAACAATATGGGTCGGGTCGGGTATGGGTTGTGTATGGATTGGGTTGGATATGGGTCAAAAAAATTATACTATGCTTAAATTGGTCATAAACGGGTTAATGGGTCAATTTGGGTCGGACAATTTATGACCCAACCCACCCGTTTAACAGGTCTAGGCACAAAAGCATTATTTTAAAGGCAGTTGAGACTAGCTTGGTTGTAGCGTTGTGTGACCCTCTTTCTCTTGGACATGCCTTGCTTGTATATAGGCAATTCATTTTAGACAAGACACAACTAACCAAACTAACACACCAGTCCCGTTCCTAAGTCAGTCCCAGATTAGGTACTTCCTCTCTTTCTTTCTTTTTCTATATATGGAAAATTTCAATATGCAATTTCTTAAATTTAGAACACCAAAGTAATCTACACGTTGTTCTGTTGAAGATGCCCCTAATATGCAAATTCTATAAAGTGGCAAATGTCTATAATGTGCCATGAATGATTATTTATTTATTTATTTTATGAAATGTGACAATGTAAATTATATGCAATGTAAACAAGAAATTAGACGTGATGTGGGCTAAGCGACTCGGAGTGATGACTCACAATGAGACTTAGAAGTAATTTAGGAACGGTGGTGGGATTCCAGCAATGTGGTGATGGATCCGGCTCGACCATGGCACAGTGTGAATTGTGTCGACACTACTGGAACAAAACCAAGCCAAATCTAAAGATGAAAATGGAACACAAAATCAACTGAGGACATCAAGGAACCCGGTCTTGGGGCGACTTCCTAATCTTCTTTGGTGGTTTAGAGGCGTGACCATGGTCATGATCTTGTGAAGGCAAATCAAACAAGCAGGACTGGCGGCTTTGCTTGAAGAACACTCAGACGAATGGGGCTGTTTTTCTCAATTCACGATCCTTCCCTTCTGTTTTCCACAAGCTTCAAGCTAATAAATAAAAAAACCAACTCACCCCTTCAAGTTTTCCTTCTCTTTAACATTCATTGAGGAACGTCAGCAGGATGAAGGATCGATGATTCCTGTGGAAGAGCTCTTCACATATGTTACTGAGCGGGACAACTTCAGTATGTCACCCGCAACTCAGCATGGACAAAATCACTAATTGCTAGGATCATCTAGGGATTCCTCTGCATATTCTTGGGCGAGCTGACTCCTAGTGAAAAACGCTTGACTTTGAATCCGCATCTTGACAGTTTCAACAGGTGCATCATTTGAAGAACTGGCGGTGATTTGCAGTCGCCGAACGTGGAGCTGTATGATGCACATATGTTGAGATCAATAACAATTTGCCGGCTAGAACTACTCTAGCAGTTCATAGCAAATCTAACAATATGATCTCAGAATCCATGATAAACGCGCATTTGGTGGACTAGCATGATTGCAACTCGTGTATTTGGAGGATCTTGTCCAATGATCCTTGTAGGCTTGGTGACTTGAGAGAGTTTGATGTTTGTTATCCATGGAATGGGAAGAAGACTCTTATGTAAAACTCGTGTTGTTAAGCCTTACATAAAACTCTCCGGAGTCATTGAACCTGCAAGGACCACTAGGCAAAATCCTCCAACGATATGAGTGGCAATCATGCTGGTCCCTGCTCTGCTTATGTATATTAAACCGATGCAAAACTGCAAAAGAACAACGTCTCCCTAAGAAATTGGTTTTGAATGTCAATCCTCATATGTTTGTTATATATGGCGAGTCGCCAGCTCATTGGCTTCAGCAAAGCTCAAGCTCGTCTGGATTGGCTAACCCTCAAGCTCGCCAACCCATGTCTAGGTCGGTCGGTGGACATCATGCCATCACCGAGGCATGCAACGGGGAAGGAAGGAGCAGGAAGAAGGAGGAGGAGGAAGCCGTGGGAGGAAGGGGCACAAAGAAGGAGGAAGGAAAAGAAAGGGAAAAATGAAAAATAAAAATTGATTTGTTTAAATAAAAATAATTAAAATTCAATTTTTATAAAAATCAAAATTACATTTTGCTCATAAAATCAAATTAGGTATCGAAGGTGGAAAAATTTTCCATTTCATTTTCAAGTTTTAACCGAACACTGAAAAATATCATCATTTTCCTGGAAAATGATTTCCTGTAAAATATTTTCCGGAAACGTGATATTTTCCGTGAAACGAATGGAGCCTAAATGTCATTGTGAGTCATCACACCTAGGCATTTAGATCGTATCCCATTTTATTCCGTGTTTACATTGCACATAATTTACTATGTCACATTTCACGAGAATAAAAAAAATTATTCATGGCATATTGTAAATCTCTGTTATATATTAGATTTGTATATTAGTGTCCTCTTGAAAAGAACAACACGTAGATTACTTGGGTGTTTTAGATTTAGGAAATCGCGTCTTGAAGATTTGCTTTTTTAGAATATTACTTCTTTGCATTTGCATGTCCAATTGTGTTCATCTTTGCATCTTCAAGCTTATTTTCTATTTGCTTATTTCTAAATAGAGGTATGATTCACATTTTATTTGCATCATTAATTGCTACATTAGAAAAAAAAATTAGAAATTCCATGGCTACGTGTTTCAATAAATATGAGGGCAATGTGACGGCATTAATATTTAATTGATTTACCTGTAATTTTATTTTGATAAATCACATGTAACTATATTTAAAAAAAGACTATAAAAATCACTTCTTGTATGATTAGTAATTTTATGTTGCATTTGCCTTATATCTTATTTACCCTCTTAGGGTCACATTCTTGATTGTGTCAAGTTCAATTTTCATTCATCTTATTTAAAAAAAAAAAAAAAAAAAGAATATTCTTATACTTGTTAGAAGCTCACTGTAGGAATGCAATTTATGTAGAGTGCATTACATCTACATATTCATGTTCTATTGATCCATTAGAAAAATTTAAATAGAGTTTCCATTTACTGCTCATGGGTCTATCTCAAGGTGTAATAACAAACTCTTACGCTAATTTTACCTTATATGGCTTGGGTTATTTACTTTTCAGTACTTTAGTTGTTTCACTATTGATTGCTTTGATTTTATTGCTCAAGCATTTATGTACGGATACCTAGATGTGTTTTGGAATATATAGGAAACATTGCTTGAACTAAGTTTTTATAAAAGAGAAAAAGGTAAAAAAAAATGAAAATAGACAAATCAACATAATCTATGTCCGGACCCACAAATCTCTTGCTCGCAAAAATTAGGCTATGTTCGTTTCACGGAAAGTATTCCGTTTCTAGAAAATGTTTTCCAGAAAATGATGATGGTTTCCAGTGTTCAGTTGAAACTTCAAAATGAAGGGGACAATATTTTTTACCGTTCAGTATCTAATATGATTTTTTGGGAAAATTACTAATGTAATTTCAATTTTTATAAAAATTAAAATTTTCTTTTTCTTTTCTTCCTTCTTCGTGCTCCTTCCTCCGCAACTTCCTTCTCCTTCTTCTTCCAGCTCATTCCTCCATGCTGCGTGCCTCGACGACAACCAGCTACCTGGCAACCAGCCTAGACATTGGTTGGTGAGCTTAAGGCTTGGCCGATCTAGGCCAGCCAAGCTTCGCTAAGACTAACAAGCTCATGGCTTGCCAAATCCAGGTGAGCTCAAGCTCACTGCTTGCCAAATCAACCAACCAACAGCGATCGCGAGCCTATGGAAAATTAAAATTAAAAAAATTAGAAATTTGAATTTTCTAAAAAGAAAAGGAAAAAGAAGAGGTTAATAGGGTATGAGATAAGGGAGGTAGATCTACTTAATAAGACTTTTTTTCTTTGATGAAAAAAATCTTCCTCTGGTGCATTTTTTTGTGAAACAAACATCGGAGTTTCTAGAAAACTTTTGTTGGAAGGTATTTACCGTGAAAGGAATCTAAATTTAAGCTTTGTTGACCGATTCCAGTTGCAAAACATCCGTTGGCTATTTCTCCCGAATGGTTCTCCGCCAAGCGAACCCGCCAATCGTTCTCCACCACAAACAAACGCGGCCTGAATAACTGATTCAGAGGGTATATATAGCAACCGTCGACACATTCTGAAAGGTCTGACAGCATACCACCTCTTTTAGCAGCCAAAAGAAAGTTATGGAGACCAAGCTCGTGAATAATGCATTTGGGCTGTTGGTCGTTGTCGGTGTGGTGGCCATGAATTCTTCCCGAGTGGCTGCCAACCCTCCCCAGTCCGTTGTGGCCGGCGACAATGGAGTCGATCTTTCGTATTATATGCTGTTTAACTCCATAGCTTTTTTCTCATCCATCACGGTGGTTGCGATTCTCGCCGGCGGCATCAAGGGGAGTCGGTCTCTGTACTGGCTCATCAAGCCTCTCATGCTAACCACCATAGCTTGCTTGACCATCGCCTTCTTCTTGGCCTCAAGAATTACGAATGCGACGCATCGCAAAGCTTCTGCCTTGATGTCGAACCCGCAAGTTCAGTCCTCCTGAGTGTGCCTGGCAGCAGTTGCCTGGTTTGCTTTGCATTCGCACATGTAATAAGATATATGTAATATGAGTGAGAAAAATGGCAAGTTAAAGAAGCTTGTTTCTCAGTATCATTTGGTCTCCTTTATGTTAAATTTCCCCGGCTTTCCCCTGTTTTTTTTTTTTAACTTAACTTCTTGAGTTGATGAATCCTGTGACAGCGGTTATGATTTCGAAGTTAGCAATTGTTCAATATCTGTTCTAGACTAGGGCACACCGAATGGGTTGAATTATAGAGTTTAAGAATGAAGGCCGAAGAGTTGCACCGACTTCCACTTCGAACATTTGGTCTGTTCTCCAGAGCAGGGATGGGAAAGATGTCGAATGACAAAAGCTGAAGCCACTGCAGGAGAGGGGAGGACAAAGACCAAGGTCAGGGAGGGAGTTGCCGATGCCATAGGAGCTTTGCAAGGGGCTTGGCGAGTTAATTTTTGGGTGGCAAATGGCGAAAAAGGTTCCGCGCTGTTGTGTTTATGTTCGGCTATGTTCATCTGGGGTTCATTTACTTGGGAGCGAATTTGTGTGGAATTTGCATGCTTATGATTCTGCGATCATCTCTAATTTTTCGGAAGCATAGAACGAAACCACCCTGCTTTGAGGCTTCTTCATTTTTTGCAAAGCTACCATCTACGATTGTCTGAAAACATTTTCAAGCTTACTCGTTCCGATCAAGAGTCAAATTAGTCAATCAAGAAACAAGACATCCGTGGAGGTTTGCACAATAGAATATCTTGGCTGAATGATCCCAAATACTGTTTACAATCCAAAGAGGAAAGAGTCTGATCTGTGACAAGCAACAATTTGCACCAATTGAGCCAACAACTACGTCCCTTTACGTACAGTAGTAGGGGTTCCATGCCACTCTCCTTTCTAAGCATGGTCATCTTTCCATCTAAAGACAATTCCGACAATATAGCCTGCAATCTTCAGCTTCTTCAGGTTGAGCAGGAACACTAGATGCTTCCATCTAAAGACATGTTCGCCAAACAACCTGAGCCACGAAAGCCCGTGCAACAATCTTCATCTCCAACCCAAACCCCATGCATCAACAATCCATTGGCAACAAGGAGGACCAGCATTGGGAAAGAGCGGAGAGAGAGTGAAAGCGATCAGGCAATCTTGCATCCCCGACCACCGTGCTCATCTCCCGCTGCCAATGGCGATCTTTTCCGGCACCTCCAACACCACCAAGGTTCGGAGAATGGATCGAGTCTTTGGCTTTCATGAAAGTCGGTCTTGATTGTTTGGTTGGAGCATTTCGGTTGAACGCCTCTGTTTCATTCCCCTGAAATTAGCACGCGGCTGGCACTGTTGCGGACTCCGCAATTCATGAAGGAATTGCAACAGCAGAGCAGAGTGGCCAATGAGGCGCCCTGCGACGATGGACAACAACGTAGATTCCTTGAGCAATGAGCTGCCAGGATTTCCTTGCCACCGCAGCGCGTGTTATTAATTTTATTTCCATGATGGGAAACATCATTTTCTTTCACTTAAGATCTTAGTTTTATTCGAGTATAATTTCAAAAGTTCAGTGAAAATATAAAGGTAAAGTTATACAGGATGGTGAAAAAAACAACTCACCCCTTCAAGTTTTCAATTCACGATCCTTCCCTTCTGTTTTCCAAAAGCTTGGACCCCTCACCCTTGAAAAAAAAAAAAAAAACTCACCCATTTATGTTTTTTTCTCTTTAACATTCATTGAGGAACGTCAACAGGATGAAGGATCCATGCATCCTGGGGAAGAGCTCCACATATGTTACTGAGCAGGAAAGCTTGAGCATGTTACCAGCAACTCAGCATGGACAAAATCACTAATTGCAAGGATCGTCTAGGGACTGCTCTGCATATTCTCGGGCGTGCTGACTCCTAGAGAGAATTGCTTGACTTTGAATCCGCCTCTTGACAGTTTCAACAGGGTGCATCATTCGAAGAACTGGTGATGATTTGCCATGGCCAAATGGGGATTATAGTTTAGAAACATATTTTTAAATATAAATTTAAATTGTTGAATAATGTTAGGTATAATTTGGTGTCTAACATGAAAATTAGGCGAGGCCAATTTGGGCAAGGTGTAGGAATGATATGGAAACATCAATTTTCTTTTACTTAATATTTTAATTTTCGAGTGTAATTTCGAAAGTTTAGTAAACGGGAGGCAAAGCCAAATATCCCATTAATATATAGAAAATATAAAGGCAATGTTAGATAGGATGGTGAATTCATCTATACGTAACAATATATTGCTCAAGAGGCCTCCTATTAAGTTTAGATTGGTCATTCATGATATATCAATTCGTGAGAGAAAGTCTAATAAATCATGAAGATAAAATAAATTTTGTCCTTCATATTTACACAACACGTCAAAAATAATATATTAAAAATAAAAAATATTTATCATTTAAAGGCTTAAAATGTGGGGAATTTTCAAGAAAATCCAATTAACTCATCTTTCACTGGAGTTGTGATGCCGCCATCCACCAACACGTCCCACTTAAACCGAGTCCCTTCGATGGCGTCACCTTGAGAGACCCATGTTCGGCGTCCATCCTCCGCCGCTGCCGAGCTGCTCTCAAACGTCTCTGTGCTCCGGCCACCTCCGTCGGCAGACCTTCCTTCCTGCTGAATTCCCCCACGATCGGCGCCTCCTCGTCCAGTTGTCACCGCAGGTGCCACAAGTAGGAAGGGACCGAGCACAACCGCATTAGGGCAGACATGAACTTTCCTCAGTGCTTGAAGCCAATGCCCCTCCTCTTCTCCAACCGCCCCTCTCCATTACCAGCCGAGAGCCCGGCGTTTACCTGGCCCTCGACCTCTGTTCCTGCTGCCGGACCGCCTTCTACTTCAGGCCTTTCAAGCTGGAGCCACTGCAGGGGGAGCTCCGTCGAGATCAGTCGAGTCTCTGCCAAGGACATGGAGAGGCGTCGAGATGCTTCATGTGCGGAGAGCGAAGGTTGTGGCGAAATGGCATGATGCTTGTCGCGATTACATCTTGGAACTTCACTCTTTGTTAGCCGATTACATGTTCTTGGTAAGAGTCGGTTGATTTACGACGATGGTCGGTGTCCCTCTTGCTCATTCCCTATCCGTCTCTGCCTTGCTGGGTCCCACTGGCTTGGGCATGAACAGTACTGGATAATATTTAGAATTTGCCTTGCATATATAGAATATGTTGGGGGTAAACTCATTAAAAAAGTTAATCCGGTCAAATCAAAAGGGTTCGATCTAATAAATTCATCATTTTTTTTTTGAGGCAAATTTAGTAATCCATATCCGACCCGACCTCACTCATATGTTCATATCATCAACCTACGAAAATCCATATCCATCCACTTAACTCACTTTAAACTTTTCTGTGAATGTGTTATTTAGATTAAATTTTATATCATATTTAAAAAGTAAAATAACGAAATAAGAATATGTATATAAATAAATATAAAAATCCTATAAAGAACTATAACAATGTGCATGCGTTGTAACAACACATTTTTTTTTTTTTAGATGCATGCTTGACTCATCAAACTAAAAATTTAATAATTTTCTCAATGATTTGCGTCAAATTCCATGGCCTAATTATCCTTTTTCAGCACATATTGCGGCGTGACAACTGGCTGGTGGAGTGAATTTAGTTCCATACTTAAAACCTAATACGAGCTCTCTCTCTCTCTCTCTCTCTCTCTCTCTCTCTCTCTCTCTCTCTCTCTCTCTCTCAAAGAATTCCACCCAAGAAAAATTTACAGTATTTGTATCAAACAAAAAAACGAACACTTTGTCCAAATTTAGAGAGACAATGTATGTTGTTCAAGAAGAACAATGAACCGCTCGCTGTCTCATTGTCGATCAGCTAGTGGGCCCCCAAAGTCTCCATGGGCATCCCAGAACAATCGATAAAGGTAAACAATTACATAAACACAATTAAGAGACAAACTACCTTCATAATCAACAAACACACAAACGATAATGAAAAATGGAATTATTAATTTACCACCAAAAAAAAAAAAGTAATTCATGAAACACCCAAAGCAAAAGCTAATATCCTATTATAATGTATAGATCCAATCTGATGTACAACCACTATCAGCATGGGCGAGCTACGCAATCACTCGAAACAGTGTTGACTCACAAGAGATCAAAATACTTCTTCCGAGAACACCGTGCTCGAGCTGACTTCGTTTCCCGCCTATGCTGCACCGCACCCCGACCATTGATGTCCACGGCAGCAACGGCGCCACAACTAGAAATCGCCAACGAAGGCATGAAAGCACATGGCAAGCGCACACGCAAAAGTAAAACTCGGCACCCTAGAAATGGAGGAACGAATAGAGTACCTCGGATTCTAGGGAGGCCAAAGTGAAGGAATGGACGGAGACTTGGAAAAAGGGAGCAAACGAGGGAGTGCAAAGAAAAGAAACCTTGGCAATGTCACGGGTAAAGAAGTTTTTTTTTGTTTTGTAACACACTTATAATCTTCAAAATTGTGTGATTAGACTGATTGCAAAATACAAAAAAAGAAGAAGACGAAGGTATTATTACATGAAAAAAGCGAGAATATCCATGATTAGATTTAAAGAAAAAGAAAAGGAGGTAGAGAAATAAGAAAAAAGAAATAAAAATTTTAGAAAATAATAAAATTTATATTTAATTATTGGAAAAATAAAAAAAAATAATAATATCTCAGAAAAAAAAAGAAAAAAATATGAAAAAAAAAAAAAAAAAAAGAGGAGAGAAAAAAATCTTGGAGGCGCCACGGCACCAGCATTCCAACCTCTGTCCTAGGAGCGGTTAACGGGCCCATCACCCACTTGGGCCCGGCCCCTGGCCCATGCCAAAAATTTTTTTAGGATAGGCCGCATAGGCCGAAACAAAATTATTAAAAAAAACAAAATTCCCCTGCAGTGGATGCTCAGTCTCTAATAAAGAAAATTCAATACCGGTTTCAACAATAAATGCTGGCCCAAAAAGAATTTCCAGCAATTATCATGGCTGATATCTAAAGAGAACAACCACTTATATTTCTACACAGCAGACGAATTAGCAACTCAAATGAACGAGCACCCCGTTATGCTCTTGATGACGCGATGGTGAGCTTGGCCTGAACCAACTTGACGTCTTTTGCCAGGTCAGATGAGAAATAGTCATCTTTCGGTGATTTTCTGCTGATGAATTGATTATCGACATGTTACTGTGGAGCTGGAGCAGGGCAATGCACTGTTTGCTGGGTCCCCAATGGGCCTAGGTTATATGAGAAAAGAAATACAACCTTAGATGATTGTTGAGGACGAGAACGCCAGCCAGAAGGAAGGACATGCCACAAATACGAAAACCTCAATACAGAAGAAATTTCACAGGAAAAGGTGCGTCAAAAAAGGCACCATCAAAGGTAATCATTGTTATTAAAAAGCTGTAGGGGAGAGATAAGGCATCGAAGCCCAAGCGTACTTCGCATCAGGCGCTGCCAGCTTTAGGCTTCACCTGACCACTTTTCAAATGATACCTTTACTCCATCAACATTTCAGTAATCAAGAGCAAATGCTCGTATGAAAGTCGAGACTCCTGCGCCAAAAAGGAGGAGAAGAAAAGGAAACAAATGGCACAAATGGGGTTGAAGTACGACCATTTCTAGACACACCGCTGTGGTTTACCATTGGCTTCCCGAGATTGATGGTGTGGTGGCACGGATGTGCATTGATTCCATCCGGAATTAAGAGACTTGCATTCCTTGAATTCACCATGGTTTGAGTTTGGATGCCCTTCCACTAGCGCCCTTCTGTCTCGTTCTGAATATTTGATGGACTTGCCATGTACGGAAGATCTTGGATAGTCTTCAAAACTTCGACAACTTCACTCATCCAGGGACGTGCTTCCGGATCTGGTCCAAGGCAGCGAGCAACCAACTTCAAAGCAATCTGGGCACCTTTTTCTGAGAATTGACTTCCAAGCCTTGAATCCATCAATTCGTACAAACTTCTTTCCTCTCCTAGATGTGGCCAATGTGGCCAAGCCCATGGAACAAGGAATTGTTCATCAGTAGGCCGACTAAAGTCCCAGGCTTTTCTTCCGGTCAGAATTTCCAAAAGAACCATACCAAAACCATAGACATCGCTCTTTACTGTGACTTGCCCTGCAGTAGTACATGTGCAGTCACAAGACAAAAATACATAAAGTAAGTAGCTATTGATCCTATTTGGATAAAAATACAATGCATGAAGCACCTGCCAAATATCTCAACCACCTATAGAAATCAAAAACATGTACTTGACCTAAAAGGCTGAAACTATAATTTAGGATGCATTTGTTTCGCAGAAAATGAATGAATTGGGAAACATTTTCTTAAAAATAATCACTAGTATCGCTTACAAAAATGAATAAACGAAGACTATTTTCATTGTCCATGAATATATTTATACATATATTATTGTTAAAAATGAAAACAATTTTCATAAACTAATTATTTTAAGTAATATAAGTGATCGTTTTTAATAAAACATTTTCCAAATCATCCATTTTTCAAAATAAACTAAGCCTTAGTTCTCTGTTCCCATCACTTCTCTTTTCCTTATGATAATACTAGGTAAGCACTGTGCGTGTTGCACCGAATAGAAAGCTGAATATTTAGTCACGAAATTATCAAAGTATCTAGTGGCATAAAAGTGTTATAAAGCCCATATTATGATATTATTGGCAATTCCAAAATACAATATTATATCTCTGTCATCATAATATGCTTCATTCATGGCTTTCGGCAGGGTAGTACTTTATAGCATGATAAACATGAACCTAAATAATTAACCTGTAATTCAAAATGATGCACGTTCTTAGAAATTGTCAAATCCTAATAATCTCAATTTACGATGACATAGTGAATGCTTTTTAGTGCATTGCCTTCACTGAAATTTATAGGGGCATATGTAGATACTAGAAAAAATTTTATAAAAGTTTTTACCCTTAATCAATAGATGTAAAAGTAAATCAACCGCCCTTTTAGTTTTAAAGTTAAATTTTGCTGCTTGTAAATGATAAATAGGAAAGTATAATGAGAATAAACACAAATCATGATCCACCGCATGTAGCCCTAAGGCACATAAAACAATAAAACAAATAATACCAGGTATGGATTTACATTTGTCGATAATTATCTAATGCTTGTAGGATGGACAACTACCACATTAACTTGCTACTCTAAGAAACCTAGATACTCCATTCTGAAACAGGAACCCTTTGGACATGTAGCGTTGAAGCACATAAAAACTTATAGAGAGAACTTTAATTATGAATCGGTATTTCTGTAATTTCTGATTGTGCATCCTATCAAAAAGTAGCATGCCTGATCGGGATTAATTGGGTGTTCGAACAGCACAGCAGACATTTGTTTGTTAATTGAAAAGAATAATATAAACCAAAGACCCAAAAAAAAAAAAAAATCACTTGCCAGCAATGCATGATTAACGTGGATTATGAATTCGCCTAATATGCACCCACAAGATCCAATTTTCATGTACTTGTAATCAGTACTTATCATTCCCAAAGCCTGCGCATACCCCATCTAGTAAATCTAGATCACCTAGGAACACTAACTTGTGATGGTCCAGCAAATTTTACAGGTTCCTCCTGGGCAAAAAGATATGAGAAAGACACCAGACATTATATTCAGAAGAAACAACAGTTGAGAGATGGCTCCAACAAAGAAAAGGACTGCGGGTAATGAGCACCAATCAGTCATTCCACAAGCTACGCTGCACATAATGTTCCAGAAGTTCAAGCAAGAAATATGCAATATATTCCATCCAATGATTAGATATCTGGTGGACTGAAAATAAGGGAATGACATCATTTGGGAGACCACATGCAGGACTATGACAAAAAAAGTAACTTAAGCATGATGTGCAAGAGCTACTGCTGATCATACCATTCCAGCAAATTGCGACAATATATGAGGACAGACCAGAGAGAGGATGCAAATAGAGAAAATTAGGTTATATCAGTATATGACCATCCCTCTAATTTTCTTGCCATTGGTCATTGGTCAAGATTGATATCTACCTAATTCAATTCAGTTCTTTATCATAATTGGTGCACATGTTTTAAATGAGGTGTGTAGATTGGGGCTGTTCTCTTCTTTTCTATAATATGGGATAATTTGACATGTCAAAAATATTACTCAACCACTTTTGTGCAGATTATTTGGACATCTCTCATCCACATATTGCTTGTAGAAACATATACATACCACTTGCGATGTAATTCGGGTCAATATAGCCCATTGTTCCTAGAATACAGCCGGAATGAGAGTCATTTCCGTCGAGAACAGTTGCAAGTCCAAAACCAGTAAGCTTGGCATTGTAGTCCTAAAAAAGGCGAGTTATGAAAAAGTCAGACATCGTGATTGAAAAGGAAAAAGCAATGTCACCACTTCTGCTACATACATCATCTAATAGGATTTTGGAAGTTTTAAAATTACGAAATATCACTTGCTGTTCTGCCTCCCCATGAAGAAAAGCAAGAATCTTTGCAGCATCCAGCGCTATTTTCATCCTGGTAGACCAAGTGAGAGGCAATTTCGCTACACAACCCACAAAAGAACACAAGAATTAACTAATAAAATGTTTGTCATCAAAGATAAATCAACATTCCCTTTCTGAAGCCACCATTGTCAAATATAGTTTGGTTAAAACTGATACCCACTTTTGAAAAATAACTGGTAAGAATTAGTAGGCAGGGCAACAATATGGTAGAAACTACAGCAGGATTCCCTTTCTTTTCTCATGGAAATGAAAATAATGCTGATGCAAAGGAATATGCCCTACTATTAAAAACATTTAGCATCTTTTGAGAGTTGTTCCATTGGCAAGCATGTCCCTTCCATCAAATATCATTACTAGCGTACTTGCAAGCTTTGTACCAAGTTTCATCCTCAATACAGTAGAACTCTGGTTCTCATGCCAAAATGACCAAGTTAGAGAGATTTAAGGCTCGGGATTCCCTGAGATGTACTACTGAGAGCAAAGATGATAACGCAACACTAAAATCACACAAGGATGAAGCTGCTAGAAAGTGGCAATTCATGACCACATCACATGATCTTCCACTATTTCTTTCCCTTTTTTTCCTGGCATTGAACTATAATGTCCTTTGAGCATGATAACATTAAAAGTCTCTGGTATTGCATCCTTTTGGTTGGTGGCACCAACATCAAAAAAGCAATTTACACAAAAACATTTCAGGCAGAACAACATTCAACAGAGTATGAGCATTGTAGAATTATTTAGGAAATTATGGTTCCCAACCCTACCATCTTTTGGAAAGACGTCCATAATAACGACAAGTGATATTTTTTTCTCCTTAAAATTATTATCTAGATGCTAGTAGCAATCAAATTGTTTTCTTGGGAGACGTGACTTCCATATCCAGCTACAGGTAGATTGTTTGACCATGAGTACTTATATAGCACGAACAAATGTAAGACATGTCATTAAGGGCACCAAGCACATTTAAAGGACAATTGCGCCTACTTTTAAAGAGGTGATTGTTCAAGCTCCCTTGTTGCATAAACTCATATACAAGCAGCCTTTGGTTGCCTTCCACACAATATCCAATTAACTTCACCAAATTTGGATGCACTAGATGACCAAGTAAACTCACTTCATCCTGGCATGCAGAAAGTGCAACACATCAAAAGTCATACTAATAGTCAAACGTGCATTAATTCAGAAATAAAAGATCATTAGATTACATATTACCAGCCATTCTTTGTGACCATGAAGCTTGAGAGTCTTGACAGCAACAATCAGCCCAGTGCCAGGCCTCGCAGGAGCAGTCCCATTTTCTTTGATCCAACCCTTAAAGACACGGCCAGAACCGCCTTCACCAAGGAGAACCTCAGGGCTAAAGTTTCTTGTAGCTAACTTAAGATCCTTCAATGAAAATTTCTGCAGCTGAGGAGCAACTATAAATTCCTCATTTGTAAATCCACGTACACAGCCAAAACCACCTCTACCAAGAAGACTTGCAGCACTAAATTTTCTTGAAGCTAACTTAAGATCATTAAATTTGTATTTCCACAGCCAAGGAGCAATTTTACGTTCCCTTTTGGGTTTAAAAGCTGAAAGGTCTGCATTACCAGTGGTTCTAGATGAAACCAAAGGAGGATCAGGCTGCTCTCTGCTTGCATCATTTGGAATACTTTGTGCTGCTCAAATACGAAGATAGCTTATTAGACAAAACAAATAACCATCCATTTGGGTCACTTAGGGGAACGACAAGCACCAAGCGACTTCATCTAGACAGGAATTTAAAGATGAATCAACTAATCTGCCAGTTGGCCTAGCATGCGTTACTATTCCCATTGAAGGAAGTATCCAATCCCCAATAGAGGAGGGTATGTAGCCACCTAGGTGGATGTGTGTGGTTTACAACAGAAAACTATGACAACATATTCAACTTGCAATCAAAGCAATAGAAAAAGATGAGCAGCAATAAATCCACCTGATCTCTTGATATAGACTAAAATAATTCTATGCAATCAATCTCTGAGGTACTTTGCTCACTTCTTGTGATATCACACCCTCAACCTACTCTAGATCTGTCACAAACTTATGTCTTCCTATGATGTCTTCTTATGAGATATATCGCTATCATCACCCATTACTAGATGATCTACAACGCACAATAATTGTTAGTCACTTCCCAAACCAAATCTGAAAAAAAAAAAAAAAAAAAACTCTGGGAACAAAGTGCACCGCTAAGGATACTGGCAATCAACTCCAACTTGACAAGCGTTACCGGGGCAAATGCATGAGCCATCAAAACGCAAAATCAGAATTACAATGTAAATCCACAATAACAAGCTACATAAAATCGTAAAATATCCCACTTTGCTTCTTTTGGGGTTTATAATGGTCCTATGGTCTGCATCCACTTAGTCCTTAAACTTTCAGTTTTCTCAATTTTCCATGCCCCATTTATCATTTCATTTAGAGTGAGGTATTTTCTCTATCTTATTCCTAAAGTGACTCATCATATGATTTATCTGGGTTTGCACATGAAAGGGAATATTAATATATTGAACATCACTTGTTTACAAAGCTTATAATAACCTTCGTTTTTAAGTAGCAGCAAGCAGTCAGCAAGAGTGAAATTCACACCAACAGCAGGCGCTATTGGCCCTATTGTGGTGATAACAGCTCCAATGAGGTTGATATGCCTGCATCTGCGATTGTTGCAATGCAAACGGTAACACAATTTGAAAGTTTTATATAAATGTAGTCTCTCTCGCCTTAATAGCTTAAGCCTTTGGTTGGACTTTGTAACATCAACTTAACTTCAAGTTCATTCTTTCACCAGACCCAAAATATCCCACATAGTACCTCCAACAAACACAAGCAGGATATCATGAAGTAAGATCTTTATACAGAGAAAAGTACAGTATTTCTACAGAATGTAAAACAGGAATTCCAATAACCTATCCACAACTGGGCTCAATAATAACTCCTTAAGCACTTTAATGAAGAAATCCTCCCACCAAAAAATAGTAACTAAGCCAACTATAGTTATGTCACTCTACAAGCTTGAAGCACATTTACAGTGGCAAAAATAAACTAGCAATCCAAATCAGGGCACACTAATGCTGTGCCAACATTTGGTTTTGTACACTGAAATGTAACATGCATCATAAGAAGTCGTAGTTCTGAAGATACGGTAGAAAGGCCAGAGTTTTGACAGTTATCTGTCACTGACTCATTCATAAACATTTCAAGGGCAATAGATCAGATATCCAATTCAAAAATAGATAAGAGTTCATTCAGATAAGTGTTGGCTTTCCATTTTTCTCTTCATTCAAGCTGGGCCAGCAGCTTTTAACTTGTTCAATGAAATGAATAAAATGAAAGTGAAAGAAAAGAACATGCATCCTTTTAATAGAACAATGCTCTCTGCTAATTATTTCCCTTACCTTTAGTCCCTGTCGGGTGATTGCAACAAATTCCATCAGTCGAAGGACTCTTGAGATTCGGACAATCAGAAATGCTCATTTTTTCAAGTTTGGTGCAATGCGTAAGCCATTGGAAATGCTGATGAGTTCAGGCAATGAGAACAGGAATATCCTTTTCAACTTGGGGAGGAAGCAAGTACTTTCAAAAATAGAAGTATCTTCACACGTCACTAAACTTAAGATAAGAGGGCAGTCTTCGACTTTGAGCTCTTCTAAGCTATCAAGGTATTTTAGGAGGCCAGGTGTGAATATAGTAGTCAACTGAGGACATGTGAGTAAGGCCAAGCATTTAAGACGAGACAAGCATCCTCGGTGCACCGGCCCCTCATAAATGCCCCTCAAACTCTTCATACGATATACATAGATATACTCAAGTGATCCGAGAAAACTCTTATCATCCTCCCATGATTCCATTACAATTTCACTTCTACCAGCTTCATTGTACATATCAGCTCCATCGATAATATACCGAATCTCATTACACTCCCCAATTATGCAGCATTTCAGTTGCTCCATGTTCTTAATGCCAAAATCAGATAGCTTTGTGACATTCGTATGGCGGTCTAAGAAAAATGCAGTGGTATGCTGGAGCATCTTCTGGATACCTGTGGGCACACCCACACCATTGACATATTTCAGGGATCTATCCCAGTGTTCTAACTCAAGCTCAAGATCCACTGGGAGACGAGACATGATGCGTTCATCATGATTGCCAACGATGAATTTGAAATGTGACAATGATCTAGGCACCTTGGATGTATCAAACCATTCGAATTTCCCTAGATGTTCCACATGTGGAAGGTACATTCTTAGTGTGTCCAGCCTCAACAAGCCACAAATATCGTCAACAATAGCTTCCTCAACACTCTCCCACCTCTCATCCTCTGGCTTTACATCGATACTTAGCTCTTCTAATTGGGATAGAGCAGAAATAGTGCCTCGAGGAATCAATGGGTTCGCTCTCAAAGATTTTGTGCCCCGATTTATGCGGGGACAAAAAGATAATTCTAGGCAAGTGAGCTTTGTTAGCTTCGCAACCTCCTTGGGCAGATCCATGATCTCAGTCCCTTCAAGATCAAGCACCTCAAGCTGCTGAAGTTCTCCAATTTTTGGAGGTAACACGCTCAACATCTCACAATGAGTTAAGAATAGTCTTTTTAGGCAGCTTAACCCGAACAGAGACTCCGGCAAGGACTTGATCCCAGTTCGCGATAAATTCAGGATTTCCAGAGCAGGCGTGCAATCAAAGAAAGAAGTACTAATCGTTCTGAGTTTGTAATTCCTATTTAGAAACAGTACCAAGAGTACAGGACACCAAGGATCCTCGGGTAACTCAGTCAACTGGTTTTCCATCAAGTAAATCTCCGCGAAACTCTGCCACTGCGTGACGTCCGGAGGCTCCGTCAGTCCTAAACCCCCGCAAATAAGGACCTTTCTGCTGCTATACTCACCTGGACCAGATTCGGTGTCGTCATAACATATCTCGATTTCCTCTGCCTGCTGCGGTGACTCGAACGGGCGGGATTCATCGGAGGCACCTGATGAGTAACGATCCATTATTGAAACATGTGTGTCGAACAAGACATAAAGTGCATGAAAATTTCGAGGAAAGGAAGGAACCGCGAGACCTGTCGGGAACCGAATGCTTTGAACAGGTGAAACTGAAAACCAAGGAGAATCCAAATCCAAGGCCGGCGGTGGAAAACTTGCTCCCGTCCTACCTCCATGCCGTCTCAGCTGCTCAATCGACTCTGGCTTGCTTTCCTCTGGTCTCTCTGCAAGTCCTCTGTCAGATCCTCCCATCGTCTCTGTTTTGATTTCGCTGGGCGAGGAGGGCTACTCAGACCATAATCAGCTCGCTCCACTTTTTTTCTTTTTCCTGAAGTTTGTCCCTTCAAAGTCTAAAGGTCTTAGATTAATAAGGGCATGTTTGGTAATTTGCCAAGCAGTAAAAATTTCTGTCATTTTATTCTTGGGAGTAGATTTGGAACAGAAATTCATTTGTTAAAATTTTTATTATTCCTGAGAATAAATTTGGAATAAAATCAAGAATTAAAAAAAAATTATTTCTTATTCCTAGGAATAATTTCAAGAATTGGCTTCTTTCTCCTTTTTTTTTCTCTTCTCTTTCTCTTTCCTTTTCTTCTTCCTCCCACAGTTTACTGCTGCCCCATTGCCACCCACCGATCATCATCACTGGCGCTAGTAGTGGTCAATGAGTGGCTAGATGAGGTCCGGCGAGTTTGGCCTCACAAATCTAGGCAAGGTCGAGCCTTGCCCAGCCCGACGAGCCTCGCCGAGCCACCGGCAAGGGTCGACCTTGCTCAGGCGGCGCGAGGTTGGCCTCACCCTGGCCTGTCGAGATTGAGCCTCACCGGTGACTGGGCCAGGCTCCCGTCCTACCTCCATGCCGTCTCAGTTGCTCAATCGACTCTGGCTTGCTTCTGAGGTTCACCATGATCAGAAGAAGGAACTAGTCCGGTTCGTAATATAACAAATTATGGAAGATGAAACGATTTTTCCCCCTTGAAAACCGTCCGGATCGATGGAATATTAGCATTGCTCATTTTCTTAATAAGAAATGGCCAAGCCCACCTGAAGAGAGAAGGACAAGGATAGACTGGACTAATAAAGGTCGCATCATGTACTTTACAAAAAAGCTATAAATCTAATCAAAAACATTTCAATTAGATCAATTGAATTATAAACTTTATCAATTTTATCAATTATATCCATTTAGTCAATTTTAATAGAAAATTATTAATATAGATGCCAATAGTCTAACACAGGCACCAACTACAATCAACATTAGCGAGCATCATAGCCCTTGCCTAAGCCCTCGCTAGATCAAGCCACAAAGGCCTTCGCAAGCCCTTCAATTCCAAGCGAAGCCACAAGGAAGGGAAAAATAATCAAAAAAGAAAAGAAAAAAATAATTAAAAAAATTATTTGCAAACGTCTATATTAGCACCGACATGTCGTATAAAATGGCCAGTGTCCATGTCATCAATTTCCAACTAAAATTATCCAAATGGATTCGATTGGCCCAATTGAAAGGTTTATAACTAAATTGGCCCTATTGAAAGGTTTGAGACTGAATTAAAATAAAAGTAATGAGTTTAAAACTTTTTTTTGTTTTCTTGAATTTCAATTATTACATCCACATAAGAAAACTGTTGACATAATTGAAAAGTTAGTAGCAAATTTTCTGAAATTTTTTTCCAAAACTAATATTAAAAGATAACCCATCATCTTATGTCGATCTATTCATTAGTAGATGTAAGGACAAAGATAAAATATATATATATATATATATATTTCTTGCATGCTCTTACATATCCAAAATCAATTGAAAATAATAAGATTACTTACCAAGTTAGCATATGCAATAAATCGCAACGGATTTGTACATATTCTTCTATGTGTAGAAGCATTACAATTGCTCTATATTTGACATTTTAAATATCAAGGGTAAGCTGACTGGGAGCACATTCTGTGAGCCGGTGTAAATGTGCTAGTTATTTTGCCTTTCCCCTTAGTTATGGTCCTTTTTGTCCTTTTTAGTTGAGAATTGCGATGAAAAAAAAAACGTAATATTTTGCACATTATTAAATGAGAGGAAAAGGCCATCTACCTATAACATTTATGATTGGGCTAAAAGGCCATGTTACCTATCTTATTGTGGCTTTAATCGTGCCCGGGCTCTGCTCTGTCAGGTCCTTCCATCGTCTCCGTTTTGACTTCGCTGGGTGTGTAGGGCTAATCAGATTAGAGAGACCACAAAACGCTGGGCAGCTTTGTGGGAATTTTTGGCAAATAATTACATAATCAGGTCATTCCTTAAAACTTGTTCCTTCAAAGTCTAAAGGTCTTAGATCAATGAATAATAAAATTGAAACAGAAAGAAATGTGGCCAAATCCCAGTCTACTCCGGAATGAGCCGGTTTGATACTAAGCCGATTCCAAGGTCCGCCGGTTGGGTTCTTGAATTCAAAAATTGAGAATCCGCTCTAACGACAAGACAGGACTATCCACTTTAGAACAAGTCACATCTACTATGAATAGTGACTCGCAATGATGAATGACCGAAAGAAGAGACTTTTAAAAAAGAGAGAGCAATGACCACCTCACTAATCGACAGCCATTGTCGGATTAGTTGAGTCCCAAATGGGTCCATCGCATCTCTAACCATTTCTATAAAGTAATAAACAAGACATACATGTGATTGGTTATATACTTGTATCCAAAGATCCTTCGGTGGAAGAGTAGATATTGCTTGCGCTCTCTCGGGTGGACAATTCTAACAAAGTTGACCATCCACTCAAAGCTAGGAATTTAGGGTGCATTTATTTCATAGAGAAAATAAATAATTTAGAAAATATTTTTTATAAAATATATTTTTCATAACTAATAATTTCAAATGATAAAAATGATTATTTTTAGGAAAATATTTTTAAAACGTTCATAAAAAGCAAAAACGAAGTGTTGTGATTGGTTTTTTTTAGCTAAAAAGGAAAAAAAAAGTTATTTCGTCCCGTTCATTTTAGGCATGCAAATTGCTTATTAACTTTCTCTCTCTGGGCAAAAGAAGAAGACTTCTCCTACTAATTTGAACTTTACAAAATTAAAAGAGCAAGGAGAAAGTAAGGGTACTGTATTCAAAAACCTAAGTAGACACGTGGAGGCATCGTCGCGAAACTTCCCAATTTACAATCATGTAGCTCAGGAGCATGAGGAAATTTATACAATTGTGTAGGTGCAATTTGGTCTTTCTAAAATGTCAACGTCAATGGATCACCACTGATTCATCCCTTCTCTCTCTCCATCGAGCAGCTTCAACTGTGACTTTTCTCATCTTGCCAATCTCAATCTCTGCAGAATCAGGTGTGGAGCTGCTTCGTCACTCTCTCTGAATCTAAGATATGTTGCTCATGGGACTGTATTTTTATCTTTTCCTTTTCCTGTTCTTTTCTTTCTGTTGCCTAAGCCTGTTCTTGAAAAGATCCAATCTCCACTGCAAGATTGATCATCTGCTGGGTGATGAAACGAGGGTGGGATCACAAAAAATGCGACTTTTGCAGCTCGCACTGCTGCCATCTTTTGCCATCACTTAATCTAATTCCTAATGGTCTAAAATTTTCTTCTTCTGAATCAGTGGATCTCTCTAATTAAACTCGGTGGACGTCCATGTAGAACCTAAAATTTCTTACTGTTTGGTTAAAAGAGCGACTTCCTTTAAGCATCTGACTATAAGATAAAGCTCTTTTTCTGTCATTTGGTCTACTTCGCCCATTTTTTGTGGAGAGGTGGCATTCAGATTCGGTGTGTACTTGAGCTGAACCAAGAACTGCAAGGTTGTGGCTGCTGAGACTTCTCTTATTACTTTGACTTGCCTTATGCTTATTACAGTAGCATATAAACATGTTCTAGTTTAGGTACTGATCTTTCCCATAAACATTGGTTTGAACATATGGGTCATATTCACCAAGACCGTAATTGAGCCAAATGCAGAAGCTCTACGGTATTTGTTGTTGAGACATCCCTGTTGAAGTCTCTGAATCATTGCAAAAGTTAATCTCATTCCTCTTTATTTAAGGATGTTTTCCTGTACGTTTGCTTGACAAATTTAAATTCGAATTCTGTTTTTCCTTTTGTCTAAGTATACATCTCATGACTAAACTAGATCACTTGATCTATTCTACTCAAGTAATCTGCATTTTCTTGTATTGCTTTTTCAAATTGATTTTGTTATTGTGATAGTCATGGCTGCTGAAGCAGCAGCTTCTGCAATAGCAGTCGAAGCCTACAACTATGGACGTAGCATTTTTGGCTACATCAGTCAAAAAATTGACTATGCTGATGATTTCAAGGCCAATTTTGAGAAGATGAACGAGCAAGCAAAAATACTTTATGCAAGAAGGCATGATGTAGAGGCACATATAAACAATAACAAGATGAAGAGGGCTACTAAGGAATGTGAAGCCTGGATTTACAGGGTCAAGGTGGCTGAACAAGAAGCACTCAAATTGGAAAGCAAGTACAAGAAAGAGATCGTGCATGCTTGGAAATATGCTCGAATCTGGTCACGTGCAAATCTCAGCAAGCACATGGCCAAGAAGCGTGAGGAATTACGGGTCCTGTTAGAAGAAGGAAAGCTTGATAATGGGTTGGTAGCTGAAAGATCCCCAGAGCCTGTGAGAGTCATAGACGCCCCTAGGACTGAGGATAAGCCTTCGCTACACTGGGCAGTTGAAGAGATTTTGGGTAATCTAAGGGAGAGAAATATCAAAAGGATCGGACTATGGGGAATGGTGGGGACTGGGAAAACTACGGTGATGCAGAATTTGAATAATAGTGAAGAGGTTAAGAAAATGTTTGATATTGTCATTTGGGTATCAGTGTCGAAAGCCTGGAGTATTGAGAAGGTGCAAAATGCAATCCTACAGCGTCTGAAGCTGAAAGTGGAGGGCGGAGTCAACGAGGTTGAGACTGCTCAACTCATATCAAACGAGTTGGGAGGCTTGAGGTACTTACTTCTCCTGGATGAAGTTTGGGATCCTTTTGATATACATGAGATGGGTATTCCCAATAATGACAAGGACAGCAAGGTAGTATTTGCCAGTAGGTTCCGTGATTTGTGCTATGACATGGACGCTGATGAGCTTGTCAATATGAAGCGTTTATCCGATATTGATGCATATAAAATGTTTGAAGAAAAAGTAGGCCGAACTATAAAAAATCCAAGCATTATACCAATAGCACAACTCGTGGTTAGAGAGTGTGCTGGTTTGCCACTGTTAATCGATAAAGTGGCGAGGGTTTTTAGAAAGAAGGACAACATTCACCTCTGGAGAGAAGGATTGAGGAGCTTACAAAGATGGCCCAGTATCAAAATCCAAGGCATGGATGAAGTGCTCGAATTCCTGAAGTTCTGTTACGACGATTTAGATGGGGAGGATAAAAAGGTCTGCTTTCTTTATGGAGCATTGTTTCCCGAAGACTCTGACATATTTGTGGACTATTTGATGGAATGTTGGAAGGCAGAGGGATTTCTCCCTAACGTTGATGAGTTTCGAGATGCACGCGATAGAGGGCACGACATATTGCATGATCTCATTAATGTATCTTTGTTAGAAAGAAGTGCGATGAAGAGACATGTCCGAATGAACAAAGTACTTCGTAATATGGCCCTTAAGATTTCATCACAAGTCTTAGACCATAAGTTCTTGGCAAGAACATGTGAGGGGATAAAGGAGGCGCCTATAGAAGAAGAATGGGCATCTGCAAGTCGAATTTCTTTGATGGATAATGATTTGTGCACTTTACCGGCAGCACCAAATTGCACAAATCTTTCGACGTTACTTTTGCAAAGAAATTACAATTTAATGTTGATCCCAGATAGCTTCTTCTTGTCTATGCAAGGACTCCGAGTGTTGGACTTACATGCTACGGCAATAACATCCCTTCCACCTTCTTTGTCTTGCTTGACTCATCTTAGGGCACTCTACTTGAATTCCTGCACGCGTTTAATAGAACTACCTTCAAGCTTAGAGGCACTGGTGCATCTAGAGGTGCTTGACATTCGACGCACCGGAATCATCTCATTACCTATTCAAGTTGGAAGTTTAACGCAGATGAGATGTTTACGCATGTCATTGTCAAATTTTGGTGCTGGAAACCCTATCTCCAAGGTGATTTCAAGCATTTCATTATTAGAAGAACTCATCATTGATGTAGAACCAAACACTTTGTGGTCTGATCAGGTAATGAGGACAATCACGGAGGAGGTTTCTACCTTGACACGGTTGACTTCACTGACATTTTCCTTTCCTAAAGTGGAGTGCCTTGAAATTTTCGTCAGATCAAGCCGTCTGTGGAAGGACCTGAGCTTCACATTTCAATTTTCAGTTGGTATTTGCAATTCAGTCAAGTATCATATTCTTGATTATTTTGAATATCAGTCGTGCAAGTGCTTGAAGTATGCAAATGATGAAGGCATACATCCTGTGATCTCAGAAGTACTCACTGAGACGGAAGTGTTTGAACTGATTGATCATAAGAAAATATTGAGCTTATCAGATTTTGGGACTGAGAACTTGAGTAAACTCAGAGCTTGTTCAGTGGATGGTTGCAAGGATATCATATGCATCATTGACGGTAATGTAGCACCACCTTGTGCATTCGAATGGCTAGAGAGAATGGTTATAAATAATGCCCCAAGTTTGCAATGCATTTGGAAGGGTCCTGTGCCTGTAGGAAGCTTAGCTCAAATGACTACTCTAACCTTGTACAATTGCCCCAAACTCAAGAAGATATTCTCAAATGGATTGATCGAGCAACTATCTGAACTACAACATTTGAGTGTCGAAGAGTGCTATGAAATTGAGGAGATTATCATTGAAACTGAGAATCTTTGCTTGGACCAACAACACTTCCGAGTTTTAAAAAGCTAGTACTTCATGATCTTCCAAACTTAAGAAGCATAGCGCCGGATGACTTATTGATTTGGCCTTCTCTGGAGAGACTGGATATAGCTTCATGTCCATCCTTGTTGAAACTTCCTTTTACCGGGAAAAATGCTATCAATCTAAGATCCATTCAGGCCGAGGAATCATGGTGGCGTACATTGGTGTGGCTAGACAATGCCATGGAGCAAAGATTATGGCCTTTTTGCAACTTCTCTAATCTTTCTCCATAACTCTTTGCTTCTTATTCATCTTGTTTGTTGTGATTGGAATCATGTGTCAAGTCAGGCTTTCCCTTTAATTTCTCTGCATGCACAATCTATTAAATGGCTATTGTTGGCGGTATGAGGTGATGAAAATGATAATGAGGACAATTCTGGTTTTGTCTTCTAAAAACCCCATGTTGCAATATTGAGGTTCTTTATCACTGCCAACTGGAGTTGGTTCCCGTCAGGAAATAGTGAATTAAATGCAGTTTCTTCTTAATATCATGCGAGCTATATATTGCAAGTTTGTTGTAATCTCTAATACATAATGTACAAGTGACTTTGCACATTTAATAGGTTTTACTAACATCAAAGAAGAATTGTGTGGGGCGCGCATATAATGTGAATTGGGTTTATGGTAGCTTGCCCAGAATCTTATACCTATCTGTTGGGTATTTGCGAAATCGTGTGCTTGTGTTGTGAAATAAGTTAGGAAATAAGGATTTGGCAAAAGAAGCACAAGAGAAAAATAAAAAAACTTTTATTAATTGGTGGGTAATACAAGAGCTGAAGTTGGTCCGTTGGGGTTACAAAAGGAAGGAGAGTTTTTCTAGTTTTTCTACTACCACACAGAGGAGATGTCCACCAAGTCCTATTTATAGGCGTGGGACACTGCCTCTTCTTGATCGACTTAGACACCCAGATGACTCTAGACATTTCTTTAGTCTTCAACTTTGACTTGGACTTGCTTTTTGTCTTGCATCCCTCACTGCCTCTTCTTGATCGACTTAGACACCTAGATGACTCTAGACATTTCTTTAGTCTTCAACTTTGACTTGGACTTGCTTTTTGTCTTGCATCCCTCATCCAGTTTCTTCTTCATTCTTCAACCCACTATTTTTTACTTTTTCCAAGATTTCTTTTGCTGCTGCTTGCTTGCCGACTTGGACAAGTTGCCGCCTAAGTCTAGATTTTTTATTTTATTTTTATTTTTAGTACTCTTTAGCTTATTCTAGAAATTGGATCAACAATTTAACACTATCTTATCCCGCATCCTTTATATGAAATGAGGGTTTTGAGAGGACATAGGTCCTTCCCTCCGTTCTTTCCTCTTCTTTGCTCTTTTCCTATTCTAATTTGCTATAGATCTCTTCCATGTCACTCCCCACACCTTTTCTCTTCGTTTTGTCATTTCTATTATACTATGTAATTATCTTTAACATTTTTAGTTTAAAGGTGCCAATTATGTTCTTCCATTCTTTTTGCACTTTATGGGTTAGTGTCTGTCCTATAATCACATAAAGTGCAAAAACCAATTATGTTCTTCCAACACAATCTACATTCCTCTATAATGTATTCAAGTTCATTCCATAATTTCATGTATTTTTTTTATTATTATTTCTTATTTAAAAAAAATTTCTCTTGACTCTCTTTCTCTAATCTTTGTAATTATGATCACATCCTTCACTGAAATCTTAAGCTTCAATTTTGTCTATATACTTATTGAATTATGGTGTATGATGAGATAATGTCATTTTTTCTTAAATTTCATATTATACCCTGAAAGTTAGATGCTAGTTGTATGATTTCATAACACGTTTCATCTTTTTCCTCTTGCGAACTTCATCAGTTTGCAATCTCCTCATTTAGAACCTCTTTAGGGGTCTAAAATCTTGCATGTGCTGGGCGAAAGTATAATGAACCTTTCCAATACTTTCTCCACATTTACATCCCGCAAACGTAGTACAATGTGAAAGGGCTGTAATATGAACATAATCAGCTGAATGAAATTGCTATGAGGTAAAAAATTCAGCCTTTTCCTCATATTCATTTCACAGGGAGTGTTCTTACAACACTCGTAACATCTGACATGTATTATCCTAGAAGTTGCCTGATTTACACAGAAAGGGAACGTCCATTTCATTAAAATTCTGCTAGAATATGCATTCATCCAAAAGAAATGCCACCAGATGAACGTAGTGTTAGCGGAGTTCACTCCTATGTGAAGGAAGCCCAATAAGTTGTAAGCCCAAAAGAACTTAAAGCCCATATGATAAGTTATATAGAGAAATAGGATTTCTCACTATCTTTGAAGTGGTAGCCCAAAAGACGTAGTAACAAGAGAAAAATAGAAAGCAGAAAATCTAGGGTTTGAGGGAAAGTTTGATTTACATCAAACTGGCATTAGAGGTCGATTCGTGGTCCGATTGAGCTGAAATTTTGTCAGCGTGTTCGTGGCACAATCTTCTTGAATCTGAACGGTTTGATTTTCGTTTGAAGCTCCCTACATTAGGTTTTTCATGGATTGATCAAAACTTGCGTTTTTTATCAAATTTATCCTTGATCTCTCGTGAAATTCATGTGTATTGCCAAGAATTATGTTCTTGAGGGCTTTGCTGTTATGTACCTCTAATATTTGCTAGAGAAAAATATTGTTCACCCAATTTTGTTGATAGTGAAGATTTTCGCGTGGACTCCGGTGTCGTGGTTTTTTATCTCCTCACGCCGAGGGGGTTTTCCACGTAAAAAAAAAATTTGTGTTTGCATGTTTAGTATTTATTTTGCTCTACTATATTGGTTCATATTAGGTTTACATAAGAGGGGAGATTATTTTATTCCACTACGTTAATTCGATATTATTCGAAGTGTTACCGTTCTCCCATCACGTAGATCCGAGTAATTGTATAGAAAACGAGGATATGAGATAAGAGATTATGCGAAAAGCGATAAAGGTTGACTTGACTGGGAGTTCTTGCAGACATCGAGTTTACGAAACTCTAATTGAAAGAAACGTGTAGCTTTCCATTCCATTTTCAATTGAAATGCACTGGTGGTGACATATTCCTGGAATTGTTAGATGCGCTGGATGCATATCTTTCAGGCAACCGACTGGATGGGTCGCTGAATTGATTAGTGCATTTGAGGAACTTAAAATATTTATGGCTTTCTAGGAATTCCATCTCGATTTCAGTTCCTAAGTTACAGGAAAACTGCACTGCAAAATTTGGATCGCTCGGTCTTTCAAATAATCAGTCGAATGAACCCATTCCATCATTTTTAGGTAATTTGTTGTCTTTGATGGACCTTGAACAAATTCTCTGGGCGTGATCCGAATTGGATTGGACAGTTTTCGGCCTATACAAATTCTTGGTCGGCAAGAAAACAAGTTCACTGGTGGTATCTCTTCGCATTGCAAGTATCAAACCTAGTCGTGAATGACCAGTTACCAAATTTGCCTTAGCCATATGAAGAAGATACCAATAAAGAAGTCTAGTGATCCTCTGCATGGTAGTCTAGTCATAACGCTCGGGTTTGCAACTGGGTTTTGGGTTGATGTTCGAGAAGTATTGGAGGCACGCGTACTTCATGGATCGTCAAAGAGACTGAAAATTACCTCGTACATTGATTTTATAAATTAATTAACATGTCTAAACGCTCTTTCTTAAATGAGAATATTTCAGTAACTTTTTTAGGATTGATCAGTACATGGCGACATGTATTTTCAAGTACCATTTTTTTCCCTCTTATTTGACGAGATTTCGACCTTAAATTTGGATTTGAGTAAGATCACTCTGAAGCTTTTAGAGGCCTATTTTTAAAGGTCAAAGTATAATATGTTTTCACTCGAAGGACATTGGAAGTTAAAATTAATTTTGAAATTTTCTCACCTTCATAATTTTTCTATAAGAATGACAATGGTTATTGAGAAAATTAATTTAAATATTACACAATCCGACTGCCCAAAGTAGGCTTTTGCAGGCTTTACATTCTAATTTTCAGATCAAATTGTTTTAATGCTTCACCGTCGGCAGTTACGTTCTAATGGTGATTACATTCTAACTTTCATATACTAGAACTTAATATATGAAAATTAGGGATAGAGGTGATGAACCATTAGACCTTGTTTTTATGCAAGCAATGCAAATAATAATAATAATAATAATAATAATAATAATAATAATAATAAAGGGAGGGAGAGCCAACAAAAATGATAAGTTTAAAAATACGAGAAGAATTATAATTTGAAGGAAAAATTCTAATAAGGGCCTAAAGTGTCTTGGACTTGAAGTGTTATTATTTTCTCACATAAGAATGTGAAGTTGCCATGTTAGTCTTAGAGAAGGATCTAATCTCACTTATTGATATAAAATTTTTGTCCTTTACTTTTTTAAATTTTTTTTCCTTTTTTTTTTCTTTTTTTCTTTTTTTTCCTATATTAGATGAAAAAAAAAAAAAAAAAAAAAAGAGAAGGAAGAAGGATGAAGAGGGCTCTACAAGTACTTGCCGCCACCACCCCACCATCACTGGGAAGGGCCGACAATGATGGGCAATGGTCAATGAGGGTTGGTGACTAGGCAAGGACCTAGTCCCTACCTATAATCAACGAGGGTCAATGACCACTGGCTAGGTCCCGGCAACCCTCGTTGACTCTTGCCTCGCCATCCTTCCCAACGATGGTGGGTTGGCAGTAGTGCGAGTTTAGCCTTCAACTAATTTCCTTTCTTTTATAAAAATTTTCATTTATTTTTTATATAATTAAATAATATATAAAATTAAAATTGTATTAAATGAAAATCCATTGACTAATTAGAATATTTGGATGATCGGTGATATCGGGTCTTTATTTGAAACTATCATAGCCGCTTCGGGTTTTTATTTGAAATAATATCCACTACATACCTTTATTTGAGAAAATGAAACACTTCAAACCCTTATTTGAAATTTTTTCTAATTTGAATCTAATAATTCCTTTTAGAAAAACATCTTGTATGGTAAAAAATCATGTTCCAGGCATCGTCAAAGTTTTGCACATATTTATGATTGCTCGAGTAGGTGGATTAGTCAAGGCACATAGATCTTGATCCGAATATCAAATGGCCGCTATTTAATAAAAAAAGAAATCTAAGATTCTTTTTTTTTTGGTCTGTAAAATCTAAGCATTTGAAATGTAAATAAGATGGATGATCTTTAAAAATTTGAAAGATTTTAGGCATTAGATATGAGATTATAAAAAAAGGCAAAACCAGTCTAAAATAAATCTAACCATATAAACTTAATTAGGGGATTCATTTTCTCTTCTTCTTTTTTGTAAGCGAAACGTCATCGATGGACTCACCCGTTAAAAATTAACTTATTGTAAAATATAGAAAATCATGAATATTATGTTAGAATTTCTCTGTCAGTATCTTCAACAGATTTTAGGTGTTACAACAAAATTTGACCTCTCTCTCTCTCTCTCTCTCTCTCTCTCTCTCTCTCTCTCTCTCTATTATCCCTGAAAATTGGGTGTTTACAGCAATAGGAATAACATAAGTATGAAAATTAGAGTTCTCGAACATCAAGGTGTCTTTCATTTAAGTATGCTTCTACCTGCCAGCCTAACAAATAGGAAAGTACGATAGAGAATGTATACATGACGTGCCACGTGTAGCCCTAATGTGCGTAAAACAAAGGAACGATAATACGGTATCATAGAATGAATATACATTTTTTGGTAATTATCTAGTGCGTGTAGGACAAGCGACTATCACCCTCGCCAGAACTTAACCGGCTACTCAGAGATACTCTAGATATTCCATTCGGAACCAAGACCCCTTTGGATATGTGGGTTACGAACTCCCCTGATTTGCACCCTCAAGATCCAACTTTCATGTATTTAGCGATGACTACTTAATCGTTTCTAGAGCCTGTGCGCGCCGCAGAAAGTAGATCTCGATCACCTAGGAACCCCACCAACTCACGAGGGTCCAGCAAAATTTCCAGGCTCCTCTCAGGGCAAACAATATGAGAAAAAGATTTGATACATGGTGGACTGGAAGATAAGGGAATAGCATCATTTAGGAGACTACATGCAGGACTAAAAACAGAGAAAAGAAGGTTTTAGCATTTTAGCTTTGATGTGCAAGAGCTACAGCTGACTGTACCATTCCTGCAAATCGTGACTGTATATGAAAACAGATCAGGCACATAGTGAACAGTAGGTACATCAGTATGTTTCATTTTCTTGTCTTTGGTCGCGGTTGATGAAATCAGTTCCTTACCATAACTGGCGCCCATGTTGTGCATGAGGTGTGTAGATTGGGGCTATTCTCTCCTTTCTATACAATGGGATAATTTTGGCATGTCAAAAATAGTACTCGACTGCTTTTATGCAGGCTACTTATGCAAGTCTCATCCTTGAACAGCACGTATGAACATATAGATAACCTGCATCACTTCACGTATTCATGAGCAGCATTGCTGTATGTTCCATTGACACAGGTGAAGTGAGAGTTATCTCCCCTGGGAACAATGTTTGCGAGTCAAAAACAAGAAAAGCTTGGCATTGGTGTCCTAAAACAGATGTCAGCTACAACTATTACTATATACGGTGTCTAATATGATATTGGAAGTTTCAAAATCACAACATATCACTGGTTCTACATCCTCATGGAGAAAAGCAACACAGTTTACAGCATCCAGTGCTGGTGAAAGGCTCTGGCTTTTTATCACTGGCAGTTGGAGATGAAACTGAGGAGTAATTCTCTGTATCACAAGCGGTAGTAGATGTAACCCCAGGAGGAGCTGGCTGCTCTGTGCCTGCATCATTTGGAATAATTTGTGCTGCTCAAATACAAAATCAGCCTGTCAGAAGAAACGAGTAACCACCAATTTGGGTCGCTTAGATGAAGAACAAGCACCAAGCCACTTTATCTTAATAGGAATTTAAAGATGAATTAGCTAATCTACCAGTTGGCCTAACATGTCTTACTTTTCCTGTTCAAGAAAACATCTAGTCCCAAATAGAAGAGGGTATGTAGCAACCCAGGAGGATATGTGTGGTTTACAGCAGATAGCTATGACAACATACTTCAACTTGCAATCAAAGAGATGGAAAAAGATGAGCAGCAATGAATGGATCTACCGGATCTCTTGATATGGGCTAAAATAATTCTATGCAATCACTGCAGCCTCATTCAAATGGATACAATCAACTCCTCAATGAGCTTCCCCACTTTCAGCTCCAGTACATCATATAACCCCAGTCAAATTACTATAGTTAATTTATTACTGCATCATGTTGATGAAAATATTCTAAAAGTTCATGCCCACTATGACCATATCCACTATTTGAGGTGGTTGTGTCTGCATCTGCGATGATTGCAATGCAATGGGCATTGCAATTTAAAAATGGCAACTTAAGCTTTTGGTTGGACTTTGTAATGTAAACCAAACATTAACTTCAAGTGCATTCCTTCACCAGATCAAAAATATATAAAAAGAATGTCCCTTTCCTTTTTCCCATATAGTACCTCTGACAAACATATGCAGAATATCACGAAGTAACATCTTTATATCACCAGATTAAAAGTATAGTAGTTGTATAGAAAGTAGAACAGGAGTACCAATAACCTAACCAAAATTTTGACATGGATAATAACTCCCTAGGCACTCTAATGAAGAAATCTTCCCACCAAAGAAAGTAACTAACCCAGCTATTGTTAAGCCACTCTAAAAGCCTGAAGCATGTTGGCAGAGGCAAAAATAAACTAGCTATCCACATCAGTGCATACTAATGCTATTCCAACATTTAGTTTTGTACACTGAAATATATATGCATCAGACGAAGTCATGGTTTCGCACAGTTAGCTGTCACTGCCTCATTCATAAACATTTCAAACAGTAACAGATTTGAAAGAAGATAAGAAATTATTTAGATAGGTGTTGACTTTCCAATTTTACTCTTCATCAAAACTGGACCTGCAGCTTTTAACCTGTTCAATCAGATGTATCCAATGAAATGGAAAGAATAAGACACACACCATATCAATGGAAAAATGCTCTCTGCTGATTATTACCCTTACCTTCAGCCCCTGTCAGATGATTGCAACAGATATCATCAGTTGATTGATTCTTGAGATTCGGACAATCAGCAATCTTTATTGCTGCCAAATTTGGTGCAATGTGAAAGCCTCCTGAAATGCTGATGAGTTCAGGCAATGAAAATAGGGATATCATTTTCAGCTTGGGCAGGAAGCAGGTACCCTCATAAATAGAAGTATCTTCACACGTCACTAAACTTAAGACAAGGGGGCAGTCTATGACTTCGAGCTCT
Organism: Angophora floribunda; assembly: GCA_014182895.1. Classification (NCBI taxonomy): domain Eukaryota; kingdom Viridiplantae; phylum Streptophyta; class Magnoliopsida; order Myrtales; family Myrtaceae; genus Angophora; species Angophora floribunda. Next base: position 595,773 of record CM024711.1, on the reverse strand, counting down.
TCTAAGCTTTCGAGGGTTTCCAGTAGGCCTGGTGTGAATATGATAGTCAACTGAGGACATGTGACTAAAGACAAGCATTTAAGATGATACAAACATCCCTGATGCAGTGGCCCCTCGTGAATGCACCTCAAACTCTTCATATAACGGATGTAAAGATACTCAAGTGATCCGAGAAACCCCCTATCATCCACCAATGTTTCCACAATTTCACTTCTATCAGCTTCATGATCCATGTCAGTTTCATCAATAATAACCTGCATCTCAACACACTCCTGAATTATGCAGCATTTCAGTCGATCCATGTTCTTGATCCCAAAGTCAGATAGCTTACCAACATCCATATGGCGATCTAAGTAAAATGCAGTAGTACACTGAAGCAACTTCTTGATATCGGTGGGGACGCCCACACCATTTACATATCTCAGGGATCTATCCCACCGCTCTAACTCAAATGCAAGGTGCTCTGGGAGACGAATCATGATGCGTTCATCTTCATCACCAACAATGAATTTGAAACGTGATAATGATCTAGGCACATTTGATGTGCCAAACCGTACAAATTTCCTTAGAAGTTCCACTTGCGGGAAGTACAGATTAAGAGTATGTAGCCTCGTCAAGCCACAAACATCGTCAACAACAGCTTCCACAACACTCCTCCACCTCTCATCCTCCGGACTAACCTCAATACTAAGCTCTTCTAATTGAGTGAGCGCAGAAATAGTGCCCTGAGGAATCAATGCATTCACTTCCTCATCTTTTGGGCCACGATTTATGCGTTGGCAAAATGTTACTCCCAAGAAAGTGAGCTTTGTTAATTTCGCAACCTCCTTAGGCAGATCCATGATCATAGTCCCTTCAAGATCAAGCATCTCAAGCTGCTGAAGTTCTCCAATTTGTGGAGGTAACACCGTCAATAGATCACAATAAGTTAAGAATAGTCTTTTTAGGCGGGTTAACCTGAACAGAGACTCTGGCAAGGACTTGATCATTGTTTGGGACAAGTTCAGGATTTCGAGAGCTGGCATGTAATCAAAGAAAGACGGACTGATCTTTCTGAGCTTGCGATTGCTATTTAGAAACAGAACCAGGAGTGCAGGACACCGAGGATTCTCGGGTAACTCAGTTAACTGATTTTCCATCAAGTAAATCTCCGTGGAACCCTCCCATTGTGTGACCTCCGGAGGCTCCGTCAGTCCTAAACCCCAGCACATGAGGATTGTTCTGCTGTCTTTAGGAGGACTGCATTCAATGTCGCTACAGAAAATCTCAAGTTCCTCTCCCTGCTGGTGCGTCGGCTCGAATTGGCAGGATTCATCAAAGGCACCTGAGTAAAGATCCATTAATTCTCTCCAGTGATGAATAATTATACTAGGCAAATAAATTATCAGCGTGCCAAACAACACATGAAGATCCTAGCCAAAAAAAGCACACAAAGATGTAGGCCCAACACCTATAACCTTCTTCTGTTGAAGGGAAACTACACTTTGCATCCTGTAATGGATGGTATAATCATAATTTGCATCCTTAGACCAACCCCACTACTTTCTCTGGGTGGAATTTGCTTCTAGTTTAACCACAAAATTACACGTTATCTATATGTATCAGCACTCGAAAACATCCAGCGAAAAGGAAAATTCTCATATCAGAAGACTTGAGCGTGTGATGTAGGACTTGAGTATGATGTTTTCATCGTTCAGATTGTGCATGTCTTGTCTAAACAATATTCCGCACGACATTGAAGTGCACTTCTATGTATGACGACAATAGAAAACCACCGAAAAATGTAAGTGAGTTTCTCATCATCTAAACCAACTAGTAACCCCACCGAACAAACATCGCGGACTGTGGCAGTCGAAACCTTACCAGGGACCGGAACATTCTGCGAGGAATCTACTGCTTGAGCAAGTGAACCCGAAACCGAAGCAGAATCTACACTGAGGGAGTGCGGCGGAGGACTTCCTATCGTCCTACTTCCACGGCGTCTCCACTGCTGCTCTGTCGAACCAGGCTTGCTTCTGATGTTCCCCATGATCCGCACCCCGAAAGTAGGAAGGACCAAACCACGCACGCACCGGTGCACGAATCGGCAGACGCGTTAGCGAAGAACAAAGTTGTCGTGAAAGAGAGGAGTGACCAGCCACCTCACGAACTCACATACAATAAAAAGAAGCACGTTGCAGTACTTAGGAGTCCGAATAAGAAAACACGAGTTCGACTAGGATTCTGATTCGAGTAAAGTTCGGTTGGGCTATCTTTTATCATCATCATTATCCGTAAAAAGAGATTTTTGTGAGTTAAGGATGTGGACTAACTCTAGTTTGGACGTTTTCAAGAGTTTTTAACAATCTTTCAAAGGCAGAATAGAGAGATTTGTGATTTACGTCGCTTACAAGGATATCCAATATCCTCTTTCAGCTCTTTTTTACTTCATTTTTTTAATTTTATTTTATACAATTAGTAACCAATTTTAATACTATAAGTTTAACTAAGAATAAAAATTATACCATAAAAAACCTAGTTCAACGTATATTTGTAAACCCGTCATGTTTCGCAATATATATTAAGTTAAGTTAGTTAGGCTATACACAATAGAACTTGTATATAATTTTCATTCAATTTGAATATGTATGAGCACACAATAATTTATTTTAATTTCCTTAAATAGAGTGATTTTAAATTAACGTGTTAGCTTTTAATACCGATCACAATGATTAAAATTTGTATAATTTGATTTTTCAAAAAAGAAGTAGATAGATGATGCTACTTATTATCCTGTGTTTGGTTGCGGAGCTTGTGTGATTAAAATTCGTATAAGTTAAGTTGGTTAGGCTATACGCAATAGAATTTGTATATAATTTTCATTCAATTTGAATAAGATAAGTATGCAATAAGTTATTTTAATTATTTTATTTTATTTTCCTTAGATAAAGTGATTTTAAATTAACGGGTTAGCTTTCAATGTCGATCGCAGTGATTAAAATCCATATAATTTGATTTAAAAAGAAAAAGCAGATACATGATGCTAACCTTCTACTCCGTGTTTGGCTACGGAGATTGTGTGTCCCTGCTCCGGGTCGAACGGGATCTGTTTGGGAGCAAGGGCGGCGTAAGATCAGCACGAGGCGCAAGATAGCGGCGATCCGAAAGGGGGCCTCGTCACGTACCTGCGCAGATTAGGGTTACGCCCTCAAGAAAACGAAGAGGATTTTCAATTTTTCCTTCTCCTGCTTCTCCGAAAAAATTTCAACGGTAACTCCCCCCTCCTCTTCCGTTCTCTGTGTACTTTACTTTCTTGCGGAAAATCTACTTTGTAGCGAATTGCATTCAAGAAAAGATGGTAGGGATCGCAAATTTCTTTGTAGTGAGATGGGCAATGGTGGGTCCGTGTGGAAACTGCGTGTAATGCGGATGAATGTGGAAGCTGCTGTTCGCATTTCTTTGTTGTTCTTGTTTGGTTCAAGATTGGAGAACGATGGAGCAATGCGTTTGCAATTTCGTTTCTTTTGATCTGGTGTTGAGGAAAGTGGGTTCATTTTATGAAGGAGCATAGGGGACTGGGTTGTGCACTTTGATGTCTCTTACGTGTTTTTGGCATTGAAATTCTGTAAAAGGCTTGCTCCATTTGATTAGTTGAAAGCAGTCTTCGGTTTATAGATCATGTTTTAGAACGATATCCCGATGCACCGACAAGGTGGCTGTTTCTCTTTTCAGGGTATATGTCGCCTGTCATCGGAGTTGGTCGTCCCTTAATCTCCTGAATTGAATGATGTGATTGGGCCTGGGATTTTATTCGCGGAGATACATTATTCTGGAAGAGAGGAGTATGTCCATAGGGAGTGGACAGATGTTAGTGGTTTATGATGACCCGTCCGACCAACATTCTTTCTCTTTGGACGACAACAGCAGTGCCGAAGAGTCTCTTGATGAGACAAGGCTCTCCCTGGAAAGCGCTAACGAGACTATTCCGTACATTGGGCAGAGATTCGAAACCCATGATGCTGCCTATGAGTTTTACAGTGAATTTGCTAAGCGGTGTGGGTTTTCGATCCGCCGTCACCGTACCGAAGGAAAAGAAGGAGTTGGTAAGGGGCTTACGAGGCGTTACTTTGTTTGCCACCGTGCTGGAAACACGCCTGTCAAAACTACTAATGAAAGTAAACCTCAACGAAACAGAAAATCCTCTCGGTGTGGATGCCAGGCGTATATGCGGATAAGCAAGACGACGGATTTGGGAGCTCCGGAATGGCGCGTCACTGGTTTTATAAACCATCATAATCACGAACTACTAGAACCGAACCAAGTTCGTTTCCTACCTGCTTACCGAACAATATCTGACACGGACAAGAGCAGGATTCTTATGTTTGCCAAGACAGGTATCTCAGTCCAGCAGATGATGAGGCTGATGGAACTCGAGAAGTGTGTGGAACCAGGATACTTGCCTTTCACTGAGAAGGATGTTAGGAACTTACTCCAATCATTTCGGAAAATAGACCCTGACGATGAAGGTATAGATTTGTTAAGAATGTGCAGAAATATAAAGGAAAAGGACCCTAATTTCAGGTTTGACTACACACTTGATTCGAACAACAGATTGGAAAATATTGCGTGGTCGTATGCATCCTCCATACAATCATATGAGATCTTTGGTGATGCCGTCGTATTTGACACGACACACCGGCTGACTGCATTTGATATGCCGCTTGGTTTGTGGGTTGGGATCAACAATTATGGAATGCCCTGTTTCTTTGGTTGTGTACTTATAGGGAGGAGAATTTGAGTTCTTATTCGTGGGCATTAAAGGTATGCTGGTGTAGATGTACGAGTTTTTACCTATCCTGTTGTTTCTTTTATTCTGTCCATTCTCTCTGGAATTGGAATATATGTCCTATTTCGAGCTCCAGCTCCTCCAATAAATAGTTCGATGTTTTAATTTCTCTCTTGCTTATTTAGGTCTTCTTGGGGTTTATGAATGGAAAACCACCACAAACAATTCTTACTGACCAGAATATGTGCCTGAAAGAAGCGATATCTATGGAAATGCAAACAACTAAACATGCACTTTGCATCTGGATGATCGTGGCAAAGTTTCCCTCTTGGTTCAATGCTGTTCTAGGAGAGCGTTATAACGAGTGGAAGTCTGAATTTTATCGACTCTATAATGTGGAATCAATAGAGGAATTCGAAATAGGGTGGAAGGAAATGCAAAATTATTTTGGACTGCAATCAAACAGGCACATTATTAATCTGTTTGTCCTGAGATCCTATTGGGCATTGCCATACTTGAGAAATTACTTTTTTGCTGGAATGACTTCCGCTGGCCAGTCAAAGTCCATTAATTCCTTTATCCAACGTTTTCTGAGTGCACAAACCCGTGTTGCGCAGTTTGTTGAGCAGGTGCGTTGTATTTTGTTTGCATTATTTAATTATTGTGGCTTTAACTGTTAGATTTCTTTTACCTTTAATTATGTATTCTAGCAGGTCGGTCTCAAATTCTGCATGGCCAATGCTGGTTACCTTTTCTGAAGAGAACTGAGAAAACATCTCTGGGTTGCTTTTCTTTTTCTCTCTCTCAGGATACAATCATCACTTTTAATTTTGCTTACATAATCAGGTCCCTCCATCAATTAGGTGAAGCATTATGTAGACATAGAACACGTATTGTTGTCTCGGTCTTGATTTTGCTTGGTGAATAGGGCTAATTAGATTGTAGAGACTACAAAAGGCTGGGCAGCTTAGTTGGAATTTTTGGCAATTATGTGCGAGATGGTAGGGCTGAAAACGTCATAATTTTGGGCTGTGTTTCTGAGCGTGTTGCACTTTCGTGTCTCTTAGTTCTGTGTTAACTTCTAAGTTTGTGAGAGGGTATTGCTGTATTTGCTGATTATTTCAAGCAACTCATATCGGCAAAGAAAAGCAGTGTGCTTTATTGGAGAGAATTGTACTTCTTTGAGTCCCAATTTTAGTTCTCTCCTCAAGCCAAATAGGCTGGAAATGAAAACTTGTTCTCACCTCTTAATACTTTCATCAGTACCTCCACATTCATGGACAAACAATCTTTTGGTAGTTGCAATGCATGTAATTCATCCTCAGTGCTGACTTATGACCAGTTTTATCTTTGCTAAGACACTGTATTGGCGGCATTAATCCATTTTCTCTCTATTGACTGAAGCTTCGAGTTTGTTGATGTAGGTGGCCGTTGCAGTCGATTTTAAAGATCAAGCAGGAGAGCAGCAAACAATGCAACAAAATCTCCAGAATATCTCTTTGAAGACCGGAGCGCCCATGGAGTCCCATGCCGCAACAGTGCTCACTCCATTTGCTTTCTCTAAGCTCCAGGAGCAACTTGTCTTGGCAGCCCACTATGCATCCTTTCCAATGGAAGACAGCTTTCTTGTGAGGCACCACACGAAACTCGAGGGAGGGCGAAGGGTTTATTGGATCCCTCGGGAGGGCATCATAAGTTGCAGTTGCCATCTATTTGAGTTCTCTGGAATCCTGTGCCGGCATGCGCTTCGAGTCCTCTCCACTGGTAATTGTTTCCAAATTCCCGATAAATATCTCCCCCTCCGATGGCGGAAGATCAGCACATCATCGTCGAAGCTCCTTCATAATGCTCCGAGTGATCATGCTGAAAGAATACAGTTATTTCAGAGCATGGTATCGAATCTCATATCAGAATCAGCCAAATCTAAGGAGAGGCTAGACCTTGCAACCGAGCAAGTTTCCATCCTCTTATCGCGTATCAGAGAGCAGCCAGTGTCTTCGCCGGCTGTAAGAGACGCTGCTTCCATTCACAGGAACTTTTGACGAGGCTATTTTGATTAATCCGACGGTAGGCATATCCTCCATGCTGTTCCTTGGCTGGGTGAATGCATGATGCCTAGTTAAATTCGGGATCAGGGAATGAACATATTTTGAAGTGAAATTTTGTAGGCTGATGAGCGAGTATAGAAGCTGTGTTTTCTATCTCAGATGGCACCAAGAATCCAGCTTTTACCCGGGAAAGGGCTTTGTATCTACCAAGAAACAGTTCATGAGAATAGTGATGAGGAGTGAAATGCTTCTTTAAATTCTTATTGAAAGGGCCATAATTTCCTTAGATGATGCTATTGATCGGTGATGACGTACTTAGTCATCGCTCACATTTGAAATTAACTTGTTGTGTGATATTCAAGAGAAGCTGCATTTGATTCGCTATTTGAATGATGGGAGGTCGAGTTTACAATACTAAAGAAGCTTGATGTTACGAGCATGGGGTAAAATATGCCGATCTTAAATAGATAACGGAATTATTCTTGTTATTGTTATTTTTATCTTGTCATGCAACAATAAATAGCCTTTTTAATGGATTGCTCCTTCAAAGAAATAAAAGGGGAGGGAGCCTGTGAAGTCAGCAATCAATTTTTATAGGGATGATATAACCGAAAAAGCTCAAAATATATCACTATGATACAAATGACCTTGAATTATTTGTCATGTCGTTAAAAATCTTAAATTTGCCCGTTGTGATACAAATACCTTTTCTTTTCTTTTCTTTTGGTAAGGTAATTTATACCAATGTAATAAATATATTTTGGTATGTATGCCACACATGTATGATACCAAAAAGAAGATTAAAACCTTATATTTTTTTTGTAACATAAAAAACTCCTATTATACCAATGTAATAAATATATTTTGGTATATATGCTACACATGTATGGTTTATTTCATGATAGAAAAAAAGTTGAGAGCATTTGCATCATCATGGACAAGTTTAGGATTTTTGTCACAAAAAAGTTTAGGAATTTTTGATAGATATAATTTGGATATTTCTTGTGGTATTTGCCCATTACTTATGAGAAACAATAATTAATAACGTAAACTATGAAAGTTCTTTGAGGAGAAAGAAATATATAGAGAGAGAGAGAGAACTTGATTAGGTAGATATGTAGAGATAATATAATTAAATAACGAAGGAAGTGGGAAAAATAAAAATAAGATGATCACAGATTTTAATAGTGGTTAGAAATTATTTTTTCCGGGATTATTTGCCTTTTCATTTGGAAGGAGGGAGTGACCATGTCCTGGCGATTAGTAATTTTTTTATACAAGATTAGTAGCTTTTAACCAATCTGATAACTTCTTAATGGAGTCAATATAATAATAGTGCTTTTACACCAAATTATAAACTTTTACCGGTGAAATTGAGATTCTATGTGTGCTAATAATAAATTGCTGATATTATCAATACATTATCCACGTAAGGAAGCAACTATTTGTATATCCTTGATTAGCAATATTTACATTGTATTTACTTTATTAATGTGAAAGTTAAATATATTTGGGATAAATATATTAGAAGTCTTAAAAATTATCTCAAAAATGTAATTGATTCTTAAAACTTTCAAAAATCATAATCAAATTTTAAAACTTGTTAAATTGATTCAATTAAATTTTTTCATTGATTGTAATTTTCAAAAATTTTAGAACTCAATTACAAAGTAACAAATTTAAGAATTGATTTTAGTTTTGAAAGTTTTAGGATTAATTACATTTTCGTAATAAGTTTTAACACTTTAATTGTACATTTTGAAAGTTTTAAAACCCAATCGCACTTTGATCGTACGTTTTAGGATTTTTGACATACTTATCTCAATATATTTTTCTTTAGTAGACTAATTAACCAGCAAGTCTAATGAGCGTTTATAGGCTTAAAGGTACTTATTTGAGCTTCCCATTATTGAGAAAGATATTTGACTTTTCAGACAAGCTAATCACGCCCGACAAACTCAAGCTCAAAAGGAAAACTGTTAGCTCAAATCTTACTCATTTATGGCCCAGACCGACGGGCCGAGCAACGCGTTAGGTCGACAATCTTAGTAGTAACCTTTTACATATAATTAAAGTAATTTTTTTCTCCATTTTCAAAATGGTCCCTGGATTTTCTTAAATATGGAGTGACCTCTTCTTCTTCTTTTTCCTTTGTTTTTTTTCCTTATGGTTTGTTGTAGCTAGTGCTTACTTGCTGAATCTTCTTCATTTTTCAGTATACCAAAGCCTCCTCTATTTTTGCGAATGTGCCCGCATCTGCGATTGTTGCATTATGTTGATCATGCAGCCCCATTCAAATTGTAGCCTATCGCGGGACATGCAAAGAGTGGATGAATGGGGTCACATGATGAACTGGAGCTCCCATGCGAAATTAACTTATTGCCTGATATTTAAAAGAAGCTATATTTGATTCACTATTTGCATAATGAGAGATTGATATGGCGAATATGGGGTAAAATATATCGGTCTTAAATAGGAACTAGAATCATCTTGTCATCTCTATTTTTACCGCACCATACAACTTTAAATAGCCATTTGATAGATTGCATCTTCAAAGAAATAAAGAAAGAGCTTGTGAAGTTAGCAATCAATTTTTAATGGGAATGATATTACCAAAAAAAACTCAAAATATACCCATTGTGATATAAATGCTTGAATTATTATTTGTGTTTAAAAAAAAAAACTTGTTCATAACTACTTAGTGATTCCACATGAAATTATTGACTTTCATGGGGGAAATTTAGATTGTACATGTTAATAATAACTTGCTGGTATGATCGACAAAACATCAACGCAATGAAGCAACTATTTGTTTATCATTAATTGGCAATATTTACATTGTACGAAGTTACTTAAATATATTTGGCATAATTGTATTAAAAGTCTAAAATTTGTCACGAAAATATAATTAAGTCATAAAATTTGTCAAATTGATTTAATCAAGTTATCCCATTGGTTGTACTTTATGAAAATTTTATAATTCAATTTCATTTTTGCAATAAGTTTTCAGATTTCATTGTATTTTTTAAAAATCTAAGAACTTGATTATACTTCCGTAATAAATTTTATGATTTAATTCTTTTTTTTTAAGTTATAAGACCGAATTGCACTTTAACAGTAAGATCGAAGACTTTCAATGCACTTTATCTTAATATATTCTCCCGTAATTGATGTAATCAATAAGCAAATCTAAACAGGGTTAATGGGCTATAAAAACACTCATTCGAGTTGTCCATTATTGAGAAGATATTTGACTTTTTCGTACAAGCTAATCATGCCCGAGATTGACCGAAAGCGGCCTCGACAGGCAGACTCGAGCTCGAGAAGGAAACCGTTTGCTCAAATTTCACTTATTTATGCTGGGGACCTTGTACGCCTCACGGGCCGACCAACTTGTTAGGTCGACAATCTTAATAGTAACCTTTTTCTTTTTCTTTTTCTTTTTATAAAATCTTAGTAGTAACCTTTCCATATCACAAAAATAATTTCCCCCAAATTTTCAAAATGGTCCTTGGATTTTCTTGAATTTGGAGTGGCCCCCTCTCTTTTTCTTTTTGTTTTTTCTTATGGTTTGTTATAGCCAGTGCTCACTTGCTGCATCTTCTTTGTTTTCAGCAGACCAAAGCCTCCTCTGGTTTTGCGAACTCGGGACATGTTCTTGTCCACCTGCAGACCAAAGCTCAAGCTCCTCCATTTCCCTCCCCTCAAGCACGTCCACGGCGGCGCATCCCACCCTCACCCGCCGCCGCCGCTCTCCCTCCCCTCCCTCCCGCCACGCCTTTCCCTCTCCCAAATCAAGCAAGCCCATGCCCGTATCATCGTCCTCTCCGGCCACCACGCCGCCGCCGTCGCCAACAAGAACCGCCTCCTGGGCCGTCTCCTCCTCCATCTCTCCCTCGCCTCCCCGCCGCCGCCGCCGACGAAGACGACCCATCTTCGCTATCCACTCTACCTCTACCGCAGCATCGAGCCCCCGTCCGTTTTCGCCTCCAATAACGTGATCCGGTGCCTCGCCCGGAGCCATCTCCCTCTCGGGTCGGTCTCCGTCTACGCGTCGATGCTGCGGCGGTGGGTGGGCCCCAACGAGCATACCTTCACTTTCGTGCTGCAGGCTTGCGGGAAGGGCGTGGGCTTGTTGGAAGGGAGGCAAGTCCACGCTCATGCCGTGAAGCTCTGTTTTTGCTGGGATCTGTACGTTAGGAACGCTTTGATTCACCTGTACTGTGCATGCTCTGAAATGGGCGCCGCGAGGAGTTTGTTCGACGAGCTCCCTGGTTGCCGAGACGTCGTCACGTGGAATTCGATGGTGGCGGGGTTCGCGAGAGATGGGCAGGTCGATATTGCTAAGCAGCTTTTTGATGAAATGCCTAAGAGAGATGTTATTTCTTGGACTGCTTTGATTTCTGGCTACGTTCAAAATGGTCAGCTGGAAAGGGGATTAGAGTGTTTTATGGAGATGAGAGAGTGTGGTCTGATGCCTAATGAGGCCATCTTGGTGACAGTGCTCTCAGCTTCGGCTCAACTGGGCTTGCTTGAGCGTGGTCAGTTCATACATTCAGTCGTAAACTCATTAAATCTCCCAATTACGGTCTCTCTTGGGACTGCTCTGGTCGATATGTATGCAAAATGCGGAAGCATCAAACTGTCTAGACTTGTATTTGATGAAATGCCACGAAAAAACATCTGGTCGTGGAATGCCATGATTTGTGGATTGGCCTCCCATGGCCTTGGAAAGGAAGCCCTGGCGCTCTTCGAAGTATTCTTATCAGAAGGTCTCCAACCAGCGAGTGTGACTTTTGTGGGGGTCTTAAATGCTTGTAGTCGATCAGGTCTGGTCAGGGAAGGTAGGCAATATTACAAGTTGATGACAGAGAAATATAGAATCGAACCTGAGATGGAACATTATGGATGCATGGTTGATCTCCTTGGTCGTGCAGGTCACATTTATGAAGCCATTGATTTGATTGAAAACATGAAAGTTTCAGCAGATCCAGTCTTATGGGCGACATTGCTCGGTGCCTGTAAAGTCCATGGCTTAGTAGAACTAGGTGAAAAGATAGGGAGCAGACTTGTGAACTTGGATCCCACCCATGACGGACATTATGTGCAACTATCAAATATATATGCCAAAGCAAGCAAATGGGCTGATGTAATTAGAGTCCGAAGACTAATGGCTGAGCGAAATGCCAATAAAGTTGCTGGTTGGAGCTTGATTGAAGCGCAGGGAAGAACACATAGATTTGTTGCTGGGGATAGACAACACGAACTTTCGTCAGAGATTTACAGGATGCTTGAAATTATCGAAGCACGAATCACCGAAGCTGGGTATTCACCTGATGTTTCATCAGTTTTGCATGACATTGGAGAGGAAGAGAAGGAAAACGCAATCAAGGTGCATAGCGAGAGGTTGGCAATTGCTTTTGGATTGCTTGTTGCAAAAGGCAGTGATTGCATTCGGATTGTGAAGAACTTGAGGGTTTGTGCAGATTGTCATGAGGTGACCAAGGTGATCTCACAGGTCTTTGGGAGGGAAATAGTAGTGAGAGATGGCAGTAGATTCCATCATTTTAAAGACGGAACGTGTTCTTGCTTAGATTATTGGTAGAATATTGATTTCTCCTCTTGCTTCTGTGGAGACCATATTCTTCCGCCAAGTTCGTGATTTGAGCTTACATAGTGAAGGGATATGGCTTACTGGCCTCCAACTTAAAAGCCTCGTGGCTTCCCTAGGAATGGAGCGAACCTAGACATCCTTTCATGGGGGTCCGGCACCAGCTCAGCTGAAAGTGTCCGGCCTACTTCCACCAGAAAAGAAAGAAGAAAAGGGTGTCCAAGATGTTGTAAGCATGGAAACTGTCTATAGTCTCTGTTTGCTTCTAGCCATTCTAAAAGTGGGTTGATGGAAGAGAATATGCGAGTGTAATGCAATTTTGGGGGTCTAAAGATAAGTTTGGCCAGACAATTTACAGCAATTCCTCCACAATATTTTACTAACTTGACAATTCTATGTTGTAAACACAAGTTTCTTCTATTATCTGAATCGACAAACACATTGGAAGTTTTTTCAGCATTGCTGGGGCCACGATAAGAAGGCCATTCCTTCACCTGTGCCAAGTAGTAATTAATCGAAATTTTTTGAGCAGGCACTACCGTGTGCCTAATGGAGTGTCTAAACTAGACAGAAGAAATGATCCTTATCACAATCCCCAAAATCAGATGGTTTATAGAGATAAATCCAAAGGATTGCCATTGTCAATTTGTGACTTGCTTGCCGAAACAAGATGGAACTTTCACATCCGGAGAGAATGACAGTAAGAAGAGAAAAGCTCCCCAACATTGTAGAAGCACTTGTTGGTACATACTTTGGCACTGAGAATCGAAAAATCTGCATTCTTGTACAAGGGTTGGACAAGCATTAAACAAGATGATACAGCCATCCGTCATTACTTATGTACTTCCAACCAAAACCAAAGAAGCTCTCTACCGTCAAGCATATCCAGTCCCTCTTGAGCAACTCATCTCAACCTTCTGTGCTGGCATATGCAGAAACAATAACAGATAAATCCTAGGTACAGGCAACTGAATAACTTTGCTATTTTGCTAGTATCTTCATGAATCCTGATTATTGCTGCACAAGAGTGACTACCATCAGGAATGGAGGAGTGTGACTGCAAATCACTTCCAAAATTGACAATTGAAAGAACTTGGTAACAGCTTGGACGTCTGAAAGCATATGAGCCAGTGCCTACTCCACCAGCTGAGGAGCATCCCTTCCAATGCTTAATGTAAATGAGCTTCTCAGGTCCTACATGGAAGTTGCGCTTGTATGAGGTGATGGCTAGATCTAGTTAATTGAAAGCCCGCCCAATGGACAAGCCATGATTGCACCTCCAGTGCCATATTTGCCACGTGATTTGCACCTCTGGCGATATATGCGCCAATGAGCACTTCAACAACATCAATTGTCACATAATGACAATCTTTAGAATTATCACCTGGAACAGTTGGTTTTGTAGATCATGACAGAAGCCACTACAGTGTGCCTGAAAAAAGAAACAGGAATCTCATTCGATGTCTGTGAGACCTAATATAATCCAAAGTTTTTGGCTGAGACCATCTGAACACGGAAGACCTACTAAGGGGTGTCTAATGCATGTGCAGACGATATAGTTTCTTCATTATACCGACACAGCTAAAACTCCATCACAGTCGAACTGAGGTTAAGCAGCGGCCCCAAAGCACTAGAATCAAACTTCCGAGCAAAGAGGTAACAAAGAGATGTCTTTCCTGAATTGTACGAGCAATGCGTAGCATTATTTCTAATAGAACGAATAAAATCTTCCGTTATGTTAGATTCCCTGAAAGTAGCAGGGTGCGGCCCCCCCAGAGACCAATTGACCCAAGTGACGCTCCTGTTTGAGTTTTTTGATCCATGGAACATGTTGAGATAAGTCGGGATGTAATGCTCATCTGGGTAACAAGCAGGCTTGCAGTTCTTCTTGAAGAGGGAGTAGTACTTGGTGTCAGATACTATATAAGCTGCCAAGTCACGATTCATCTCAAACCACTGAGACCCTTTCCTCCAGTGGTGGAGCCTAATGTAAGGAAGCATACTGCGGCTGTAGCGACCACGTCCATAACGAGATGGATCATCATACGATTCCACGAAGCTGTGTTCTGAACCAGTGAGATACTTGTACACCGTGGGGAAGTTGTAGACTGGAATGCAGCTCTCAGAAAGCAGAACAAACCGCTCATTTGAGAAGTCGAGCAGGGCATTGGCTAGAAGTCTCCTCTCGGCATCAACGAGTTGTACCGTTCCCCATGCAACTTTCTGGAAAAAGGATTGATGATAAGGAGGTCAACAACCACATCAACTACGACCATCACTCAAAACCACAAAACCCTTCATGTGGTCATGTTTATCTTTGCTAGTACAGAATCATCAATCAAAATTTGAGATCAACACAAGACCATAAAAGCAGTGAAAATCTGTTGTGCAGTTACCTGACTCGGGATCTGCCGACCATAGAATGGAGAAGTGCTCGACACACTGAGCTCATACCCGGGAAGCGCATGCACATATATTGTATAGAGATGCCTCTCTTGGCCATCGAAGAATTTCTCCCACAGTGGCAGCATCGGCAACGGCCCTCTTGTCAGAAACATGAAAGCCACCTTAGGCACTCTGGTGAAAGGGTAATCCCGCTTTCTCGGGACCATCGACGCTCTCCACAGGAGCTCAACATCTGACATGCCATGAGTCGAGTTCCTAGGATGCAAGAAAGTGTCCATGCTTAAACAATCCACCTTCTCACACGGGGTACAGTTCTTCACGGGACAGGCCATGGAGGCCGACGCATGGTTAGCAGAGAAAAACAGTTCTGTCTGAGAAGTGAAATAGTTATTCACGTGCGAGCTCGTTGTGAGGCCGATTATAATGCCCGCGACAAAAATGACCAGAGACGATAGGATCTGCACGAGTTTCAGCAATCCCATGTACTTTTCGGCATCTTCTTTCTCTCCCCTGCTTCTAGCCATAATCTCTCTATTCCTTCCAGATTCCAACAAACACCCAGATGATTTTCCTCCCCCAAACCTACGATGGGCTCATTCAACTGGACATCAAGAATCTCAATTGCCTATCGAAGCGAGCCGATCCCTACCTAAACACTCAAAAGAATCTGATTTCGCATTGCCTACCCTGCTAAACTTATATTCTTATTATAGCGTACATCAAGCGTCGATCTTCGAATATATTCTTAGCTCAGCGATCCCATGCAAAAGCCATTATCAGAACACACTCATCACTCAACAACACCTGCTTATAAGATGATCAAACAGTGATCATCAAAAAGGAACACGAAGGGGGATGTATAGAGACCAGACCTCCATTCCTCCACATCGGAGACGCACACCCACTCAAGAAGAACCCGAAAGGAGCCCTGGAGATCTCGAGGCTCGTCGATGGAACAGCTCCTGAAGAGGGTTGTCTCGTGTAAAGGCAATAGAAGAGCAAGACATCCACGAGCGAGAGGGGAGAAAGAGGGAGAGAGAGAGGACCGTGTTTGGTAAGGTCTGAACGTGTGTTGGGGAGTAGAATAACTCTTATTGCGGTTTCCCTGTACGAGGCTACAAGATCAAGGGAGTCACGTCGTCGCGTTTCCACTCACGAATGCATGAGAGAGAGGGGGGGAGGGAGAGGGAGAGAGAGAGGGAGAGAAGTTGGTGGGTGGAGTTTGTACGTGGAAAGTGAATATTGGGAGTGCAACAGATCCCTTGCGCTTCTCTTGGGATTTGGCCTCTCTCTCTCTCTCTCGTCCTCCTCTTCTTGATGGAGTATCATGAATGAGGAGACTCAAAAATTGAATTTCCCCTCATGGTTTTGTTCATTGATGATCCACTTGCCAGTTGCCTCAAAAGAATTCACATTCCTAACTGGGGAAAGACACAGTGGGGGAGAAAAATTTATGAAAGGCTAGGAAGTGTGATTTGGAGGGTTTTAGGGAATGTCAACTGGGGAAAAATATTTTTAATTTGCAACTAAATTGCATGCAAGGTCGTGCAGCAAATTGGCAATGGATCTTCAGAACTTAATTTGGTAGATGAATAAAAAATTTGACAATGTTCTTTCTTGCCACTTTCCAAATTTTTTATTAGAGAGTAGGCCGAATCTTTTTCTTTTTCTTTTTCTTTTTTATAACTGAAATAAACATTTATCTAAAACTCGGGACATAAAGGAAATATGAGAAATGCATTCTAAACTTGGCTAAAAAAATGGCAACCCGCCTTGACTGGTTTGGTTCTCGATTTTTTTTTATCGTAAACCTACTCAAGAACCAATTTTGTGTCAATTTGTAGCACTGGAGAATTGATCATGGTTCTCAATTTTATATCAGTAACCGTGATTCTACCTGAAAACTGTTTTGAATCTATTTTTAGCTTTTTTTTTAACATGGAAACTTTAGGAAATATATCAATGTCTTAACCATTACATCATCAATTATTCACATGTTATGTGTCTCCTACATAATAGTGATATCGCTTAAAATTAGGTAAAGTTTCCAAGTTAATTTTGGACTTCGGTGGGGTAAAAACAATAGAAGTGACAAAACTTTTGTTTGATGCTCACTTGAATATCATAAATTTAAATAAATAATCACTTAAGTGTCATTGTCAATTTCCCTCACCGAAAAATCCGATGTGAACATCAGTTGTCCGCAGTGCCGAGGTTGATAAATTTTTTAATTATTCAATATTTTTAATTATTTTTTTATTGTTATTTTTTGAAATTTTTATTTTCCTTTTCTTCATTTTTTATGGCCGGCAAGGGTCATCCGTGACCCTTGCTGGCCGGCCATAACAAAATCCAGAACGTATCATGGACAGAATGTAAATGTTTTATGGGCTCACTGAGTTTGGAAAATTCTGAAATTTTTATACGTTGTAGTTTAGGTTATACCCTACGATTAAATTCTTGGTCGAAAATTCTGTGGAAAATAGAAATCAGTTAAAGGTCAATCCCACTTCCAAAAACAGACTTATGGACCCGATCGTTTATCAAATATATTTTTGTCTTAGGGAATACGAAATTGCTGTCTAATCCCGAACTTATACTAAATCCACCACAACGACAGAAAATCCGACGAACAACAATCATTGCATATAAAATAAGGATGGAGGATTGCTTAAATTTCATAAAGTCGTACGAGCTAAACCGGGTTTCAAGTTCTTCACGAGAAATGTTCCCCCTAGGTCTCATCTACATCGTGTGAAAGTTTCGAAATTTTTAGAATTGATTTACTTAGCGAACGCGAGTGATTTACAGAGGCATGCAAGCTGCCCTTTTGGGACAATGTTGGGATTTTCAATATCTTGTCCTTTAATGGCTGGTATGGTCGATTAACTGTTTTATACCATTCCTATGAGTCATAAGCGGGTACAAGTTGGTTGGTTCTGAGCTTGAGTTGTTTCCTGTGCATTAACAAAACACATTACAGTTCAAAATTGCATTATTGAATTGCTGCACTATAGATGAGCATGTGAAAACCTTGTCTAGATTGGGCGAGCCGCCTTGCCCTCGACCGTGAAGGCCTCAGGCAAGGCCATTGTGGCCTTGCCCGTGGCCGGTGAAGGGGTGAGGCTGTGATGGCCTCACGTTTTATGGCCGGAAAGGGTCATAAGTGACTCTTGTCGGCCCCTAAAAAATATATATATCAAAAAATAAAAATAAATCCATGTAGGATGATTTGTTGAAATTAGAACTCAAATGATCAATTTTATTCTAACATGGTACTAAAATAAGAGAAAAAAGAAGTTATAATATTCAAGTGAGCGCCAAATATCATACGAAAGTTATTGCCCTCTTATTGTTTTTCTCCGGACTTCAATTGATTCAATTTTAGGTTGATTCATAAGGGGAACTAGTTCGGTTATCAATTTTATAGGTTTTTAGTCTAAAACCTAACCACTTTAAAATCGATCACCCCTAAGTGTATAAATGAATAGGATAATTGTGCGGTGAATGTTGAGAGAAGTTCATGCACTGAAAATTGAAGTTAGGGCATGAAAAAATTGTAGTGGAGGAGGAATTCAATCAACTTGTGCTGAAAATATGAATAAAGAAAAAGTTCATTAGTTTTAATTTTAGCAATAAAACTTATATGTTTTTATGTATAATTCAAATTTCTCAATCCAAACTTTTTTTTTTTGTCAAATTTCTCGGTCCAAACTTGAATAAGTCGATAAAGATATCTTCTGATGATGCGTAAATGATGTTGTTTACATATTCTAAATTAATCTTTTTCTTTGAATCGAATATAGCCTATCTGGTTACACGTGTCTCACTTATAACATTCCAATCGCACTCTAAATATACATGTTATTGAAAAAAATTTGTGCTACCTAAAATATAATTGTTTTTCTTTAAGTAATTTGATTTATTCCAGTAGAAAAATTACCCTTAATAAACAATTACTTAGTTTAAGATATAAAATAAATTTAATAAATCATTGCTAATATATAGTAGGATTCATTATATCCCTTCACTTTGATATTAACAGAGTATTACTATTTATTTCGAAGCTGCAAATACAGTTAGGTAAAAAATTTATCATCTGTATTTTTCTTATGTTTATGTTTTCACTTTTTTGAACAAACATTTTTCACATTTTGATTTCCTTACTCCGAAAAATCATTTGTGTATTTGTATTTCACGTGCTCATGAAACTTGAAATTATGGCTGTTTTACCCCCATATTAATCTAAGGCCTTCATAAAGTATGATATTTTGACAAAATTATAGAATAAATTACACACAATCATATCTCTTCCTCTTACATCACATCTCATTTTAATGGACTACTAATGATTCAAAAACACGTATCCATACATACCCATGCAAAGCTTGGGCTAGTAGTAATGCCTTTGAGGTCATTATTTGGTAACATATAATTATCATCCCACATATTACTATAAGATGTTCTATCGCATCACTTACTATTACTGTGTTCAAAATAAACAAGGAAGGAAAATTTCTGAATTTTTACGTGAAGGGAAAGGAAGAAAAATTTAAAATAAGGAGGCTTTTTCTACTCATTTTCTTTTTTATTCCCACATTTCTCGCACCCATAATAGGACAGATTTTTTTTAAAATTTTTCTTCCTTAACGTTTAAGAAAAAACCAATGTAAAATTTTCCCAACCCACGCTCCCTAGTTTCGTCCGTCCCGTCTCTTTCTCCTTTCCCCTACCCGATCGTCGGTTCGGAAAACGGGGAAAAACAGAAAAGTTTGCGGCCGATCGCGCAATTACTCAAAACTACGGGGAGGAAACGGCAAAACCTCCAAAATCTTTTAATTTCGTCAGATCGCCAGCGCGTGGAAGTCTCAAAGAGAGAAAGAGAGAGAGAGAGGGATTTGCATTGCGCATTCCTGTTCTTCCTCCCGAGTTTGAAACTTTCCCGATCTCCGATTCCGTTTCTCCGGGCGGCCAGCCAGCCAGCGCGCTCTCCGATCCTCTTCCCATCTCCGATCGCGGCGACCAGCTCCTTTGAGTCCGCCCGGCGTCCCGCTGGAACCCTACGGCCGGCTTCCGCAGATCTTCGGTATCAGATTCAGATCGATCGGTCGGGTCGGTCGGTCGGTCGGTCGGCTTGCTTTCGTTGGTTCATGATCTGATCGCCTCCTCTCTGGCGAGGAAATCACGCTCGATCCTGCTTCGTCCCGCGCGCGCGTGCTGCCAGCCCGATTGGAGTTGAAACATGGAGGCGATCGAGGAGTTGGTCCAGCTCTCGGACTCGATTCGGCAGGCGTCCGCGCTCCTCGCCGATGAGGACGTCGACGAGAACTCCTCGTCGTCCTCGTCGTCTAGGCGTACCACCACTTTTCTCAATGTCGTCGCTCTTGGCAACATCGTGAGTCCATGGTCACTTGAGTATGGAAATGTGTGATGTTGCGTGTTGTTTTGGATATTGGTATGTGGATCTCCGCGATTGTATGTGGATGCGGTTGGATGAAGTGTCGGTTTGGTTTCTCCTACCCTTCTTTCCCCTTTCGTGAGAAACGTGAGATTTGGACTGTGTTTTCAGCTTCTGGGGAATGGGACTATGGGAAATCTGTGAGATTGGTAAAAACGCTCCAGCTGATTAGGCTTTGGAGACACTGATCTGAGCTGAATTTTTGTTCATTCTGCTGAAAAATGGTGGAGAGAGTGAGTATTGGCACTTTTTTAGTTGGCAACGTTAGGACTACAAGTTCATTCTTGCTGTTCGAGGAAGATGTACTTCCTGTGTTCTTTCTTAAGGAATTACTAACGGAAGCAAACTATTGGTTAGAGAGACAAAATATTTTAGATCCTGATCTATTAGGAGCAATTTTGTTCATCAGTTCCTTTTGTTTTATATAATGATTAAGCCATGTCCCTACGGTTCTGGTCATGTGAACCTTTACATAGAATTGGAATAGGATTTTGTTAGAAATTAGTAGTTTGCATGTAACATTTACTCTGCACAAGTTCAAGAGTCTCTAGGTTTGTAAATTATGAGGGCGCGTTTTGAAAGGCATGTAAATTTGGATCTGAAGTTTTGAATAGATCCATTTCGCCGTTGGACTGAAGAACCTGTAAATGATTGCATTATGGATAATTGAACGCTGATTTAGGGATATTGTTGGCCTTCTCTTCCTTGTACGCTAGATCTTGATCTGTTTAATGTGCCCCATATCTCCTCAAAGAATTGAACAGGTTTTCCAATTTCAACTAGACTTATCAAAAGAATTTGCTTTTATATTATTCTCTAGATGCTGACACATTGTTCCTTAATACGTTCATAAGCTTGTTTCCTTCTTTAAGGAGGCCAGTCAATAAGACTACTCAAAATATGACTCCATGGTTCAAAGATGTCAAGTCAGATAGAAATTAAATGGATAGTACTAATGTCAAATTGAGATTTTAGTTATCTCTTACCCCAGATCCAGAGAGTTATGGACACCTTTGTTATAGGATGTACCTGCCTACATAGAATGGATACTTAGTTTAAGATATCTAGTAAACATGTGACTTTTCTTTTCACATCTCTTAATTGATATGTACTCTTATGCAACTTCCTTCTCGCTAAACCTGATCAGGGTGCTGGAAAATCTGCTGTCTTAAATAGTCTCATTGGCCACGCTGTCCTGGTGAGTGTTTGTCTGTTTAATCTTTTCCCTCATGTGGGTGCTTCAAGTTTGCTGTATGATTTGCTTCCCAAGTCTTGTTAATGTTAAATCATTTTTGTATAGCCAACTGGTGAAGGTGGAGCTACTCGGGCTCCAATATGCATTGACTTGAATAGGGACACTTCTTTAAGCAGCAAGTCGATTGTTTTGCAAATTGACAGCAAATCTCAACAAGTTTCTGCAAGTAAGGTCCTTACTGGGAAGCGCTATTCTATTACTTTGTATTGCCCTAGCATAGATGCTTGTTAGTAATGGTATCAATGCATAAAACTATAGTTTCTTGTGTATGTGACTGCATATCATATATGAATTTCCTCATGTTCCTTGTGTTTGGGACATGATAGGTGCTCTTCGCCACTCTCTACAAGATAGACTAAGCAAGGGTTCATCAGGAAGAAGTCGGGATGAAATATACTTGAAACTCCGCACTAGCACAGGTAATTTCTTGCTTGAAGTTGTTTCTGCATGATGGTTAAATTGACCTTTTGGTTCATTTTGCTTACTTGATGAAGAAAATCATAATAAGATTGTCACATATTTTCCTAGAGTTGGATGAGTTTATTCTGTTCTAAGTACCTGTCAGATTTTAATAACTAGGTTTTGCTTATCCTATACCTCCACTCGTTGATTTGTCATCACATAGAATGTGTATCTAGGAGTTTACATTTGCAACAACTTCAGGCACCACCAAGGTGGCTGACTTGCCAAGTTTTAAACTCAATGGTTCAGCTTCATGGTGAAATGTCAGCTTTAAGGTCAATTTCATTTTCTTCGATATATGGTGTTAGGTACAGGGGCCAATCTGAAAATCCATCCTTTTCTTTTTATTAGCCAGTAGTTTTATTGAGGATTTATTTTAAAATAATATGCACAAACAATGGAATCTCGTGACTAGCCTAGCAATTATCACCAGGTTGGATTTCTCATGTAACCATGATGATTTTTATCCCTTGGTAATAATTCTTTCCCTTCTTTTCTCATTATTTTCAGCTCCACCATTGAAGCTCATTGATTTACCTGGATTGGATCAAAGAGTCATGGATGATTCAGTGGTGAGGAATGATAGTTTACTGCAACATTTGAAAGTTACTTGTGTGCTGCTTCATGCTTTTAACCATTTTTGCATCATGTGCTTCTCAGTTGATTGTTTAGGTGCATATGTCTTGACTCCTAGCTTTCTAATTCTACTTTTCTTGCTTTTCCAGATCAGCGAGTATATTCAGCATAATGATGCTATTTTACTGGTTATAGTACCTGCTACTCAGGTGCTGGAAATTTCATCGTCGCGAGCCCTCAAGGCCGCAAAAGAATATGATACAGAAAGTGAGTTATTTCAATCCTTTACCTGTTAGGATTACTTTTGGCAATGGATAGTTAGCAGTAACTGCTAGTAAATTGTTATCTTTCCATGAATGAAAATATGTGATTCTATTTTTTCTGTGTTGCTTTTACCCCCATGATAGTCATGGTTTAACCAAGTTTTGCTCCTCCTGCAGGTACCAGGACCATAGGTGTCATTAGCAAAATTGATCAAGCAGCTTCTGATTCAAGAGCTCTAGCAGCTGTTCAGGCTCTCCTCTTGAATAAGGGACCCCCAAGGACGGCCGACATTCCATGGGTTGCTTTAATAGGTCAATCTGTTGCCATTGCTTCTGCTCAATCTGGAGGGGTGGGTTCTGAGAATTCACTGGAAACTGCTTGGAGAGCTGAGAGTGAAAGTCTTAAATCCATTTTAACTGGGGCCCCCCAGAGCAAACTCGGTAGAGTAGCTTTGGTTGATGCTCTTGCTGGTCAGATTCGTAATCGTATGAAACTCAGGGTTCCAAATCTACTCTCTGGGTAACTTTATTTCCTTCTTAAGGATCTTCCTCTGCATCATTTCTTGCATCGCATCTTTTCTTCTGCAAAGCTATTTACTTTTTAATAGTGCAAAATGTTTGGTTGGATATTTGACTTACAGTTGAAAATTGTTATAGCCTGGCAATAAAGCTTGTGTTTAGTGATGCTATGCTCGGTGAGGGGATCATGCAGATTCTGAAATATAAACGTTTTGTTCTACTAGTTGCCGAAAGCAAATAATTTGCGTTTTCAGTCTTTTTCAGGTAGTTTTTGAGTTTCTGTTACAAGCAAATTCTATGCACCCAGAAATAAGGAGCACCATATTGAATGTTCATGTCTTGTAGGAAATTTGTGATTTTTTTTCCTAGGGTAGAGTCTTGACTTTATTTTCGAAACTTTGTATGTTAACTTATGACAATTTAGTGGTGAATATGGGCATTGTCTCACGTACTTTCCTAGGTGCCAGCTCAATGTATGTGCTAGCTTAATTTCTGATTGGCCTAGAGGACAATATATCACATAATAGAATGTTCTCTTTGTTTGCATAGAGCTCATGAATTCCTTTGTCTTTGCCTCCCGTTGTTTTTACAACTTTAGACATAAATAAAGTTGTATGTTTATATAGACATTTTGATTATCCACGTAACCATTGTTTGCTTCCCAATCCATCCATGATTAGTTTGATCATTTATGAAATTGTAACAATACCGGCATGTTGCAGGCTTCAAGGTAAGTCACAGATTGTCCAGGACGAGTTGGTGAGGCTTGGTGAGCAGATGGTTAATAGTCCTGAAGGTACAAGAGCCTTAGCTTTGGAGCTGTGCCGTGAATTTGAGGACAAGTTTCTCCAGCACATTACGAGTGGTGAAGTAAGCAACTGTATTTTTGTAATTTTAGAGGATATTCAAGTCATCTCTCTTAGCTCCCGGAAACATAAGTGTTATATAGACTTTTCCGACATATGGGGTATGGAGAACTGAATTAGGTGGAAATGTTGTGGAGGGAGGAAGGAGTGAAACAAAATGGCTGTCTGAATTCCACTTTTGCTTATGATAGAGAAATATGCAGTGGAAATTCAGAAGATTGACGAATGTCTAATATGTTTTTTTTTTTTTTTAAAAGAGAGTAGGAAAACGATGTCAAATATTAGGAAATAAAAATACCTATACAAGTAGATGAATTGGCATTTCTTTTGCTCTCATGAGCTTCCACCAACCACAAGTAAAAGAATGAGAATTGAAATTGTCCTCAAATAACCCTTAAGTATTCCAACAGCTAAAGAGCTGGATGGCATGACTTGGCATTCCCATGACACCATAGATGAGCTAAGGATATGATTCCCGAAGTTTAAGAGCAAATTCACAATATTAAATCCCTTCATTTCTTAAATTTTTTGCATGTCAGAAGAATTGGATACCAATCATTTGTTGTCTAATTTCCTGGGCTGATATATCCAACCACACTATTTACATTATCTACTATGAAATGCATTATGATGTGAAATATTATTTTTGCGAATGCAAAATATTATTTACAAATATTTATATGGTGGAGCAGTATAATTTTATCAATAAAGTTTAAATGTTTTAGTGGCGTAAAACATGTTAGCTTCTCCAAATTCAGTTTTCTGCAAATGTGATGCTCCTCTGCCTGTTAACGGTCAGTGTCATTGGGCCTAGCGACTTTGGTGTCTGATGAAAAGTAATCAACATGGGTGCTTGAGCAACTAACTCTCCTTGAATCCTGGTTTTTGGGTTGAGATAGAAGGGAAAAAAGTTTGAAATAAGATTCCTTTTGATCTTTTAAGTTCTAGAGATAACAGTAGCATATGGGGTGCAGGGCATGAGAATAACTCTAGCATTATTTCTTCAACTTGATGACATAAATTTTTACAAACCTTCTTTTAACTCAAACGGGAACTAACTTTGCAGGGTAGTGGTTGGAAGATTGTTGCGAGCTTTGAGGGCAATTTTCCTAATCGCATCAAGCAGCTTCCCTTGGATCGGCATTTTGATATTAATAATGTCAAAAGGGTATATTGGTTATGCTATTTTCTCTCATGATCTCCATACTTCTCTGATTATTCTGCTGGGGTATTTATCTCTGGGCCTTGTGATCATACCAGATTGTGCTAGAGGCAGATGGTTATCAACCTTATCTTATCTCGCCAGAGAAAGGACTTAGATCTCTGATAAAAAGTGTCTTGGAGATGGCAAAAGAGCCATCACGGCTCTGTGTCGATGAGGTAGCTCATTTAAGTTGCATTAATTGCCCTGTCATTCTTTCCATGCATTGAGCCTTCTTTACTGCTTCAATAAGTTGCTCTGCTTGCTACTGCTGTATTTAGTTTCCAGAAGATTCCTTTTAGATGCAATAGCACTGATTTTCCTTTTCCTACCCCTTGTCATACCTTGTGTCATTCGGCTGAACAGGTGCACCGTGTCCTGCTGGACATTGTTTCTGCTGCCGCAACTGCTACACCAGGTCTCGGAAGATATCCTCCTTTTAAAAGAGAGGTACTAGTTTTTAGTATTCGTAGTTGCTATAGTTTGGACAGTATCACAACTTTTCGAATCATTCATTAGGTTGTAGCCATTGCAACTACTGCACTTGATACATTTAAGAATGAGGCCAAGAAGATGGTGGTTGCACTTGTTGACATGGAACGTGCATTTGTCCCTCCCCAACACTTCATTAGATTGGTGCAGAGGAGGTATGCTTACTCAGAGTGTGATAATAGATAGTATTATCTTTTATTGCGGTAAATATTAGCTAGATGAGTTGAATTTGATGATCTTGGATATCCAACCCTGTATTCCTGAGGAAAATTGATCCATTTCACTTGCTTGTCTAGATAGACTTTTACTTTATGCTTAATTTAAATCTTGTGGTGTATGCATTTTGTCGTTTTCTTAATCCGAAACAGTCAAAATTTTCAAAACATACAAATATTGACTTGTCGATTCACATACAACTTTTTCATAATTTTTTTAAATGAATAAATTGCATTTTCCTTTCTAAAAGCACAAACAAACAGGCCTTTTGTGTTTGCATTGTGTCAGCTTTACCTGCTGAAGGTCTACTGGATTTTGCTTCTTTATACGTACTGTGGGGTATATGTAGTATTATATGAAATTGACAAATGCAAAATTGATTGTATTATAACTCTGTAGTCTGTCTACTTGAGTTCTCTGTCGTTGTGATTGTAAGTGTAGCGTTGCTTAATTCTGCTATTTTTTCTTCTTTTAAGTAAAACTTGTTTTGTGCTGTGTCTTCCTGGTCTTTAGCAGCGACAGTGTGCACTTTTGCCACTATTGTAAAAGTGTATACCTTTTCCCCGCTGATTATGGACTTATTGCTTGATAGGATGGAGAAAGCATAGATTTTTGGTGACCTATAATCGTATCTTGATGTTTTATTGGTTGGATTATGTATAGTAGGTATGATTCCCAAGTTCTTCATATTGTCTGTCTGATCCCTTCAAAATTGTCTGAACAGGATGGAAAGGCAGCGTCGTGAAGATGAGCTAAAGAATAGATCGTCCAAAAGAGCTACTGATGCAGAGCAATCCACACTGAATAGGGTGTGAAATTTTTTTTCTCTTCATGTATTCATGCTTCAATTTATAAAGAAGGTGTCACTTATCACTATTGTTTTGAATTCTTATTTTCAGGCAACTAGTCCCCAAACAGGGGGTCAACAAAGTGGAGGTAGCTTGAAATCCATGAAAGAGAAAACCAGTCAGCAAGACAAGGATGGGCAGGAGGGATCTGTATTAAAGACTGCAGGGCCAGAAGGAGAAATGACGGCAGGTCTGCGCTGAGTCAGACTAGTTGGGAAAACTTTTTGCAATGCATTTTTGGCTGAACAGCAAACAATTTAGTTGCATAAGGCTGCAATACCTTTTGGCTCATTTTAAATGTCTCTTTATATTTTAGAATGTTGCTATTAGTTCGTCCTCTTTTTTGTTTGCTGACTGCCTGTGGCATTTAGTGATTCACGTGGGCACTTATCTGTTTCGATATGCAGAAGAGTCATAAGATTCTTTTTGATTTTACACTTGCCATAACTTGAATTTTTCTTTCCTATTGTACTTGTCACTTTTGTTAAAAAAAAAAAATAAAATGAGAAGGATATGCTTTATTAATGTGGCAAATGATTGGCCATATTTTGCGTTTAGTGCACATTTGAACTTTTTCAAAATCATGGCCATAGTCATCTACACTCGCCCTCAGACTTTAATTGGCTTATGATTCCAATGGTTATCTGCAGGCTTCTTATTGAAGAAAAGTGCTAAAACAAATGGATGGAGCAAGAGATGGTTTGTTCTAAATGAGAAGACTGGCAAGGTCAGTAGTGCATGTAATAAATTTATGCCTTGGTGTGTTTCTTTATCTGCAAATTAAGGGGATACCTGTTAATCCATGATGTTCTTAATTAATTGCCATATGACATTGTTGAGATACTTGCCACTATAATTAACCTGTAGTGTTTAATTTATCTGATGGATGGCGTAGGCATAAATTGCTAACGTTACATGGACCATATTGCAAATTTTTCCTTAGAAATCTTTGTGTCCGATATTATCCATTTTTTGGCTGTTTAAAAACATTACTAATTTTTTGTTATTTTCTGAGTCTATTATGACTGGGTGACCAACGTGTCTGCTGTATTACTTTGCAGTTTTCATATACCAGGAAGCCAGAAGAGCGACTTTTCCGTGGTACCATCATTTTGCAGGTGAGGAATGTTTCAGGTTCTTCGGCTATTTCAGTATGAAATTCCTTAGTTGTTTGCCTATTTTCAACTGACCTATTGTCTCAATCATCTATGCAATATTTATGGGGGGTGCATATGTGGGTATGCATGCGCAAATGTTTGATATATCTTAACAAGTCACTGATGGCGGGAGTAAAATTCCTAAGACGTTAATTACGGGTGCATTTAGAAAGAGAGAAAGTAGCTGCTGGGTCCCAAGATTTAATCTGTTTCCATATTCAAGGAATTGGAGGGAAGCGGGACAACAAATTTGGAATATTTTTGCTTGTGATTTGGCTAATAATGACAAGAAAAGTATGGGTGGGAGCAAAAGGAAACAATTCCCTTCTGGCCAACAAATTGGTTCAGCTGAAGAATTTTTCTTATCTTCACCTCTATTCAAAGTTTAAATGAGACAAGTGTACTTTTTTTGGTTATTCTGGCCAATCAAATGAATCTATTTTACCTCCACATCATTATGATTTGGTTGCATCATAAAACAGGTTCATTTCCTTTTTATTGTTTTTGCTTCTAACTTGAATCACTGGATTATATTGTTGAGCTCTGTCATCCAGAGAATATGTTGGAAAAAATGACAGCATATATCTGCTTTTTTTCTTTTTTACATAGGTATAACAGCATGTATCTGTTAGATTGGTTATTGAAGAAAGCATGTATCTGTTAGCCTGTGTTTATATGCTTACCAGTCATCCCTTCAAATTGCAAAATCCTCTGCAACGCCATCTGCTGTCCCTTTCATTTGCGAAGTGGCCATTCCTTATTCTTCTGTTTACTTGTTGTCTTTTATTGCTGTCCATTGGATTCTCATCATGACAGTATAAAAGTTCACATTTGTAATACAGTTGACCCCAGTCAAGCTACTGGAAGT
Source organism: Angophora floribunda (assembly GCA_014182895.1). Classification (NCBI taxonomy): domain Eukaryota; kingdom Viridiplantae; phylum Streptophyta; class Magnoliopsida; order Myrtales; family Myrtaceae; genus Angophora; species Angophora floribunda. The sequence goes on along the minus strand of CM024711.1, from coordinate 566,762 downwards.
TGTACTTAGCTTTTTCTTTGTATCTGCATGTTGGTTGTGCTACTGTCGGATGAATTCATCAGGAATGTAACCTTGAAGAAATCTCTGATGATGATGAACCCACGCCAAAAAGTTCCAAGGATAAAAAATCAAATGGTCCAGAATCTGGAAAAGGACCTGGTCTTGTCTTCAAGATAACTAGCAAGGTTCCTTACAAGACAGTACTGAAAGGTACTTATTCTTTCATACATTTTATCTTTTATCTATAGGATTTTGACTATCCCTTCAGACTGCCAATTGGATGTCCTGCTTCCATGTTGTAGCTCACAGTGCAGTGGTATTGAAGGCTGAGACTATGGCAGAGAAGGTTGAGTGGTTGAACAAATTGAGAAATGTTGTCCAGCCATCTGCTGGGGGTCAAGTGAAGGGAGAATCTGGGCTCCCTCTCCGGCAAAGCCTCTCCGATGGTTCTCTGGTGAGTCATCTAATGGTTTTGTTTGGTAATGAATTCCCTTTCCTTTCTTCTGCAAGGGGGAAAAAAGAAACACCCATCAACCCCTAAAAAAGAGAGAATCTGTGGGTTTGTTTGATCCATCAACAATTGCAAGCAGGATCAATTTGTTTCTCTATCTACTCTTCCAACTGTTCAATGTTCCAGCTGTAGGGAGTTCTTTGAATATAAGATATACCAAAGGCTCAGAAGATGTTGAAATATTCTACTTTTCTTTGTAAAGCCTATTCCTAACTAAACTGGCAATATGTTTTTGGTGGTTTCTATATTTCAGGATACCATGGCAAGAAGACCTGCAGATCCAGAGGAAGAACTTCGGTGGATGTCCCAAGAAGTTCGTGGTTATGTCGAAGCAGTTCTCAACAGCCTTGGTGCTAACGTTCCGAAAGTCAGTTTTCTTGACATGGTGCTGTTTTTCTTATGCTTGCTGAGACAGTGCCATTGCTTTTCATTTCACTAGCTTCTTATGTTGCTGAGCAGGCGGTTGTACTTTGCCAAGTAGAGAAAGCCAAAGAGGACATGCTCAATCAATTATACAGTTCGATCAGGTTAGCTTGAACATCACATTGATTGTTTCTGTTTTTGGTGAATCATTTTTTTTTTCTTTTGAATATTTCATAGTATACTAGCGTTCCTTACTAAATGGTGCATATGGAAGGTACTCTAAGCATTCCATTTCAGAATGGTGGTTTGTCTAACCACTGCAAATAGCATCTGTTGCATCTGACCATCTATTGCTGGAAATGGTTCCCTATAATGATAATGTTTAATAGAATATTGCATTGACCACATTCATTTTGTTCTGTTCTGTAGCTACAGTTTCCAATTCTACAGCACTAATATGCTTCATATGTAACCTTTTTACAAAATTCTAATGTCATTAATGAAGGGTTATTCTTGAATGATTGGCCATCTTTTCTTGTTTTCACTGGATTGTAGTTCTCAAAGCACAGCAAGAATTGAAGAACTGCTTCTAGAGGATCATAATGTAAAACGTAAGAGGGAAAAATGCCAGAAACAGGCCTCCCTCCTGTCGAAACTCACCAGACAACTCAGCATTCACGATAATCAAGCATCTGCTGCCTCTAGCTGGTCTGATAGTAGCAGTGCTGCAGGTAATAGCTAGTGTGGGTTTTTAGTTAAAAATGTGCAGTGCATCTTAAAATTCTGAACAGCTTTATGGAGTTGGACTTGTGTGCCATGGCAGTATTATTCTTTTAAGTTGTTTCTGAAGGATTAAGAAAACTAAATTTTTGAAGGACTTTTGTTTCCAGTTGATTTCTCTCTGCTAGTTGCTTATGCTGTGAAGTTTAAGGGAGTTTTCCCTGTGGGAGATGTTCTTTTTTTTTTTTTTCCTTTTTTCCCCCAGTTTAGGGATAAAATATTGTGCCCAGTGCTTCAAAATTTAAATTGCTAACTGGCGGTCTCAAGTGGTTTAAATGCTGAAAGTTTCTCAAATCTTATGTTTCTGGATTTGCGGAATTGTGATGTTTATTGACTGGTAAAAGCCTTGCCAATTGGCATGAAATTCAAATTGGGAATGGAAGAGGGTGCTGGTCTTAATTGTGGTTTAAATGGCTTAAGTTTCTTGAATCTGATAACTTCCAGGCACGGTGCAGTGATTTTAGGAAAGGTAAGCATTTGCAATTGGCATCAAAATTCAAATTGGGAATGGAGAAAACGCTAGCTGCGAACTGAAGTATGGTTTAAATTAGGTTTCTTGAATCTGAATTTTCATGTGTTTTTCTCTGGAAAAGTAAATTTGTGATTTTGGAAATCATTAATTGGTAAAATCCTTCCCATGATCCTTGAAGTACTTTGTGACATGAACCTCTTCCTCTTCCTATTGGATATGTTTTCATAGGAGGCCTCTTGATTGATTCCTGATTGATATATTTGAGTGGCAATTTATTATCAGAGAATTGAATGCAGTGCTTCCTATATTGCACTATTTTCATGGTAATTGAAAAAAGAAGAAAATCAACATCAGCTGTTGATGTTATCCATATCTATATTGTGCAGAAAGCCCAAGAAGTAATGGACCCTCATCTGGTGATGACTGGAGGAGTGCTTTCGATGCGGCCTCCAATGGACACACTGATTCGTCTAGGTTTGGGACGAGCCACAGTCGGCGGAACAGTGACCCTGCTCAAAACGGTGATGCCAGCTCGGCATCTAATCCCGGTGGGCGGCGTACACCAAATCGATTACCACCTGCACCGCCACCATCAGGTTCATCTTACAGATACTAGATGATTGAAGATCATGATGGATAAAAACTCTCAAGGCATTCTTGTCGGGTGGGTGTCTTTCCTCCTGGTGGTTTGAGTATTTAAATTGAATCACATGTCGCTGTATATGCTTCATAGAGGTGAGAATGAGTATTAGGTGGTCATGTATAAAAATTATGCGATTAATATCGGAGCCCGCCCATCCGACTGTCTGTCATCCAGAGCTTCATTAGTTCCTCTCATTGGAAGGATTGGTTCGTTAATTTTTTTTTTTCCTGGTCGGGTTTTTGGGATGGGGGGGGGGGAAGGGGGCGCGGCGGGGCAGGGGGGCGGGGGTTGGGTGGGATAGGTTACAATTTTTGCTCGCAGTGACGTGCTTTTGATGGATTGTATGCCATGTTTTACTGGTGAAGTGCATTATTTGCTTCGGGAGTACAGACCTATTATTCTGAAATATAAGCTTCTTCGTTTCGTTCAAAGTGATGCTAGTGCCTTTTTAATTTTTATCATCTTGACTGACCGAAGTGTATGCTTCTCTACATATGATCTTCAAAGGTGTTCCGCGATGGAACTCGATCCTTTTTTATCTGCACTCGTTGTAGCCTCGAAGTTTGAAGCACGATTTGCATCGTTTTCCATGTCTTCATCTTATTTAGAATTTTGAAAAGGTTGCAATGTTATGGTTGCAAAATTATGTATCGTTGGATGATCCCCTTCCTTTCTCATTAGAATGCACCTCATTTTTTTTTCTGAAAGCTTGAAATACGTATCTCAAGGTTCATCGCTTATATAGATGAATGAAAAATGTTTTTATTGTCCCTAAAAATATTTAAACATAAGTTGTTATGAATAAAAAAATATCTTTAATTAATTAATTATTAAAAATAAAAGGGTAAATATCACAAAAAAATCCTAAATTATGATCATTGTAATAATTTTATCATGAATTTTTTTGTCACAAAAAATCTCAAATTATGTCACTTATAACAATTTTATTTTAATTATATCATTTGTGATAATTTTATTTCAAACTTTTTTTATGCTATCAAAAATCTTAAATTATCTTATTTAGGACAAATTTATCCTTAAGTTTTTTTGGTTGAAGGGCATTTTCATCATTTTCTATTTTATTTTTCTTTCTTTTTCTCTTGATGGCGGCCTTGCCAGCGTCGTAGTTGGGCGAGACTCCAACGACCCTCGCTCGACATTAGCAAGGGCGTGGGCGGCCCTCATCGAGTGCTAGTGAGGGTCGCCCTCGCCAAATGTAGCTTGGGTGGCCTCGCCTGATGCCAACAAAGTTCACCTTTGCTAAATTCGGCGAGGGCAATCCTCGCTTAGGTCAGGCAACCCCTCTTGGGTCGGGCAAGGCGAGGGAGGCTCTCACTAGTGAGGCTTGGGCGGCCCTTGCTCGATGTTGCCTGGGTCGGGCAAGGTGAGGGAGGCTCTCACCAGCGAGGCTCAAGCAACCCTTGTTGACATCGAGCAAAGGCCGCCCAAGCCAGATTCGACAAGGGCTACCCTCGCTTGATGTTAGCAACGGCCACCCTTGCTTGATGTTAGCAAGGGCTGCCTTACTAGATCTAGCCACCCACACCTAGGCAGCCCTCACTTGACTCCAACACCAACAAGGGCCACCTCGTTGGCTTTCCTCTATCAAGAAAAAAATAGAAAATAAAAATGATGAAAATGCCCTTCGGTCAAAAGTTTGGAGTAAATTTATCACAAGTGGCATAATTTGAAATTTTTTACAGCACAAAAAAAAGTATCAAATAAAATTGTCATAAGAAGCATAATTTAAGATTTTTGATGATATTTGCTCAAAATAAAAATGATTATTTTTAAAAAGCATTTTTCAAATCACGAAACATAAATATATGATCGATTTCTTTTATCATATTTGAGAACTTCACATTAGAGGTTGCGTTCCTTTGTTGGCAACAATTTGTTCCAATGGATTGAGCGACCACCATACAATGAGGCAAACCTTTTTTTCCAAGACAAATAAAGGCCATCATATTGATGAAATGGCCGATGGCCAGCCTTGCGCAATTGGAGAACTATGGAAGCCTGGCTAACAATGGATGATACATGTTTTCATTGATGATGTCATGCCTCTTAAAGATCATCAGGAGCTTCAAGATCAAGATAGGACCCTTGACAGCAAAATCACACTGAGCGGGCCAGATCGGAAAACCCCCAGGCATTGTTTCTATATCGAATCTTTACTTGAATGAGATGGTCAACTAATGGATCTGTACATTAGAAACGATTGGAAGCGTTTGCAAAGCAATAAATCTTTCCTTCATCAAGATGTACATACTACAAACCATACATGCTTGACTTCCTCCTGCATGTGTCTACTGTATGCCTTCTTTAAAGGGTCCGGAATCACTGATCAGATCCATCACAAGTTTCACCTGCAGATATGGAAATGTTCCGATTATGCCAACAAGAAATTTCAGATCATAATTGGTTTATTGTTACTGCTATACAGGAAGAATAACTCTTTTTAGAAAAGCAAAACCAAGGTTCTACAACATGATGTCTAACTTGACTGCTGTGACCTTCCTTATATCTACTTTGTTAAAATCCATTAAAGAGAGAAGTCTGGTGGAACAGATAAAGAAAATGACAAGGTAAGCACTCAGCATCAACTGTGATCATCTACGACAAAATTCATCTAATACTACCTTCTTTGACTGCATTACTAGTCTAACCACACAAGAAACATATGAAGTGAAAAATGTTCTTGCATTCACAGCATATGAGAAGGATCGAATGTTCACCGCACCCGTGCTATTAGTAGAGTTGCTCTAGCTTGATAACTCTTTAGTAGTGTACCTGAGTTGCCTCACGCACTACAAATTCCTCTATGGCCTTGCTGAAGTCTTCATTTGAAAGGTAGTGGCAGCTGTAAGTGGGTACAGGCATATAACCCCGCTGAATTTTGTGCTCACCCTGAGCCCCTGCCTCCACTGTTTGCAAATTAAGCTCTATAGCAGCTTCCATTGCCTGTTATATAAGTAAAAGAGATTAGTTATATTGTCCAAGCATGACAAGTGCATGCCTCCATATCACATAAATTATTATCCTCCCATAACAAATCTGCTTTACGCTAAAATTAATCGATTACCACTTCCTCTTTCCTCTTCATTTGTTTTTGTAAATCACTGCAAATTCCTTGATGGAAATTTTCATTAGCATATGAGGACTATTATAATGCAGAGAAAAGCTTTGTCAGCTTCTGGAATGACATTTCTAAATATGCACATGCCTTTACAGCAGCACTCTTGCATAAAGTCCTCATTCAGAGAAAAAGAAGATAATTGATCATGGGAGTAGGCCTGAACAATGACATTTATCTAATCTGCTGTATCTGTCACATAGAACTACGTGCTACCTTTTTCCTACAACAAAATAGGTCCTCAATTCTTCAAAGAGCAATATTATAGACAAGCAGATTCCAAATCTGAATGAATGATATTTACTACATGATTTCAAATTGAAGACCTAGCCCTTGTGAAAAGCATATTCACACATTCTAGTATTCCTACTTAGGAAAATTTACATTATTCTAGAGAATTGGCTGCCACTTCAAATTGTCAATCTCTTCCTCTATCTAGTTTGCACTTATATTTGATATCTTGCTCATGCTTTTACTATACTGAAGTTTCAAGGTACACGTGATGCAATTAAGTTAAATGAATCTCACTTATCTTTGATTATTTGCACTCATATTGGTTATTTCCTCTTATTTGATTCACACCCAAGAAAGAATTCCCATATCAAGTGTATATCACACTCACAGGAGTTTTGCCTGTTTTGCATGTTAAATAGACCCAAACCTGGTAATAACAAGCTTCAAAATGTAAGCTGGGATAATAAGCTCTGGGATGACAGCCCCAGAGGCGTCCATATATAGTATCTCCGCCTATAAGATTAAGGGCTCCTGCAACAAGTTCATCCCCTTCTTCAGCTACAACCAGTAACACTTGATCTCCCATTTTTGATCCCATGTCATGAAAAAACTCTCTTGTCAAATAAGGGCTGCCCCACCTAAATAAACATAAGCAACAAGACATAATTTACTTAAGCTTCCCATATCGTATAAAGATGTCTTTGAACACACACAAGAAGCAGGCAAAACAATCGACAATACTAAATTTTCTGCTAAGGAAAGAAAAAAGCTGTCACTGGACCCATACTTGTTATCGGTGGTGTTCCTGTAGAACGTATAGAAAGAATCCCAGTGCTTAGCCTGCACACATAATCAAAACCAAGAAGCTCTAGTTCTCCATGTTTCACAAAATGACGTATTAATTCAGGAGTAAGTTGTAACAGAAGAGGAGTCACGTATGGATGATTACAGTAGTACTTGGGATTTGCAACATGGTATAGTTATATATACTTTTCTGTAGACACAAAGTAACCAGTCTTTCGCTTTACCAGTTAATCAACTAGTCTCTATTCACACTGATATCAAACTGAACCAGCTGAGTTACATATGCAGCATGGAAACTTATTGAACCTCACATAATTTAGGCAGGATGGGCTTAAAATCTTCCCCGAGACAGTTTTGCCAGAATACTTGTACTCATTACCTTTATTTCATTCCCTCGAAGCCGTTTCATCGTCAAGTTTTGGGCAGAAATCTGCAGAAAGGATTCAGCCCAATGAGTAAGAGCTTGTGTGCCCAAAATGAAGCAAACAATGTCAAATCTGGCACCATAAAACCATAAGATGCAACAGATAAAATGCAAACTGCTTTTTGATAAAATACCATAGTACACCAAAAAATGAATTCTGATAATTAAAGGGGAATTTGATTTTCTGTCTGTGCTACTGCCAAAATTGATTTCAACAGGCAAAAAAGAAGTCGGTACTACATGAAAGTTCGTATTTGTTTTATTTTCCTAATTAGTATAGGTACAAATACAGTTAGTACACAACCATTGATATGTTGAATTAAACATTTGTAGAATGCAACAGTGATAGGCATTTGAAAAGATCAGTTCATATAATACTTCCCCATAACTCATGTCATAATAAATAATGACCAACTGTTCATATTTTTGAAGCATCTTCAGCAATTAGTTAGTTTTCCAGTTGTCCTAGAAGCTTTAGTTCCAGTATAACACTTTACTTCAGCAGAATGAATTTCAGCAAATGCATTAGGTCAGTCAGCATTATATCCAAAATTGGGCATGCAATCCCTATTGAGCATCAGTCTTAGAGTATTAGTAAAAAGTTCTATGAGTATTTACTGAAGATTGCAGTAGTATATGCAGTTCATAATAACTACTTCTTTCATTTCCCAGTGACAAGCATCAACACAATTTACTAAAAGATTCATCCAATTTTCAAGCATGCATTTAAGGAATAAAGAACTCAGAGCAAGATTGACAAGAATTTCTAGGCGGGAGTACCTTCCCAAAAAAAAAGAAATAAAATAATATTAGGAGAAACAAACCTTCTTGCGCTCCTGACGTATATTTTTCCTTTTGTTCTGCTTCATGTCCATCAAAAAGTCGTCAAAACTGTGGCACAGACAGTGAAACTTGAAGCATGTACCTTTTGCATGCAAGATAAACACAAGAAACGTAAAAAGATCAAAAGTTGGCAATCCAAGTTGATTTAAGACACAACTCATTTAGAGAAGTAATGCTGCAATCATAAGCTAATTGGCAGGACATTTGCGAAGGAAATTGATGCGCACACAATATCAAATGGCAAAAATTGACAGCAGCATCATGTCCAAGTAGACTTTTAATCGAACACTGCATTTTACCTAGATGACTTTGGTGAAGCATTTATGGGCAATTACTCCCCTTGACATGCTATCTAGATCAAATAAAGAACACTCCATTCAACTCCCAAATACTTTTGACCCTCACAGACAGTCAAGAAAAGGGGGTCAAAGGTGTACAATAGCTATGATTTATTTGAGTGAACTAATACAGGCTCATTGATAGGATTTGATCATGCTTCTTTCTAAACTGCTAGTTTCGCTAATTCTGAAGAAGTATTTCAACCTATATGCCACTTTTAAAATGATGATACTGCAAGGGAAGTCTTATGAAATTCCAAATACTTAGTCGAATAATAACTTAAAAAGTTACTTTGACTGAGACACTGGAAATATCACAGACACTCTTATATTCATTAGCATTGAGTCTCATGTTTCAGCACTTGTATGCTAGTGTTTTACTTTTATAAATATAGATAAAAGATGTGCCTTTGTTACCCTACTCTATTATGACAGAATATATAATTAAATACTTATCTTGACCATTAAGAAAATAAGCACATTGCTGAAGGTTTGTCACCATGTTATATGAGTATTAATTCAGATGGCTTTGGCTGGCACCCTCAAGGAGCTCAATCATTATAGTCTACAAAAATATTCATTGCATTTAACAGGACAGATAGTGCTCCCAAGGTTTTGTTAAATCCTAAAATTGCCCTTTAGAACCTTTCCTGCATGTACTGATACACTTCAGATGAAGATGAGTCTCCTGGGTTGTTTTACTACCGAAGGGGAGAGTGAAGAAGGAAAAAACCAAAAGTTGACATCAATGTATTTAGCAGGAGTAACATTAGACATAACTGTAATTTCAGCACTCATTTTGCCACTCACCATGTATAGTTTCGATTTCTCCAATGGTACTGCATTCCTAACCTCTGTAGAAAACCCTTTTCCTTGAGGTTGTGCCATTCATTCTCAGAAGAAAATGTGATGTGGATTGATGAAACCTGGGACTGTTGTCAAGGATATACAGCAAATTCAGAACCACTGCTAATCGAAACATCAGATTCACAGTTGAGGAATTTCCAACTTTAAGTAAGCCATAGCTAGCCACAACTTCCCCACATGTTTGGCAAATAACTAAGTCATTTCTCGTATTCCATGAGACCATACATATAGAGATGAGCCCTAGAAACATTTTAATTCTAGTGCAACTCCAGCCAAGGGAAAAGGTCCAAATACTTGATGGAGTACAAAGAATGTCAAATGGTGAAAGGAAAGTATAATAAAAGTTTGGCCATTACATGGATGCAACATCATATTCACTATGGACAATCACGCATCTGTTATCACATACCTTAGCAACCAGATTCTTTAGGATGTCTACTACAATGTCAAAAACTTGATCCTTATATAAGGAATCACGAAGTAGAATCCGAGGACCAGTTACAGGGGTAAAAGGCACACAACACTGGTACTTTGGATAGTATCTTGAACCATAACTGTAGTAAGCGTCCGCCCAAGAATGGTCGAAAACAAATTCACCGTAGGAGTGACTGCACATCAACATGAAAAATGAAATGTAATTACAGCCAAAAAGCTCATTGAAGATTCTGAAAATTGCCCAATTTATAACTATTAACGAGGAGCACACAAGGACCTATTTACTTGATGTTTGTAGAGAAAATAAACGTAATTCTGAGAACAGCGAAGAGGAAAAACCTTTTAAGATAAAGCGGAACAACACCTACAACAGTCCCAGAGTCATCCTTTGCAACAATATGCCGTGGCATCCATCCTGTTTCCTAAAAGCGATCAAATAGATCAACAGAGTACTGAGGAGAAGCTGTTCAGCTTAGTAGCCTACTGAGACTCAAAGAACTCTGTCTAGAAACAATAAGAAGGGCAACCAAATCCAAAGGTCCTGAGATGGTACCAATTCAATTATAAGAATAATTAGCTAGGAAGACATTAAAACACACACAGCTTAATGGTCCCTCGTTGTTCAAAAAGATACTTTCTGGGATCTACCAGATGTAAAAGGAACTTCTTTTTTATGATCTGTCAGAGCATCCAATAGAGAGTCATCTCTTTCAAGACAGAAACCTATTGGAACTATAAACTGTTGGATGTAAAAGCATCAGGGACACCCCACAAGTAGTGTGCAACCAACTTATCAGGAAAAGCTTATGCATGAAGGAAACAAGAATAATTATTCCGAGGACTGCAACATCAATGAAGCAAATACCAATCATCCAATCCTTCTTTCCCAAGAAAAAAAAAATAGCAGTAGAAATTACAGACGGAAAAATTATGTCGATGAACAACAATTTCTACCCCTTCAAACAGAAGGCAAATCCTCACCTTCACAGCAGAGTTAGACTCCTCCAAACTCGAAAGGAACCCATGCGAAAGAAATGGGTTATATTTCTCAGGGCCAGTAGCATCAAGAGCACATGCATCCCAATCATTTGCCGAAACCTCAGAGATGGAAGAAACAATCGACAGCGATATCTGCTTAGGTCTCGACTTTGTGGCCGAAACATCCTGCACGACAGAAAACAAACCTATTCATTTTGTATATCTCGGAAACAGAACTATCGCCAATGTGCACCACCATAGTAGAACATACCTCGGCGTCCGGTGCTGTCAAAGTATAATCACCGAGGGAGAGATCAGCAGTTTCTCGAGGCTCCAGAGACTTCTTGGACCTCCAGAACAGCGCACGGATTCCGGAGGCTCGGGACGACCTCCCAGCACACGGTCCGGATTGGGTCTTCTTCCCCTACGCGAAAATGGAGAGCATTAAGCATGCCGCAGAGTACCCACTTCGGCGAAAGCAGAACAAAAGGAAGGAATCATCAAAACTTAGCAAAGCCAAAGCTCGAGAAACCAAGAATCGCATCCTGAGAGAGAGAGAGAGAGAGACTGACGGCGAGAGGATGAAGAGGAGGAGGGAAGCGACCGAGGAACGGAGACGGGTTGCGGTTGCAGAGGCTCGCCGCCACGGCCATCCTCTTCCACCGTCGCCAACCACCAGCGTCCGGCGACCACACTCTCTCTCTCGGAGTCAGTACCCCCAGCTGAAAACTGAAAGCCAAGCAAAGGATCCAGGGTAAGCCACGTGGCAACTTCCCCTACCGTAATACCATATGCTGTCTCCAGACGAAACACGGCCGTTTATTTTCGTGCATTAATAAAATCTCTGAGAAAACGCATTTTTTATTCATATTGAAAATTTTCATTTTCTTTTTGTTGACATAAAAGAAAAAGCGTTGTTGAAAGACAAAGAGTTAATGCCACGGATTATTTGCTTTTTTTATTTTATCCATTGATATTATGTATGAATAAAATCTCAATTTTCGATATTCATCCCACATTTACCTTTATAGCTTCATATTTATAATTGGCTCTAATTAAACGAAATAATTGAGAGGCGACATGGATCTTAACCATATTGATATCACATTTACGATCGAAAAATCTTGATTATACTGTAAAAAAAAATACCATTATAAGGGGAAGAGGGGATAGTTGAGGATAAAACAACACACGAGAAAGTTAACATTCCGATTATTGTCGAATTTTTAAATAACCATTAACCATTCTAGCTTGGCTATAAAGGGAAAAAAAAGTTCCAAACTTGTAAACACCCATTTTACCCGTTTGATTTAGTAACTATTGATCTTTTTCTTTGTTATGGGTGTAGCGCGGAGGAAGCTTTTGAATTTAATATTTCATTCTCAATATCTAAACTTGTTGTTTGCAGTAATGTATTGCGGTAGCAAAAGATGATATGTTCTACTAAAGGCACACGACCCAGTCAAGACCTATCTTTAAGCTATTATCTATTTTTTTCGATTTTTTAAATTCCAAAAGTAGGGGCTCGGGCTGGGCCCTGGACCTTTGGGCCTGGTCGAATATGGATTGATGTGGTGGTCCCAGTTCTGGGCAGCAATTGAAAATGGGCTCACTAAATAAGCCTCGTTAAAAAAATATCACAAGCCCAGTTTTAAATTTGAACACACAAAGCCCATTACTCATGGTGACTACGGTAGCCCACTTTCTATTCTAACTGCACCAAAGTCCATCTTTAAGCCCAATGTCTAACCATAAGCCCAGTCTAACCCCGTTCTATCATTTTTTTCTTTTTCCAGTTTTCCACTGTTCTTATATTTATTTATCATGATTTCTTTTCCAAGGTCTTACGTTTCTTCTCTCAATGCTTCATCGTGATTTAAAACGGTAAAATCATTAATAAAAGCTTCACCTAAAATCAAAAGTCCCACTGTATTCTTCTTCAAACGGTTTCAACCAAAACTTCTCAGGTAGTATTATGCATTAACAAAGCAATTAATCTATATCAAACATATTCTCAAACTAGACAAAATCATGAACTATTTCAAAAACATGACATGTATGCATTGAGACTATTAAGATGTGGTCATGACATTGAAACAGTTTATCATCTAAACTCAATATTAGAACAACAACTTCATCACAAATCATTAAAGGGAAGATTCAAATTAACTCATTTTTTTTGAGCAGCATGAACATATGCCAGTTTTGGGTATCACCAAAACGGGGGAGAGGAGCAATGAAATCACTTGATCACATAGTGAGAAGAAGCTACACTTAACAATTGAATCAAGATAAATGTAAATGGCATCAATGGAACTTCTCCAGGACTCCCAGAAAATGCAATTCGATGATGATATTACCTGAGTCAAAGTAAGACGGATGACTCTTGCTTGACAAGGCCGGAGAGAGTAAGCCCAAACAAAGTTAAAGCGACGAGCATGAAGCAACAGTAAGACAAATGTAGCCAGAAGTAGCATTTAATCGGGAAATATATATATATATATATATTATATAATATATTTCATAGTTTTAATGTCTGTTGATTTCCACCTTCCTTTTGCCCCCTGGAGAAGGTCCGATTTCCAGCGAAGTGTCGTTCTCGGGACATAGACGGAATTCGCATGGCGGAGCCGATCTCCATAGACGACGGAGGCGGAGGCGGAGGCGGAGGAGACGCGGCGGCGACTCGCGGCGAGCAGACACAGCCGGCCATGGGGGGCTCGGGGTCCGTGAACCGGAAGGAGAAGAGGAAGGCGGCGAAGAAGATGAAGCGGAAGCAACTGAGGAAGGAGGCCGCGGCGAAGGAACGGGAGGAGGAGGAGGCGAGGCTGAACGACCCGGAGGAGCGGAGGAGGGCGGAGCTGATGGAGAAGGAGGAGGAGGAGAGGAGGGAGAGGGAGAGGAAGGAGTTCGAGGAGCGGGAGAGGGCCTGGATCGAGGCGATGGAGAGGAAGAGGAAGGAGGAGGAGGAGGAGCAGGAGGAGCAGGAGCGAGCGAGGGCTCTAGAGGAGTCGCAGAGGCAGCAGGTTCGCTCGGATTTTAGTGTTTTTTTTCTTGTGGGTTTTTGGGTTCGTGTGTACTCGCTGAATTCGTGATTATTTCCTGAGGTGTCGTGTAAATGCGTGCTACATCGAACTGTTCGATGCTCTGCACTTCGTTAGAATGTGGAACCATCATTCAGCTGTTTGGTGTTGGATTCTGATACGTTCGCGGAGCAATCGTAGTCGCTGGACAGTGTTTTTGTTGATTATTGAGAATGATCAAGTACAGAAGATAATACTGGCATCCTTTTGTAAATGGTCGATTAGCAGATCGAGAAGGAGGAGCATAACCGGGACGATGGTGATGGAGATGATTGGGAATACGTGGAAGAGGAAGGGCCTGCTGAGATCATCTGGCAAGGGAACGAAATAATAGTCAAGAAGAAAACCATCAGGGTTCCGAAGAAGGGTTTGGACCCTCAAATGTCGAAAGAGGTAACTCAGAAGCCAGTACCTGTTTGTGTGTTAGAGAACTTGGCATACATGGCTTCCTAGCTTTCATTTCTCATTGTGTTGCTTTGTAGTTTGAATTTTCAACTTAACGTCTGTATTTTGCTGCCAGGATGCTGATAGGCCGACCTCGAATCCTCTCCCACCACAGTCCGAAGCATATTTAGACTACAAGAATGCATCCACTTTATCAGCTCAACAGGTGTTGGAAAACGTTGCTCTCCAAGTGCCTAATTTTGGGACTGAGCAGGTAGCTTATTATGATGGTCATCATATGTCTTGTTATGCTTTTCTGGACTAATCTGTTGACTTTTTTCTCGTCGTGCTCTATTTTTTGCTTGTGGCAGGATAAAGCTCATTGTCCTTTCCATCTGAAGACTGGAGCTTGTCGGTTTGGTCAGCGGTGCAGCAGAGTCCACTTCTATCCTGATAAATCATGCACACTGCTAATTAAGAACATGTATAATGGTCCTGGCCTTGCATGGGAGCAAGATGAGGGGCTTGAGGTCGGTTAATGATGCCTTCATCCGGTTCATGTATCCTGACAATTCTTATAGTTAGCAAAATGAAAGATCCTCTATCTACACTTACCTAGATAGTACTCTCTCCTATCTCTTGTTTTATTTCAGTCTCCTTAATGACACATTCTTGCTTCTTGAATTTAGTATCTTTGTGTCATTGTAGCTGCACTTTGATGCATTTTTGTTGATCATTGTCAGATGCATACTTTAACGCAATTTCTGATAAAATGATTCTCCTTTTTCTGGGTTTCTGTAAAATCATTTTTTTAAGGATTGCTCCACCAGTTAGTCATTATCAACCTAGAGTAACCTATATGCCGACATATCAATTAGAAGATTGATCTTGCAGCCTCAATACCGTGTGACTCATCTTTAGCAATTAGTGAACTGGTCGGGTGCAGTGGAATATTTTGATAGTTGGAACATTTGTTTCAATTAGTGAATACCATGGCTTGTTCTGTTGTTCAAACTGAATTTATTGATTGGCTACAATTTTCTCATTGTCTTTTTGGTACATGGAGATCTAGTTTCAATTAAGGCTTTTCTATTTCGTTGCTCCTTAACGCTTCAGTAGTTTTTATGCGGATGCAATGGATGCTGGAATTGTTCTTCTGATAAGAGCTGTTGCTGCTAAGGTGTCAACTTGCAGACAGCTATACCTTCTTATGCATGGTTTTGCAGCTGACTTGTTCTGTTCTTTGAGATAGGTGTGTTGGAAGAAAGAAGGGGGCTTATTGATTGGTTATTTTGGTCTTTTGAGAAAAAAAAATGGAATCTAAATAATGAATCAACACTAAAGTATGGTGACTAGGTTGTCCTACTTTTTCTTAATCTTTTACTTGTAGGGTTTATCTTTTATTCCTGGATGGCTGATTGTTTCTTAGTTTTCAAACATCATGCTGGCATTGGGATTTTCTAGTTTGTCACACGATGGTGTTAGATGCTTGGACGACGTTTTCTCTATATAATTTTTTAAGGTGATAAATACCAGTACAGCTGTTTAAAAGTCATGTTGTGAAGAGCCTCTGTAGAAGTCATATACAATGTCTGAATACTTCTTTATTACTCTAAGTATTGGCTTTCTCCCATTGTGTAAATTCCCATGCATTTTCTGATTCCTGAGAGTAATTCCTGAGAGTAATGCTTGAAAAGAATACAATGTCTGAATTCCCAGGTTATATTTTTCTGTAATAGAATGACTGATACCGGCATGAGTTTTACCAGACGCCAAGCAGTTAGGGTGTCTGAAGTTACCAGGCTTTGTTTGAAGTGATTATTCTTGTTACCCTATTAATACCCTTAGAACGCTCTTCAATCATTACCCTTTAAACATCAATCCAAGAAATATACAATAGACAGGAATGTGGCTTTCAAGGACCACGTTTTCCCTATCCTACTTCTTGCTGATCCTTCAAAATCTTTTTGAAGTGTCAGAGAATCGGAAACTGAGGACTTGTAATTTTGCTCATAAGTGCAAATCCAAGCAGAGTATCTAAAGGTTCCACTATTTGTCATATAGGCAATCCACTCTTCCTCCAGTTGACCTTGAGGCTTACAACTACTTGTACTATCATTAACGTATCTCTTAGGATGACCTAGCCAATTATAAATTACCTGTTTTTACTCTTTTCAGTACACAGACGAAGAGGTTGAACATGCATTTGAGGAGTTTTACGAGGATGTTCATACAGAATTCTTGAAGTTTGGAGAAATTGTGAATTTTAAGGTAAATAAATCCATTCACTGCTGTTACTTTTTCAATTTGCGGGTCTTGATATTGGCTTTTTATCAAGGTGTTTATAAACTTTGAGCGTGGTTAATCCATTTTGTATAGTCTCTGGTTTTCAATGGGTTTTTCTGCATTTCTCTTTCAAGCTTTTTGAATTGTAGATTCTTCCCGTGGGAGCCTGGATCTTGGTGTTGTCTATGTTTCTATGCAATCTTAGATTCACAAATCTAATTCTTATCTCAGGTTTGTAAAAATGGTTCATTCCATTTGAGGGGAAATGTTTATGTACATTACAAGTCCATGGATTCGGCTGTGCTGGCTTACAATTCTATTAATGGCCGATTCTTTGCTGGCAAACAGGTATTTCATTCCCTAGTTGGACGTGTCTAATATAGTAATCAAGCAAGAAGGGAAGGGAAAAAAATCCAGTTCCATCCTAAATTCCTCTGAATCTGGATTTAATTGTGATGTTAACATTTAACAAGGATTTATGGTTTTTGACTATTTTGTATGAAAGCTCTAGTAGTCTCTGCAGTTGGTGTGAATAGTAACTTTAGTAATCTCGATGTGCTGTTGTGTTCCCATGACTATCCTCTTGACCATTTCATCTATTTCTTGAGTAGGGTTAATTGAATTAAATGTTCACTTTGAGCAGGTAAAATGTGAATTTGTCAATATTACAAGGTGGAGAGTTGCCATCTGTGGGGATTATATGAAGTCAAGGTTCAAGGTATGGCAATTCTTTCATTTTTTTTGTTGCTGTCATGTTTTCCATTTATTATATTTTTCTGGTATGTCAATGATTATTATTAATTACCAATTCTTAATTAGTTTTCTATCTTTGATACTTGACAGACATGTTCCCATGGAACTGCTTGCAATTTTATTCACTGTTTCCGCAATCCAGGTGGTGATTATGAATGGGCTGACTGGGATAAATCACCTCCTAAGTACTGGGTCAGTAAGATGGCTGCCTTATTTGGTTATTCTCAGGAAAACTATCAAGAGGAGGAGAAAATACCAGTAAATGTGGGTCGACGGAGAAACTCTAGCAAGAACATCAGCTTTGATTCAAAGAGGTTTGTTTTCTCTTGGCTGTATGTGCGGTAATACATTAGAAAACCCTTTCTAAGAAAAGTGGTTATTTTACTAACCAAAAAATCAAAAACTCAAAACCTTTAACGATCTGTTATTTTCATCAACAAAGTTAGACTGTAGACTCTCAAATGCCTCAAATTTCTCTCACTCTAAATGAGCCACTCTTTAACCATACTTAAAGTTGCAAGAATACTAAAATCTCCAGAGGTATAACTTGCTACAAGTATTCCTGTAACAAAATGTTTTCATGAACATCTCCAGATCATGTGAATTTGTATTGATTCCTGCACTAAATCCCTCATAAGTAAATAATGGACGGAGGAAGATAGGTCCTTTGTTCTTTTGTGGGTTTACATATTTTTCTCACAAATCTTGGGTGTTGATAATTTACGTGAGTGATGAACCTTTTAGACAAAGGCTAGTACATGAGCATGATAGCTGAGATTTCCATGGTTTGGAAATACTACATGTTATAGACACTATTGGTCATTAAACCTTTAGGATTTAGGAAATTGAGACACGAGTAAGTGCAAGAGGACAATGCGAATATGTTAGTTCAGGCAAACAGGAGCAATCTCAACACCTCTGTGGCATAACGGATGTTCATTACAGAGTTATAGTAATTCAGCTGTTTAGCGAAGCATGTGTATTCGAGCAACTGAAATCCAACAAAGTGGCATTTTTCACTACTTTTCCACTATTATTAGGAGTCTGAGACACGTGTACTTTTTTCCCGCCTGATTCCATGTTGTCTAGTTGTCAGATATCCTTTGACATCTTAGGCCTTTTTTTTTTTTTTTAACTCACAGCTGCTTAAGAATTAAATTGATTGTAAAAGCTGCCAAAGCTTCATATGAAGATACATGAAAGATAAAACAGATAATCATACAGGAAGATTTCAGGGAAGAGCTTCAGAACAGATGTGATCTCCACTATAATTATGATTGAAATGAATGGACCCATATTGTTCCTCGTGCTAGCTAGCTTCAGTTTAGTACTTAATCTGGTTGTGATTTCTTATCTTCATCTTGTGATGAATGGTTGGTGGTCTTTTCATTTTTTGACTCTATGGCATCTATAGTCTATAAAGTTGCAACTCCATCTGATTTTCCTTATCATTGGTAGGGGTCACACAAGGAGATCTAGATCAAGGGAGAAGGATTATTTGAGTTCTGTAAGATCTGAAGAGAGCCATAATGAGAAAAATGGCATTCGAAATGCAACACATCAGGAGCGTGATGAAGAGCAGATGAAGTATAATGACGAGAAAGGAAAGATGAACCTCAAGAACCGTCATCGTAGCCATAGAAGAACCCCTCGAGATGAGGATGGTCATCGACTAGCAGTTGACACAGATGAGGAAAGGTGGCATGGCGATGTGAGGAAAAGCTCAAGACATCGGAACGATTCAGTTTCTCCGGATGAAAATGGGGACATTAAGAGGACAAGGTATTGTGTTGAATCTGACGGGAGTAAATCAGACATGGATGAGTATGAGGAAGTGCGTTGTGCCCGTTCTAGAAGACATTTTAAAAGGCACAAGACAATAGAGCATGTGGACAGATCAGAAAAAACCCACGACACTGATTTCCCCTTACACCATTCCAGCAGGGACAGACATGATGGTTACAGCAAGCATAGAAGCTCACAACGTAGAAAGAGATCTAGATCCAGCGATAATGATTCAATGTCCTACAATAATCAGGACCGTTGGGATCCGGAAAAATACAGACTGGAGGATTCAGAATGGTAGTTAGGCGAAGTAGATGTGCTGGAGTGGCTGAATCTTGTGATGGTGATTTAGATTACCATGATCCCAGATAAATTGAACAAGGGTTTTCTCTGTAATCGTCTTCTGAGAAGAGGCACGCTCCCTAGAAAGAAAAACTGTTGACAGCCATTTTGCCATGTGAATAATCTTGGGAAATTTTGTGGGGAGACTTGTTGATGAAGGAAAGATCGAGGGACAGAAGTCAATCAAGCCATGGGGAAACGCTCACTTTGCATCTGATTTCTCTGTAATAGTCTCCACTGATGTACAGATTCTTGGGAACAGTGTCCCACCTGCCTGACCTTTTGCTGGAAAGCCCCATGAAAGTACAACAGCTGAAGAGTTGGAGCGAGCCTTGCATTGTCTTTAACTTCTGGTGCAAGTGTGCCAGTCTTGTTGATCGCACTATTTGTCAAATAAAGAAGCCGAGTTGAACAACCGCTTCATAGCAAATGCTGGTGAGGGCCTCTCGAGAGAATAGTGGCAGGATTGTTAATATCTGTTTTTGAGAAAGAATGCACAAAGTTCCATTGAGTTCATGACAAATTATCATTTGCCCCTGTGATTATATTCAGGTGAAGCATTTGGATTCTGTGTGCATGAATTTGATTGCGAGACAGTAATGGGATGGAATGAACTGATCATCAATTCTTAGCTACTGAGTCATGTTGGATCAGCGTGATTTGATCGCTAAGATCTGCATGGGATCAATACTATAATTATTTCAATTATGGAGGAATGATTCAAATTTTTCGATGTTATGTTGGGGCTTTCCTATGCCACACGCCTGAAAGGGGGATGGAGACCAAAGTCACTTCTTTAAACCATGTCTACACATATAGGAAAAAATTGCGAGAGAGATGGAGAGAGAGAAGTTGAGGTTCGATGGAAATCATGTGCAGTGCAAACGTAAATGTACTAAATGAGGTAACATTTCATTCTATCAAGTTTCTATTCCATGGATTAAGACATACCAAGAAAATTTGCTCTGCACATAGTGTTTCTCTAAAATCTCTTAAAAGCAGCATGCCGTTTGTTTAAAGAAAAATTGTTTTGAGGAAATGATCGTTCAACTTTATGTTATTTGGATGATGAAAGATTAATAAATACACCGAAGATGTTTTCCATAGATAGAAATAAATACACCGAAAACGTTTTCCATAGATAGAAAATAACAAGCTTAAATTGGAGGAAAATGATTTCCCTTTACGATGAAAATGAAATTACTTATCCTAGATCAAACAAATGAATTTTGACCACTTTCTTTGGAAAATATTTTCTTTTAATGTAAAGCTTTTAGTGAAGTAAACACATCCTTAGATTTCATAAGTAACAACCTAGAACTCCTTGAAGAAATATTCCCTCAAACAAATGGAAAGTTAGTAGAGCAGAGTAGGACGTATGGAAAGATTATGATAAAATATTAAATTATTAAATTAGGCCTTAACCTAACAATTTAAGATTTTAGAAAAGTTGTGCGTGATCTCATAAAATCTTACATGTTAGTGTCACGGAGCAGAGGTTTCCGTGGTCAATGGGGCGTTTGTGATCGTAGAAAAACGACCAAAACGCCCCTTGAAGGATCCAAGCACTTTCGGAACATTCTTAAGGATGGGATTTTCTTGAGTCTCCTAGAATATTCCCAGAATATTCTTAGAATAATCCTAAGGGCAGAAGATACGGTAATTAAGGTAGTTGGGGAGATACGATCTTATTCGCCGAATCGAAACTTTATCAATGGTGGTAATATGAGGGCCTCAAGTATAAGAAGAGGTGTCATCCCCTTCATTTGTATCCATCCAACCATTAACAATTTAAGCTCATTTTTTTCGTTTAAAGTTTCTCTCTTTAGTTTCTTTCTCTGCGATCTAGGTGAGTGAGTGATCGATTGATCTGAAGAAGGCTTGCCTTAGGCCCAATGATCTGAGTGATCCGATTCAAACTTAAATAAGGAAATATATACACCTCGAAACTTGTCCTTTTCCTCTAAAAATAATTATTCAAACTTAAATTCTTCGGATCGGCTTAGGCCCGACGATCTGAGCGATCCGATTCAAACTTAAATAAGGAAATATATACATATTACAGTTATGTCAAGAAGTCTGACCTAACTCTGCACATTTATTAATTGTGCGATGGTCTTGAAATTCAATCATGACTATATAATTTAATGGGTCGAACAATAAAAAACATGCTTGATATATTAATTCTCATATTTAAAATATATGTACAAGTCTAATTGTATTTAAACAAAATGGCGTCTAATCCGTACAAGTTAGATGTTTCTAAGCATATCATATATGGATTAAAAGGACCAATCTGCACATAATTAGGTTTGTTATTCGTGCATAAGAGTCACGTGCATTGCATGCTTTGACTAAAAGTATAGACGATGTTCATGGCAGAAATAATTTGTAAGTTCGAAGGAATGTTCCTAATAGCTAGAATACAATGTGGAGAGGGTTTAAAACCGTTTGGGGTGGAGTTGAGGAGTAGAATGAATGAATTTTATAATTTATGGTTCAGTGTGTAATAGTGAGAATTCCGGGGGCTAAAGTGAAATTAAATAGAAAAAAAAACGGGATTACGTATACGAATAGCTGAAGACGGTGCGTTTTAATCAGCGTGCTCAGACTCCTCTCGTAGCACTCTCTCGCTCGCGTTCCCGCCGCTGAGCCTCCATTGCCGCCGCCGTCGCCGGGTAGGCTGTCGTCGACCACCGTCGCGTCTCCACGCTTCTCCAGAAACGTCCAAGTTAGCTTCTTTCGTGGCGTCTCCGAAAGCAGAGAGAAGAAGCAGCCTCAAGCACCGCACCTCGTCCCTCCGCTGTTTGCTTCTTGGAGGGTTTTGGGTTCGAGTCAAGTTGGATTCTTCGAAGCGCGAATGGGGTCGCTGAAGAGGAAATCGATTGGCGACTCCGGCGACGAAGCCCTACCTCCGCCGAAGCAGCTGCGGGATAGCGCCGGCGAGGGCGTGGCCTGCGTGCACGACGTGTCGTACCCGGACGGCTACGTTCCGGAGCCGCGCTCGTCGAGTTCGCAGGATCTTCCGGTGCCGGCGAAGGAGTTCCCTTTTACGCTCGACCCTTTCCAGTCCGAAGCCATCAAGTGCCTCGACAATGGCGAGTCCGTTATGGTAGTTTACCTGTTCAATTGGTTTACTTGCTTCCTGTCTGTTCATGCTGTTTTTAGTGTTATTTTTCCTGGGAGAGGCATGCAAAATAGGGTTTTCTGGAAATCCTTCTATTAGTATGATTGATTGATTGATTGATTGGATGACGTCTTGATAAATTCAAAGCTTTAAATAATCGGGTAAGTTTACTTTGGATGTCTTGTATGAGATTTGCAGGGTGATTGACTTGGATAACTGATATAGTGGTGTGGGACTGCATTAACAATCACGGTTCTTTTTTGTGTCATTAGTACTTCTAGCTTTAGCAATTTCTGTCTGTTAGGCAAGTTAATGATATGATTCTATTTGTAGGTGTCAGCTCATACGTCAGCTGGTAAAACAGTTGTCGCACTATATGCTATCGCCATGTCCTTGCAGAATAAGCAACGTGTCATATATACAGCTCCCATTAAGGCGCTGAGCAATCAGAAGTATAGGGAGTTCAAAGAAGAGTTCTCGGATGTTGGCCTGATGACTGGGGATGTAACCATTGAGCCTAATGCTTCTTGTTTGGTACGCTTTTGGTTGAAGAGAATTTGTTCCTTTTGCTATTTAAGTGTTATGGATTTTGAAAGTATTTGTGATTTAGGTGATGACCACTGAAATTTGGCGGAGTATGCAATACAAAGGATCAGAAATAATGAGGGAGGTGGCTTGGATAATATTTGATGAAGTACATTACATGCGTGATAGGGAGCGAGGTGTGGTATGGGAAGAGAGCATAGTTATGGCACCAAAGAATTCTCGCTTTGTATTCCTTTCAGCAACAGTGCCCAATGCCAAAGAATTTGCAGACTGGGTTGCGAAGGTTGTCCTGGATATCCCAATGTCATTATCTCCTTTCATATAAAGGCAAAATGATTTTCTGGTATTTTGAGGGATTAATATCAAATATTTACTTTTTAATCACCATTCCAGTTCTTACATCAATATGGACCCGGGTAAGTATTTTTATTCGGGAGGGGATGGATTGATAAGCATGGAGATGCAAAAAACCAAGTGATTTGTTTTATAAGCATTAAATTTGGGAACGTGTGGTCTAAATTTTCAAATTAATTTCTTTTATTCTTCTGTCCAGTTCCGATATTTCATAAGAATTTTTACCCATATCAAGGAAGTTGTAATATAATTGCAGGTACACCAGCAACCATGTCATATTGTTTACACTGATTACCGGCCAACACCCCTTCAGCATTACATTTTTCCTTCTGGCGGTGATGGTCTATACCTGGTGGTGGATGAGAAAGCAAAATTTCGTGAAGATAGCTTTCAGAAGCTTTAAATGCTTTGGTTCCAGCTGGTGAGAGTGATAAGAAAAGAGAGAATGGGAAATGGCAGAAGAGTTTGGTGACTGGTCGAGTTGGTGAAGAAAGTGACATATTTAAGATGGTGAAAATGATTATTCAGCGTCAGTATGATCCAGTAATATGCTTCAGCTTTAGCAAAAGAGAGTGTGAATTTCTTGCCATGCAGGTAAATGTTTAAGCTAGTTATCAATGACAAAGCTCAATAGTGTAGGAGGATCCATGTGACTGACTTTTTTTAGGGAAAAGGCTATTTTGTTGTTGTGGTAGTTACAGTCGACAATTGAAGAAATTGTTCATGATTTTTTGCACAACAAATTGTAATATTTTCAGCGGAACATGTTGTAATAGAGGTGTTTACGTGAAGTGAGTAGTAAAAATTTTCCTTGAATTACTACAATGATTATGAATTTGACACCATTATGTCATGTAGGAATCAAATTGGTTTGGTTCATCCACAATGTTCATTCTGTCTTGCATTGCAATTCCCTGCTCTGTGAAGTGAACAATTCATTTCTTCTATGTGGAGATGATGGTTCTTTACTTGTTCAGATGGCTAAAATGGATCTCAATGAGGAAGATGAGAAAGTGAACATAGAAACCATCTTTTGGAGTGCTATGGACATGCTTTCTGATGATGATAAAAAGCTTCCCCAGGCAAGTATTTTTGCCAATCTTTTGATAAAAATTGTACAGCTTGGCCCAACCACCTCCCAACCTCCACTGAAAAGGAAAAAGCATTAAAAGAAAGGAGAAAAGTTTGTGTTCAAATGCTTGAGCTTGAGCATTCATCTGTTATCATCCATGTGCTAATTGATAAGTCTTATTCAACTTGGGAGATCTGCTAGCTCTCTTTATTTGGTTGAAGACACTGCGGTGGGTAGAATTTAGTGTGCAGTAGTCACTACAGTTATCTTTCTTGTTGGGCACTTTGTCTTTTAATTTTTCTTGTTAATGTCACATTTATGTTGTCTCTTAACTATCATAGCTAGATAGTCTAGTGATATCTGGAAGATATCTTGTATACTCATCATGACTCCTAGTAATAAGATTATATCTGTAGAGGAGACTTGTTTTATTTAAATGTCATTGTTTTTCTTGTTGGTGATTTGGATGTAAGCTTTGTTGAAGAAATTTGGCCCTTTGACACCTTGCTGAAGACTTTTCTCCTTGCCCTTAAGAACGTATTCCTGTATCCCCACTTATACTGTGAATCTACTAAGTGGATACAGTTTTAGCTCCTGAAATCGTTTCATCATTGTAAAGGAATTCAATCTAATAGTTATTTATCTTTGTTTTGTGTGCACAGGTAACAAATATGTTACCCCTCTTGAAACGTGGGATTGGTGTGCATCATTCTGGCTTGCTCCCGATTTTGAAAGAAGTTATTGAGATCTTATTTCAGGAAGGGCTTATTAAGGTTGGTAGTAAAAATCATCGATTTACTCATTCTTCCAGGGGTCGTTTACCTTAGGATGTATATTTTATGCTTGATGAGTGGCTGTAGCTCTTTATGTTCACTTAATTTTTCTGTTTTAGTTACGTCACTGAGCCTGTAAATGATGAAATACTGACACGATCAAATCCTATTTGTTCACCATCAATTCTAGTATGTTTCATGAAGTTTGCATTGCCTTGCAAATATGGCGGCAATGTTGCAAATTAGGTCATACTTAGTTACCTGATTTGGTCTTCTGGTCTGTAATCTCTTGTTAAATTTTATTGACTAGATATTCAGTTAGCTAAGGATTAGATTCCATCTCTTCCTCTTCCATTTATGATGGAAAGTTAGAATGTAACTGTGGAAAAGGATGCAGATGATGATTTGGCACTTAAGTACTTTGCGTTCTGTGTGTAGCATGTTTTCTGCCCTTGGATGGCTTTTCATTTCCTGTCTATTTTTTATCTATTGCACCTGATATTCTTTTAAAAAGCTCTATGGTTGGCTGAGCCACTCAAGATCTAATTTCTTCTTTACTTCCTGCAGTGCTTATTTGCTACGGAGACCTTTAGCATTGGTTTGAATATGCCTGCAAGGACAGTTGTGTTCACAAATGTCCGAAAGTTTGATGGAGATAAGTTTAGATGGATTTCTAGTGGAGAATATATTCAAATGAGTGGCCGAGCTGGTCGTCGAGGTATTGACAAACGTGGGATCTGCATTCTTATGGTAGATGAAAAGTTGGAACCTTCCACTGCAAAGATGATGCTTAAAGGAAGTGCTGACAGTTTGAACAGGTACATTCCATTCTACTGTAGGTTTTGGTTTTGGAACTCTTGTTTACTAACTTAGATGTAACAGTTTGAATAGCTAGTTTCAAAAATCTCTCATGCTGCAGCATTTTCTGCTGTGTGGCTATTTACTGGTGAATGGTATTTCCGAAATTGATTGCACATTCTGTTGATTAGCGTGGCCCTTGTGCCTGTGTTATATTCAATCTGTAATGCAACGTTTAACTGATAGGATTTGTTACCGCAATTGCTTTTTAAACCCTGGTGTCAGAAGCTTCTTCTTTTTGGCACCAGAGAGAGATCTCTATTGACGCAAGTTTCATTTGTGTTTCAGTGCATTTCATTTAAGCTACAATACCCTTTTAAATCAATTGCGTTGTGAGGATGGTGACCCCGAGAATTTGCTTCGAAATTCATTTTATCAGTTTCAAGCAGACCGTGCCATTCCTGATCTTCAGGTGAGTCTTCAGTTGAAAGTATGCCTTAACACACATGCACGCACACACATTATTTGTTGAGTATCCTGAGGATGCTTTGCTTGTGGTTCTTTCATTTTGGAATCTTTGCTCTATGTGGACATATTAATCCAAAGAATTTTTGCGGATAGCACATTATGCTTTGCCTATTAACAAAAATTATTCCTATGTTGATTACTCTGACTATACTTTCTATTTTTAATGTGGGGTTAGGGATGGATAGTTCATTTGGTTGATCTTGGATTGATATAGCATTAGAATTGGCAAGTCCATTCTGCTTACTATCTGCTTACAAACAAGTTTGAATTATGAGGGTCTTAATTGTTGATGTCCTTGTTCATGGGACTGTTCCTACATCTGCGTGGTATATTGTTATGATAAGTTGATCCCAACCTTGAAAGTTTATCTTGGAAATGGGAAAACGGAATAAATTAGTCCTCATTAGTAATCGTAGGTCATGTGTAGATGCAGAAAAAAATTAAAAGGAAAATCCTTCATGTGTTGCTACTTCAAAATATTAAAATTTAGAATAGCAAGAAGTTTTGATAGTAGCATGTTGGACTCCATTTACAAATATCAAAGACTAATAGCAAGAAGTTTTGATAGTAGCATGTTGGACTCCATTTACAAAGATCAAAGACTAAATCAGTTAAGTCTTGATTCATGAGTGAGTGAAGAGAGAGGTGCAATGAAACTGACAGTCGATGCTAGAAGCAGATGGAAGCATTCTCAGGACTCTGATGTACTAGGGCAATTTATTTGATGAAACTTTTAGTATCATAAAATCTGTACCGTAGTCCAAGAGTTGGTTGTTACCACTATTAAATGCATATGCCACTGCTGATTTGGTGTTATCAAGGCACTGACCTATCTCAATTTTTTCAAATAGATTAAACTTTAATCATATACTGCACATGCTGCTATTGGTCTCAGCTTATCCTTTCAAAAGCTCATGTTCTTGATTGTTTATGGATTTAATTGATCTATGTTTTTTTTGTCTGATGAGCCAACTTATGTTTGATTGACTGCTTTTGAAATGATAATTGGATCTCGATTTGTATATGGATAAGTTGATAATGCAAAGCGGCATGAAGCTGAAGGGATGTTGTATTTGCAGAAACAAGCAAAGGACCTCGAAGAAGAGAGGGATTCGATTGTTATTCAAGAAGAAGAAAGTTTGAAGAGCTATTATGATCTGTTGCAGCAATATAAGAGTTTGAAGAAAGATGTCCGTGACATTGTGCTCTCTCCAAAGTATAGTTTACCTTTCTTGCAACCTGGTCGAATGGTGAGTATTGAGTGCACTGCCAATGATAAAAGTGGCTCATCTTTCTCGATGGAGGATCAGGTGACTTGGGGGGTTCTAATCAATTTCGAGAGGGTGAAAAGCACTTCAGAGGGTGAGTGACTCACTATTTTTGTGAAAGTGTTGCTTTCTTCTGCAGATATCTCACTTTGTATTCGTTATGCATTATCCAGATAGTGGAAACACAAAACCAGAAGATTCAAACTATAAAGTTGACGTTCTGACTAGATGCGTTGTGAGCCGAGATGGAGTTGCAAAGAAGTCGATAAATGTTGTCCCACTGAAAGAGCCTGGAGAACCGGCTGTTGTTTCTGTCCCTCTTTCCCAGGCACCGCCCTTATCTGCTGACATATTTTGTTCTCTCAGTTTTCATTTTGCTTGTTGGTGCTCATAATGATTTGCTTTTGTGAATGCCTTTTGTCTCTTGAGATCTTGTTAGCAAATATTCGATTTAGCTTTTTCTCAAGCAATGTCTGTTATAGTTTAGCTCATTTCATCTCCATAACCAACAGATTAATAGCCTAAGCAGTGTTCGTTTGGTCATACCAAAAGATCTTTTGCCATTGGAAGTCCGGGAAAACACTTTGAAGAAGGTGTTGGAAGTTCTTTCAAGATTTGCGAAGGAGGGGATGCCGCTGTTAGATCCTGAAGAAGACATGAAGGTATAAATCTTTGGTAACCTGTTTGCTTCTATTTTTTGGATAGGTCAACAAAAGTAGGGTGTGAAAAACGAATGCATGACATGAGATCTGTTGGCTTTAACATCTACAGATTGCTGTCGTCTTTGCCTGATACTTGTGCCTGTACTAACAAAAAAAATGCCAATTTACTATTTTAGTGAATGCCAGCGAGAAAAGGTTCAGCTGCCATATCTGAGTATCTGCTTCTCGTCTCCTCTTAGGGAGACCTTGCCCTTTGCTTTAAATATTTGACTCAACTTGGTGACCCGGTCTGTGTGAAGAGGAATCCTGAAACTCCTTTTTTCGACTTGGTTCTGCTTGTTTTTTATTTGGGGCTTTCTTTCTTGTACATTTATGGGTTATGACTGCCCTTACTTTATTTGCTGGCAGTATGCCATATAGGAAATCGATAATGCTACCATTTTATATATAGGCAACTAAAAGCAGTTATTTAGAACCCAATGGATATGATATGATATGCATCCTAATATTACTGTAGTCATCATCTTTGAGGTTATGTTGCTTTCATTGCGTCGTAAAATGCCATAGACATCTTCAAGGACAGCTTATGGAAAATTAGATTGCTTATTATTTTTTTGTTTTGCTTTATGTTGCATTTGCTTTGTCTTTTTCAGGTCCAGAGTAACTCATATAGAAAGGCAGTTAGGAGGATAGAGGCCCTAGAAAGCCTATTTGACAAGCATGAGATTGCAAAGTCTCCACTTATTGAGGAGAAGCTTAGAGTGTTAAAAAGGAAAGAAGAGCTGACAGCCAGGATTAAGTCCATTAAGAAAGCCATGCGCTCATCCTCTGTATTGGCATTCAAAGATGAACTTAAAGCGCGAAAGCGGGTTCTTCGTAGGCTGGGGTTTGTTTTTCTCCTCCATCTCTGCCTTGTAGATTTTCTTTCCTTTCGTAAATATGTCTTTGTGGCCCTTTGTGATGGTGTTCAGTATCTTTTGAAGCTTAAAAGTTATTTTATATGCTGAGTCGCATCTAATTATTGGTCCCATTGTATCCTTTATAAAGTGGCACTAAATGAGCTTGACAAGCTTTCGTGATAATCTTTGTAACCATTTTCTTTCTTCTCTTTGTTTGCCTTTGAATTTTTGCTTTCAGTTTGCTTACAATATACTGTAATTCAAAATTTAAGTTTGCTAATCATACATACACACACATATGCAATGCTTTAAGAATCATTACATGTGGAGGTGTTGCTGGCATCATTTAGCTGGATGTGCAAGTGATTGCACTGGTAACGTGACTGTAAGCATACTGCATACCTGCCACATGAGGACTTTTCGGAGTATCTTTTCATGGATCATATAACAGGAATGGAAAGCCAGCTTCACTTTAAGCAGACCATCCCCCATCTTCTCGTACATGACTAATGCAGCATTTGGCCAATGGTGTTGTTACCATTATTTCTTGAATTCATGTAAAATTAATCTCCTACTGTTTCTTTTTTAAGTTTTTATTTGCAGTTCGTCTCCTCTACAAGCACATTTGTTTTGTTTTTGCAGTCATTGTTGGCCTTCTGGTTTATGTTGCATCGTGGGTACCTATTTAAAGTTCTTTACTTCATTGATGGATCTAGGTTATGAGAACACCTTCTTTCTAAATCCTAGTGTGAAATTTATCAGAATACTAAGTAAAGCTGTCTTTGAGGAACTGGGTTTGGGGTGGGAAAATGGGAGAAAAACATTGGTGTCATCAATTGTGAAAGCTTCCTGTTTCATGCTAACTAAGCTAACTGTAATTTTGTGTTTGGTTGTATTAGCGGAGCTCTTTTCCTATATTGAATGTTAGTGAGATTTTATTCGACTTATTTCCACCTTCAGAAACTCAACTGCAGCTTTTAATACTTAACTTTACTTACTGTAGATATATAACAAGTGACAACGTAGTTGAGTTGAAGGGGAAGGTTGCCTGTGAGATCAGTAGCGCAGATGAGTTGACCCTGACAGAGCTAATGTTTAACGGTGTTCTGAAGGATCTGAAGGTGGAAGAAATGGTGTCGCTCCTCTCTTGTTTTGTATGGCAGGAAAAACTTCAGGATGCTACAAAGCCAAGGGAAGAACTTGACTTACTTTTTTCGCAGTTGCAAGATACAGCTCGGAGGGTTGCCAAAATACAGCTTGAATGCAAGGTATCAATGTTTCTTCTTCATTACATACATAGTGGTAAACATGAATGAATAAAGAAATTCTCAGTGAAAGTACATTGGGTACGTGCAAAAGTTACTATAGCATAAGAGATATTTGGATTCACTGCTGCAAGGAAAACCAGATTATAAAAGTTCAGATGTGAGCCCATTTGAACGAAACATCTGCAATGTGGGGAAAGAAAGGGTGGGTTTTTTTTTTTCCAGGGGGGTTGCTTGTCATGAATTTTGTACGCTTATCATGGCATTTATTGGTTTGTTGTTTCTCAATCCTCATCATAGCAATAAGTGCACTTGCAATGCCTTCTCTGTCTATCCAACACCCTATGTATTTTTAATGCCTTGTCATACCTCAGGTCCAAATTGATGTGGAAAGTTTTGCCAATTCATTTCGGCCCGATATTATGGAGGCTGTATATGCTTGGGCCAAAGGCTCCAAATTTTATGAGATCATGGAAATCACACAAGTTTTCGAAGGCAGTTTGATCAGGGCGATCAGGAGGTTGGAGGAAGTTCTTCAGCAGCTTATACTTGCTGCAAAATCCATTGGAGAAACGGACCTTGAATCAAAATTTGAAGAGGCAGTATCAAAAATAAAGAGGGATATCGTCTTTGCTGCGTCTTTGTACTTGTAGTTCTCTGAAACTCATCATGTTTAGCTGAAGGGAGGCCTAATGAAGGTGAAGATAATGATAGAACCTGCGCAAATAATCTGGGAAAATATAGCAGGTAATTCATTGAGGAGATTTGATAGCTGAGATGAAGACTAGTGTTTGCCAGCTTGGAACACTCAGGGAGTGACTTCTAGATTGACTGATCTATGTATTTGGCACAACCGACAAGGTACTAGCAGCGAAGGCTATGGAAACTGAGATTGGACTCATACGACACAGATTGTAACTGGAGACTGTCCAAGGGTAGGGTAATTATGCTCTGGGGTATGTTCTCTGTTGTCCATAAGTGGAATCATATCTGCGGTATGATCTTTCAAATCCTCCTAACGAGGAGTAAAATTATGTCTTGAGGATGTCTGTTTTTTTGGATGTCAGTGTTTGATGGCATGTATAATTTATAGATGCGTTTCATGCCAGAAATTTTGGTACTTTGTATTGAGATAATTGAATACCATTGATAATTTTGTACATGAAGAGGTCCAGCTGAGATGATTTTGGAGACGATGCTCGTTGCCCCTCTCTGCATTCTACTTCTCTTTTGGTTTATACAGGGCTCCTCACAATTTTATTTATACGCCGCAGGGAGTAGCTACCCAAAATCGAGCAGTTTGGGTTGAGTGAATCTTGGTAAATGGGTTAGAAAATCGGAACAGAGGCCGCTCGGTTGAGAATTAGTTAAAATATTGCAAAATGAAGCTCTGCTATTGCTTATGTCAATCAGCATGATTTTGTGGCCTGTCGGCAAAACATACTCCAGATATGGTAAAATCTATTCTTTGGCAGCTTTGTGAACTACATTGGTTTATAAAAAAAGACAACGGCATGATAGGTTGTTTTCCACATTAGTTCCGTTATAACGACACTGCCACTCGTTTTTTTGTCTTGGCAATATCAATTTGATAGGCACACGAATGGTGTATCGCAAAATTCTCTGTAGGGGCGTCAATGGCTAGGCCCAATTGGAGAGTTCCGTCAAATCCGTCGCAAATACTACAATTCAGACAATTTTAACCCAAACCCAAAAAGAAACGGACGCTGCTTGTATGATAAAAAATTCAAAGACTAGAAAATGAAGTCCGTTATTACTCGCGTTAACTGGAAGAGGGAGAAGAGAGAACTGTCAAGTTCGACATCCATCACCAGTCCGTGGTGACTTCCAACATGTCGAAACTAGTAACTCCCCCAAAATGGTTTTGCTTGGTAACGTTTAACGTGAAAGGTGAGCAATTATATAAAGCTACTTTTCCCGTTGATATGGCCCGAAAAATGAAAACTCCATAACTGTGGTCAGTAACTTTTCCATGTCATGCAATCATGTTTCTCTCAATAACAACAAAGCTTTCTCGACCACAAATAAAAGGCAGACTTAATAGGTGATGATTTTGAATTAATAGTATTTTTCACCTTCTACAATCGGTAAATTTTCAACAATAACAGTTATTTCCCATCCATAATAAGGTTGGTGATTCATTCTGTGGTTGGTAACTGCTAATATAAAAGTACAAGATCTTATCCCATTGAAAACTTAATCATTGACTATTAGGTTTTCAAACGAAATGGCATCCATTGGCATCTACAGAAACTTTTATACGTGATTAATAACCATATCCACACCAAAGTAATGATATATCTACATATCAAAAACTTTTCTACACAAGTTCTGATCAAACAAGTATACCCAACTATTGCCAGTAAATTGGTCTACGGTAACTCAGAAAAAAAATGAGACTTACGATGCTTTCAAATAGGATTATCTTCATACCATTATTAGCCAAACAATGGGATTAACTTGTTATGGAAATATCAGAAGTGTAGATTGTACAAAAGGTCCTATAGAAGAAAATGTACCAGAGGTCACTAAGCTTGTCAAATAGATCCAATAGCAGCGTCATAACTAACATTTTACGTCGATTAGTCATTAGTAACAGTTTAAGTTGGCCTTACAAGAGATCACTTTGCAAAATGGCAAAGATATGAGAGGAGGAAATTTCAGTCTATTGACTACAGTAGAACACATGACCATGTTCTCTACTCACAACAGCTATCATACCACAGAATAGTACATTTATCTTTCAGGTGTTTTGCACTAACTTGCCATTTAAAACTCATACAGGAGGTTCAAGTTACAATAAGACTGCGATCAGATATATACACAACTTCAATCACAGAGCAAAATTGAAAGACAATGCTGCTCACCTCTCGCAATACAAGCTGCACGCAGAAAATGAAGCATACCACTCTCCCTCCATGGCAGGAATCATTACAAGAGGAATGATATCAGCAGCCAGAACCCACCACTGATGAGCGATCATCTGTGTTGACCGCAACATCAGACCCTCCATTGGCTGGGCTGACATCTTCCACTGGAAGCTTTATTTTGGGCAACAACCTCTTGACTTCCTCTGTAGTGTAGATGTAAATCTTCTTTGCCATTCTGCAGAATTCACTGACAAAAATAAAAGAGAGTTAAAAATATTTGATTGCAATTCTTTTATCAATACAATAGAATTTTCTCCAAAAAGGAATGGCCGGTATCTAGTTCCCTAGTGCTCAAGGATAATACCAAATTTGATCAGATGCAAGGTAGCAATCAAACCCAAGTTATGAACCGCAGTGGAAGTAAAAACCATTCAGTAGTTACAAATTTGAACTCATTAACTGGGCTTAACAGTGAGGCAAGTGATGTTTCTTAAGCTCCTTATGCCCAGATGCAGAGGCAAAATAAGAAATTTGCAGAAAATGCCAATGGAAAGTATTTAAACAAAAAAATGGAAGTCCATCTTTAGCTTAATAAATTAGAAACAAATCCAATCACCTAACTTGCAAATAGAGAAAATGAAATAGCCTCTGCATAACTAAATGCCAGTTCTACAAGCAAGCAAAATACACAACTTATGCACCAAGTGCACAGTCCAAATGTGTATGCATGTGCGCACGTGATGCTCTTGTCAAGTTCTATACGCATGCTCTTGTTAAGTTTTTGTGTCCACACATGCATGCATGTTGGAAAATAATGAGACAGAGGAAGGGATAATGGCCATGCTGTAGTTTGATTTCAGAACCATGTTAAGTTAAATAAAAACAATCATCATGCTAAGAAGACCCTCCCTCCCAGAGACATCTTTAGAACAGTGGAGGAGTCTGATTTTCCCAAGGCCTCTGTTTGGAAGTGAAACACAGTTAGAAAGGAAGTGATCCAAACAATTATCTCCCGATCCAAACAATTCAGACCTGACCAATAAATCATTCTTCCTTGTCTTCAGTTCAGAAGTTTAACTAAATTACCTTAATTAACTCTCCTTTGTACCTGACGAGGCAAATAGTTATGGTGAATAAGCATAAAAGATGTCTTTCTATTATTGTTTGGCCGGATGCCATTACAAAGGCGGTCTACAGCATATTGCAAACTGTAGTTCCTTAGTTGATAGCATGAAAAAAATGAAGCTCATCTAGGCATTCACCTTTCTAAGAAGTGACTCCGGTGATGCCACAGGTTGTTTATTTCACAGACAATTTTTTATCTAACGATAAAACGATCTACAAGCTACAGAGATACCACCTAGATAGTCTAAAAATGTCATATGCTCACATGATTCTTTGATTTTACAGACTATATGAGGTATCATAATCAAGTACTAGGATGGTTTAAAGCTTATAACCAAAATTAGGGACAGTCTCAATATAAGCTTTTATGCTTGTGACTTCATTTCCATTGAGAAGACAAAGCATCTGAAAGAGACTTACTGCCATGGATCATCTCCAACCATCATCATGTCATCTTCATCATCTGTGTAGACAACCTGCCATTTTCTCATTGATCCAC
Source organism: Angophora floribunda (assembly GCA_014182895.1). Taxonomy (NCBI): domain Eukaryota; kingdom Viridiplantae; phylum Streptophyta; class Magnoliopsida; order Myrtales; family Myrtaceae; genus Angophora; species Angophora floribunda. The sequence goes on along the minus strand of CM024711.1, from coordinate 531,494 downwards.
AGAGCTCGCTTTCAATCTCAAACATTTCTTCAAATCGCATGAGCAGGTCCTCATAACAATTAAACTGTGCCAAATTGACAGCTCTCCCAACAGCAATTCCTTGCATGTGAACCTAGAAAAAGTAACCCCATCAGATGATATCATCTTGTGCATAGCATATTTCCACATAGAATAAGAAAGAAATAATCAATCAACTATAGACTGCCAATTTACAGCTTTAGAAAAACATCACACATATACCATAAGATGGCTTAGTATAAATCCCAAAAGATGGCAAATTTGATACTTAGCTTTGCAATGCTGCCATTAGAGCACATGTATCAATCCTCAAACCATAAGAAAGAATTATGTTTTTTCTAAATATCAAAAGGCATCATGCATCACATTGTATAGTGGGGATAGGGCTACCGATTTGCAATCCTAGAAATGAAAATAACTCCAGATATTACAAAACCCAAATAATAAAAATCCCTGATTCATGCATTACCTTAATGCAGGTACGAATTTGCCTGCTTTGTAGATCCTGAGAAGAATTTGGGCATGATTTCTCTGGATCATAACATACAGAAGAATTATCAAAATGATTCATACACGAGGGTTCTTGGTGCTCTTTGGAATCATCATCAACAGTTTTATCATCGTCCCTCTGTCCTGCAGCCAAGGTTACTGATGAACTTTCTTTTTTGGCACTGTCAAGTAGCTGAACGCCAAATAACCTGCAGCCACTACCACTGCTGTCTCTCTTTTCATTAGATTCTTTCCCATTAACTGGTGTACATGGATCTGTGATAGTTTCCATATGGCTAGACCAGTTGACTGTGTAGCAAGATAGAGCAGCTGGCGAGCCATTCCCATTGTAACTTACAGATTTTGACCTAGCAGATGGAGAAAACTTGGGAGAGAGATAGACATCTCTTCCTCTCTGGGAATCGCCATATGGAAAATCTGAAGAACTATCAGGAGCTTTAGGTGCACCTATTACCAAAGAAACAAGAAAGCTGTCAATATGTCAAGAAACAAGAAAAGTAGCATTTCTAAATATACAAGGAAGCAAGGTGCTTACTGAACACAGAATGTTCTGGTAAAACAGGTGGCCGTGCTCGCTTGTTCCTTTGTATTTGCTGGGAATTAGAAGGAGCAGTCACAACAAGTGGCTCCAATTCCCATGGTGAAACTCTGTCGGGACGCAAGATTGATGAAGGTTCGTCCCATTGGACCTACAAGGAAATGTAAGTCAGTAGATTACCCACTTATTCTTGATTAAATCTTCTTCTAACAATTGAGGAAATTAAATGTATTGAATATCAACCTCAAAGAAAAACCACATTAGCACCACTATAAGCATGATTCAACAAACTCAATCGGTGAGCAAATGTGCTCAACTGTCAAAACTCTCAAGAGGTTGGACTAATTGGCATCACAGTAAGAGCCCAAAAATTAAAAAAAACAACTTATCAGAGTAGTTTAAGGTTCAAGTCAACGGTGGCACAGAATGAGAAATTCGGGTTGGAATATCCTCAGGTAGGTCTGAAGATGATCCTGTGAAAAATAGTCATAATAAAAAAGAAGGGAGAGGGGGGGGGTTGGTGGCATAGGCAATGGTAAGCTACAATTTAAGCAGCTTTGAAATTTTATGGACTAGATAGTCTTATGAAGATGGTAATGAGACCTGCAAGCAGATATGCTGCAGGAGCAATGTCTGTGCTACTTGCCATTATTGAAAGGAGAGCTGCTTCAAACCTCTGAGTGGCCTAATGATAAGAATAGGCTTGTCCATCATAAACTTCAGGGCACCGAAGAGGCCCAATGCCAACAGTTATCAAGAATAAAAGGTCAACATTTAAGAAGAATTTTCCATATTAGGTACCATTAAATTGCAGTCAGGTTCTACAGAGCACATTCCATTGGTATTGCAAAATGCCCAGGTAACATTTTGTAGTTGGGGTGATCCAAAATGATTTTATACTAACATCCAGACTCACAGAAAACAAGCAGCAGGAAAATCCAAGCTTTTTCCCATTGCTTTGTTCCGGTTGGTTTGCCTCGTAAATTGAAGTTTCACCAGTTAACCAATCCAACAGATTTATGTATGGATCCAGAGGCATTATCATGCGCTGAAGTTCACTAGCCAGAGGTTTGTTACATCAGCATCCTGGCTGCTGGGATGGGGCTGATAAGGAGCAAGCTCTCTTTTCAATTTGAAACATGTCCCCTAGGGCTCAGGATTTTTATGAGAAGGAAAGTTGTGACCAGCAAATTTGCAAATTAAAAGTCTTATTTAAATTGGAGCACGTCAGAGAAGAGACATATCTGTCGCAAAACGTGCTCAGCAAGCTATTGAGGCTAAAACAAATATTCTTTAATCAGATAAAAAGGAAGTTGACGTGAAGTTTTCTTCCTTTGATTCCCAGGCAACCAAAAACAAAAAGGAGCTCCTCTAAATTATATCTTCAGATATTACCCTACTTGATCACAGCTTCAGTTTTGTGACACATAAGTAAGCCAAAATGGCATCAGTGATCAGTGTTTCTAATTTGACTTAAAATCATGTTCCACTTCTGGTTAATCTGCTTTTCCACTGGTTTTTTCTCAAAAATTGCTCCACCCAATTCTGGTCCACGTCTCAAGTTTCACACAAAAAATTTCAACCTACAAGACCAGAAATCTTTAACATATCATTACTTCTACAACGGACAGATGCATCAGACCTCTTAAAATCGCTCATAGTCTCTTATAGATGGCCGTTCAAAAGAGGCGCCCATTCACCAGAACAGTGCCAGACAGGATAGAAATGCTTGTTGGGAAGGGAGAATGATTCTTGATGTGGTTCTCATTGCAAAAGAGCTTGTTCATTGATAAAATCTTCATAGAATTTGTACAAGACATTTAACAATATCTGCAAGGACTAGTGGAGGGAGAATGGTTTAGCACAGGCCTCTTTTTAATGTTGCATTACCTCTTCATAATTTCCTGTGCTCCCAGTGGCTGTTTCATAGGGACCTTCTAATGCCTACTTTTGGTACCACCAGCATAAAATGCATTCTGTGGACATGCCTGCTGTCCTGGTCTTTGTAGATCCTTTTCTTGTATATATGCTATACATGAGTTGGCAGCTCTTAATGTCCTAAAGTGCAATTTTTTCCTATTATTGCCTAACTGTCCACATAAATGAAAAAAGACGAACAAAGATACATGTATGAGCGTACACATAGATGTCCAAGGTTCTTATTACATCAGTGACGCATGAACATGTCATTCCTCCCAAGGTGAGTGAATTCTATGGATGTCCAAGGTTCTCAATACATCAGTAAAGCATGAACACCTCATTTCTCCCAAGGTGCCCGTGAATTCCTAATTTGTCCTTGCAATCTTCCTCCAGATTTGCAATCAACAAGTATGAAAACCAGGCTCAAGGAATTTTATAATTTCAAGCTAAATCCCATATTTAGATAATGTTGACACGATAATTCGCAATTTAAAAATGATTCAACAAGCAATAGAGGTGAGATGAGATTGGCTACTCAATATGCCACGGGCCTTCCTACAAAATGTCCAAGACATCACTTCCAGAAAAACATCATACTAATCATCATCTAATTCATCTGATCTTTGAAATTGCTAGATATATTTTGGTGTGAACTGTAAACCAAGATGACTTAGAAAGGAAAATGCTAACCTTTAAGGATCTCCATTCAGAATTATTCCATCCAGATGACATGCTGTCTCCAACACCAATGATTGTGCCACTGAACCTGTGATTTGATAAATACCTTGTTTAAAGGTTCTCAGTTTCCTCCAGTTGTGAGGGGAAAAAATATGATAAGTAAGCAACACAGATACCTTCTTTCTGAAACTTCTTCACCTTCAAATTTCATTTTAAACCTCATTCCAATGGATAGCTTGTGGGCCCGTGCTTCAAGATATTTATTGAGACTCACAATGAACTCGGACCTACTTGTTCTGCAGAAACAATGCTCTTTGAAATGAAGTCGCTGTTTTAAGACAAATATTTTCCTATTTTCTTTGTCGGTCAATATTTAATGAGAAGCAACAGCATAACCACAAATTGTATAGACAATCCTAGAGGCAGAAGATTAATCTCCTAATGATAATTCGAGTCCACCTTAGCATTAAAAGATATCATTAACAAGTCCAACTTCCTCTTGATCCTCCTTAACTTCCATGGTTCAACATAAATACCAGAACTGCTGTATACAACCATTCAAGCCCCCTCATCTAAATAATTGACTTCCTTAAATTTTTGTTTGCATATTTGACTGAACTGCCTTTTTCTAATTTTGCAAATTTATTGACTGATTTGTCTCCATATCTCATTCTATTGGCTTTTCTAAGGTACACCTAAGGCTAAATACTTTTCTAAATGAAAAGGCTTCGACTGATTGCAACAAACCTTGGTTTGTAGAAAACAGAAAAGAGAGTTCCAGTTGCAATGGCATGAGATGCAGTGGCCAGAACCCCAAGATGCATGCTGTGACTAGAAATAACAGAGGATGGCATGTTACTTTGCTGTCTCATTAATCTCCTAACCCCGACGCGCAATTCTCCATCTTCACCCCTGTATAATGCATACTAACATGTAATTAATGAAACAATTCCAAAGGTCAAAGATAAATTCAAAAACATTGTATTGTGTGCAACATACCTCAAAAATATAAAGGCATCGCCAGCAATCAACTTCTTGGAGCTCACAAAGACACTCCATCCAGTAGTGAGTAGGTGGCGCCTAGGTTGCCCTGCAATAAATGCTATATCAGCATAATGAACTGAAGCATCTACAAAGAACACAGGATGAACTGTACAGAGAACTGACACAACAATAAATCAGTTTTCAACTCCCAAGAACTATTACACGAAGATGAAGAAAGAATACAAGCTCATGGTTTCCGGACCATATCAAAGATAAAATTTTCAAGCACACTTCTCAAAAAATAACCTCGAAAAATATGTCGGAAATGCCATTCGTTGCTATGTAGATCAGTTGCAACCAATTCTTGCCAAGGGGGCTGCTGGGACATATCCTGCACAGGGAAGTTAAATAATGACAATAAGTATACACATAAAATGTTCAAGAAATAAGGTAAAGAGGGTAATGCACAACCTATTAATAGAATTACATATATAACCTATTAAAAAATTGAACATTTCACCATAGCTGTAGGGCTTACTAGAGGTGGCAGACACTCTTCAGCATGCCTCCGTAGGACAGAAAATCCCCCGTGAGTACTTGTGTCAGAAGCGGTAAGTGTCTTACAAAAGGAATGCACCTTGCACCTTGGAGGATCTGGGAGGGGAGGATCTCCACTTGTGACTTCAGTTTGCTGATTTTAGGGTTGCAACATAGTAACACAGTTATAATTATGAGAAGGGGCGCCCAAGTCAAAAGGAACCATCACATCATTAATATAGAAAGAGTATAACTCATGTACTAATCGAGCACATAAGTGAAAGGAAGGCAGAACATGCTCACTTCAGGTTCAGGTAGCAGGGTTATCTGTGCATAAACTTCATCTGTTTCAGGTTCAGCCTGCAGTTTCAGGTGCTAAGCTTAGGAAAGGAATACTTAGAACAAACTAATAAACAATATTTAAGCATCATGGAAGCGAAAGCATTTTCCTGTGTGATCATGTATATGATGTGGTATAAAAGCTCACCCGGAGCTGAATATTGACTACCCTGCAAAGAATTTTAGGGGGCAGATTGAAGGAAGGCATTTGTTGTTCCAACCCTCTGTTTGTTGATGCTTCAAGCTATCAAAGAGAAATAAGCGTCAGTACAAACAGTAGCAGTGACCTCAATCATTTAAGAACTAGATGTTGTTTCATGATGCTCATTACATAAATCCAAGAAGAACATGCAATTACTACATGAAAGACTACCAAGAAATGTATGACCAGCTAAAAATAAAAATAGAAAATTATGAATACATGAACAAACAAATAAATGAATCCCACTTCCATCAAGATATCATATGAAGGTTGGATATGGATGACCTTACTAGCTTACCTGCTCCATATGACCTTGTGGAAAATAATAGACACGCTCTCCCTCTCGAGGAAGGGTGACAAGAGGGCCAGCACAGGCATGCCACAGCTCTTTGTATAAAGCATCAGAAAACGCACCTGGTTATAAAAGAGGAATAACTTATGGAAGATGAATTGGATTCAAGCTTAAAGCATATATGAGCTAAAAATATTCACTCAAAACCCATTTTCACGGGCCATCGACAGCTTTCTACATCAGTTCTTGGACACTCGAAATAATAACCTCACTCCATCATCCTGACACTAGGAAAAACATTTAGGCAAGTTCCATATTAAATGGAAGAGGAATTGCAGGAAAATCAAGGTAGTTGGTAGTAAGAAGAAGATAGCATGATTTACTTCAATATTTACAACAGTTGTTCCAGCATATTAAGAAAAAAGTAAAATGAATGCGCAAGCAAGAGAGAGAGAGAGAGAGAGAGAGAGAGAGATCCCCAGTGAAGAACTTCAAAACCTTCATTATCAAAGTTATACAATAAAAGTAATGGACAGTAAGCTTGTGCAATTTGCCTGATAAAGTTGTATCTGTCCTTTTAGGAATCTCTCTCACTCTATCGCTTTCTACCTTTACAAATCAAGCGAAAGGCAGAGATCATTGGAAATAACAATGTCTACGCCACTAAGATTAATACCTAAGTTTATACCTCAAAATATTGTATCATTACTAGCTCATAAAGAACAAAATCAGTAAACGGCAATCACAATTTAAAATTTTTTTACCAATATAAGCTAACAGATTGTAGATTGACATTTGACAAAGTGACCTTAGAAGCAAATCTTAAATTTGTTTATTTTTATATTTTCCCATATCTTTTAGTTATTAATTGATAAAAATATATGGGTTGTCATCCAAATCACCTTTTCTGGTCTTCCACTGGAGTAGTGAAGACATTTCATCAAACATATGCCTTACTTTCTTTATGCATAGGCATGGCATTTAAGCAAAATTTAAGGTATTTCTAAACAAATTTTCACATTTATGTACTAACCAACTATCCAAACCACCACCGTAAAGCCATAATATTGTCGAATATCTTAACAAGCAACACTTAGGTCCTTAATGATGTATTGTCTAAACATATGTTATATATCACCACAAACAAAGCACCACATGAATAGCATGCATAGTAACTGTAGAAGAATGTATCAAAACCTTGATTAGGCCGCCCGCACGAATGATTTGATGCATGAGATGCCATCAGAGAACCACAATGCTCTTAAAGATGATCTCAATGTAAAAATACCAGCTTTAAGATCTGCATCAAAATCCAAGCATGATCATCTACATGTAATCTCACATACCATCAGCCCATTTGGAGCTCTTCATACAAAATGCTCAGATGTGATGCTCATATGAGAAATAGCAAACCCAATCCACTCCAAGGAGTCAAGTCCATCTTCCACATCATTCAGCTCTCTCTCACGGTGTTGCTAGTTAACTTGAGTTCAACGCTTAAAATATTTTAGAATATTTAAAAGGTTGTACAACACAGAATAGTTTGGGAACTCATTTCTATTCAAGGCGTTAATTGACACAACAACTAGATTTCCCCAGTCCTGATTGGCTTATACAAATGGAGAAATGAGACATGAGAAAGATGCATAGCCTTGCCACTTGAGTTGTGCTTCACAGATATGTCAAACTAAATTTCTTGAAGTCGATAGACTCAACCAATGTGCTTTAGTACTTTTGACCCTCAAACAGATGGTCGAGCAATGATCTAAGAATGGTGATTTCACGATAGAACAAGCTAATAAAGATAAGAGATAGTTGATCAAAATAACTCTCAAAAGATACCATTTGAAGCTCTCAAAGATAAAATTGTCTATATGCGTTCTAAGCAAGCCAGCAACCACAAGAAGCTAGTGCAACGGAAGATAATGACAATCTGCTGAAGATAACCAAGAGGTTCAGGTAGAGGTAAGATGACTTGGAGGGCTTAAAGAGAAGTTTGCTTTAGTCAAGCAACTAGAGTTCATGAATCCATCAGAGGACTCTTACACTTGGGAGGAGGTAGCGCTCTGACTAAGCCACAAATCAACCAAGTAATATATTTTCTGCTTTAAATGCCTCTGAGAGACTTCTGAGAGGAAGATGAAATGGTCGACTCCAAAATGGAAAAGGATGCCACTGAAGATATAGTTAGATATCAACAAAGGGTAAGTTTAAAAAATATATAGATATCAATGATGTAATCATCAAGCTAATAGCCTTTGGGAGCATTTCAATTGCAAAGACCAATTCAGATGAATATGCTGAAATCATCCAAATCTTATCCACAATCTAGTTCTCTCAGACATGGAGATGCTGATACAAGAGCATAATTTTGTCCAATTTAGTTATGTTAAGATGTGGATTGCTCAAGAAAGAAGAGCTTGATCTGCAAGTGTATTTTAAAATTAAGTGTACCCCTGGCATGAGCAGAATAGGCATTTCTTGAGAATAATTATTGTTTTTCTAACTTCTAAGCAGTAAACTCGACTCTGTTTTGGCCTCTGTTTTTGCACTTATTAACAGTCTGTTCGACTATAGCTACATCAGCGAGGCTAAACATTGACCACGAACAAAACTATAAAAGGCCAAAGAAAACCATGCAGCTTTACTCACCATTCTCCAAAGTCAACTGATCCAAGCTCACTTCTCTTCCCTCTGCATCAAAAATAAGTAATAGGATTATCCTCAAAAATTCCATAATCTCCTATTTAGGAAATTTAGCTCCTGTTAAATATATTCAAATACTAAAAGAAGGAATATCCTCTTCTGCTTTCATCTCTCCAACACTTCCCCAGATGTTAATGATTCTATAGTTGATCTCTGGTGTCAAATGCATTGATTTTCCACATTGGTGCCTCCAGTTATAGTCTCTGTTTGACCACCCTCAAACCAAAAATTTGTATGGATCCTTTCATCAGTCAGATCACAACCACTTATTTCTCACACCCAAATAAATAATTTTCCCATCGAAGGTACATAAACTGGGGTTTTTTTTTTTTTTTTTTTTTGGTCATACATAAACTGGGTTCACTTGCAAGCAACTTCATGGGCAATCTACAGGCGCCCCAACATCAGCTTCATCTAGTTCATCACAACTCCACAGCCCCAACTCCGACGAGGCGCAACACGTAAAGACGCGCGCGCCGACCACGACGAGCCCACGTACGACTCGCAAATGGCAAAAGACACGAGCCAAAGGGACTCCGTCTCGAAAAGCGAATGCAACCCAAAACCCCCATCAAGCAAAACAACATTTTACAACCCGGATCTAAGGTCCCGAGCGAGCAAAATCAAGACTTGACCCACACCCACATTTCCTCGAGCAACAGTAGACAGACCCAGAATCTGATCGAGCAAGAATTGAGTGCAGAAGACGCGAGGCGCAGCCGGGTCCTTTCCAGCTCAGCCCCCCAAATCGGGAACACAGGAGATAGCTCGACAGCAACAGCAACGGCAGCAGCAACAACAACAACAACAACAACAAAGAGGGGAAATCTTACCGAAAGCAAAGAAATTTCTCCCTCTTCAAGAGATTATCCGGAAGAAGCGGAGCAAATGGGTCGGATTCGGGAGTTGAAAGGAGGGGGAGAGGATGGGAGGAAGAAGAAAATGGGTGGGAGGAGAAATATCGATTGTTTCAAGGAAAAGCGAAGAGACAGCGTTAATAGTCGCTTCTGTCTCTTCTGTTTGGTTGAAGCCGACATGACCCAACCACTGCCTTTTCTTTCTCTCTCTCCCTTCTTTCTTTTTCCTTTTTTTATTTTTTATTTCTATTTCTTCTTCTCTCTCTTGTCCTTTTTTTCCCCTCCATTAGTAATCTCTTGCATTAGCTCCAAAAATGGAAAAAAAAAAAATAATGGTCTCTCTCTCTCGTAACAAGAAAAAAAGAAAGATAGATTCGTGATAGATAAATTGCCTTTTTTTTTTTATGAGTACATACGTCAATTTATTTTATTAAGACTTGCTTGTACAATACGGACGTAGGTTTTCACATTAAATTAAGAAAATTTCTCATATTTAAAATTAAGACAAGTGGGGATCTAATGAATCCAAAATTGACCGTGCAACTGGGTCTTTGCAAATGAGAAGCAAGCGGTGTTGCTATCGTGACCCTTGCATTGTCATTATGAAAAGAATGGACTATTTTTCTATTGAGAAAGTGGTTCAAGTGATCACAACTAAAGAGGATCGCATTGTCTTTTTCCGATAGCCAATTATAATTAGCTTATAAAAGATGGACGAATTTTACTGAAGGTAATATTAAAAATGTAGTACATATCAAGTAAAAATTACAGGAAATATTGAATGGTTAAGGAGCTTGGTGATCATTAATAGCTCCTAGGGTCCCTCTTTTGATGTTTGCTCGTACCTTGTACAATTATTGTTGTCTAACTTTAACTCTTCATTCGTGTTTGTAACAACATTAACCTTCAAAAGTTAAGAAGAAGTTAAAAGAGGTGGGGTAAGATAATTAATTCATTGATTAAAAAAACAACCATCGCAGATAAAAATACATTAATTAATTAATAATCTGACGTGTAACTTTTTTCTTCTCCACTAATGTTTGGTGTCACACCGATTACTCATGAAATCTTGATCCCAAAAAGTTCCCAACACCGACAACCCCGACAGGAGCCAAATCTCGTTAATGCGATGAGTAATCTTTTCACTTGAAAACTGATTTAAAGGCTTAATATGGTCCGAACCCTTAATTTCATGAAAATGACTATCTGCTCGATAATCTTATAAATATCATCATCATTATCATTATGTGTAATTTTTTACTACACAAAAAGCAGTCATTATTGTAATTATTAATTAATAAAAATAACAAAAAGAAGGAAATAAACTAATTTCCTCTGCCTTTCCGTACGTGGAGCGACTATAGGATGGTCAATTCCTAAATGGGGACAATTTCGTGTACTCCTATCTCTCTCTCTCTCATCTTCTTAAATAAATAATAAATTTTTTTTATATATATTTTTATAATTAATTATAATTTTAAAATAAAATAAAAGGGGAGAGGCAAGGGGTGACAGGGGAATGGGGAAGGGGAGAGGTGCCCCCATCTCCAAACAGCTTCGTCTTGTCCCACGGTCTTCACGCAAATGGAATATTCCTCTTAGTCAATTTTTTCCCTCTTAATTTGACCTTCCCAAGGCCCTTACTACTATTTATTATTATTATTTTTTTTTTTGCAGATTAGTCCCGTGAGCCAGTTTGACACGTCATCGATAATTAATGTCCTGATTAATGAATTAATTAATTAATCAATTCCGTATAATTATGCATGTAGGTTGTAATTGACGAAGCTGGCCACCTGGGAATTTACGGGAATGCCACCCGCACGTGCGGGCTTAGGTCATCTCCTACGCCGGCCGGCTTAGTTTAGACTTCTAGTTCCTTATTATTAGGCTGTATTTTTGTGCCAAAAAGAGGCGTGAACTCATGCTCCGAGACAAAATTTATCCCTACCACATCAATTTTTTGCTCTCGGGACTAGAATACATTTTTCATTTGATTTGGGCTTACGTAGTGATTGACGTGATAGATGATAATAACGCGTGTAGATAATACGTCATCATAGCGAAAAACATTGGGGCGGCAACATACGTAGAATGGTATCATTTTGCGTGTGGATCCAAACCGGTGTTTAATATGACGTGATTTTGTATATACCCATCACTTTTATTTTTAGTTTAGATGTGTCATTTGTAGTGGTTATTGTAGTTTGTTGAGTCAATTACTATTGAAAGAAAAGTTATCGGGTGGGTATTTTTCGTCCCACGAGTACAAATTTATGATCGATTGTTAAATTGAAGAGTGAGATACTTTTGTTCTTAAAAAAAATAAAATCTGATCGAATTATATTTTTCATGGAAAAAGTTTTGTTGGGATAAGGGGAAATGGGGTCCCTCCATTTACCAAGTTTTACCATCTATTCCAATCAAACACAAGAGCCACCATCATGACCTGTAGCAAAAGGATAAAAGGGCAAATTAAAGTCAAAAGGGACTCTTTGATGGAACTCCTACCTCTCTTTTAGTAATTCAAGAGCTTTATCTGATGTAGAACTTAACCCCAATTGGACACAAATTTTCTTTTGGGCACGGCGTGATGAGAAGTCTCATGTGACTGATCTCTAGAGTTTTTAAGTGGGTCAAGTCAAGGGAAGAGTACCTGTTAAGGCATCTTGGGGAGGCTATGTGACAAGGATTGCAAGCCTTTGATGGATGAATGAAGTCTTTTTGGACAGTCAAGCATCTGTCCTCTGCTGGGAGGCTCAACATTGTACCATCTGTCATGTATGGTCTTGTGAATTTGTGGAGCTAGGGTTTTGTGCTTCCTAACAAGGTTTTGAAGATTGGTGGAGAGCAGATGTGGTGTTTTCTTATGCCTAGGGTGCAAAAGTAGCTTGGGATGGTATATGCTCCAAAGTGCGAGGGTAGTTGGGGTTTAAGAGGAATAATCCATTTGGAATCATACTTTGTACATTGAGAGATCTTTGGAAGTTGCTGATGAAGTCCTGATTTATTTGGGTGGCGTGAACCATTGAATATCTATTTAAGCAATCATCAATCATCAATCTGGGTTGCTCGAGTGAAGAACAATAGTACCTACGTATGGAGAAAGTTTTTGAAGCTTAGGAACATCAATGGAGATGGAGATGGGAAGGATCCTTTTTTGTGGCATGATCCTTTGCAATGGCTGTGCATAATAGTGGGAATGGTTAGGTTTGGCCACCAGGAAGATCTGAAGGTTGGACTTATATTTAGGATGCTTTTTGCCTTAATCCTGGCTCTGCATACCACTGCTCAAATTGGTATGGAATGGAGCCCTTTATCCACTTGGGGAGAGAAAGGAAAGAAAGTAAAATTCATGATGGGTACTCTCCTCATATGGATAGGGTGGTGAAGAATGATGAGATTGTTAACGAAGAGAAAGGAAAGAAAGCAAATCACCTTTGATTAGTACAAATTGAGGATCTCGGCTCAGTTTTTATACTTGGTCCATTAGGGTCAGCTGCTCGTACATAAAGGCTGGCAATTCCCAACACGATACGACACGAGAACACGACTCTCACCTGATGCGAGTCTACTAAGAGAAGCCCAAAACCCGACACGGCATTCATTAACTTTAAACCTACATGAAAAAGGTACCATATTCATTCATCTTTAATGAAAAACATTTTGGAATTACACGATACGAATTGACCCAACAAGAAAAGCCAAGTCTTTCGCTCATGGAGTTCCTTTCGGTTCCGAGCAATCCAAAAAGGCAACCCACTTACCCAATAAAAGAAAAGAAGGAAACTCGATGAGAACTTCATCGTTAGATATTTTCAACAACCACGTCTCTTTCAAACTCCAAAGGCGTGGCATATGATTAGAGTCTCATCTCGATACAAGTTTGCAAGATACACGGCTCGAGTTTTGACTTACCAATCACCTTTGGCGACCTGCCGAAGATGGGTTCGATCGTCGCTTTCGTCGTGGGGTCTTGAGAACGTGCCTGAGAATCTAGCAAGGCATCTGCAGAACTTGGGCTCAAGGACAAGAAACGTGGGTGACGAGGGCCATTTCCGACAGAAAAGGGCCTTGGAGTCGTGGCGCGAGTGGAGGTTCGGTTTGGTCATTTTCACTAGCAAAATGGGCTTCGAAATGTCTACAGTAATTACGAGTGTTGGCTGTCGAGAATGGGCCTAATCAGTGCACGCCTACCATGATCCTTCTCTCCACCAAGTGATGTTGGTATACAGGGGGTAGAACATGATCCATTGCACCGATTTGTAGAGTGATGAGACGAAATATAAGTGGAACATGATCTATGGCTCTTAGCTTTCATCTCGTAATAAGTCGTGTGAACGTGAAAAGTGTTGATGCTTTCATTTGATAGCGAGCCATGCGAATGACACGAACATGGCTAGGGATGAAAGATCGAAACCCCGACTTTTAACCGGGTGGATTCTCGATTACTTGGGTATTCAGATGGTAAAACCAACTTTCAGTTGGAGCGGGCTGAATCCTTTTACAATGAGCTTGTGAGAAAGTTCTTTTTGGGCCTAATGGGCTTTCCTTTCCTTGAAAAAAAATTACTAACCCTTTAATCAATCGAAAAATAGAAAATCTTCGATACTTCTTTCATCTTAAATCGCTCAAATCTTCTCCAGTGGCCTTCTCTTGCAGATGAAAATCCTCTTTCCTATACGGTGTTCTTTTTGGTGTCTTGGCAATTCTCAACCATTGATATTATCTTTGTTTCCATAAATTCAATGTCTTGATTCATTGAGATATAAAAAAGGAAGTACCATAGGTGATAGAAGATTCATGTCCTTATGCTCGCGTCTATTCCCCTTCAATAAAAAGCTTTTTTATGGAATAAATGATAACAGATCATGCTCAAACTCTTCCAACACTAATATCACTACCTCTCTAATCTTTATAAGGGGTCAATTCCAAAAAATACCCCAAACTTTAGGTCCAGTCCCAAATATACCCTGAAATTTTTTTTGTCTCAAGAAAAATCCCAAATTTTAAGTTTAGTCCCAAATCTGTCTCAAACTTTTCTTTGTCTTAGAAAAAATCCCAAACTTTAAGTTTAGTCCCAAATCTACTAAAAACTTTTCTTTTGTATCAGAAAAAACCCCAAACTCTTAGTCCATTCCCAATTTATCCCAATTTTTTTTATCAAAAGGAAAATTATCAAATTTTACTCTAATCCTAAATTTTCCCTCGTTAGCCTCTGTCCAAAAGTCATATTAGTAATCCGTAATTTTTTATTTCCTAAAATGATTTTATTTTGAAAATAATTTTCTATGACATCTTTCTTATGTGTATTTATTATCTATGTGGAAATGCCATGTTAAGTTGGGACTGGACCATGGGGTATATTTGAGAATAAATAAAATATTGTCGATTTTTTTAGTACAAACGGTGGGTAAAATCCCAAATTAGTATACCCGTAAATTGCGACGTGTTATTTAATTTGGCAATTTGACAGTAAAATTTAACGGAAACTAATAGATGGTAATTTGTTTTGGTGGTCAAAAATTTAATTTTGGGTAAATTTATCATATGTGTACAAATTTAGGATTTTTCATGATATTGACTCTTTTTTTTTTAGACAAAACAAAATTTGGGGTAGATTTGGGACTAAAATTAAAGTTTAGGGTTTTTTCTGAAACAAAAGAAAAGTTCGAGGCAGATTTGGGACTAAACCTAAAGTTTGAGATTTTTCTTGAGACAAAAAAAAGTTCATGATATATTTGGGATTTGACTTAAAGTTTGGGTTTTTTTTTTTGAATTGACCCTCTTTATTAGCCACTTCCATGATCTTCTTTCATGTGTCTTACCTTCTTTATGTCGACATAGATCAAGATCGATGATGGTGTTGAAAAAAACAAAAAGTGACCAAAAACCTTGTCAAGTCACATTCAGATCGAAATGGAACCCTAGTCTAAAATTCAAAAGATTTGATCATATGACTATCTGTTTTAATCCACACCAATCGTTTCACTTGATGTCGTGGCCTCTTTCATGAATCTTCCCGTTATCTTTGTCAATGGATGGGTTGCCACAGCAAAGAGCATCATCAACCAGAAAAAGACGAACATAGTGAAGACGGATCTTCCGAGGATTGCGAACTCAGATTCAAGGCCAAATCCATATCACCGAACATAAGAAGATGGCTCGCATGTGTCATGGTTGGTGGTCTTTACAGTCGCCACTTCAGAGATCAATTCAAGTCACGATCACATTAGAAGAATGTGGCTAGGGTTTTTCCAAAATTTCAAAAAATGGGTCCACAAATAAGTTGTCATAAATATTAAAGTATCTACTAATATTTTTATTTTGCCATATTTTGTGATTAAGTTGTCACAAATAAGTGATTTTCATGACCCTTTTTTGCACCTCGACTAGTTCTCCTCTCCCTATGATCTCGAGAGTGCATTATCTTTCATTGACCTGATGGATTCATAATTTGAATCCCGGAATGCTCAAGATTTCAAAGAGAAAATCAAACTCTCGTATCATTCAAGTCAACGCCTTATTCATGCACATCGAATGTTGGTCATTCACAGAGTTAGCCGCGCACTAAAGCATCATCACGTAGAAAATTTATCTGATGGGTACCAAAGACTTCAAGAACGGAGCCCGCAATGCACTCGCCGTCCATACGATTGCTTTCTTTTTGACGAATTATAACTCCACGTCATAAAGGCAGATAAACATGCCAAGTGGCGTGCTCCATCAACAGGTGCGTGGAGAATTCATGGACCAAGTTCAGAGGGATCGAGATCTCTCGATCCCTTCATCCATGTTCATCCACGTTCATCTCTCATTTCCCTTTCTCTTCTCTCTTTTTGTCCTCTCTTGCTGACAAAATTGTCACATAAAGGGAGCTGTGAACAGAGAAAAGGAAGGAGGAGGAGCAGGAAGAGGGAGTGGAGAAAAGGAAAGGGTTGACTTCTTGGAGAGCCCCATTTTTGCATTTGGGTGGCTAACCACCAACTCAAATCTCAAGCCCCTTTTCACCCGTCCATGAAAAAACGAATTTTTTTTTATGTCCTTTGCTTAATTTCAGGGGGGAGCTCTTTTTTGACCTTTGGGGAGAGTTGACTTTCATCTATGAACAGGGGCACCCACGAATCAGGGACACGTGTCGTGTCCTGTGAAGTCCAAACAGGGGCCGTGCCTGTCTTGTCCACGTTGAGAAATGGATCGCCACTGATTTGCAATTTCTTGGGTCAGAATTGGGTTTGATTGAGGTGGGGTCCCGGAAAAGAATTAGGCCTTTGGAGTGGAGGGGGGGGCTCCTTTAGACGTCGATTGCGCTTGGCCATTCATAATGAAAGCTCCCACTAGGCATGTGCTAGTCAAAGTGATGCATCAAAATCTGATGCTATTTCGCCTCGGCGGAAAGCCCATCCATCGTGTAACGCGGGATCGTGGAGACCTGGATAAGATTGATTCGATTTGATGTCGAGATTCTGGTAATAGAGTACTTAGGTAAAAAGGAGTTTCGAAACATGTTATATTTCGTTTCCATATTTAATGGTATTTTGTTCAACAATTATTTGGACACGTCAATTCGGATATGCTTTTCGATAGTTTCTTTGGAAAAGGCATGAGTGAGATTATAATTAGGTGATGTTTTCGTGAATAAAAACTCTGAAGGCATGATGAAATTCCTACTACATTATGAAACAAAAGATGCATAGTTAATTGATCCTACGTGATAAAAAGAGAGGAAAATTTAAAAGTTATGATATTCATATGAATATTTTTCGTTTGTAACATAATTAAGTGTGAATTGGGGATGAAATTATGTCGACAATCAAATCGTGTTCCTGGCGTCTCTAAACATATGCAAATTTGTATTTAATATTTCTTTTTTGGGGAAGATTATGGGATCCACATAGGATTCATATGTCTTGTCTCCACCATGTCTCCCAAATTGACCTCATGACACCTCCCTTGTACTTCAAAATCAGAGCATCCAACAATGATCACCTTTTGCTTTGCTTAGGTCGGATTGCACTAGCCACCTCGCCGACGCACCAATGCCTCCGCGACACCTTTCATCTGGCAAAGAAGCACACCCACACGCACTCCAAACCAACATAATCCACTCGAAAGAGAGAGACAGACGGGGGAGGGGTATATCATATCATATATATATTTATTATCATATAGTTTTGACCTTCCCAACCAAATTAGAAGTTGAGGATAAAATAGTAAAAGAATCACATAATCTAAAGATTGATAATATCACATGACCATGTGGAAGTAATGCTTTAAAGAAAACCTTTTAATCCATGGGTCGATGGCTTACTTTCCATGAGATATGATGGTGAATTTAGTTTGATGCACAAAAAAGGGACTGGAGATATTGCCTGACTTTTTAATTATTATAATTAGAGATAATTGCTAAAATATTATCTACGGACAATGGCGTGCAACAAGGGATGGGATTGGCATACCGAACCCCGCATTCAATTTCGAGCGAGGTGGACCTAACACAAATCGCGGCCCCACTCATCTCATTAGTAGAGGGAAAAATTATTTCGTGTTAAGTTATTAAATTATTACTATTGTTAGACTATTACGAGTCTTATAATTATGCATCTTATTAGTCCTCTTGTGATTCGATTATTTGATTGCTAATGGAAGGGCCATTTAAAAGGGATAGATTTAAAATATGTATTTATCTTTTCTACATTCTTGTAGAAATACAAGTCAACTACAATTATATAGTTGAATCAACAGAATTTTGTTTTTGAAAAAAGAGCTAATAGGGGAATTCTTTGAGCGCATGATGATGATAGTGCCAATAAAAAATTTCTTGTGAGCTTGATTGGTAGGAGCGAAAGTGTGATTGACTACGTCCATCACTAAAAAAAAAACATTTCTTTAGCCATATGTAATGTCTGTGGATGGAGCATTTTAAGAGTATACAAACTGAAAATTATACCATTGAGTGTGACTTGAAGTGGTGACCCAATTTGATTTGAAATCGACTTGAATTAGAGATTTGAGAGCACTCGAAAACAGCAAAAAAAGTTTAGAGTACATGTTGATAAGATCCGAATATCCCAAGTTAGGAGGTAGATGTCCGAATTGAAGCGCGAAAAGTTGGGTAACTATTGTGGATCCGCATAAAAAAGTTTGGACGTTCGGCCTAAAGCTGGTCGGACGTTCGACTCAAGACACGACCAGCAACAAATGTGAATTTTGAACGTCTAACCTTGACTTTGAGAGAAATTGGACTATTCCAAATGTTTAGCCCACTCCAGGAGGATAGAGTGGGGGGTGAGCACTAGTTTTGATTCAATTTGGGAACTAGACGGAATTGGCCTGGACCAATCGGTTCAAGATCGGTTCCAAAGAGGTTCGGCTTCAATTTTCTAGAGCTGATGATTATAGGGTGGTTCATAGTTTAGGTTGGGAATTTATCACCCTTACATGTGTGGACTATTTAAAACACAAGTTTTACCTATTTTCACTAACAAAAAAAAAAAGCCCAACTTAAGAGAGAGCTTAAGGAGCTATCAAGGAGTGTGAGTACTATTGTAAATACATTGTATTACTTTAATTTGACTTTGTGAGGCTTTTCAAGTGGAATTGAGATCTGAGAAACGCTCGACGATTGTACTTTTTAGCGATTGTAGTATTCTCTTGTTGATTTAGTGGAAAATTTAAGTTGATCTCTCCATGTGTAGTATGCATGCTTGATTAAATAATCTACAATGATGGAGTCAAATTAGGCGAGGCATATCTGAGAGGCACGTGGATGTTCTAAGCAAGAGAGGTTTTTTGTGTTGATAGAGAATTGAAGAATTAGACATTTGCGCACATTATTCGGTAAGAAGAATAGGGTGAAGTTTTGCGCACAACAGTTCATTGAACCAGTAGTAGAGTGGACTACGTACCCTCAAATATGTCGAGTCCATCTCAGGTGCAGTCGAAAGGACGTGCTAGGTAGTTATTGTCTTTTGTTAAGAAAGAAAGTCTAGATTTGCTTTCTCAAGCATGAGACAAACGTGCTTGGTTAGTTTGCCGCTTTGAAGGTAATGATCGAAGAGCAAATAGGGAGGAAGATCATGTGCTTGAGAACCGACAATAGGTTGGAGTTTTATTTTGGGGAGCTTAGCCAATTTGATAAAGGAAAACATATTGAAGTATGTCACTATTGTCGATAAAACAAACCAAACAGAGTTGCAAAACTAGCAAACATAATTATATTAGGGAGAGCTCACTCTTGATTCTTCAATGCTAGATTAACTGAAGACTTCTAGGCTAAAGCATAGAATAGCAACTATTATTAAGTAAACGGATCACCATCATCTACAATTAAGAGTGGAACTCCTAAGGACATGTAGTCAGGAAGCTTGCAGATCATACCTATTTAAGGTGATGGTATGCTGGAGAAAGGGTAAGGAGATGCATATTCCTAGGCTATACAAGCACGTGTGTTTGCGTGATATCATGCTTGTCAATGAATCCAAAAGCAGTTAGATTCTAATTCTTAAGAGGAAAGTTAAAAAATGCCATTCCTTATGATTAAGGCATATGCATATACTGGAATTATACATACAATATGCATTCGATCCTCCATCGTATAGGCGGGCGCAAACAATCACATATATGAACAATTAATTGGTACGAACGAACTAGGGCTCAAACATCTCACCCAATTCATGGGGGTAAATGGAGTATTCCATCATCCGATGATCATATACCCACTAAAAAAACGATCTTCGTCGTTAAACAATGTCAGAACACATTCATTCTTTTTTCATTCGATAATGCATCGTCCACGTTTCATGGAGGCAGAGAAACAAAAGCGACCAACCAAAAGGGGACGAGATTAAGCCAATGAAGGGGGGCACGGACGAAAAACCGATCCACTTTTGTTGTTTCACCTTTAACGCCGACAACCTTTTGACTAGGGTTTCCTTGTCGTCGTTAACACCCACAAAGAAAGACCAAAACCTATAATAATAATGAAGCCCGCCCTCACAGTATTTTCCACTACACAGCATGATTTCATAAAGCCCCAAGTGAAATGTAAGTTGCACGGTGTTTCCTCTTTTTTACTTTAGTGAAATAGCCAGGACCACAAATACAATACCTAACTCCACCTCCTCCCTTTTTTTACTCTTATCAAGTCTATTTAGTCGGCATATCCTCCCAAAAAAGAATTTCTTTCTTTTGTTTTTTCCTTATTTGATGCTGTTGTTATCACATTAATTTTGTTTAGTAGCGAAAAGCTCGAGATAAGTCGGTGAATCCGCCGGCCAAAATGATAAACTGTGGGTGTGCATGATTTGGAGGGTTGATTCCAAATTTAGAGCCTCAAATTGAGCCTAGAGGGGCTAATTCTCATAAGATAAATCAAGACTTGACCTTGCAATTCGGAGCCTATCATTCCTAGTTAAACTTAGGGTCAAGATGTCATTTTATTTCATTATCAAACTTCTTATTGGATAGTCCAATGAGGTTAGACCCTGCAAACAGAGGTGATCAAATCTGGCCTAGAGCATCAAGAAAATGAATGGCAAGAAGTGAACAGGTGCCAAATAGGGAAAAGAAAAAAGAAAAACAGTGAATAGGATCGGACTCGAAAGGCACATTGTATTTCGATCTTCCTCCATAGAATGCATGACACATCACATGGCAGGAGAGAGAAAGGTGATATGTGACACCTCTCTTGGATCACTCACCCTCTTGCTCCATCTAAATCAATCAGGCGGGCCAATCGAATACAGTCAAAATATTATGATCCCTTTTTCGTGGGTAAGTGTTAAAGGTATCGCTCATATATGATATGATTGGATACTCTCATAATACTTAAAATTCTTTTCTTTTCTTCCTTTTTTATTTGATTTTTTGCGGTGCATCTTTCAACGAAGCATTGAAGAAAAGGAGCACATCTCAGCCATTGAGAATGTGTTTCTCTGGATAAATATGATTTGCTAAAGCACGCCAAGTTGAGTACCGTCAAGTGCGCTTGATTTGACTTAGTACCCTCACTAAGAAAATTCGACGCGTAACTTCTTCAGGGCACGCTCTACATAGCTTTGTGGTCAGTTGACTAATTTGTGCAATAGTATTAGTTTAATAAGGCGGCGAGATCACATGTAGGAGTATCAGGGCAAATTCCGAGAAGAAGAGCATCACGCCTTTCTGCGCATGTTGAATAGGATAATCTCTCTAAAAAATGTCATACATTTCGGCCGATATCCATAGAATTGAAATTAGTTTGGACCCTTGACGGAAAATATTTCAAGCACGTACGTCAAAAACAATTAGAAAATTAGGAGGTGCTGACTGCTGATGGAGCACATCATTGATTGATTCCCCATTGGATCAGAGGACGACTACTTTCTTTTAGAATTTAGCACATCATTGGTGCTCCACAAGGAAAACGAGGAAGATAACAGGCGCATGTTGGACCACAAGGCAAAGACGGACTGAACCTCACGCAACACGTCCGGAGACCCCATCCAATCAATGCAACCTCGACCATTCCACATCGCCCCGCCCGAGCGGATGGTCGAAAGAAAGTCCACCATGTGAACAGTTTACAAGTGTAGCCCCACTCATCCGATCGATGGATCTTGAAACTTTTGTACACAATAAAGCCATTTGATAAGACGGGTGACTATACATGATACACGGACGTCACATAGTATATTTTTTCTAGTAGGATGGAGAATTGATTGGAGGATATTCCTAGAGGATTTCATGCCACCAATTCTAGACCTGTTGGACATGACCTATTAGCGAAAAGTGAGCAGCGGGATATAACAGATCGAGGGGAAGACTTGAAGATGGCATGAAAGTAGTACCATCAATCATGTGTCATCTCATGGAGGGAAGTGGCGAGATTGAGTATGGGAACCCTCGCCTTTCGATGAGGCCGTCGATTGTAATCTATCACGTACTATTGTAGATCTATTTTGAATACCCATATATTCGGCATTATACTTTTGCTAAAATTGATCTGGTAGTATTGACTCAAGAGATTTTGAGAGGATATAAAAGGTTTTTGTGGGAGGAAAGGATGATGTCCATTAGGTAGATATGAGTAATGCAGAAAATAGATTGAGAGATTTTTGTATATTTTGATATGTATATAGAAAATAGTAATTGAGCCTATTTATATGCTTTATTAAATGACTATCTAAGAAAATCAAATCAGTTAAGTATAATTAAAAGATTTATGAAAAATTAAAGGAAATCTCCTAAATGTTTCTTGGAAATATCTCTATCCTGAAACTTGATGTTCATAGAAGATGTAACTTGAATTTAATACAAGTATCAACAATGTCCAACAATTGGGATGTGGCAGATGAGGTGGCGTCCAATCGCTATTCATGATGAAACTTCTAGATCTAGCTGGTCTGAGAGTGGTGAGTCTAATGGCGGTGTTAGTTTCTTGAAGTGAGAAGTGAAAAGTTGAGAATCGGAGGCCATTGACATGTGTTCTTTGCAGTCAAATTTGCTATTGGAGTAGAACAACATATGTCCTTTGTTGTAGATTTTGTAGTTGGAACAGTAACTAGTCAAATGCGGTTGATATAGCTGGCGTGGCTACAACAAGCAGAATGAGCCTTGCTTTGTTGAGGGAAAGTTATTGTGTGCAAATGCGTTTTCGTGGCGTCCAAAAATACCTCTATTAAAAAGAAACGCTTGAGTTAGCGACATCGTAATATGACCATCGTGACACTTGATTAGATGCAAATGAGGCACTTAAGTGAACACTATCGAGCGACGGGATGGATTTATTTTGCTACAAGGTGCATCGAGTGAATCGAGTGGGAAGTGCACTTGATGCACTAGAGATGTTTTAGGAAGGAGGCTATGATACCAAGATAAGAATAATACAGAAAATAAATATAAGAAATTTCTATATATTTCGATGTATATCGAGTTGGAGAATTTTTTATATAATTTGATATATCATAATGAGGAGTGCATTAGTTCATTTATTTATTTTCTTAGATCACTATAAAAACAAATCAGATATATATAATAAAGTAAATGAAATTTAAAGGAAACGTCATAAATAACTCTAGAAACTATCCCTAACATAAACAAAGGATCATCTTTTTGGGGGGACCTCTTGGAGTTTTGTATAAATTGAGCACCTCTCACCCCCACTTGGCTTCATCTCCAGCATAGAGTATATGCAACCACCACCTTCTGAAGAGTCCCCTCCTCTAGCTCCCCAACACTACAGCCTCTCTCTCTCTCTCTCTCTCTCTCATCTTCTCAAACTGAAGCATCATTGGCTCATACAAGATCAGAACTTGTGAGCATTCAGCGAGAAGCAAAGCAAATTAGAGAGGGAAATGGAGGGCAGGAGAAGCGAGTACAAGGACAGTGAACTGAATAATATGAGTGAAACCACTCTTGATTGGAGAGGCAGGCCTTCCAATCCTCGCAAGCATGGCGGCATGAGAGCTGCAGCCTTCGTCCTCGGTCTCTCTCTCTCTCTCTCTCGGGTGTGCGTGTATATCTTCAAACTTTATCCAGATTATTCTGGTGCATCTTCGGAGAGATGCTATCGCAAATTCCTCTTGATGAGGATTGGAAAATTGTAGATCATGTATAGTTTTAGCTTAATATGGTAAAAATAATGCATACTTTGATATCTACATATAAAAAATTAGTTATGTCACATCTGTTGTTGTGTTCGATTGGTTTTCCGTCTCCATCAGACACACCCTTTTGAGATGGCTCTCTTCTCTTGCTATGAATCCATTTCAGTGGTTACAGCTTGTAGCTAACATGGCAATCAGTGTGTTTCTGCTTTTGGTTCTTCTTTTTAGGGTAATATTTGGCCTCACTTCTATGCATCCTCTGTACTCCATAGCTTGATCTTGATGACAACAAAAGCAATAATTATAAAAAAGGATATTGATGAACTTTTCCCTTTTTGCCTTATTTGATCTTTTGTTTCTGTATATCTGATGTAGTGCTGCAGTATACTGATATATAATGATAATAATATCGTAACATGTCCAAATGAACAGGACTACAAACTTTTGAGATAATGGCGATAGCAGCAGTCGGGAACAACCTGATAACCTACGTGATCAACGAGATGCACTTCTCGCTGTCCAAATCGGCCAACATCGTCACCAACTTCGTCGGCACCATCTTCATCCTCGCCCTCCTTGGCGGCTACCTCTCTGATTCCTACCTCGGCAGCTTTTGGACCATGCTCATCTTCGGCTTCGTTGAGCTCTCTGTAAGCATCTTCTGATGAATCAGGTCGCAGCGCATTTCATATACTAATATCTAGTAATATCGAAATACTAATAAGAGGTCTTGAAAGCTTCGTACATCGTCATATCTGCGCAGTATAGTCAAATGCTTCGGATGTGTTCACACTTTTTGTCTCTATCTGTCAAACTTCATTAGTGGTTTCCTTTTCTTTCAAGACTTTATGTTTTGATTCTGGTTTTTTATGGTCACCTTGTAATCTTGCTTGGTCACTTGTGAGTACACATGTTTAGTATAGACTGTGTCTGCTACATCATGATTCACCAAATAAACAAATCTTCATCAACAGAGAAAGGTTAATTGGTTTAGCAATTGTTTAATGCACATAATTATTTGCTAATCCCCCCAAAAAATGATCATTCGTAGGGTTTCATACTGTTGTCGGTCCAAGCACATCTGCCACAACTCAAGCCACCAAAATGCGACATGATCCATAACCCTACCGACTGCATCGAAGCGAAGGGCTTCAAGGCGTTCATCTTCTTCATAGCCCTCTACTTAGTTGCGCTAGGAAGCGGCTGCGTGAAGCCCAACATGATCGCCCATGGCGCAGACCAGTTCAAGAGGGACGACCCCAGCCAGTCCAAGAAGCTTTCCACATACTTCAACACAGCCTACTTTGCGTTCTCGGTCGGCGAGCTCGTGGCCTTGACCATGCTCGTGTGGGTCCAGACTCACTCGGGCATGGACGTTGGGTTCGGTGTGTCTGCGGCTGTCATGGCCATGGGGTTGATCAGCATGGTCTCTGGCACTCTTTATTACAGAAACAAAAGGCCCCAAGGAAGCATCCTCACTCCTCTTGCCCAGGTAATTTCCTCCTCCCTCTTTATTCTTTATTTTATTAGCTAGTAGCGAGGGTTGTTTTCAAGACCCTTTATTTTTCCTCAAAATATGATGAGAATCTCTTGACTATGACCTAGATTAGCATATAAAAACGTCTAGTGGTCAAACGGGGAAGCTCTTTTCTATACGGTCTTGCTAGGGTGGAACGAGCTGTCTGATTTCAGGTCAGGGCCCACGTCCGTTAATCTGTTTGCTTCTGTCGGCCAGAAAAAAAGAGGCTCAAAATCATGTGGCGTTTTGCACATGAACGGCGTTGAGCTCGTGCATTTGTTTAATGCCGGGATCACATGAATCATGAACCAAAAGAGCTGTGTCGAAGAGGATGACTCATGGTCAACTATCTGACAAATCAATAAATAAACTGAACGTTAGAAAATACCTTCTATTTTGTCTCCTTATCTGCAAAGATAATCTGGCCATTAGGGTTGTGTAAGTTCTCGAAGAGGAGGTGCTGATGAATACGTGAAATCGCAGGTGATAGTGGCAGCTATAGTGAAGAGGAATCAGGTGCTGCCGTCAAATCCGCAGCTGCTTCACGGAAGCCAAAACAGTATGAATGACAGCAACAACAACGGCTCATCCTCGTCGCCTCATGGTGGTCACCTTTTTCACACCGAAAGGTTCAGGTATGTTTCCTCATGTCCGTATTACACTTTTTACTCCTTTTCTTTCTTTCTCGATATCTTTTTCATGGATACGTACTTTGTTCACTACACTGTCAAATCATTCGAGTCACACTTGAGATTCATATAATTTAATGAATATGATCAATAGATACATATAGTTCCTTTTTAAAATCTAATCAATCAATTTTAACGGGGCAGTCCGTTTCTTCTAATCTAAAATTATGGTCTAACGTTTTTTCTACAAGTTTTGCTGTTTGTATTACCGCAACTATTCATGCAATAAATAATTTCGTCTTTCGCTAAATTAGAATAAAATTTAGTGCTTTGTCTTATATGCTCAATGTCTTGAGCAGTCGATTCCCCAAGATCGCTTACATTATATCCCATAGGTTATGTCGATTCTTGGAAACAATGAAAGGACAAGAACATTAGCTTCCTAAAATAACCCTCCAACGAAAACCATTCATTGATTCCCACAGACCAAGAGAATTCAGCATTATCATATCAGCAAAGAATTGATTTTGTTTTCTGAGGTTTTGTGGTTAAATTTGGATGGCAGGTTCTTGGACAAAGCATGCATCAAGACCCAAGACGAGGCGAAGAGCGCAGAGAGCCCATGGAGGCTGTGCACGGTGAGCCAAGTGGAGCAAGTGAAGACCCTCCTCTCCGTCATCCCTATATTTGCATGCACCATCATCTTCAACACCATCTTGGCTCAGCTCCAGACCTTCTCCGTCCAGCAAGGCTCCTCCATGAACACCCGCCTCACCCGCTCCTTCCACATCCCTCCCGCCTCCCTCCAGGCCATCCCTTACCTCATGCTCATCTTCGTCGTCCCGCTCTACGACGCCCTCTTTGTCCCCTTTGCCCGTAGGTTCACGGGCCGCGACTCTGGGATCTCCCCCCTCCAGCGCATCGGCATTGGCCTCTTCCTAGCCACCTTCTCCATGATTGCCGCTGCCCTCATGGAACGCAAGCGGAGGGATGAGGCAGTCGGCAATGGCAGGATCATTTCCATCTTCTGGATCACGCCACAGTTCTTGATCTTTGGGCTCTCTGAGATGCTCACTGCCGTCGGGCTCATCGAGTTCTTCTACAAGCAGTCGTCAAACGGGTTGCAAGCGTTCTTGACGGCGATCACATACTGCTCGTATTCGTTCGGGTTCTATTTCAGCTCCCTGTTGGTGTCCCTGGTGAACAAGGTCACGGCGTCAAATGGCAATGGCGGTTGGCTCGGCGAGAACGACTTGAACAAGGACCGGCTCGACCTCTTTTATTGGTTATTAGCGGTCCTGAGCATCCTCAACTTCCTCAACTATCTCTTCTGGTCTCGGTGGGTCTCTCGCAGCCCGCCTTCCTCGTTGGCACCGTTGCAGCCTGACATTAGCACCGTCTCTTCAAAGAATTTGGGAAACATCGATATTAATCGCGATCTACCTTAGTTTGAATGATATCATAGTGATTAATTAATTCGAGTCATTAATTATATTGCTTATATATTGATATATACTTGGCCTAGAAGAATCAGAAGAGTCATGGAAGCTTTTGACGCCCCCATGTATGAGTGCTTCCTTAAGGCTCTTAAAGAGAGAGTTGTAGTAGCAGTGCATAAGATGAGAATGATATATGGTTGCAATTTGCTTGTGTATTGCACCTACTTCTCACTAATATATGAGATATTCACATAGCTCAGAAAAGCTGTGGAGAACTGTGCTTTCTTGACCTTTTGGGACATCTACTTTCATTTGTGCATGGAATCTAATAAGTGAAGATTGAAGCTTGTGCCCTACTACCAATTTGATGCGAAATCTTTCAGCAAAATGTCGGAAGGTCATAAGTTATTGTTTCCATCGTTTATACTTACATTTCCATGAAGTATTAAGTGAACTAGATGCAAGCGGTCGAATCATTTCTGAACCGTTGAATCTAGTTGGTCTCTTAATATTTTTCTTGGATTTCATGTAATCTCATGTCGGGGAAATTTGTCAAACAAAGATTTAGAAAACCGCAATGGCAAGCGCAACGAGATTAAAGAAAATTTTGACGTGAGATAATCCATCCCCTTCCTCATATGCTCTCACGTCAATGATTGCTTGAAATTACCACCAAGGCACCTGCTATTTGCTTTGGTACAAAGCTTGACATGATATGAAAGAGAGGGGTGCAGTGTTAAACCTCAGAATCATTGAGCAGGAAGAAGTAATGCCCCGTCTTGTTCAATTCCCTAAGAAATGGGAAATGGGATTTCAATTCCCATTATTTATTTTTTAGGAAAAGTACACCAAAAACCCTGAATTATGCCCCTCAGGACAATTTTACCCTGAATTTTTTTTTGGGTTATAAAAAACCCCAAACTATGCCACTTGGGACAATTTTACCAACTTTTTTTTTTTTTTGTACCACTAAAAACCCTAAACTATGCTACTTGGGACAATTTTACCCTGAACTTTTCTTGTGTCACAAAAACCTTAAATTATGCCACTTGGGACACATTTACCCCAAATTTTTTAACTAAAGGGCATTTTCGTCTTTCCTTTTTTTCTTTTTCTTTTTCTTTTTTTTTTTTTTTTTCTTTTTTTTTTTCCTTTTCCTCTTCCCCTCTGCTGGACCAGCAGAGCGGAGCTGGCGACGGCCACCCCCGACCAGGCGAGGGCCGCCCTCGTCGGATCTGGCGGGGGCGGCCCTCCCCCGACTCGGGCAACCCTCGCCCGATGCCGGGGAGGGCCGCCCTTGCCGGATCGGGGGAGGCCCTCCCCGGTGTCCGGCGAGGGTTGCCCCCGCCGATCGGCGGGGGCAACCCTCGCCCGACGCCAAGGAGGGTCGCCCCTGACTCGAGTGAGGGCCACCCTCGCCGGATCCGGCGGGGGCGGCCCTCCCCCGACTCGGGCGTGGGCCACCAGCGGGTGGCCGTCGCTGGCTCCCCTTTGCTGGACCAGCAGAGGGGAAGAGGAAAAAAAAAAAAAAAAAAAGGGAAAAGACGAAAATGCCCTTCAGTTAAAAAATTTGGGGTAAATGTGTCCTAAGTGTATAGTTTAAGGTTTTTTGTAGCACGAGAAAAAGTTCATGGTAAAATTGTCCAAAATGGCATAGTTTGGGATTTTTAGTGGTACAAAAAAAGTTCATGGTAAAATTATCCCAATGGACATAGTTCAGGGTTTTTAGTGTCATTTTCCCTTATTTTTTTAATGTTTAGTGCAAAATTAGAGTACAGATTTGGATTCCACATGGAATAAAATTCCTAATAAAAAAAAATTTGTAGAATCGGATTATCTAACTATGATGGGGATTCCATTTACAATTTTTTGCAACCACAGAACTATCCAAAATTCAATTCCACCACTTGCGCTGCTGCCATCTGTTTCCAACCGCCAGCAACTTGGCCGTTGGCCGGTCAGTGTTGCTAATGAGAAGTATTCTGAAAACTAAACTTTTCGCAATCCAAATGATCGAAAAGAAATTGGAATAAGAATCTATTTGAGGATTCCTTGTCATGAAACTGTACGAGGCCAGAGACGTCGCCAAATTGTGGACGAGTCATTCTTTCGCACATCGAATGTGGCTCTAAGATATCGAACTCCATCCACCACCAAGTTTTGTGTGAACTCAAAACTTTTGAAAAGCTAATTAACCAAACGAGGGGCATGGCATACAATTATGGCTCCAAAAGCAAAAGGAAGGTGTGCCCTTGTCAACAGTGGCATTCACTTTTGGAAGTACTGTTGCAATGTGATGGATAAGAGGGGGCCTTCAATGAACTTGTTCAGAGTGTCGCTCTCGTCTTCATGCTGTGCAAATCCACGGTTGTGCTTGTAATGATTCCGTGGATTCTGGGGCAACCTTTTCTTTTTCTATTCTTTTCTTGGATGAGTGGGATGTGTAATGCTTTCTTCCTCGTTGGGTAGGGGTCACTCTTCTCTCTTCCTTCGGATCGAATGAAACGATCTAACTACTGCGATGTGATGGGATGCATGTACATGGAACATTAGCCAGACTTTCTCAGTAAAGTCCAAAAGCCGAAAAGAAAAGGTAATTCAGAAAGAGAGAGAGAGAGAGAGATAGGGGGCTTTCTTTTCAAAAGTGTAGTAGAGATGCTTCCCATTTTCTAGTGGCTTTGGTTTTCGGTATGATGGGGTTCTTTCAAACCAAGCAGACATGTCCGGAACATGTCCTGGTGTTGGAGTTTGGCCTATGCCTCACCGTCTCCCACTGGCTCTCCAGTCCATCATGTCTTTGTTGGATAAAGCGAGGGCATTTCCATCTCTGTTGTCAAACTTCACTCATTGGGAATGAGATAAGATGCTAGGTCTCCTATCAAGTTTCTGTTCAGACTCATTTTGCTTTCGATGCTCCTGAGTCCTCTCTTGGCGAGTGAACTCCAGGCTTGTGAAATACTCGACTAGTCTCTCTAATTATGTAAGGTGCAAGCGAAATTCGAATGGGTGACCTCAAAAATACATTGAGATTATTTTGACTTCATGAGATAAGGAGTTGGATCCATATACGGTAAGTGCCTCGATTAGACATGTTGATCTATTCTTTTACCACCAAGTCAATCGCAAACAGTATAATTACTCATTTGGGGTTAATTAAAGTATGTGCATTACTTCACTTATTATATAAATTTTTTATAACCACTAGGTGTATTAAGAGATTATATCTAGGAAATAGAAAAATGAAATTATTAATATATGATTTTATATATGCAAATACAGAGTCAACACAATGCAATCGATACAACATATAATAGTACTTTGGGCTATGCAAACCATTGATGGTGGTTCTAGATTTGGACCAAGATGTATTATAGGGGATTCATTGAAAGCATTGAATTTAGAATATGGTAAGGTAGCTCTTGGATGGGGAACTACTCATTTGATGAGTTTCACAATGGCTCTATTTGTAGCATTCCCTTTTATTATTTGAGAAATTTAAAATGCATCTATTCTATTGGACGAAATTTCAACTAGCTTTTTAATACAAGCTACAGCATTTAGGCGCCAGGTTTTATCTCGTCACATTATTTAATATTGGCAATTTAATTGTGGAATTTCTTTCTTAAAGTTTGGGACATGAGTATATGACTCCATATAATTGATCCCACTGGTGGTACAGAAAAACACAATCTGTCATTTTGATAGAGATTGTTTTCCTTCTTCGGATAGAAATTCAAGCACCTGGTGCGCGAAGTGGATCACTAGACATCTACTATGATTCACACACAATATTCAAATATCTTATCGAGATAAAGGGAAGCTACGATCTTGCCGTCACGTGCTCGATAATAGCATCAACCACCGTCCGAAGCGATGGACTTCCACCCAGAGGAGGACAAGTTGATAATAGACACGACCGATAAAAGACATCATGATAATTCACGAGACAAACTTCCTACATGTAAATGCTAAAGGGAGCAGTCAATCTGAAAGAAGGAACACCATATTTAGTGCCCATCATAATGGAGCAAGCTAATCTCTTTTGAGATATCCCTACACATCTCAACTCCAAGTACATCATCTGCTTTGTACTGCCCTTCATTTCGTAATTCAAAGACAACCACTCATGATGACAAGGATAAGCTCCAAAATCACTACTTAGAATGTCTAGTTTTTTTACACCACCAAATTCCCAATGCAGATATGGAAGAAATCAATGCTCAAATTGTGACCAAACTTTGCCAATAGTGCACGATAAAGCAACTGCAGATAAGCCCTAAACCCAAGTCATGCTTGATAAATTACAGAGTGATGAGAAACTCGTTTTTTTTTTTTTTTTTTTTTTTGGGAAGGGGGGTGGGGAAGCCAAAGACAAGCAGTTCCTTGAATGTGCAAAATATGTGCGTTTCCAAGTGTCTTTGGAACAGTCGTGAAAAATCAGTCTTAGGAACAAGGGAGAGATGTATATCATTACAGATCAGTACAGATCAGTCAATGAGTCGTGCCTATATTTAATTAGAATTCAAGACCAATGTCGGTGCACTGGTCACCCAGGACAACTATAAAAAAAAATTGCAGCCTCTCCCATGGCCAGTCATCACTTGTCTCTGCCGGTGAACCGCCACCAGCAACTGCCAACCACTGCCTCTGCAACCTATGCTACCGATCATCATCTCATCCACCACACACACATACACACACAGATCAATGCCAAAAATAAATATGTAAAAAGTTTGACCATCTCAAAGTACTCGCTGCCTTTCTCTGAACAAGCTGATGGAAATAATGAAGAGAAAAAGCAGTTCCAACAATGTGGCAAAACAAAAAAGGCGAGACCCTAACAACAGAAGAAATTTCACTATATTCAGATTACATTGTGACGTCACAAGCCAACCGGCACAAGTCAATTTGTAGCCAACACTAGCTGTGTATAGGGACCAAGCTCAATGTGCAAAAAAATTTACTCAGAAGGCAGTAATACAAGCTACTGCAGGCCAGAAATGAAAATTTGTAACACGATCACAGTCCTGAATTTAAGCAGCCCCATCCAGTGGTCAACTATACATTTATAAAAAGCCAATCTCCAAGAAAGTTGAAGGAAAATGGACAAAGCTTCAAACCAACCAGATATGTTTTGGTCCCTCAGTGTTTCGATATGTCCATGCATAATCGCATTGCTTCAGGAGAAAGGGGCTACTAAGATTTTCAATCCTTTCATTGGATTGCTGGTAATTCATACTTCTTGGACAAGGCAGACTGCTCTTCCTCCGGCATGCCATCAAAACCAACACCCCAACAGCAAGGGTTTGACACATTCATCACTCATTACGAATCGATTGGTACATTTCCCACAATGCTGGGGATTTTGACATTTCACTCATGAGATTCTTAAACTTGATACTGCAATCTCCTCCACTGCAAATACCATAAATGAAAATGGAAACTATAAAATCCAAATGAAGAATCATGTAGGAATGGGATAGTTTGCATATTATTAGTCTCAAAAGAATTAAATACACCAAGAGTCACCAACCAAAAAGACCACATCAATATTACAACAATACAAACAAATTATCCTAAGTGGTTATGAGCAATATGTTTACAATGGTTGTTAGGATCACAATCTGGATCGTAGATCCTACAATCAAGAAATTATCAAACAATCCGGATTGCCATCAAAGTTGCTGGCAGTTGGAGTCAAGGTGGGATCACAATCCAGATTGTGGGATCATGCACGACTGCAATGCCGCTCACGATTGGACAATCCCACTCATGATACAACTGACCACACTCATGATTCAGTGCTCATAATGAAACTCTATTCTCCCACAATCCATCATCTTTTTCCACTAGAACATGCAATCCTATGAAACAGTAATTCCGTATTCAAACTAGAACACTTAAGTAGAAACATACCTTATCCGATTTAAGGATGCAATTGCTCGAAGGGCACTCCGTATCATGTCCTCGTTACGATCTACTTCTTGCTTGACAGCATCCTGCTTTGGCTTAAAATTGATGGTCTTCTGAAGTGGATCCACCAAGTTGTCCAACACTGAAATGGTTTCACATGAAAATGACATCAGAAGAGTAAATGTCAGCCTTTCCAAACCCAGCATAAAACACACCCACCTGCCAAGACAGCAGCAGGACACTTATCTGCAAGTTTTGAGAGGATAAGATGACAAGGCATCTTCACATCATAGTGATCTGGAAAGATCAAACAGAAACAAATCAGTGAGCAAGTAATCTGCACATGCACGTCAGCTCTTGCACAGGGTGAGGCAGCTCACCGTCCAAACCAGATCTGAGGTAAGGAACAATAAAGGATGAGGGATTGACTTGATCAAGGCAGTTGTCCAATAATGTATCCACACACTCAAAAGCTGCTTTTCGCAACTCAAGGCCATCATCGACAACATGCTTGAAAGGACCAAGATCAACTGTCCTAATCAATTCTTGCTGCAGAAATTCCAGAGATATATATAAGCCGAAAATACAATAAGTGATCAATTAACAACTATAACAGAAAGAAAAAAGAAGACCATAAAACCACTTATATAAGTCTAATTGATATATTTTGATAAATTTAACAAGCCAAAGCTCGTACCTTAACAATTGTCTGATCATAAAGAAGTGGCAAAAGTTCTGGCAGTAAACCCTTGACAAGGTTAGGTTTATTATGAGCAGCTGTACTTAAGGCCAAAACAGCAGCACGCCGAACATGCTTCAAAAGAATCGAGACAACAAGAGGAGTCAGCATAAAAAGGAAAAAAAAAATGAAAAACACTCCATAAATTGGGAAAAAAAGGTAAACCAGTAAGACTTCATCTCAGATCGCAATAAAAAACCTCAGAGAATCCGGTGATAAACTTTCAAAGTATTACTCTTTGTCTAAGAGAAAAAAGAAGACAGACATACCCTGTCCCGATCCTTAATAAGCATCAGAAATGCTGAGATCTCTGGATAAATAATCTCATCTATCTTCTCTGGTCTCTCTACCATAGAATATTTTACAGCAGTGACAACAGTAGCTCTTGT
This sequence comes from Angophora floribunda, assembly GCA_014182895.1. Taxonomy (NCBI): domain Eukaryota; kingdom Viridiplantae; phylum Streptophyta; class Magnoliopsida; order Myrtales; family Myrtaceae; genus Angophora; species Angophora floribunda. The sequence goes on along the minus strand of CM024711.1, from coordinate 496,697 downwards.
AAATCCGGCTGCACTGCTTGCACGCACCTACAAAGATGAAAGCTTCTCTTTCAATTGTATGGATTTGCAAAGTACAAGTTTTCCCGTCTGAGCAGGAAATGGAAAAGCCTCAGCTCATTATATAATATTAATAGGCAGCATTTCAAAAGCCAAGATTGGAGTGCCCTTCAATCCATTGATCAGTTATCACATACCTTCAGGGCAGGGACAAGCTTCGTTGGTTCAATTAGTGCAAGTTTACCCAGGCATTCTGCAACAACATTCCGAACTCCCTCCTCTTCACTTTCACAGTGGTTGAACAGCAATTTAAGTATTTTATCAACACTTGTATCATCAAACTCATGTTTATCGACGGACTGTCTAACGATCACCTGAAATACATTGCATTATAAAAGCATAAGGCAACTGCTTTAACCACTTAAAGATTTCACAATAATGATAACATACCTCCTTTAAAGAATGAAGAAGAAGATACTGTTTCTTCTGTTGATTGTCAATCTGATCTAAAATAAATGGTAAATACTTTGGGAGATTCCCGACAGCAATATTTCCAAGGGCATATGAAGCAGCAGATTTTATTTCTTCAAAAGGAGACTGGAAGGACTCTATAACAAAACTCTCAATCTGCATGTGCGCACCCAAATCCTTCCTTCGACCAATCTCACCCAAACAGAGCAATGCAAGGTGCTGCTTAGCCTGCACAATGGCATCAACATTATCAATCTGCAATTAAAATGTAAATCTACAACAATTTCAGCATCAATCAAAAAACATGTGCTCTACACCTGTAGACAAACACAAAAAGATGACACAATTAAAATAGCTCTTCTACAAAAAAAAATCACAACTTCAATGAAAATGATGCTACTCCTGTAAAGTTCATGCTTTTCATGACAAAAAATAAAAGTCATCCAAAACAATAGCATAGTCGATACAAAAAATTCAATTAAAGCTATGGCACACTGCTTGACTTCCTGATCCCAATTGATTAGTTTTGTTCAAGTAAATCTGCTGCCAAGTGGAAAGAGCACATGCGGGATGTATTGAGCTTCAAAGTGCTTTATATGAACCATGAGGACCACTAAGTACTTTTGTTTCTAGCTCAATATGTATAAAATGTCAAGTAATGTCTTACTAAATCATCTTACACAAATGTTGAGAATTTTTAAGTTTGAGCGGGGTAAAAGCAATTTCATTACAAAGTTTGCAGCCAATGGAATTTTGATGGCTTAAGCAGGACGTCTTACTAAATCATCGTCCACTAAATGTAGCGAATTTCAAAAAGCTCAAGAGGAAGAATCTCCTATCCCCACATGAGCATGCACATACAAAGAGTGATAGCGAGACAAAACAGTTGAATCAGTCTTGTCTAGCTTTTTTCAACTCTTACACATTTACAAATCTTTAGAACCTTAGCCATTGTGTTACTACAGACCAATTACTAGTGCAACTTCTTACTTCCCAATCTCCATTCAGATTTTCATTCATCAGGGCTTCATCAGAAGTGAGGTAAACCAAAAAATTTTAAAATGATAACAGCACAATGCGTATGTGCATAATCATAATATTTAAAAGAACGATTACATGCTTGCTTATCTTCTTCAATAATCACTATCTATACTATTGAAGGAAAACTAAGAGAGTGGTGGAACATTCTTCCAAGTAAATCTCAGAAAAGAAACAAACATTGAATTCAACAAAAACCATTGTAATAAGAGTTTTTCTATTAATGAATACCAACCAGCAGCACTTTTTTTCTTTCTTCAGAATTACCAATTAGATAATGCCAATAGATTAAAATTATCAATTTAAAAGTTTTAAGTTCCCATGCCTTTGAGCCTCTTTATTCCAAGTATCAAGTTAATCTCTGATATCATGTCCCATATATAAACCAACTACAAGAACAAAGACAATCAAAATGGAATTGAGTCCTGGTTAACAAATTCTGATGATCTCAGCTGATTTTCTTACTAAGAAGGAAAAAAAAAATACATTTTTTCAATGTCAAAAGACTTGTATTTCTCCACAGTAAACTGGGTACCTCCTTACCACGACATATCATATACTCTGATAGGTTAGCAGTAACTATGTAGATCAGAAAGGAAATGACTTACTGAATTAGTGCTGTTATCATCCTTAAGAATTTGCGTGAGCATTGTCACAGTAGCTGAACATTTCTGATCACCAGCAGCAAGGCAGAGAACAGCAACACATTGTGCAATTGAGTACAATGCTTGCTTTGCAATGCCACCTGCTTGTGGAGATGGTTTAGCACTGGCAAGCAGAGATTCAAGCAAAGAATCAAAGCTGGTATTAGCAGAATACACCAATGCAGCAAAAAAGTTTTGCAATGCCTGCAAAATCCAATCAGACGACATCTTAGTGGCATGAAAGATCCACGTCATGAATACAATTCAAGGATCATAAGGAAGAAGTACCAGAAGGGCTTGGCCCTGCAAGAGTGAGCTTTTGATTAATGTTAATGCTTGAGGAAGAACTTTATCTGTAACGGCCATGCCAATATTCTGGCTTGACCTTTTGTCAGCCATTAAAGTGCAGCACAGTTCCAAGGCAAGAGCGGTCATATGCAAGTCTGAATCACTGAAATATAAGAAAAAACAATCAGCTCCAAATAGGAATTCATAAGCTAATATAATATAATATAGTTTGTAAGCACAAAGAGACTTAAAACTTGAGAAAGAAACCTTATCAGGGACGACAGCTCCACAATTATAGTTTCGTAAGCAGATGAACTAATTTCGTCACCATAAGCAACAATCAAGAAATTCAATGTACTAAGCGTTGCCTGCCTTAAAGCTCGATTGGCCTACACAATAAACACATAGCAACCACTTGAGATCTCATTGAGCCAGCTTTTTCCCAGTTTAGTCAACAATAGAATAATAGTTAGATGGTATAAAGTTGCTATACCTTCCGCAAAAATGCAGTCAGCTCTGAAATGACATGCTCCAAGACACATGATAGATCAATATGGAGAGGAGAAGTTGCTATTACAGCAAAAGCCTGCGAGGAACACACAAGAATGGACCCAACTCTACATAAACACACTGAAAGGCACGAAGAATTGCAGGGGAGATAGGCATGTCTAAAGAGGAGTCAAGATATTGCATTCATCAAAGTTTGGAGTCTTCTGTCTAAGATCAAAACCTTTGTCCTACCAACTGATCATGATGTAGTCTTTCATCCAAACAAACATGAAACCAGTTATGAGCCCAATCACAACCTTATGATACTCAACAAGATCCTAAGATTTCCATCCATATCAGATACCACCATAATCATAAAAAGTAGATAGCGCTCATCAGATAAAGTGAAGTATGATTTGAAAAATAGAATTAGTCTTTGAAAGGGGCTTGATCAAAATGGTATAATCATGTACAAGATCAATATCAGTCAATTTAAGTGGTATTCTCCTAATTAGTGGGTCACAGATTCATCAAGATAGAGATAAACCTTAACAGCCGTAAGGCGTGTGATCTCGTTTCCCATCCGATCGACAAGTACAGGAAGGCAAGCAGGTAACTGGTGTCCAAGATTATCACCAAATGTGGATACAACAAGTCCCATACAAGATATGGCACACTCCTTCACTTCCTGAACAAAGGGTAAACATAAGAAATAGCAACAGTAGCAGAGGAGAAACTTTTCATGAGAATGAGAATAAACCTGATCTTGATCTTGGTTTGTCAAGCGTGACATGATGGCATCATAGATAGGATGAACATATGGCTTGAAGTCAAAACCATGCACCTGTGAGTGAAAACTACTCACAGTCAGATTGTTTCACCAAGAAATCTTAAATCATAAGATGAGTGTACCCCACCTCAATATTTGGGCGGACAACACGAACAAGCTCCCCACAAACTCGTAAAGCTTCTGCTGTGACTTTGTAATATCTCTCGCCAACAGCGGATAAAACAGGGGAGGAAAGTGCCTAAAAAATCATAATAAAACAGAGGAAGTAAGCACCACTGGCTGCAGCTGATTTTGTATAAACCCAACTCTTAAGGAAGCAGGTAGAATAAACAGTTTGCATGAATTTCTTCCTAAAAATTGTGTATCCTTCAAGCAGATAAAATCCCATCAGAGGATGCCAAAATGCACATCAAAAGTTAACAATACAACAAAACTATGCTCAAGGAGCAAGAAGTCAAAAACAGACATTAATACACAAACAGTCTTGAGAGTAGTGAACACTACATGAGCAACTGAATGTGGTACCTCTACACAGTTAACAGATCATAGAAAATATACTGTCACTCATGTGCTAAAAGGTACTCTCATCTTATAATGCCAAAGCCATCAAACTGATAAGGACAGCAAAACATACACATTCAAAAAAAGAAAGCCCTCTGCACCTAACATTCTCATTGGTAATACCTAATTTTGCAGACAGCAGCAAAAGTAGGAATTATACCTTTATGTAAGGATGGAAAACAGAAGGCGAATGTGAAGTCAACACTAATCTTGTAAAGATCAAAGCCTCAGTTTTCAAATTTGATGTAGATGACTTGTCCTGGTAGATATAACAACATGACAATTAGTAGCCAGAAAGTTAACCAGTAAATCATTTACATCATGGAGTCAAAAATCTCTAACAAAACATAGGAAGATGACAATACACATACACTTAGTGCCTTTTCAATCCCAGGAATAAGTGATCCAATGTGGTCAGCAAGACAATCTGGCAATACAACCACAAGTTCTTTCAAGACAGCAAAAGCACCAACCTGCAACAATTGCATATATTAAAATTTACTAGGAAGGAAAAATGTCTAAAGAGAATGGAGGACTGCACCACCTTTGTTTTGATTGATTTCTCACGCAGCTGTCTGTTAATAGATCTGACAATTTTTGCTACTTCTTGTTTCAACAACCATCTTGGACTGCATTACACACCCAAATCATTAGCCCCGCAATTTATTGAACAAAAAGATTTTTAATAGTTCACAATCTCAAATAAACATGAAAATGCAACCAGGTGTCCTAACAACAGAACATTAATTCCTGAACCTCTAGGATATAGATATTGATCGCTGACAACAACACAAATCTAGAAAACCATGTACACCTAAGTATCGGAAACTCATTTTCAAAACTTCCATAGCAGAACCCATTAAATAACCAGGTATTGCAATGAGACTTGCTAACTTTATCATCCAGAAAGTTCTATCTTAAAAGCTTTTCCATCAGGGTAAAGCATCCAATCAAGTAGAATTGTTTCTGGTTAAATAATTCAAAGATATAAAGAGAGCACACAGGGCATCCTTTCTTTTGTAACAATGATGCTCAATCAATTTTCATCACATCTAGGAACATTGTACATGAGAATTTAGTAGAAAACATGACTGCGCAACCATCCACATTTATAAATACAATCCAAATTAAGGATCCTTTGTGATTTGGAACCACCAAATGGATGGAAAATCATTTCAAAAGGTAACAAGGTACTTTGTCTTCCTCTCAAAATAAAGAATGCCTGGAATTTCAATTAGTTATTTATCAATGTGATTCCAAGTTTCCTACCAAGTGTGTTGAAGCATCCTACTGCACCATACCAGATTTCAGACAACTAAAGTTCCATATCCCTTCTCCTTCAAATACACCGAAAAATCCCATTCAATCTATTACTCTTCTTATGAAAAACAATAGCTACAAATATGAACAAAAGAAACGAATCTAAGACCATTCAATTTCTGCAGATACACACTCGAGAAAAATAAGAACGCCATTACATGTAGCATGTATCTTCCAATATAGAAATAAATATCGGTGGTGGATGATCATACGTTTCCTCCTGTTATGTTACTCTATTGCATTAAATAATTAACTCCTAAAAGGAATACAACCTTTTCACATCATGACTTCTTGTTTTTCTCTTAGCCAAATGTGATATAACCAACTTCTATCAATACCATATGTAACTTCAATTTCATGATAATATAAGAAAAACAGACTACAAATACCAAAGAATTAAAACTTACCTCAATTCATCAATGTCTATCTGCCCTTTTGTCACATTGCCAGTTTGCCTAAGTAACTCAATGAAGGCATTAAATACATCCATCTGCATTGTATAAGTATTAGAAGCCGAAAAGCTCATGGTTTTCACAACTGAAGTACTTCATGGAAACTCACTCACTTTAACATTTTCTTCCCTTTCCTTAAACCGATCAATCAACTTTGGACAAGCCTGCATAAGAATATTGTTAATTAATCATTTATTTCTTTTTGAACAAGAAGTAAAATAAAGATATTAGAGTCCTAAAGCAATCAAATGCAACATAGACAGCTGCCTAACAAACAGCAAAGTAATAAAGTAGGACAATCAGAACAGATCCTCATGAAGATGCACAAGGTACACTTCTACATGATCAGATGCAACTCTTGTTCAAACAAACCTCTACATAAAGCTTTGAGAGTATTTCAGGGCGAGAAACAATTAATGCTGCCAAGCATTTAGCTGCAGCTCTTCTAACTTTCCAGCTGGCATCCTCATCATCTGTATACTCATTTGCACTATCACTGTAACAAAATGCAGTTCTCAAGTCACTATGAAGTTTCCATCTGAAAAAAAAACTACATTAGCTCCTTAATAGCTAGATTAACATACTCATCTTCCTCTTCCTCAAAATTTTCCTCATCAGTATCTTCCTCCATGGTATCCGTAAAATTTGGGTCATAGCTAAGATAGTCTAATGTAAGACAGAGGATTTGATCACAATATGAAGAAATATCTCGGGGACACCTCAACAAAAAGCTTTCTAGTGCCTGCAAAATGAGATCAAACCCAGACAGAATTGAGTATGAAATTCTGACAACTCTGGCCAAGTAAAATGTTAACGATCTGTTGACAGAGTGACCTGACATTAGAGATAAAGGACAAGAAAATAGAGCAATTAACAAGAGAATACCCATCTACCTGCAGGCTGTATTCACGGAGTTCTTCATCAATTTCTGAGGCACTGGTACAATAACTGATTAGCACTGGAACAGTTTCTCCAAGATGTGGTCCAAATCGGTAGCCAACGGCACGGCTAGATTGCAACATTTTGTATGTTAGTGTCCACCAAAAGCAGATTGGCGACAGCATAAGCAATCAGTTGATCAATTTCAATTTAAGCCTAAGATGTTGAGGGTGCCTTTGTATCATGCACGTTGATTTTTTTAAAGCTTTTCTTAAGAGTGGAGAGTTGCCATATTCTAATAAAAAAAGGATGTGCAAAAAAGGAAAAATGCAAGATGCCTCTTAAATCAAGTACTAGATTAGAATGATTATGCTCCTTAAGCTTTCAGATCCATAGCATACTCAGAAAAACAAAATTCAATTATTTAGTTTCCCGAAGTCATCAAACAAATAGGGTAATTAACAGCTAGAATTAAGTGACAATGAGCACGGCAACAATCAGGATTAATTTCAACAAAAACCAAAGATTGAAAACTCCTAAGTTGTAAAAGGAGGCACACCTTAGTGCTCTTAATTGCCCAAAAAAAAAAAAAAGAACCTACCAACAATGCACTAGAAACAGCATAAAAAAGAGAAGGGAAAGGGGCGAAAGCAAGAAATTTCAACAGCCATAGCATGATCAAATCTGAGGCCAAACAAAATGGGCTCATGGCTAAGAAAAGTAAGTGCAAGCATGGTCTGCTGAAAGTGAAACACGCAAGCCACTTAGACTATTAAACTACGACTATTAAAAGTTTTCCAAAAACAAAGGATAACTTGGCAGAAAAATATCATCTTCTAGTTTCCAAGGTAAGACCAATGCTACCTAAATTGCCATAATTCTTCCTCAAACTGATACTGTTCAATGCAATAAATCAATGAGAAAAGAACAGAAGGTAAATATAACCTCAGAGCACCAATCATCTGAATATTTGTTCGGATCATTTCAGACTTCATGACCTTATTTCTCAGATGGTGTATGACCTCAACAGTTGCCTTTGCTAACAGATCATCTGAAAGGCTTGAAGCAAGAGATGCTGTAGACAAAGCAATTCTCACGCTTAATCCATTTCATTCTTGACCTTGGCCACGAAATAATACTTTAATTGAAATAAGCCAGAGAATGGTGGGGACATTATGGAGAAGCTTGTTTCAAGATGCTTTTGACTATTTTACATCTGTATCTGACAAACAATCATAACAGTCCCTCCTCCAGGCTCAGCTAAGCTAATTGACATCAGTAACATAATGCACATCATAAGATGCTGAGGACAAAACCTCAAACGCCAATTATAATGCTGAGATGATGTACTCTCCAAATAGAGTATAAGGAAGGAAACTCTAGAGCTAACTCTTTCTTAAAGTTTCGTGTACCAAATCTAAGCAAAAACTTTCCATCAGCCTCATATCTTTAGTGAACCAGTCAAATGCCCTAATCAAGATTCTCCATTTGTCAACAACAATTGCCACAATTCCATCATGTTACTATTCGAAAAGCAGTAACTTTGGTTCAAAATGTAAAAGACAATGAAGTCTTTGTCATGAAACACTAACAGCATATAAACAATAAGGGACTTCAACACTGCGGCTTACCTATGCATGAAACAGTCTTTTTCCTCACACTAGCTTGAGGTGAAGTCAACTGGGATAACAGGGCGCCCAAGAGAAGTTCATGGTCATTTGCAATCAAATTACCAAATTTGTGAAGGACATCACATAGAATGTCAAGGCATTCACACTTTATCTCCGTGCTCATACCCTATAATGGTGAAGAATCAGAGTTTAGACAATAAACAATAAGGGAAGAAACATCACATTCAAACAATTAAAGTGTGTTTGTGGCAATTTAATTGAGATAAGATTTGTCATTTCCATTGTTTAGCGCGTGTAAAGTTCTAGGGGAACATTGCCAACTGCTCTAAAAGCTTAAGCCATCAAATGAAGTGTGATTTAATATTTAAATACTATAACACTCCTCCTCTCCTTAGAAATGTAGTGTTTATCATCCTAAATTAATACTTTAACACGGGGGAAAAAAAAAACAGAGACAAAGCACACAATTGAACTAGGATTATTTGCTATAACTGCAGTTTCTTTTTCCCTGAAATCAGTTGAGGTTGAATCGTCCTCTATGGCAGTCCATTTGATATCCAAAAATTGTTCATTAGTTGTTCAATAAGTGGATAATGTTGAAGTTGCCAACTACAACCGCAAAGATCCATGTCTAGAAACAATGGAGTAGTAAGTCAAAGTGAAGTGTCTTTTCTACCCTCTATTCTTGTAGAGAAAATGCTAATCTCATTTACAAATACAATTCCCAATACTAAACAGCCATAAGTAATGAACAACTTGCCAATGTTGACCTTTTTAAAACTTTGTATAGGTCAATCTTTGGGAAATTCTACCCAAATTTAACTCTTACATAACAATGAAAAAGGCTAACATAAAAGCTTGCATGCACTATCACTTGCAATTTTGTGTGCTGAAGATAAAAATGAGTAGAGATGCCACATAAAAATCACCCAACACCAACATCAAAATTCAAGAATTGCCCAATATGGAAATTTGCATTGGTTCATTGGAAATCCACTTGCATCCTTATTGCATATGTATGCTCATACTTCTCATTAAGGATGCACATTCATGTTGACAAAGTGCATTTACCCTCAGAAAACTGGATGTGGATCCTTCAGATCATGCTATAAGTTATATCGCAAGATGTAGCATGAGAGTGTGAAAGCAAATGGGCTTATTATACTACTACAAACTCACCAGACCAGTTATTCCTTTTACCAATTGTGGAGTGAGAGTAACAAGCACTGATCGTGCTAGAGACAATGAAGAAATCTCAGAGATAATAGTCTTCAAAGCAATGCTGGCAACATCCCGATGCTGATCCTTCCCATTTAGTAACTTATCACAAAGTTTATCTGTCATATCCACAACACGCACCTCACTAACCTTCTTGACCAGAGGAGCAAGGCTGCATCAACAGATCATACTCAGTGGTAGAAAAGAGTCAGCGCACATTGCAATAGAACAGATGACACCAATACAGAGAAGATGAGAAGATTAAGGGAGGAAAGGTAATTGAAGAATGCAAAGATAGATGCAACTCACATGGTAAAATTTTCTTATGGAATAGACCATCTTTTAGTACATACTCAGTCAACTGAAATAGTCAACATAAAAAAAGGAAGCAACATATGGTGGAGTTCGTGTTATTTGCTAATGCCTATAGAGAATTGGAATGGGTGGGGGAGTATTCACATTTCTTCACTGTTATTCATTTTTCAAATGCTTTCTCATTCTGCTTCCCCAGTCTAGCCAGCACCCTTATGCGTAATCAACCCTCCTTTTATACTCTCCTTGGCTAAATTGAGCCAGATAAATGCTCATATGCATGAAACCAATGTATATTTGACATCACAAATAAAACTATCAACACAAAAGGAAACACAAATGAGTAGTCTATTCGAGTACAGACTAAAGTTCGAGTGCCAACCATTTCACGGCCAATCCAGAAACATCACCAGCCGCATCATCAAGCTGTTGGAGAACAATATTAGATAACTTTATCTCTAGATCAGCATCGGCTTTGAAGCCCTCTTTATTCAACTCGTTCAACAAATCAGATGTCGCCATGTATCTATAATCCTTGTCCTTGCCGGTCATCTGCAGACATGATCAACATCAGAACAGACATCCTCGGCACCTTCAAATGCGTGGCCACAAAAACAGCAGTCAAGTTGCACGCAGTCATATCAGGATGTGATGATACCTTTTCCAGTATGCCCGTCATCTGCAGATTCGCCATCTTCGCAGGAGACCAAACTCACCAAACGCCAATCCCCTGCATCACACCGAAATCAAAAAGCGCAAAACACCTGCAAAGCTTAAGGCTAGCAGCGAGAAGAAGAAAAACACAACCCACTCAAGTTATCACTACGCAAAACTCAAAAAACCAATCTTTTTTCCCCATCTGCAGAGCACGCCTCATTGCCCATCGCCCCGTCACCCATAACGGCACGACTCCACAGACTCCCATCCACAAAACAACAATGTATCACCTCTCGGCCCCAAACCCACCACGAGCTACTACCACCGTGCAAGCCCTAGCTCAATCCCCATCCCATCGGACGACCCCGACAAGCCGGGCAACCCCCAAACCGAGCACCGGCGCGCAAAACCCCAGCCGCCATCAATCGGCGCCGACATCGAGCGGAGCGAGACGATCGCGCACCCGGGAAAATAGGAAGAGACGAGAGCACGGTCTTACCGCGAGAGTTCGGCAAGCTGGGAATGCGAGGAGGGGAGGCGGTCGGGGGCTTCGAATTGGAGACTCCTCGCTGCAGGCAGGGCGATCTGCTGCCGGGGTTGTCTCTGGCTCCGGTTCCCTCGCTTCTCCACAGACTCTGCGCGGGGGCTACTGATCGGACACTGTCGACCAGTGAGAGAGAGGGAGAGAGAGAGAGAGAGAGAGAGTGCGCGGAGGTGAAGGAAGAAGGCGAAAGAAGCAAGCAGCTGCTGCTCAGCCTTTCACCTGCGCAGAAAAGAAAAAGAGAAGGAAAAAAAAAATGAAAATGAAAGTGAAAATATTAAGGAAGTAAAATAAAAACCTCATTTTTGCCAAGCTTTTCTGGCTGACCGAACCGGGCCTGGACCCTTTTTTATCAGGTTTTGGGCCTATGGGCCCGGCCCGTCTGCGAGCTATAAGTCCTATCCTTTTTTATGGGTTAAACCAGTAATATGTTTGAATTGAATGAATCCATCTATAGACAAGTTTGTTGGCAACTCGATTTTGAAATTTTGGTATTCCACAATATTTTTAGAGAGCGTGGTATTTTTGGAAATCATGGATTCATGTTTCGATCAAGTCGTCTATTTTAAAAAAAAAAAATTAGTTTGACATGCCATAGATTTATTTATATTGATTCACTAGTTCCTTTAAAATATAACATCATTCATATGTTTTCATTTGGATGTTAGAATAATTTGGTTAAAGAACTCTAAGAATCGACAAGCTCATTATTATTCTAAGTGTGACTCTACTTAAAAAGGAAAAGGAGTCAATTCACATGTTTCATCGAGTGGATTTGATACGATTTGTTTTGTGGATCATGCAAGGACAATATCACAGATTTAGATTACTTTTGTTTGTCGAGTCTAATGACACTAATGTCGAATTTCCTAAATTGACCATATCAATACATTAGATGAAGAAATAGGTTAATGGCTAGTTCCTTTTTGATAGATTAAAATCGGGAGTCGGTAAGAGTTTATTTATTTGTATTATAGAAATTAATGGCAGATGTAATGGAATGGAGCTCTAGGGCAAAACCCATAAAAAGTACAAGCACTACTTTTCTATTTTTTTATTAAATATTTTAAATTCGAAGGGTTATTTTCACTATAACTATAGAATCTAGGGTCACTTTCCCAATTAGGCGAGGTTACATTAGTACATAAAGGCATTAACTCTGAAAATTAAGAGTAGAGACTAACGTTTGAAAGACAAAATACCGACTTTTAAAAAAAATTAGCTTATAAAAGGATATAAAATTCAATATGACTCGTTTCTTTAAATATCCAAAACACAGTTTATCGCATCATTTTGTAGATAATAATTTTGTAAACCATTCAATTTGTTACTGGCTGCTATGTTCCCGTCGACACGATCCAATGAAAATTTATCTGAGTTATCCCAGAATCTCATAAGACTGAAAACTTCAGTACGGATGGTTACCAGTCCAACGAAAAAAGTAGTGAAACAGCAGAGCCTATACAGAGAGTTGGCTGGTTTTGTGCATTCACATTCCCAAATTTTTCCCTCCATTACCAAACTAGTATGACAGTTATCTACTATCAGCATCATAACTGCTGTTGCGACTATGGCTGCCTATATAAACATCAGAAAATTCCTGTACAAACAGTCTCCACCACGGAAATTACTTGTATTGACTTGAGGCCACTGAACTGGATCCATCACCATCAGCTCTGAACGTAATATCCCCAAAGTAGACCGAACCTGACACTATTCCCATCCTTTTGTGCAATATCCTTAAGTGAGCCGATGAGGGAATGACTTTCAGAACAATAAAACAATGTTCCTGACTCTAAAGACCAAAGTTTCCAACAGTAATTAGCATCTTGAAGTTTCACCTCTCTCATATTAAGTTGCACAAGTGCCAAGTACCTAGTGTAGATGAAATAGAGATCAGAAAAATTAAATGAAGAGAGATTTAAGCACTACAGAGCATTTAAAGGGATGCACTGCATACCACATTTGGGGCCCAACTTTCAGTCATGAAAGAACTGCTTCTATTTGCAAATCCTTTTGAATAATTTTCGCTCCACAGCCTGGTCCATCCAATGGGCCAACAGCCTCCTCATCGACTAGAACAGTACTTACAGTATTGACACCTTTGGTATCCTGTGGAACCTGTATGATAGAAAGATATATCTTTTTACTATGAATAATGTAGGGTGACTAAACTCAAGAATACAGATTTCCACACTTTTCCCTTCTAAAAAATAGCAGCTTAATCCTCTCAGGACTATGATCGGACTATTGACTAGTTAACGGTCTGATTTTTCAGCCAAGAGTATACCACAATCCTTCTTATGGAATAAACAGATTCCCGCTTCCCCAAGATCTATTTATTATTGATTTTTTGGGTTGAAGGGTCATACTTTGAGAGTTATGATTGATCGACTGCTGATGTAAAGATTGGGGAGGACAGCACACAAACTTGTACCATCTTTTTTAAGGGGGCTATACAGGACAGTGTAAAAACTCGAGTTTGTTACTCTGGTTAACTGCAACAACAAGACTAGAGATTTAAGTTTTGTACTGCCAAATAGTTTCAAAAGAGTATAACAAATACAGCTTTCATAACCATTTTAAGAAATTTCTTCTTTATTCTCAGCCACTAGTTGTCCATATACAGGTTGCTGCAGCATGGAGTAGAGTCATAAATCACTGATAAGACCATTTTCATATTTATTATCAACATTTTTTGGGCCTGGAGAACCATACTGGAAATTAGAGTGAGTTTTCATTACCAGAGGAAGATGCAATCAGTATATTATAAAAGGAACTGAAATGGCAGTTGGTACCTCAAACATTGCTTCAATCAGTATATTCTCCAAAAGAGCTCTTAAACCTCGTGCACCAGTGTTCTTTGCCAATGCTTTCTTAGCAATTAATCTCAAGGCATTATCTGTAAACTGTAATTCAACCTGAAATATATGTGATAATATAGGTTAGCATGACACTATGGCACCAAAATGAATGTTCAAGAAAATATTTTCATTAAAACTACTGAAAGATCAGCATACGTTATTCATCCGAACATCTTCTTGTACTGTTTACCTAGAGCATTTTTCGGCTTCATGAGAACCTAATGCACATCAAGGAAAAAGATTCCGTAAACTTTCCCATAAAAGCAAAGGAAAAGCAAAGAACTTCAGTTAAAGGGAGATTAGTTTTATTGCAAAGGCATTATCGGGTTATCCTATTGGTAACCATGCACCTGAACTAATTGGTCTTCACTTAAAGCTGATAAGCTAACCAAAACAGGAAACCTTCCAACAAACTCTGGAATAAGGCCATATGCAATGAGATCACCACTTTCTACCTGCATTGCCAATATAGGGGCATGAGGTCACACTAAAATTAACAAACCTGGGACAGTCACAGGTGCCTTTCGTTTTCCACCAATAAAAGAAAAAAAGAAAAGGATGGATTCACAAAATAACACTCAATTCAAATTCTTGAGTTCTTATTCTAACACTCAACAGATTGCAACAATGAGGATGCCACCAGTGTATCTGTCAGTCCACCCGTCCTCATGTTTGTGCGCACTGGTGCTCCAAATCCAATGGAAGAATGTTGTCGCCTGCAAAAATAAACCGTAAACAAAATTTGACACTATGATCTCCCTTTCTACAAGCAATCAAATAGATGGAAAAATGGGAGCCGATTAACATTGCCAAAGATCCTGAAAGGGCTTTACCTTTCCGAGATAGTCTTATCCAAATCAACAAAGGCCCCACCACATATAAACAGGATATCCTTTGTATCTATCTAAAAATCAGCACAAAAGATTAGACATCTCAAGCATGAAAAACTACACTTTATCAAACATTTGAGATGATGTTATGAACTTTAAGTTCAAAGTAGGAGGAACATGAGAGCACTTCAAAGCCAAAAATAACAGGAGACTTGTGCAACCAACTGTGAAGAAGCACCAAATTACCAAAGGCCTTTGGGTGACTAGGGATAGCAATTTATCCCAGCCACCAAATGTCCACATTGCCCACCCTTAAAATTTTTTATCCGACTACTACTTGACAAGCACTTTGTTTTTCTTTTACCTTTTCAAGGATTAGAAATACTGTCATTTAAATCCAAAATAATATTTTGAATTAAGTTAAGTTAAAGAGGGTAGCCAAACCCAAATGCTTCATGGGAGTGGGGATGGGGGCTACCACACGGGGTGGATATGGGGCTTCTTCAATTATCCCAAGGTGCGGATGGGAAATGCAAGCCCCCTGCCCCATTGCCATCCCTATGGGTGACTCTCACTCCATCATTCCACCCAATTAATTAATAAATAAGAGCATCCCAGAAACACGAAGTACCAACAGAGGCAACAGAAAATCCAGTTTACCCGAATGTCATCTCCAGGAAGATGCTTTCGAGCTCCTTTATCAGGAATATTCACTACCTGAGAATGACAAAATAGTCCTCATGCATAGATGAACTGGAAAATGTAGCCTTTGGTGCTAGGAAAACAGAATAGAGAATTGCAACAACTGAAGAAGCTCATGAATGCAAAAGAGAGGTACTTCTTTCACTCTAATTTAGAAAGATCCATAAAATTTTAAGGTAATTGATAGATGATGTATCGCAAAAGGCTTTCAAGCTCAATGTACAAAAATCACAGCACCACTCCTATACAGGCCAAAAAAATTCCAAACATTACATATACAAATCAAGTTGAAAATAAAAACATAAGTAGACTACGTGTAATTAAAGCCTGAGGATGTCAGAAAGTTTCACAAGTTACAAAAGGCTATTCAAGTGTTATAAGGAACCGACAATTGTGCCCTTTCCCTTAAAATTTTACAAAAAATTTATAAGTGAATTTACATGTCAACGTATTTTTGAAAGTTTTGTTCTGAGTTAAAAGAAAAAAAAATCCAATTGCACGAGGCACTAAATAAATTTACAAAAAGAACTGTAAAGTTAAAAGTGAACGTTATTCCAAACAGACCCAATCAGACACAAAGATGTTACTGAGAAAACAAAAAAGATACAATCCATTAACCTGCAAGTTACTCAAACAGGGTCTTAAATTAACATCAAATGGCAAACCAAGAAAGTACAATGGCCAACGAGTCAGAACCCTCTGATTTCTAGCTAAAATTGATTGTTGTTCCTACAACTCAAAATTGTAAAGCAATTTAGGAGGCTGAAGGAATCCAGACCCCTATTCCAGATTTCTGTTCTCAATTAATCTACAAGCTAAGTCACCCTCCTCTCACACTGAAGAGAAATAGCACAACTCTTTAACATAAATCAAAACACTTACACAATAATTTGAAACCAAAGAATAAAATATATAAAAACACATGCAAGAAAACCATCCGACTGTTCTTTTTGAGCTCTTTCACAGACACTGCAAACAATGAAGGATCAAATAAGAACTAGTACAAAGAAAGGAAACTCACAGTTCCTTCTAGCATTTTCAGTAATGCCTGTTGTACACCCTCCCCTGAAACATCTCGGCCAGTATTTACATACTCAGCCTGCACGTTAGTCCTGCTTAGATAAGTATGAGCTCCAGGTACTCTATATCTTGAACAGAAATGAATTAGTCAGAGTACCTTCTTTGTTATTTTATCGACTTCATCTATGTAAACAATACCCTGCTGTGCTGCCTCCACATTGAAATCAGCCGCCTAAAGGCCATAACATAATCTAGAGGTTGATAAACATGTTGAAAAGGAATGCCATGAGCGGCAAGAAATTACTTCAATATTTTAAACTATATTTGAATACTGTAAACATGAATGGATGTATATACAATGGCAGATAGCATCTTCACCCCTATTGCTAAAACCCACCTAAATGGTATGTGAGACTATAATAGCAATACATGACAAACATTCACCTCAAATCTGGTCCTGCAAATTAGCAGAAACTTGCAACCATTAAAAAAATTCAAAAGCCAGCTAAGCATTCTTGGCTGTGTAACCATGTAGCATGTGTTCAGCTCTAATTTTCTTTTTACAATTCCACCTTCCAATTTGTGACGTTTTGAAAGGTTTTGGCCCATTATTTTAAACTGTTTTTAGTCCTTATGCTCACAATAATTTTTTTTTTTTAATTATCTTTCTCCATCACTATTTGCCAGGAGGCTAACACCCAACTGAAGGATAGATGTTGAATTTGGAACTAAGAATAAGAATACTGTTGCGAAGAAAGAAGGGTGCAGTACATTTCATGTCCCGGCTGATTTCTGGAAAAGATCTCTAAAAAGTCATTAATTTTGCTTGAAATTACAATCACCCTTGTATAAAAAATAGGATGTCAAGATGACTAAAGAAGGAGATTGGTGGCCCATGACAATTGCCTAATTGAAACTTGAACACAAAAAGTCACCACATAAAACACCATTATCAATATTTTAGATCACATTATTGCCCCATGGAGTAAGAAAAACTACCAACTTAAATGGCCTTTTATATGCATATCTTTAGGAGATTATGACTGTTAATACTGCAAACATTTGATGATGAAACCAAGGAAAAAACCTGAGAGATTTTTTTTTGTTTGGCAAGAGTACTTCTAAACATACCGCAAGCAGCTTATACATTATTGACTCTACATCTTCACCAACATAACCTGCCTGGAGAGACAGAGAAAGAATCAATTTAACTCAGAGTTACATGTAAATGTTAAAGGCAACAAAAAATAACAACAAAAATAACCAGCATGCAATTGCATAACAAATTCATGGAGGTGGCAATTGAACAGAAAAGGAAGAAAACATTATGCATATGAATCTGTATCAATAACTCTAGAGAAGTCCATTAATGACTGTGATAGCCAGTCCCATTCCTTTAGAGATTGGTTCAAGAAATTTAGGGGCCCTTTGCTTTGAGAAAATTCTGCAAGTTCCAGTTCTCATTCTTTTTTGGAAACATTGGGAACTTGTGTAGCATATTCTCACAAATTTCTTCTGAAATTGCGGAAACTAGTTTTCTAATCTTAAAGCTGAAAATTGAAAACAGCATAACGTTACCAGAGTTGTCAACTCAATTGAAAACAGCTGTTGAGCAGAAGAAAAAGCAAGGCTTTGCTATATAGCTTATGGTTGCACACTTTTCAAAGAAAATCTCTCCTTTTTACACCTTCAAGAATGAAAACACAAAACTCGTTGCAAGCATCTCAAGATCTCACACTACAATCCCAGTATTTGCAGACTTGCTCACCCAAACTCTATGTACGTGTGACGCTGCAACAAGCTTTTGGGAATAGATTTAATAGAGAGTGGAGAAGAATTTGGACGAAGGGAAACCTTGCTCAGGGCTTTTTCTTTTTTCAACGCTAGGAGACAATGGGCAAGCCTTTTGGTGCATAAAGCTCTAAAGAAGCTTTCTGTTCCCCTCCCCACCCCCAACCCCAAAAAAAAGTAAAATAGGAGAAGTATCCAAAAGTCCATTCTCTTGTCATTGGTTAAAACTTGGTCAACTAAATTTTTTTCCTTGGGGGAATACATGAAAACTGCTTAGGCATTTGCAACTAAGAACAGATGTCCTAATGACATCCAAAATTTCATATGCTTCTTGAGAGTCGTGATCCATAGTTTCTGTTCAATCTATTAAGAAATTGAGCCTCAGCCCTACATAAGATTACATGCCTATACCAAAATATTGTGATGTTACAACTATCCCAGTCACTTCAGAAAAATTGTCTCTCTTACCCACGATAAGAAGGCAGAGCACTTTCCCGTAAACTCATTTGATCTCAAACCTTGTTTTTTTTTTAATACTGCTCATCATTTGAGACAAATAATCTCTACATATACCACCATGCTGATGTTAGATTGTCCAACACTGTCCCAATAGCATGAAGAACTTTTCACTGAGATCAAGAAGGAGGATTACTTGCCTCTGTCAATGTTGTGGCATCCGCAATTACAAATGGAACACTCACAACGCGAGCTAGTGTCTTTGCCAGCAATGTCTTCCCTGTCCTTAAAACCACAGCAGAAGTAAAACAGCCCACAATCATACAAACTCATGACCCCAAACCTGTCCTATAACTGCCAGACAAATACCACACATTACAAGTACTGTTCATACCCGAGCCAGTGGGACCCAGCAACAGTATATTGCTTTTCTCTAGCTCCACAGAAACATATTGATCATCATCAGCAAAATCACCAAAACATAACTCCCTGTCTGGCCTGGTAAAGACATCAATTGCTCAGGCCAATATATGATATCACATCATCAAGAGCATAAATGAGTAGAGACAAGTTTCAAAATAAAACAAGACTTCAAAGCACACTAAACAGAGATATATCAGGAAGAACTGGAAAACTCACTCTTTCCTGAGAGAGGTGTGATATATCCTCTTGTAGTGGTTGTACACAGCCACAGCAAGAACCTGTTCACCGGAGGAATATTAGTGCCTAGCAAATAATGATTCAACTAATAAAAAGTGAAGTTCCAAAATGTAATCATGATAAACATCATGCAAACTATCTGAACTTGCAGTCAGGAGGACAACTATGCAAATCGACATTGATCATAACCCCAATTCTTCTCAATGCATATCTTGAAGCAAAAGCGTGCAAATTCTACACAAATTCGCTCACAAGTATATGAACCCAGAAAAATAAAAAAGAAAATTTGTCCGAACAGAAACCCAAAATGGAACCTTTTTCGCCGTTTCCTGCCCAACAACGAACTCGTCAAGCCCCTTGCGAATCTCCTTCGGCGTCGGCAACTTCCTCCCCAACTTTGCCCCTCCTCCCCAACCTCCGCCTTTCTCCTCCTCCGCAATCGCCTCGCCAATCTCGGCGGTTCCGCCGCAACCCGGTCTCTTCACGCGCGAAGCATCAGGATGCCTCTCCATGTCCTTGGGAGAGACCTGGCCAATCTCGACGAAGCTGCCCTGCAGGGGCTCCAGCTTGAAAGGCCGGAAGTAGAAGGCGGTCCGGCAGTGGGGGCAGAGGTTGAGGGCCTGGTAGACGCCGGGCTCCCGGCCGGTGATGGAGAGGGGGCGGTTGGAGAAGAGGAGGGGCATCTGCCTCGAGCACCGAGGGCAGTTCACGTCTGCCCTAATGTGGTCGTACTCGGTCCCGTCCCACTTGTGGCGCCTCTGGTCGCGGCGCGACGAGGAGGAGGCGGCGCCGATCGCGGGGGAATTCAGCGGGAGGGAAGGTCCGGGGCCGGAGGGGGAGGCGGCGCCGGCGCCGGCGGAGAGGCGTTTGAGGGCGGCGCGGGAGCGGCGGAGGGCGGCGAACATTGCTCTCCGGGGATGGCGCCACCGAAGCGACTCAGTTTTCAGTGGGAGGAGTTGGTCGACGTATGGCGGGCGGTGTCACACCATCAGCTAGAGAGGATGAAAGTACTCAATTGGATTTTCTTAAAAAACTTACCCCACGTTTTAAGCCATTAAATAAAAAAATAATATTTTCGACCAAAATAAATAAATAAATAATTTTTATATTTTATAAATTATTCATTTTTACGCATTAATTGTAAAAATGAATAATATTGCATAAGAATTGCATTCAATTTATTAAAAGCATGGCATACACAACATTTAGGACTTTATGTTAGTTTACGTTAGATTAGGATACTCACAATGACAGCATATTATTAAGGATGTTGGGGCTAGGTTTGTCCAAGAGGTCATTTGCTCTCTTGCTTATACTCTTAGAATTCTATTTTTGCGATCAACTGTAAATGCTTCTAGGTAGCTGGCTGCATGAATGACTTGGCTAGTGATGGTATAACTACTGCAACCATCTTGGCTTGACCAATGATCAAATCTGGGTTATTGGTAGTTTCATTTGGGGCTAATCTAGTCTTTATAAAGATAAAAAAAGACTGGAAAAGAAAGGGTCAATACCTCAAAGGAAAATAGCTTTCTTTGTGAGGAGGAGTGATCATTTCGAAGGTATTGTTTTCTCTATGCTTTGTCCTAGAGATGAGCTATTCATTATGGAATTCGAAATTTCTTCAACATTTTGCAGCCGTGTATCAATCTATGCAGGATACGATGACTTTGTTGGAAGAACAATGGCGGATGCTATAGAAAATGATTGGACACGATGGAGTAATCCACATCTAGTCATCCTTCTCTTCTGAGACCTTGTTCTAGTTCGTGAGGAAATGAAGGTGGTGAACCTCGATTTACGTTGGACATAATATGGAGTTGCGATGATTGTCTCCTTTCAAATGTCAAAAGAAGTCTTTCGCGAGCTTTCTATGTCTCTATGGTCTGTCTCCTAGAGGGATAAAAGTCCTTGAAACTGCTCAGAAAGATTTCGGATGTCGAGGAAATGATTCCTTTGCTGGAGAAGGTAATAGTCCCCTTGCATTTTTCCTCCAGCCACCATATCTACAGGCTTCTGCCGCCATTAACTGTTTATTCCGACCACCGCCTTTACTAACAAGCCCCGACACGGTTAATCACCGGCCATCAGACTCACGAACATGAGGAAAAAAGCACGGCCACTGACGGATGTCTATGTTAGCACTACTTCCGCCGCCATCCCTCTCCAGCGAGCATCCCAGAAACGCCACAGGAACATACATGCTCCACGGGGCAAGAAGCGAGAACGACTTGGGTCTGGTTCGGTTCCATTAATGCTAGAAATTTATCGAAGCGAATCGAGTTTGACAATCCGTGGAAGATTATTATTGCACGGCGCCTGTCAATACACCTCAGAACAAACCAATAACCAAGTACTTTTTGTGAGTACTTGGTTTTCGGACTCCAACTTCCAACTTTGTCTGCTTGGAAATGAATTGTGAAGGAGGTAAAAAGAATAAACCGAATGCCAAAAGCTGGCTAAGAGAACCTCGAAATTCATAAAAAAAAGTTATCCCGGAAAACCACCTTAACCTACTCCTTGATTGACACAACTTTAGAATCAAAGACATTTGCACCGCACATGCTGATGCAAACAGCTAAGGCTTTGTTTGATAACTAGCAAAACACTACCTAATTCTACTCTTTTAATTCTTGGGAACAAAAAAAGAATAAAAATCCATTTGATAATTTTTGTTCCCGAGAATATATTTTGGAACAGAATTAAAAAGTAGAAAAAAATTGCTTTTTTGTTCCTCTAAATAATTCCAAAATCAAGCCCATTTTCATTTTTCTCTTTTCTTTCCTTCTTCTTATTTCCTTTCTTTTCCTTTTCTTCTTCTTCCTTCTTTAGCCGATCGCTAGCCTTAGCCATGGCTGGCAACCAGCAAGACAAGGGCTAGAGGCCTCACCGAAGTGTTGCTTATTGGCCAAAGGTTGACAATCATACCAAACGCAATTCTATTTTGAGAATAGAAATTTTGGATAGTCACCAAATAATTTCAAATACACAAAAACTTATCTAGGGAACATATTAAAGAAAACCATTTCTATGTAGAAATTATTCTTAGGAATAGAATGGTTATCAAACACACCCTAAGCTTGCAAAAATGTCCTAAAATCATTTTTAAAAACAAACAAAGCTTTTTCTATGTAGTTACTTTTCAAATATATATAATTATAAGATAAGAATGATGAGAAATAACAAGGCGATGGACACAATCCAAAATTAACTTACTTACTATAAAAAGAAAAAAAAAGTGGATGATATCCGAAATTAAGTAACTCACATGCAATACACGCTATGCAATTGCTTTACTTTTCTTTTTCTTTTTTCATTTAATGTATTAAAAATGACCTAAGGTGATAGATCCATCATTTTTATCAATAATAAACTAGACAAAAAGAGTACAATTATTAAATATAACCTAAATATCATTATCATTTCTTTTGTAAAAGAATTAAGTTACAAGAGATTAATTCACAATATCAAAATTAGAGGACGTCCATGTGGCTCATGAAGTTCCTTTTTGATGAAAAATCAAAGGACATCTAAGAAGTTACTCTGTGTTTACTTTCTTTTCTAACTTCAAAGTTATTTTTCAAATAACCACACCAAAATCATTAAACTAACGATATATCCTTTGAGCAAATATACTTTGAGCCAAAGAGTCATTTCCCCAAGGCTTAAGCTCAGCCAAATGTAAACTTAGGAAGTCAAATTTCATCAACGACCACTGAGGTGAGTGGTGAGTGTTTGCATGCTTTACAATATGGAGAGAGAGACTAGAAGTAAAGGAGAAGGCGATGGTGGAGGTGACAATGTACTTGTCCTAGAGCAACTTCGCCGGAGGATTGAAGTCCTTCTTTGTCCAGCAGTGATAAAATGAATAAGAATGAGCTAGCAACACCATTACTTATCTAACAGTAACAGATAAAGATAAAGTTGTTTCAATAATTTTAGTAAAACGGTTGTGCACTTGAATAAACCAAGTGAATTTTGACTTGAATAGTTATCTCACACACTTCTTATAAGTGCCCATACCATATGGAGTAGAAAAATAGAAATTTTAGGATCGGCAAGAAAATTCACAACACACAAGATTCAAAGGAAGGGCTTGATAAAAGAAGATTATAAGAAATTTCATAGGTCACAATATTCAATTACTAAAAGCTACACTAGGCCATAAACAATCAAGTGATAATGGCTGTCAATAGCCTCCCTCTAATCCATTTTTACTTGTAAAATCAATTTTTTTATTATATTAAATATTTTATACCACTTGGGGAATGTGAACACATGCAGATCCCATCAAGAACTCAAGATGCATGTAAGAAATCTTCATAGCCATCTTTATATATAGCTACCGCCTGCTCATCACTATTTGGTTTGTCAAAATTTAAAAAAGAAAATTAGTAATAAAATCTTATTTATCTTTATAGTGTTCACACATAAATCATAGCCATATATAATAAATTGAAAATAAAAAAATAAAAAAATCATGTGCCCTATTTTACTAATTTTTTCTATGAATTTATTTTCCAAATATATATGATTATAAAAATGATGAGAAATAATAAATGAAATGGACACTATACAATATTAACTTGTTTGGTTAAAAAATGAAAAAAAGAGTGGATTATATCCAAAAATAAGTAACACATACGCACTACACGTGCCACACACATGCAACACACGTGCAATCATTTTTCTTTTGGTGTTTCAAATTGAAGGTTGTTGTGGTTCGAGTTTGCTGACTCCAATTTGAAAAATGTCCGATTATTTTTGGGGTGACGACAGTGTTTCTTCCTCCTTATTAATTCTTTTGGTGATAGCATTTCACATTCTTTCTATACTTAGCTCCACTTTTTAAGATGCGCGAGTGCCTGTCACATGCATGCGACCTCCTTCATTGTTTTCTTCCCGTTGGGACTCGACAAATATTTTCCCTTTTTTGTAAAAATTTGGAGAAGAAAGACTCCGAAAACACACAAGAAGCTGAGCTCACTCTCCTGGTCCATTCGAGGAAATATTAGGTGGTCTGGGACCGTTAAGTCAGCGTGTTCCCGAACCAATCAATGGACGACACATTGGGCCATGTGTCATATGTGGGTCTTACCTTTTGAGCCTTGCACCGCCCCCTTCTCTCTTTTATTAATTGTGTGCGCATTCTATCTCTCCTCCGGTGCATGCTCTCTTTTTCTTGTCTGCGGTGCGTCTTGTACTCTGCTTGAACTACACCGAGCTTGAAGATGGTTGGCTGAGGATCTTGGCGGTGGTGGTTGTCACTCACTTCTTGTGAGAGCGGTAGTGGCTGATGGGTGCGAGAGAGTAGGCTTCGTTCACTTCTTGCGAGACTGAGAGGTGTGCACGGGAAATTTTTGAAAAAAAGGAAGAAAGAGGGGGAGAGGGAAGAGGCACTGCAGATGAGAAAAGAGAGGAACGCACATGCAATTGATGAAGAGAGAAGGGGGCGGTGAAGGGCTCAAAAGGTAGGACCCACATATGACACGTGGCGAAACGTGCCGTCCATTGATTGGTTTGGGAACACGCTGACTTGACAGTCCCGGACTACCTAATATTTCCTCGCTCCATTTCTGACACATATTAGCACAGGACAGGACGACTTGAAGTTCCCATGCGATTTCCCCATTCTTCCTCCCGAAACCTTCTGAAGTTCCTCAAATCTCAAAAACCATTTGAGCATTCAACAACATTCTTGTTCTTCTTCTAGCTCACAAGCCCTTGGCGATGGCCATCGCTGGGTGTTCTCAAGAGCTCTCTTGTGAGTTTGTTTCTTCAGCGATGAAAATGTTCGTGTGCTGCTTTAACATAGAAGACTTTGCTTTAACATTCTCAAGGAGCTTATGAAATTCATAAGCTAGTTGATAGGTTGATTGTCTCTTACCATTTTAGTAGGCAATCATCTTATTGGAGTTTTCCCCTCTAATCATTTGATTCTACATCTTATCCATGATTTTCCTGTGTAATGAGTAGTTGCAGTAAAATGAGTTTTGTAACATTTGTTCATTGAGGCAAGGGATTAAATTGAAGCCCATGTTTTCCATTGTAAAGATGGAATAGAAAATGCATTAAAGGGGTTAAATTGTAAGAATTTTTTCTGTTAACATGTTATCATTTATTGGATGTAGTTATCCAAATGAGCGTGGAATACTTGGGAGACAATGCCTTACCATGTTATCATATAAAGAAATTATGTGCCCTATTTTACTCATTTTTTCTATGAATTTATTTTCGAATATATATGATTATAAAAATGATGAGAAATAATAAGTGAAATGGACACTATACAATATTAACTTGTTTGTTAAAAAATGAAAAAGAGTAGATGATATTCAAAATTAAGTTACACATATGCACTACACGTGCTATACACGTGTGATAAATGTGTTATACACGTGCAATACATGTGCAACTAATTATCTTTTCTTTTTCTTTTTTTCATTTAATGCAATTACTCTTTGTCATGAGTCTCAATCTCAAATGTGCTCGAAAAATCTCCAGTGGGTACTTCTTCAATTTCATCGATTGGAGCAGAAGCCAATGCATCTTTCCAGTTGTCTTCTAACTTGTTGACACCCGAAATTTTGTTTATTTTATCTTAAATGCCCATTTACTTTGCTTATATAAATACATATTAATTTCTAGAAAAAAATTAAATTAAAAAAATCGAAAAAAAAAGAAAAAAAAAAGAAAAGAAAATCCGCAGATGGGCTGGCTCGGCCAGTTCACACCTTTACTCACTCAACCTGTTTTGCCTTCAGGCCCAACCCATCTCCCTCTATTTCTTCTCTTTTTTCGGCCCAGCCCCACTTCTCTTCTTCCTCCTTTGCTTCTATCTTTGGACGCTTGCAAACGACAGGAAGGACGAAGGACGGAACGACGAGGAATGTCGCACACGACGCAGCTGCTATAACTTGGCAAGCGACAGCCGGCGTCATACTGGCGAGAGAAGGCGAAGGTGAAGGCGAAGGCGAGCTTGAAAGAGAGACGAGAGGGGGATTTTGGAGGGGTCTTCTTTGGCAAAGAGAAAAAAAAAGGAGCGAGGAGGAGTCGGCTTCTGGTTTTGAGGGGAAAAGAGAGAAAACTGAGGAAGGGAGGAGGCTGATAGTCACGCCTGACTTGTCGCCGACGACCCGCCACTGCGCCTCAACCCGGCGTCGGAAACAAGTTAGCAAGAAAGGGAAACAAGGAAGAGAAGACCTGTTTTTCCGGTCCAAGCCACCCACGAGCCCATCCGGCGACGTCCGAAGGTGAACCCAGCGATCCAGAGCGAGAGAAAGAAGAGTTCGGCCACGCACGAGCTTGTCCGACGGCATCCCGACGTCTTCCTCAAGCTGAACAGGTTGGTTTTCCCCCTTGGTTTTCAAACAAGGCGGGCTGGAGCTCGCGCCGACCAGTTCGCGAGAATCCCGGCCCTTACCGCCCTTCTAGCTTGTCCCTACTTCCTTTTGACATGATTTCCGAAGACCCCTAACGAGTGCGAGGCTCGGTTGAGCCCGAGGTCCCCGAATCCAGTAATGCCCATTAGATGTTCGATGAAATGTCCGAATGAAACCCAGAAAACTTCATGGTTAAATCTGTCCTAGACAACCTGTTTTCGTAGAATTTTTGGTCGTATATTGTTTAATTTCGTGTTTCTCTTAGTATTACACCTATTTCCACGAGATTTCCGTGCATTTTTTAGTCGAAATGAGGCGTTTTTGGTTTTTCGGCGAGGGCGAGCTTCCGGGTCGCCGGCAACTCTGGCGTCGGCCGGATAGAACGGCCAATGCTGGACGACACGACGACACTTTTAGGATCGGTGCGGGCTCGTGGCAACGTCGGTAGTGGTCGGCGGCCGAAGGTGTGGCGTCGACGGAGGCAGTCCTGGTGAGGCTTCGATGAAGTTGCAGGCGAAGAGGGCGTCGAGAGGTTGAAGATGCGTAGGGAGGAGAGAGAAAAATGCATGCAGAAAAAGACAAAAAGTGCAAAAAAAGGGTAATAAAAAATATAAAAACAGGAAAAACAGGAGAGGCCGAAAATTGAAAAGGGGTTGGGCTGAGAAATTGTGAATGGGCTGTCTGGTGGGCTGAAATATTCTGAGGTGGTTGGGCTGGATTTTGTAAAAAAGAGGGAGATGGGCTGATTTATTTTCTTTTCGTAATGGGCCATTTTTAGAAAAATTTAGGTTGCGACATAGCTCTATATCGGGTGATCCCACTGCATCTTAACTAGCTTGCACATCTTCTTCTTGTTGGTCGACTAGTCCCAACGCATCTTCCCCATTCTCTCCTTCTTCTTTTTTCATCGAACATCCGCAAAAAGAATGCACGGTAGCTATCATCCATTCCAAATGGCTCTTCTTGTGATGACAAAAGCTACTTAGAGTCCATGGCAGCTGTTATGTGGATACCTTCATATCCATCTTCATATATTGCTATTGCCCCCTTGTCACTATTTGGTCTGCCAAATTTAAAAAAAATAATAATAATAAAATCTGACTTGTCCTTACAGTCTTCATACGTAAATCATAGCCATATATAAGAAATTGAAAACATAAAAATGAAAAAATTATGTGCCCTTATTTACTTGTTTTTTCTATGAATTTATTTCCAAAAATATATGATTATAAAAATGATGAGAAATAATAAGTGAAATGGACACTATACAATATTAACTTATTTGGTTAAACAAAGGAAAAAGAGTGGATGATATCCGAAATTAAATAACACATATGCACTACACGTGCTATACACGTGCGATACACGTGCTATACACGCATAATTACCTTTCTTTTCTTTTTTTTCTTTTTTTTTCATTTAATGCAATTATTGTTTGCCACCGGCCTCAATCTCAAATGTGCTCAAAGAATCTCCACTCAATACTTCCTCAATTTCATCAACTGAAGTAGAAGCCAATGCATCTTCCCTGTCATCTTCTACCTCTATATCGGTGCTCCCACCACTTCTTCACCAGCCTCCACATCCTGTTCTTGTTGGTCGACTGGTCCCAACCCATCTTCCCCATTCTCTCCTTCTTCTCTTTCATTGAACATCCGCAACAAGAATGTGCAGTAGCTATCATCTGCTCCAAATGGCTCTTCACATGACGACAAAAGCTGTTTAAAGTCCATGGTAGCTACCATGTGAAAATCTTCATATCCATCTTTATATGTTTCTACCGCCTCGCTTATCACTATTTAATCTGCCAAATTTTTAAAAAAAATTAGTAATAAAACCTTATTTATCCTTATAGTGTTCACTTGTAAATCATAGTCATATATAATAAATTAAAAACATAAAAATAAAATAAAAAATGTGTGCCCTAGTTTACTCGTTTTTTCTATGAATTTATTATCCAAATATATATTTTTATACAAATGATGAGAAATAATAAGTGAAATGGACACTATCCAATATTAACTTGTTTGGTTAAAAAAAGAAAAAAGAGTGGATGATATCCAAAATTAAGCAACACATGTGCACTACATGTGCTACACACGTGCTATTACTTTTCTTTTTCTTTTTTCATTTAATGCAATTAAGAGAACAAATCAGTATGGACATAAGATATAGATAACTGTATGTAATACACATGAAAATAGAGGAAAAGATAGTTCCTTGCAATCGTTGACAGGAAGTAAACTTAGGAAACGTGAAAATAAAGGACGAAGATTGAAAGTTTAAATACTGACCTCAAGATGCTATTTGATAATCAACAAAGAGATTGCCAAGTTTCAATGCCAAAACATGTATATGAGAAGCCATTATCAAGTGTCAAAATTATTACATGGGAAAACTTTGCCCTTCTCAAAGATCTATTTTTCATCATGCATATCTGTTATTGAACAAGCCACTATCAAGTGTATCGCCCATTCAAAAAGCAAGAAAAGTGATTTTCTACTCAGAATCAAGGTGTTCTACAGCTAGAAGAATTCTTAATCTTAGGAACTAGGAAAATTATAATAGAAGCATTACTTGCTATATTTGCAGGAGGCTGTGGAAAAGCTTTCTTTATGGTCATTTGGTGCAAAAGATGAATGTAAAAGAAGAATCCAATCATATGATGGCCCACTAAAATGATAAGAGGCAGTCACCTTATCAACTAGCCGATAAATTTCATAGACTTCCTGTGTATGTGGTGAAAGAGGAGTATTAACAGTTTTTTCAATATGAAAACACCACAAAACCAAGTTTCCACAATTATTGAATTTGGTTATCAACGAGCGTGTTCCCAATTTCACACACCCAACTCTTCCTTGCCACTACTTTGAATTCACTTGAGATATCCAATCTCCTACCATGTTAATTAGGGTGGTGCGTTTGGTAACATTTCTACTCCCGATAACAATTTCTTTTGAGAAATAGTTATTTTCTCTTTCTATTTATGGGAATAATTTCTGAATAAAACAAGGCGTTTGGTAACTATAATTTTTTATTTATTTTTGGAATATAAAAAAAATAGAAATGTATTTGGTACTAAAAAAAAAAAATATTTATTTTTCTCTTGATGGTGGCAACGGGGGGCGGGTGGCAACTAGCGGAAAGAAGATAAAACTATGACAGAGAGCCTAACAAAAAAGAAAAAGAAAAGAAAGAGCAACTTCAAAGAGCAAAAGCAAAGATGGCATACCAGGCGGCTATAGTGGCAAAGGCAGAGGGGGCTGCATGAGGCATTTCTTGAAGACGGAGGTGAAGAGCCAATCCACACTAGCAGCAATGAGCCTCTAGGTCGGATCATTGACCTTCCTTAGCCAATCGTTGCCCCTGTTGATGTTGCCATTGGGGATGGCATCGCATTTTGAAGCGCGGTTGGGGGTGGTCATAGGGCATTGCTTGGTTGCGAGCTGGAAGGAGAAGGAATCACCAGTGACCTAAAAAAGACCTTTGAACCAAGAGGAAGAAAGTGGGGGAATGATCATTGCAAAGGGGTGGGGGAAATGATCGTCACAAAGGGGAACTTCAAGTCTGAAATCCGTCCATCTAGTCCAGTCCTGATACGGTGTCGGAAACAGGGACATAACAGAGCAAGTGGGAACTTGAAAGGAAGAAGAGGGAAAATCTGTTGACTATTATGGCTAACTTGAGGTGTTAAACCTCATTATCTTGCTTCAAGGTGTTCTAGACATTCAATCTAGGTTCGATAAACTCGGAGTTCATCTTGAATGCAATACATGTGCAACACACATGCAATTACTTTTCTTTTCTATTTAATGCATTAAAAAAAGACATATGGCGACAGATCTATCATCTTTATCAATAGTAAATCTAGACAAAAAGAGTACAATTACTAAGAAATAACCTATTTATCATTACTTTTGCAATAGAATTAAGATGCAAGAGATTGATTCACAATACAAAAATCAGAGAACGTCCATGTAATTCATGAAGTTCCTTTTTCTATGAAAAATCAAAGCACATCCAATGATCATGGCTGAGAAAATAAGCTTTGTATAGTTGTGACAAGGTTTTGATTGGAACTCTATAATAATGACCACATGACATGTGATAAGACAAACCTTTAGTATAACGCACATAGGTTCACCTTCTCTTGTGCAACAATACCCTTGTTATTCACTATAAACACTACAATGACATGATTTTACTTGATAATCGGGGTGGTTCGAATGTTTATTTAGGTTCTACCTCTCCTAATTTTGCTTACAACTTCTTATTCATGAGAAATATGCTATGGGTTCCTTTGAAACAGGCCTCTCCTCTTACCATAGCTCTAGATTAACCGTTCCGGCTCCCCTGTGATCATACACTTGAAGACCTCATCGACATCAAACTGATTGACTAGTCCCATGCCAAGGCATTTGTCCCAGAGCGACCATTCACCTAAAAAAAGTGGACGATAAAGTCACTGAGATGAAAAATATCCTCATTTGTTGGAAAAAATCGTTTAAAGTGAGTGGTTGTTGATTGAATGACCAATCCATGACCAAAAGCCATATATCCGTATATCATGGACAAGATCGAGCAAATTGGACATTTGCTAAAGTGTACATATTGAAGATTTTAACTATATGTATATACGACCATCCGAAGATAGTGAAGATTATCGCCATTGTCAACCTATTGATTGGATGGACCTTTAGGATATGCGAAAGCTAATTGATGAAATCGGATATGAAGGAACCTTAGTTGATTGGTGGTTTCATGGAAGGAAATCTCATGAACCTATGAATTGACTTTGATTAATACAAGGGCGTATAAATAAGTATACTTTGAACTTCCGATTCTTTTAGGATTTTTTGATCAATTGACATGTTACTCACTGATTTATTTTATTTTATTTCAAGAAAGTAAGAGGTACTCATTAACATTAAATTTTAGTTGGCATCCATCAATTTATATATTGAACATACAATGCTTAATTTTTTTTTCTCTTATAAAGTTCATGTTGAATGCAAAACACTTGCTATACACGTGCAACACACATGTAATTACTTTTCTTTTATTATTTTTTTCTTTTTTCGTTTAACGCATTAAAAAAAGACTGATGGTAATAGATCTATCATTAAACCTAGACAAAAAGTATGTAATTACTAAGATGTAAACTAATTATCATTACTTTTGCAATAGAATTAAGTTGCGAGAGATTGATTCACTGTATGAAAATCAAAGAACGTCCATGTAATTCATGAAGTTCCTTTTTGATGAAAAATCAATGGACATTAATGAAGTTCCTCCATCAACGATAATCCTATACTCATCGTCTGATTTACGTTGACGACAAACAATATCCTTGTAAAGGAAGAAGAGTATTCTTTCAAAGTCCTAGTTCTTCGTGCAATGTGAGTTCGTGAGTGAATTCAGTAGGAAACAGGTTGGAACGAAAATGACCTTTGAGAGTTCCAATTCTTCGTACAAGGTGAGTTCGTGAGTGAGGTGAGTTCATCAGTGAGTTCAGTTGAAAATGAATCGGAATGGAAATGCCCTTTGAGAATTCCAGTTCTTTGAAGAAGGTGAGTTCATGAGTGAGTTCAACCGGAGCTGAGTCAGAACAGAAAATGGGTATGGGACTGGGGTAATGGAGCAGATGAAGTTTAAACTGAGTTTAGCTTTTGTGTTCGTAGAGTTTTGAGTTAGTTAGAACTTGAAACGAAGAGGGAAAATTAATTCCTATTATCGAAAGGAGTGGACCTCACAATAAATTCTTAACACTTTATTTTATTTCCAAATAGATGATTTCACCATTTCCCTTGTATTTACAAAATCGAAGTGGAACCGTTTTTTAAGTTGGGAGAGAGGATAATAGGCTTTGCTGGTTTCATAATTTTTTATCAACAAATTGGGAGAATTCCCATATAAAGAGGAATAAGATGAGATTTATTTATCGTTTTATTTTGAAAACAAATCAAAGTGATAATGTTTAAACAATTAAGTAATATATGAAGAATTCAATCTCAATTTTTAAAATATTGATACTGCTATCCGATTAATGAAAAAGATTTGGTGGATATTGTTCCTAAATAAAAGAAATTTAAGAACTCAATAGAAAAAATCATTGACACCCGAATTTTTTTGTTAACATTTTAAATATCCATTTATTTTGAAAAAAACATAAAAATCTATAAAAAAAATTGAAAAATGAATAAAGTGGACAAAACAATAAAATAAAATAAAAAATGAATTCGATCGGGCCGGCATGTCCGGCCCACTCTAATTAATTTTCGGTCCCCCAAAATCCCTCTCCCTTGGCCCATCATCTCTTTATTTTTTTTCAGCCCATCCTTTTATATCTTCATGGCCCAATAAGACTAAACAAAAAGGGAACCCAGGCCCAATGAGTCACGCGTGCTGGGAACCCAGGCCCAATGACTTAGGCAAGGGGGCTGGGAGCTGATAGAAAAATTAATAAAAATTTCAAGAAAATCAAATAGATGTTAAAAAATCGGTTTTAATCCGACGCAGGTTGGATCCGGGTAGACGGGTTGGGATCAATGTTCAGATCGGGTAAACCCAGTCCAAATCCGTTCCCCAAATATAATATTAAAAAATTGAAAATTTCCGAAAATAATAAAATGTTTAGAAATTTCAGAAAATCAGAAAAAGTTTAGAAAAATTGGAAAACCCTTAAAAAAATTAAAATCTAAATTTTGGACGAGTCTTTAGGGCTTTATAATAAATTTCCTTGTTTTGGATTGTCATTTTCTTTTTAGAGACAATGTTAAGATGATTGTGTGTTTTTCTTTGTAATTGTGAGATACCGGTTAAAGTTACATGTTAACTGGACCTCTCTAACCTTCCGAGGGTGTTCTCATCTGTTAGGACAACCTTTGCTTGTCCCGTAGATTTACTCCTAGCGGGTTGCAAGGATCATCAAATTATTTTATGACAGCAAGGAGCCCGTCCTCAATACCCCAAATTTGCCTTTAATTTTTTTTCCCCAAGGCCAAGGAATACAGATGACCCTCTAGTAAGTCAAGTAAATGGCCTACTCCTAGATTTTCTCTCTTGAGCCTTTTAAAAGTGCAAGGACATGCTTGCTCATATGGCAGCCTCTCTTTTTTTTTTTAACACATTGTTTACAAATGTACATGTACAGGAGTCTCACAATGCAGCTCATGCTTGAGTTTCCACGTTTACGGACATAATTATTTCCCCTTTGATGAAAAGATTGTAAATGAAAAATCATAAGTTTTCAAACCATGCTTTGATACCACATGTAAGACGCAAAATTGATTCTATGCAAATCAAACCCAAATATTTGTATAAACGTCATTATCAAAATCTTAGAGCAATATGATTTTCACAATATTATGATAGATGAGAGACATACCTTGAACCATGATGGTTTCTTTTGAATAAATTAGCTGTAGATCAGAAATCTTTTGAAGAAATAGGTTTCTCTCTCTTTACCCCTTTAGGCTTTCTAACTTTTTTGATGGAAGGAAAATTGTCATTTTTCAAAGATTGAGAGAGGATAAGTTTCTAATTAAGGTTTTTTATAGTCACATCATCCATCAGGGTATACAATAATTAGAATACATATCTCTATTGATCAATAGGAATTTAGAACTTAATAATTATTATATCTAAACCATATATGAGCCATTAATCACGTGGGCTACAATAAAATCTAACATGTTATCCATGGAATCCTCCACGGAAAATTATATGCTTCCAAACTCTCCCTCCCTCCCTCCTTCCCTCCCTCTCGGATAGTGAATCAGTAGATTCAATGATGGATTGATAGCTATGACAAAATACGATATCATATAAATTCATTTTTGATATATACGTATTATTTTAATCTCAAATCAAATCTACTCATAAGTTGGAATTGAGAATTATGAGATTAATAACAATGTTGGTAAAGGGTAAAATGAAGCCCGGAAATAGTGAAAACGGAATGAGTGTGGTGTCATTCAAAGCGAAACATCACTTACTAGCTAGTACAATCAAAAGTAAATGGAAAACGATTCTTGTTTAGCTAATAACTAAGAAGAAGCGCTTAAACATTCTAGAGAGGTGATCACCCATGTGGAGAAATTGACAGTTTTTTTAGATTCACCGGAACTGAAGAGGACCTCTGCGGAGGAGAGGATTAAAGATTCAAAAACCAATTTTTCGAATTTTTGGATATGTAGAAATACACGAAAGGTGGTACTGGATATGGCAAAATTTCAATTTACCCTGTCTTGCATACAGGGATCTTGTTGCGGGTTACAAGACGGAAATTCTATCCTGCGACGTCGATATATGGAATTAACTAAAATAAAAGTTAATATAGCAATTATTTTCCCAAAAAAAAAAAAGGAACAAGAAATAAAAGGTAAGATGGGATTTCTTGCCCCTGACTGAAAAAGAAAGAAAAATAAAAGGGTAATGAAAACAATGTTGTCGTCATTTTCTCTCCTCTAATTAATCTATGCACAACATATTATTATACTTGATTTGGGGCTGATCTTATATGAAAATTCTTGTCCTAATGTAAAAAAAGGATAAATCTGAAAGGTAATGTGGGAATTTTCCTCCCGAGTAAAAATGAACAAAATCAAAAGGTCATACGGTTATGGCAACTTGGCAACATCCAATGTCCTCCATTCTTCATCCTTAAATAGCTTAATGATGTTGAAATTGGAGTAAATATATCATTCAATGATGAAAATTGGCCGGATGGATTGCATTGGCATAATTACAAAAAATTTAAGATTGAATTGACACAATTGCAATAGATTTATGATTTTTTTGGTGATTCTCCCAAAATTCTATGAGCATCCATTTGAGCTTTTCTTTTCTTCATGCATTCGTTTATTGGTTTCATTTATAGATTACTTTTATTTGAGGCCCCATCTGTACATATCTATTAGGCAAACCATGAATCAACTAAACCACAAGCGAATCTATATGATTGGATAAGTATCAAGCAACTTGATTTTTTTGTTTATATATATTTATTTATATAAATGATAGGTGATTTAGATAAATATATGTTGTACTCATATAGTTACAAAATAATTTAAAATAATTTTGGCAGTTTATAATCAGTGAAAGATGAAATGACATATAAAAGGTCATGTGCCATATCATTAACAGACAGTTTGTAATTTATAATTCACTATCTATATTATTGAGAATATGTAAAAAGACTATAGTAATATACCATGAAATATCACGAAACCTACTAGAAACCTACTCAATTTAATAGGTACAATCTAGTGATTTATAAATTAGTAAAATTGATATTGAATCATGGTATATCGATAGATATGTTAAGATACAATATTGCATAGATTCACTCGATAGATACGTATTTAAGTCTCGGTTCAAATCGAATCTTAAATTGGAATTGAGAATCATAAGATATTAATAACAATGTTGGTAAAGGATAAAACCAATGCCTAGAAGTAATGACCAATCAATAGAGTATGATGTCATTCAAAGGGAAACGTCTCTCACTAGCTAGTTGTCGATTAATCTACAACCAAAAGTAAATAAGAAATTGTCTTGTATGGACTATTCTTGTTTAGCTAGTGACTAAAATGAAATATTTAAGGGATAATGATATAAATGATTTCTAAACTTTGGCTTAATGTGATTTATAAATTTTGAATTATTTTAATGTGGTCAATGAATTTTAACCTACTGCTCAATGTAGCCTCGGAACTTTTAATTTGTTTAGTGTGATGCTTGTCATTTTAGTACATATTCAATATAATCGTTGAACTGTATAAAAATATTTATTATAGTCATTCTATTAATTCAAGATTAGAGATACGATTGAATATAATGAAATAAATTGAATATATACTAAAAGTTCAATGACCATATTAAATAAATTAAAAGTTCGGAGAATACAGTATACATTGGGCTAAAGTTCATGGATCATATTAAACAAATCAAAAGTTCAAGATCACATTGTATATTTAGTTAAAGTTCAGGGATCAATTGTGTCATTTTTCTAATATTTAAACATTCTAGAGAGATGATTATCCTATAGAAATAGTGACAAAATTTTCCGAGATTCACTAGAACTAAAGAGGACTTCCGGTGGAGGAGAGGATTATAGATTCAAAAACCAATATTCGAATTTTCGATAAGTAAAATATACACGAAAGGTGAAACCGTTGTAGATAGCAAAATTACACCACATATTGTCTTGCATATAGGGATCTTGCTGCGGTGGGCAAGATAGAAATTCTATCGTGCGCCATCCATACATGGAATAAACTAAAATGAAAGGTAATATGGAAAACAAAAGGCAATAATGGACCAAAAATGAAGAAAAAACGGATGGGTAATGAAAACGGTAATGTCTTCATTTTCTATCCTCGAATTAATCTATGGACAAGATAAACATACTTGATTTGGAGCAAATTCTTATCCCAATTTAATTAAAATAAATAAATGTGGGAATTCAGAGTAAGAAGGATAAAAAATTAAAAGGTTATATTGGTAATGGCAAGTCGGTGACATCCCCCATCCTCCATTCTTCATCCTTAAATAGCTGGATGATGTTGAAATTGGAGCAAAGATATCCCTCAACGATGAGTTCATCGGCTAAGCTCATGTTTATTTGTTCTTTGTTGCTAACTAGTTGGGCAGGAGGCGTTTGGTGCAAGACACATGTTGTGATCCAAAACGGTTTGCCAGACAAAGCTTCTATAGAGGCTCATTGCAAATCCGGGAACGATGATCTCGGATACCATCAAATAACGAGCGACTGGGAATTTTCATTTAGACCCAGTTTTTGGGGGACAACGCTCTATTTTTGCAGCTTTCAATGGCCAAATAGTCGTCATATTTACCAGTTTGATATATATGTGCAAAAGAGGGATGCGAAAATTTGTGAAGTTTGTGTTTGGAGGATCACGCCCAATGGTCCTTGTAGGCCTGACAAAAACACCGGAGACTTCACTGATTGTTACTCATGGAAACCTTAGCCACAATTAGGGAGCAAACCTCTCATATAAATAAAAATCATCTTATTTATCTTTTTGATATATATACACATAAATATTGTCTGTCTCTTCAAATATCCTCATCATTTCACTTTCCATTGGCATCTTTTTTCTTTATAGTTGTCGTGATGCTCACAACCTGAAACTCGAGGGGCTAATGGATTACTACATAGGGTGAATAACCCTCTTGCGAGGTGGCGCTTATGCGGGATTTTTTGCCAATACCGAGTGATTTGTGGAGGCCGAGTTTGTCCGAGATCCAAGAGAAACGATAACTTGAGCTCTGAAAATGGGGGACGCCGAGATTGGGAGTTGAGCGGATGAAGCTGTAAGGAATGCCTGACGTGAATCGTGATTGGACAAATGCTGCCTGAAGTCTTTGGATGATGGAGCCAGAAACGGGAGAGTCTCGGTTGAAGCACGCCGGGGTAATTGCAGCGACAGACAGACAGACGACGGCCACGAAGTGGTCTCTGCAAATGGCGGAGCAGTGACGAAGGTTAGACCGGCGGCAAGGGATTGCGGGCGGTCGCGGATGAGATGCAGCATGAG
The DNA here is from genome assembly GCA_014182895.1 of Angophora floribunda. NCBI lineage: Eukaryota > Viridiplantae > Streptophyta > Magnoliopsida > Myrtales > Myrtaceae > Angophora > Angophora floribunda. The sequence goes on along the minus strand of CM024711.1, from coordinate 458,140 downwards.
GAGGAAGACCATGAACAGTAAGCGGCGCCATGGAGAAAGAGAGGAAAGGAGGACAGAAAAAGAACAGAAGATGAGAAAAAAAAAAAAAAAAAAAACAGTGATCAAATGCCTCGTCAGCTTGTTGAGGCTGACGTGGAAATGCCACATAGGCAACGTTGGACACGGAAGGTTAATAGAAGGACAGGTAAAAAAGATTAGACTAATACAACATGAATAGGATAAAACCTACTCCATTTGATTTGATGCGTGTAAAGGATAATAACATATAAATTGATAATGCCAATGACGAATTGGAAGATTAAATGGGGAACGGTAGACTCTCTTATGATTAATTTTTAGATTCACCTGATAAATACCTAATATTTAAATCTTCAATTAAATAGAGTCAAAAGATGCGAGTTGATGATGGTGAGGGGTTAAAAGAAGCTCGAAGTACGGTTTCACCCAAAGGGATACATTTCTTGATAGGTACTTGATTGACTAGTCTACAACTAAAAGTAATTGGAAAATTGTTTCGTATACGTGATTCTTAGTTAGCCAGCGACTAAGATGTAAAGATTTGATAACCAATTTTGGAATTTGGATCTGACTGGACCAGATTCGAGACCCTAATGACATGTGTCTAAAGGGATAAATTTTGTTGTGTGACCTTAATAGAAATTCTTGATTTAGGGAACAAGTTCTGCCAATGGAAGGCACAATATTAAGATTGTAAAACTAGTGGATTTGAACATCATGAGGCTATTTCAGAGCTTCAATAAAAAATGTGGTGCTTGAACTATATAGGAAAGATTGTTCAAAAAGTCCTAAACCTATTGTGCTGTAATAATTCGGTTCCGAAATTTTTCAATTTGATGAATTTAGTTTTAAATATTTTGATGATTTTCCAATGTAGTTTCAGCCAATTTTGATAAAAAATTGCCGACATAGACAATTGTAAAAATTCAAAAATTTGTAAAAATCACTCATGTCAGTGTTGTTTAGCCACTTAGATGGTCAATCCTAACTAGACTATCACATCAATTATTTTCAGCTAATTTTGGCTATATTAGAAAATCATTAAATGGTTGAGGACTAAATTTTACCAAACTGAAAAGTTTAGAATTAAATTAGTCATTGTATAATAGGTTTAGAGCTTTTTGAACGATTATCCCAACTTCTATAAGCATTGATCCAAGCTTTTCTCTTTTTTACTTGGTTGTTTATGTGTTTCATTAAAATTATTTTCATAATTATCAAAATCGCACGATTCGATCTTGTTCAAGATCCTTGCATCACATCTCTATTAGGTGAACCATAACCACCTTAATCATTAACAAATCTATCAGTTGGATAAGAAAATACTAGTAGGTACGTCCCTATTAATTCAAGCAATTTAGCTTTTCAAATTTTGACCTATCAAAATAACGTAACTTTCTCATATTTTAGATATGCAATGTACTATTGATAGTTATAGACTAATTAAAAATAAAATTTGCACTTTATAGTTCAATGAAAATATTACTTAATTATTTCTAAATCTCTATGCAAAATTTCAATGTAGTACTACGTGGTACATCACCATGTTAGCAATTTCCAATGAAAACTATGTAGAAGGATTATATTAGAATTTCCAATGAAAATTTAGAACTGAATTGACATTCGTATAATAGATTGATGACTTATTAAATAAGTTCACATAGTGCTATGTATGTATGTATTTGAATGTAATCTTTATTTTAATAAATCAATCGAAAATTATATTTTCTTATGCATAGGGATCATCACACGTACTCAAAATTAAGATTAAATAAGAACTTAAATAATTAGTCATCCTCTTGGTGAAAGATTCTAATTTTTCATATGCATCCAATTCATGTGAGCCAAATGTGTATGCAAAATGACCTTCTACAAAGGTTGCATGAATTCAAAACGACACAAAATGGTTACATTCGGATGCTTAGAAGTGCAACACAACTTCTTTATGTCACTTCTCTTTCCCTCTTTTTGGTATCTAGCCAAACGGCAACTGGATTCCCTAGTTGCCAATGATTTGGCATAGAACTTGCCAATAACCCATAGAGATTTGGAGAACTACCATAATATTTAATTTTTTTTAAATATTATTTCATCAAGATTTTTCAGAAAATCAAAATAAGATTGTTCCCTCATGGTGTTTAAACAAGCAAATTACTGTTTATCAATACCTCGTTTTCCCCCCAAAAATCCCCTTGAAGTTTTCATAGATCATGGGGGTAAAAGTTTTTAATATGTCCAGTATTGTCTAGTGTTTCATGATAAAATAAAAATAAAAATCAGTGAAAACATGGAACTTTCAAAGGATGATTGTTCTGGACTACAGCTGCAACACAGTGGTATTCATTTTCTTTCCAGCTATACACAACATATTTTACTTGATTTGTCCCTCATTTGATGGGGCAATTCTTATCCCAAAGTGGTATTTATTTTCTTTCCAGCTATACACAAGAATTTTACTAGATATGTAGCTCATTTCATGGGGCAATTATTATCCCAAAGTAAGAAAGAAGAAAAAGAGAAAAGGTAATATGGTTGTGGCAAGCTGGCAAAACCCAATATCCTTCATTCTTCATCTATATATAGCTGAACGATGTTGGTGTCACTGCAACGATATCCACAATGATGAATTCATTAACTAAGCTCATATTTATATTTTCTTTATTGCTAACTAGTTGTGTAGCAAAAATTGGGAGGACGACAACTGTTGAGATTGGTAACAATTTGCCGGATAGAACTACTCTAGTAGTCCATTGCAAATCCAGAGACAATGATCTTGGGGTCCAAAATATAACTACCAAATGGAGATTCTCCTTCATACCGAGTATCTTTAAGAATACATTATACTTTTGTAGCTTTGCATGGCCAAGTCAATTTAAGCATTTTGATATATATGTGCAAAAAGAGATGAAGATAAGTGCTCCTTGTGTGTTTGGCAGATCTCGCCCAATGGTCCTTGTAGGTTCAATGAGAACACTGGAGACTTTGATATTTGTTATCCATGGAATCCCTCCACACAATTAGGGAGGAAACCTCTCATCTAAATGTATGGGAGAGAGAAATGACGTTGTGAACTACTTCATTACAGTTTGGATGCAATAACAATTATCTCAAACATCTTTTAATTATTTATACACACGTGTGTTTCTTCTAATTTATTCCTCATGTTGATTTCAATTGGCTTCTCTAACTTTATAGTGTTGTCCCTTCGTTTTGTTATTATATATTTTATTTATTATCACTACCAAAATGTCTCAATGCCCGTCTTTGTCACCAAATAATAAAATTAATAAGTGTTAGGCTACGCTGCTTTCGAACTTGTAACACTGGTATCAAAAACAGTGATCAAATGCCTCGTCAACTTGTTGAGGCTGACGTGGAAATGCCACGTAGGCAACGTTGGACACGGAAGGTTAATAGAAGGACATGTTTGGTTGGTACTTGAGTAAAATAGATTAGACTAATACAACACGAATTGGATAAAACCTACTCCATTTGATTTGATGCGTAAAGGATAATAACATATAAATTGATAATGCCAATGACGAATTGGAAGATTAAATGGGGAACGGTAGACTCTCTTATGATTAATTTTTAGATTCACCTAATAAATACCTAATATTTAAATCTTAAATTAAATAGAGTCAAAAGATGCGAGATGATGATGGTGAGGGGTTAAAAGAAGCTCGAAGTACGGTGTCACTCAAAGAAATACATTTCTTGATAGGTACTTGATTGACTAGTCTACAACTAAAAGTAACTGGAAAATTGTTACGTATACATGATTCTTAGTTAGCCAGCGACTAAGATGTAAGGATTTGAATAACCAAATTTGGAATTTGGATATGACTGGACCAGATTCGAGATCCTAATGACATGTGTCTAAAGGGACGAATTTTGTTGTGTGACCTTAATAGAAATTCTTGATTTAGGGAACAAGTTCTGCCAATGGAAGGCACAATATAAAGATTGTAAAACTAGTGGATTTGAACCTCATGAGGCTATTTCAGAGCTTCAATAAAGAATGTGGTGCTTGAACTATATAGGGAAGATCGTCCAAAAAGTCCTAAACTTATTGTACTGTAATAATTCAATTCGAAACTTTTCAATTTGACGAGTTTAGTTTTAAATGTTTTGATGATTTTCTAGTGTAGTTTTGGCCAATTTGATTGAAAATCACCGACATAGACAATTGTAAAAATTTCAAAAATTCAGAAAATTTTAAATAGAAAATTTTTAAAAATTTAGAGAAAATTCTGAAAATTTGTAAAAATCATTCATGTCAACATTGTTTAGCCACTTAGGTGATCAATCCTAAATGGACCATCACATCAATTATTTTCGGCTAATTTTGGCTACAGTAAATGGTTGAGGACTAAATTTGACCAAATTAAAAAGTTTAGAATTAAATTATTCATTGTATAATAGGTTTAGGGCTTTTTGAACGATTATCCCAACTTCTATAAGCATTGATCCAAGCTTTCCTCTTTTTTACTTGGCTGTTTATTTGTTTCATTAAGATTATTTTCATAATTATCAAAATCGCACGATTCGATCTTGTTCAAGATCCTTGCATCACGCGTCTATTAGGTGAACCCTAACCACATTAATCATAAGCAAATCTATCAGTTGGATGAGAAACTACTAGCGGGTGTGTCCCTATTAATTCAAGCAATTCAGCTTTTCAAATGTTGACCTATCAAAATGACGTAACTTTCTCATATTTTAGATATGCAATGTATGTTGATAGTTATGGACTAATTAAAAATAAATTTTGCACTTCATAGTGCAATGAAAAAATTACCCAATTATTTCTAAATCTCTATGCGAAATTTCAATGTAGTACTACATGGTACATCACCATGTTAGCAATTTCCAATGAAAACTAGCTAGAAGGATTATATTAAAATTTCTAATGAAAATTTAGAACTGAATTAGCATTCGTATAATAGATTGATGACTTATTAAATAAGTTCTCATAGTGCTATGTATGTATGTATTTGAATGTAATCTTTATTTTAATAAATCAATTGAAAATTATATTTTCTTATGCATAGGGATTATCACACGTACTCAAAATTAAGATTAAATAAGAACTTAAATAATAAGTCATCCTCTTGGTGAAAGATTCTAATTTTTCATATACACCCAATTCCTGTGAGCCAAATGTGAATGCAAAATGACCTTCTACAAAGGTTACAGGAATCCAAAATGACACAAAATGGGTACGTATCGAATGCTTAGAAGTGCAAGACAACTTCTTTATGTCACTTCTCTTTCCCTCTTTTTGGTATCTAGCCAAACAGTAGCTGGATTCCCTAGTTGCCAATGATTTGGCATAGAACTTGCCAATAGTTCATAGAGATTTGGAGAACTACCATAATAGTTAATTTTTTAAAATATTATTTCATCAAAAATTTTCAGAAAATCCAAATAAGATTGTTCCCTCATGGCGTTTACACAAGCGAATTACTGTTTATCAATGCCACGTTCCCCCCCCAAAAAAATCCCCTTGAAGTTTTGATAGATCATGGGGGTAAAAGTTTTTAATATGTCTAGTATTGTCTAGTGTTTCGTGATAAAATAAAAATAAAAATCAGTGAATACGTGGCACCTTCAAAGGATGATTGTTCTGGATTACAGCTGCAACAGAGGGTGTGAATGATAACCATTTTGGTCAGAAATAGATTTTTCTATTTCTACTTTTGGATGAGTTTCTGGACAAAAAAACATGTTTAATAGTGACAATTTTTTTTTTATTTTTAGAAAAGAAATTCGTTTGATAGTCAAACAAATTTTACATTTCTAAGTGGCGATGATAATGGAAGGGGCAACGGACGGCGGCGGCGTGTGACCGGTGGACGGAGGCGGCTGGCGGCTGGCAACCGGCAGACGGCGGCGGCGGCCGGTAGTGGGTGGGGGGTGGTGGTGGTGGTAGTGAGCGGCGGATGGAAAAAAACTTCTTCGGGTGAGAAGTAAGAAAGAGATAAACAATTTCTGATTTCTATTATAGAAATAGAAAAGTAAAATTTTTTTTTTTTAATTTCTGTTCCAAACCTATTTCTGGAATAGAAATTTGTTCCAAAAATAAAAATGAATTTTTTTTTATCAAACGGATTTCTATTCCAGATATAGGTCTGTAATGAAAATCTATTCCAAAAATAGAAATAGAATGGTTACCATGTACAGCCAGAGTAGTATTCATTTTCTTTCCAGCTATACACAACATATTTTACTTTATTTGTCCCTCATTTGATGGGGCAATTCTTATCCCAAAGTGGTATTTATTTTCTTTCCAGCTATACACAAGATATTTTACTATATGTAGCTCATTTCATGGGGCAATTCTTATCCCAAAGTAAGAAAGAAGAAAAAGAGAAAAGGTAATATGGTTGTGGCAAGTTGGCAAAACCCAATATCCTTCATTCTTCATCTATATATAGCTGAACGATGTTGGTGTCAGCGCAACGATATCCACGATGACGAATTCATCAGCTAAGCTCATATTTATATTTTCTTTGTTGCTAACTAGTTGTGCAGCAAAAATTGGGAGGACAACAACTGTTGAGATTGGTAACAATTTTCCGGATGGAACTACTCTAGTAGTCCATTGCAAATCCGGAGACAATGATCTCGGGGTCCAAAATATAACTACCAAATGGAGATTCTCCTTCATACCGAGTATCTTTAAGAATACATTATTCTTTTGTAGCTTTGCATGGCCAGGTCAATTTAAGCATTTTGATATTTATGTGCAAAAAAGAGATGAAGATAAGTGCTCCTTGTGTGTTTGGCAAATCTCGCCCAATGGTCCTTGTAGGTTCAACGAGAACACTGGAGACTTTGATATTTGTTATCCGTGGAATCCTTCCACGCAATTAGGGAGGAAACCTCTCATCTAAATGTATGGGAGAGAGAAATGATGTTGTGAACTACTTCATTACAGTTTGGATGAAATAACAATTATCTCAAACATCTTTTAATTATTTATACACACATGTGTTTCTTCTAATTTCTTCCTCATGTTGATTTCAATTGGCTTCTCTAACTTTATAGTGGTGTCCCTTCGTTTTGTTATTATATATTTTATTTATTATCACTACCAAAATGTCTCAATGCCCATCTTTGTCACCAGATAAAAAAGTTAATAAGCGTCAGGCTACGCCGGTTTCGAACTTGTAACGCTGGTATCAAGAACTACCACCCTTGAGTTTTGTATCTGGCAAAATATGAGAGCAATGAATCGAGGGACACATGTTTGAGTTTGAATGGAAATGGGCCATTGATCTGGGAGGGATCCTCAAAGCAAGGTGAGATTGGTGATGGACCGTTCAGATGTGGGCCATGTGAAAAGCATAATCACATTCTTAACCTGACTTCTAATGATGTTTCCATTCAACTCGAAGAATCCAAAGGTAGCAGGCTATATTTGTTGATCCATAATCACGTGTGAGCCAAATGGGTATGCAAAATGACTTTCTACCAAACGTTACCTGAAATCAAAATAACACAATATGGGTAGGTAGGGAATACAATTGGGGTGCGAGACGAGTTCCTTATGACATTCCTCTTTCCCTCTCTTGGTGTCTAGCCAAATTCCCTAGTTGCCACAAAATTGGCCTAGAACTTTAATAATTCCTGGGGAAAATTCCAGTTAAGGGCCTGAAATGCCCTCGTTTTCTCAAAATAGGGTTCAAAGTGGACATGATTTCAAATAAGGGCCTAAAGTGCCCAACCTTGTTTCAGTTAAGGGCCTAAGCTCGCCGACCGGCGAAAACTAATTTTCCGGTGACCGGAACAATGATATTTCTGTCATTTGCCACTTTTTCTTTTTTTTTTCTTCGTTTTTCCTACTGTTCATCTTCTTCGTCATCGCCGGTGGCCGACCGGCCACCGGCGACGCCCACAGAGGGCTGGGCGAGGGACGGGCGAGGCCGTCTCTCACCATGAGGAGGCCGCCTCGCGGCCATCCGCGGCCGACGAGGGCCGACCTCGCCAGATCTAGCGAGGTCGCCCTCGCCCGCGGCCGACGAAGGGCTCCTCGCCCTCGTCCACGGCCGACGAGGGTTGCCTCGCCCTCGTCCACGGCCGACGAGGGCTGCCTTGCCATCGTCCGTGGCCGACGAGGGCCGACCTCGCCAGATCTGGCAAGGTCGCCCTCGTCCGCGGCCGGCGAGGGTCGACCTCGCGGATGGCCGCGAAGCGGCCTCCTCAGGGCGAGAGACGGCCTCGCCCGTCCCTCGCCTGAGGCCGACGAGGGTGGCCCTTGCCGGATCAGGCAAGGGCGACCCTCGTCTAGCCCTCTGTGGGCGTCGCCGATGGCCGGCTAGCCACGGGCGATGACAAAGAAGATGAAACATAAGGAAAAACAAAGAAAAAAAAAGAAAAAGTGGTAAATGACAAAAATGTCCTTGTTCCGGTCACCGGAAAATCAGTTTTCGCCGGACGGCGAGCTTAAGCCCTTAACTGAAACAAGGTTGGGCATTTTAGGCCCTTATTTGAAACCATGTCCACTTTGAGCCATTTTTTGAGAAAATGAAGGCATTTTAGGCCCTTAATTGGAATTTTCCCTAATTCCTGATATATCGAGAGCTACCATGAATATTTATTAATGAATATTTGGGGTGTGTTTGTTTTAATGAAATTATTTTTCTAGAAAGTGTTTTCCAAACTTTCCGCTATTTGTTTCTCCAAAAATAATTTGGTCAATGGAAAATACTTTCTGGTCAACAGAAATATTATATTTTATTTTAGGAAGATGAATTGCTATGCGTGGGAATGGGAAAACACTTTCCCTCTTTATTAAGACTTTACGTCCTTCCTTTTTATTAGGGTAAATGTTATTCAATCATTTTCCAAATGCAATCCAAACGTCCGAAAATATTTTCAATTACATATCACTAAACACAAGAAAACTAATCATTTTCATGGAAAATGATTTCATTGAAAACATTTTCAAAAAATGATATGATTTCCGTGAAACAAACGCACCATTGCTTAATGTTTTTCATGAAATCAGAATGAGTTTGTGTAATGGATCCCTTTCGGCGTTTATACTCGCCTAATATTGTTTATTAATCTCACTTGTTTTCCAAAAAAATGTCCCTTAAAGTATTGATAGAGTTCTTATGTGGCAATTAATATCCCAAAGTAGGAAGGAAAAAGAAAAAGGTAATGCGGCAATTATTATCTCAGTGTAAAAAGGAAAGGATATAGAAGGTAATGTTCTTATTATAAAGTGAAAAAGAAAAGAATATGAAAGGTTACATGGAAATATAAAAGGTACTATGGGAAGTCTTATCCAGACTATTAAAGAAGAAAAAGAAAAGGTAATCTAGAAATTCTCATACCAAAGATCAGGGAATGCATGGCATTTGCATCGGAACTTCGATAATCGGAAAAAAGGAACAAAAATAGAAGGAACGTAGCAATTATTATCCTACGGTATATAGGAACAAATATAAAAGGTAATACGGCAGTGGCAAGGCTGGAGAGATAAGATAACCTATGGCCTAAGGATGCCATAAATGCAAAAGTTTTTGCAGGTTGCAGTTAACTGTCAAATCCTAGAAAAAGAGACCATTTTAATGTCTTCTGGCCTACAACGTTACGTGGCTTTTTTAATTAAATGTTGATGCGCCTCTTCGTTAAAAAAAATAAAGTTCTTTCTACTTGCGGTGCTGTCTTTTTTGTCCTCCTTTCTCCCCTGTCCGCGGATCTTTTTCGATTGAGAACAAGCCAACACTTCGAACTTCCATAGCTGTCCAGACCTGTCCAAGAACACCGTCCGCTGTCTTCGCTCCGTTTGTCGGAGTTGCTCCCTTTCTATACGAGTCAACGCTCGTTTGAGTAGCCGATCTCCCGTTGCTGAATCCAACGTTGCTAACGTATCGTCACTGAGTCCGTTGCCGCTGAAGCCACCGTCACCTCATTGAAAGGCTGCACCGCTGGAAGGGAGTCAGGAGAAGAGTTGCTGCGTCTGTTTAATGCCCAGATCCGGCGACCTGGGCGAGGCCCGAGCAAAATGACATGTTCCTGTTTGATATATATGTGCAAAAGAGGGACGCAAAAATTTGTGAAGTTTGTGTTTGGAGGATCACGTCCAATGGTCCTTGTAGGCCTGACAAAAACACCGGAGACTTCACTGATTGTTACTCATGGAAGCCTTAGCCACAATTAGGGAGCAAACCTCTCATATAAATGTATGGGAGAGAAAGATGACGCGGTGAATTGATACTAATCACTATTCAGACAGAATAAAAATCATCTTATTTATCTTTTTGATATATATACACATAAATATCGTCTGTCTCTTCAAATATCCTCATCATTTCACTTTCGATTGGCATCTTTTTTCTTTATAGTTGTCGTGATGCTCACAACCTGAAACTCGAGGGGCTAATGGATTACTACATAGGGTGAATAACCCTCTTGCGAGGTGGCGCTTATGCAGGATTTTTTGCAAATACCGAGTGATTTGTGGAGGCTGAGTTTGTCTGAGATCCAAGAAAAACGATAACTTGAGCTCTGAAAATGGGGGACGCCGACATCGGGAGTTGAGCGTATGAAGCTGTAAGGAATGCCTGACGTGAATCGTGATTGGACAAATGCTGCCTGAAGTCTTTGGATGATGGAGCCAGAAACGGGAGAGTCTCGGTCGAAGCACGCCGGGATAAGTGCAGCGACAGACAGACAGGTGGCGGCCACGAAGTGGTCTCTGCAAATGGCGGAGCAGTGACGAAGGTTAGACCGGCGGCAAGGGATTGTGGGCTGTCGCGGACGAGATGCGGCATGAGGAGGAAGACCATGAACAGTAAGCGGCGCCGTAGAGGAAGAGAAGAAAGAAGGACAGAAAAAGAACAGAAAATGAGAGAAAAAAAAACAGTGATCAAATGCCTCGTCAGCTTTTTGAGGCTGACGTGGAAATGCCACAGGCAACGTTGGACACGGGAGGTTAATAGAAGGACCGTTTGGTGAGAAAATATTAGGTGCAGCTCGTTTGCCAGCGTGGCAAACGGGAGGCTGCTCCAGAGCGCGACACGTGTACTTTTGTGGGCCCAGGCGTCAGACTTGTCAGGAAGGGAAAATTTTTTTTCAAACGCGCGGTTCTCTTCTCCCTCCCCTCCTCTGCACTCTCTCTCCTCCAGGCATCAGACTTGTCAGGCAGAGTCTCTGCATGCATTTATTATATTCTCTCTCCTCTCCTCCGTTCTTTCCTTCTAAGAAAAAAAAAAAAGCCATTCTTTCTCTCAAATTTTGAATCTGTTTTTTCTCCCATTTGCTGCTCTGCGCTCTGCGCTCGTTGCTGCTGCTTCGGCGTTTCTCAAGCAAGCCGTTCCCCACCGTTGCTTGACGCTCGCTGCATCTCTACTCCGGCACTCTCTCGCTCGCTGCTCCGTCGCTTCCTCCATCTCTACTCCGGCGCTGGCTCTTTGCTTCGTTGCTAGCTCCGTTTCTACTCCAATGCAGCTTTCCTTCACACATTAATCTACTGGGGTGGTCGAGATTTGGGGGATCCCATTTTTGCAACCACCTATGGAGCAGCGCCGACGACCTCCAGCAACCCATCGAGTCCTATCCCAACCCTCTCGTCTTCGCTCTCTCCGGTGCTCATGCTCTCATTCCAACTACACTCCATCGTCCTCTCAGTCCCCATAAAAAAAACCCCAACAGCAAGCCCCATGATCGTTTGTTGCGCAGGGGAAGAGTGGGAAGGAGCTCGACTCGGCGGAGTTCATGTCTGCGCTTGAGTCGGGAAACAGCACGCAGCTCATGGTGATGGCATCGCGTCCCCGCAACTGCCGAGGACGCCTCCATGGCACACGTGCTCATCGCGGCCGCGCACCAGATGGGCAGGCGGGTCGTCTATGCCTCGCCAGGGCCGGACGAGTCGAGAGCCTCCATGGACGCACTGGGGGTCACGCCCGGCACGTCGAGTTCGTGGTGGGAAGGCTGAGGACCCTTTTGTCGAACAAGTTCAAGGCTGCAGATTTCATGCTCCTAGAGTGCGAAGGTGATGGCGCTTGAAACAGCATGGGAAGGTGGCGTAGGGATCTTTGCAGGGTACAATGCCCTTCATAGGGGCACGTTGTGGTGGACTGAGCTCACTTTTTGCCAATAGGGGAGGGTCTTAAGGAGACTAGGATTGCGAAAGGTGCTAGCCCGTAGCAAGATCGGTGGCGACGGACGATGCAAGAAGAAGAGCATATGGGTAGTTACAAGGGACGACTGCACCAGCCAAGAGCATGTTTTCAGATCGTCTCGCCACAGAGGAAATAAATTGATGCTTGAGGATAGAATTCATTTAGTTTTGGGATCTGCTAGAGAAACAGAGAGGACTAATAAGACTTTTTGTTGGATCTGGTCATCGACACCAACGCCTAAGATCTTGCAAATGTAAATAGCGATTGATTGAATTATATAATGACAATATATAATCTTTTTTACCTTTTCTATAAGCAAGTTGGGTCTTCTGCATAGTTTGCCTCCTTTAGGCTCTCAAGAAACTATCGAGAACACATGAATTTCTGCTCGATCAATATATGGGATTTAAAATACTCAGATCTCGCTAGAGCAAATTGCAGTTCAACAAATACGTGATCAAAAGAAGTTTCGGCAAATCTTGTGGGATGAGGTTGATCTGAAGAGTGTCTTATTTTCTTTTCTAAGACCTTTGAGTCTTGTCTAATTGCTTAAAGGATTTTTTTGGTTGGGATTAAAACTGCAGGAGAATCGTGTCCTTAATTTGCTTGTTCAATTGGCTTTGCCTTTGCTCTTTGAGCTCCAAGTTTTGGTTTTACATTTGTGGCTCCTTTTTACCAGTTCCTATCTTGACAAATAGTTGCACTTAAAAGTTCCATTTTTTATTTTTACCAGAGGCAAAAACAAAAATCCAATCTTGCTTTGGTTGACAATTCCCTCCTTACCAAAAAAGAATTCAAGCGAAATTCTCATCTAGATTTTATACTCCTTAAAATCAAGAGATTGTGGAATGAAAACTCCAACACAGGTACACTAAATGGCAGACCAGTGCAAACAAAACTCAATTTCATCATTGATGAACACCTAGGATCACTACAGGTTACTCGACTGTTGGCACAAAATCTATCGCCTTCACACTCTAGGAGCATGAAATCTGCAGTCTTGAACTCGTTCGTCCTCAGCCTTCCCACCATGAACTCAACGTGCCGGGCGTGACCCCCAGCGCGTCCATGGAGACTCGACTTGTTTGGCCCCAGCGAGACGTAGACGATCGCCTACCCGTTTGGTGTGCGGCCGCGACGAGCGCGTGCGCCATGGAGGCGTCCTCGGCAATGGTGGGGACGTGACGCCACCACCATGAGCTGCGTGCTGTTTCCCGACTTGAGCGCAGACATGAACTCCGCCAAGTCGAGCTCCTTCCCACTCTTCCCCTACGCAACAAACGATCATGGGGCTTCCTGTTGGGGCTTTTTTTTTATGGGGACTGAGAGGACGATGAAGTGTAGTTGGAATGAGAGCGCGAACACCGGAGGAGCAAAGACGAGAGGGTTGGGATAGGGATCGATGGGTTGCCTGAGGTTGTCGGCGTTGCTCCATAGGTGGTTGCAGAAATGGGATCCCCAAATCTCGACCGCCCTAGCAAATTAATGTGTGAAGGAAAGTTGCGCTGCAGCAAAGACGGAGCTAGCAACAGAGCAAAGAGCCAGCGCCGAAGTAGAGATGGAGGAAGCGACAGAGTAGCGAGCGAGCATCGGAGCAGCGAGCGAGAGAGTGCTGGAGTAGAGATGCAGCGAGCGTCAAGCAACGGTGGGGAACGGCTTGCTTGAGAAAAGTCGAAGTAGCAGCAACGAGTGTAGAGCGCGGAGCAGCAAATGGGAGCGAAAACAGATTCAAAATTTGAGAGAAAGAATGGCTTTTTTTTTTCTTAGAAGGAAAGAACGGAGGAAAGGAGAGAGAATATAATAAATGTGTGCAGAGACTCTGCCTGACAAGTTTGATGCCTGGAGGAGAGAGAGTGCAGAGGAGGGGAGAGAGGAGAACCGCGCGTTTGAATTTTTTTTTTCCTTCCCGACAAGTCTGACGCTGGCCCACAAAAGTACACGTGTCGCGCTCCGGAGCAGCCTCCCGTTTGCCACGCTGGCAAACGAGCTGCACCTAATATTTTCTCCGGGTTTGGTTGGTACTTGAGTAAAAAAGATTAGACTAAGACAACATGATAGGATAAAACCTACTCCATTTGATTTGATGCGTGTAAAGGATAATAACATATAAATTGATAATGCCAATGACGAATTCGAAGATTAAATAAGGAACGGTAGACTCTCTTATGATTAATTTTTAGATTCACCTTATAAATACCTAATATTTAAATCTTAAATTAAATAGAGTCAAAAGGTGCGAATCAAGAACCATAAGATGATGATGATGATGGTGAGGGGTTAAAAGAAGCTCGAAGTACGGTGTCACTCAAAGAGCTACATTTCTTGATAGGTATTTGATTGACTAGTCTACGACTAAAAGTAATTGGAAACTTGTTTTGTATACATGATTCTTAGATAGCTAGCGACTAAGATCCAAAGATTTGAATAACCAATTTTGGAATTTGGGTCCAACCGGACCAGATTCGAGACCCTAATGATATGTATCTAAAGGGACAAATTTTGTTGTGTGACCTTAATAAAAATTATTTAGGGAACAAGTTCTGCCAATGGAAGATACAATATAAAGATTGTGAGATTAGTGGATTTGAACCTTATGAGGCTATTTCAGAGCTTCAATAGAGAACATGGTGCTTGAACTACTATAGAGAAAATTGTGCAAAAAGTCCTAACTCTATTGTGCCGCAATAATTTAGTCCAAAAATTTTCAATTTAACAAATTTAGTTTTAAATATTTTGATGATTTTCTTGTAGTTTCGATCAATTTTGATCGAAAATCACTGACATAAACAATTGTAAAATTTTCAAAAATTCAAAAAAATTTAAATAGGAAAAAATTAAAAATTTTGAGAAAATTCTAAAAATTTGTAAAAATCACTCATGTCAGTGTTGTTTAGCCACTTAGATGGTCAATCCTAATTGGACAATCACATCAATTATTTTCGGCTAATTTTGGCTATATTAGAAAATCATTAAATGGTTAAGGACTAAATTTGACCAAATTGAAAAGTTTAGAATCAAATTAATCATTGTATAATAGCTTTAAGGCTTTTTGAATGATTATCCCAACTTCTATAAGCATTGATCCAAGCTTTCCTCTTTTTTACTTGGTTGTTTATGTGTTTCATTAAGATTATTTTCATAATTATCCAAATTGCACGATTTGATCATGTTCAAGATCCTTGCAGCACGCGTCTATTAGGTGAACCATAACGACCTTAATCATAAGCAAATCTATTAATTGGTTGAGAAATTGCTAGCGGGTACGTCCCTATTAATTCAAGCAATTCGGCTTTTCAAATGTTGACCTATCAAAATGACGTAATTTTCTCATATTTTAGATATGCAATGTATGTTGATAGTTATAAATTAATTAAAATAAATTTTGCACTTTATAGTGCAATGAAAAAATTACCCAATCATTTCTAAAACCTATATGCAAAATTTCAATGTAGTACTATGCGGTACATCTCCATGTTAGCAATTTCCAATGTAAACTAGCTGGAAGGATTACATCAGAATTTCCAATGAAAATTCAGAACTGAATAAATATTCATATAATAATTTAATGACTTATTAAATAAGTTCCCATGGTGCTATGTATGTATGTATTTGAATGTAATCTTTATTTTAATAAACCAATTGAAAATTATATTTTCTTATGCATAGGGATCATCACATGTACTCAAAATTAAGATTAAATACGAATTTAAATAATTAGTCATCCTCTTGGTGAAAGATTCTAATTTTTCATATGCACCCAATTCATGTGAGCCAAATGTGAATGCAAAATGACCTTCAACAAAGGTTACATGAATCCAAAACGACACAGAATGGGTACGTATCGAATGCTTAGAAGTGCAAGACAACTTCTTTGTGTCACTTCTCTTTCCCTCTTTTTGGTATCTAGCCAAACGGTAGCTGGATTCCCTAGTTGCCAATGATTTGGCATATAACTTGCCAATAACTCATAGAGATTTGGAGAACTACCATAATAGTTAATTTTTTAAATATTATTTCATCACAAATTTTCGGAAAATCAAAATAAGATTGTTCCCTCATGGCGTTTAAACAAGCGAATTACTGTTTATTAATGCCAAGTTTTCCCCCCAAAAATCCCCTCGAAGTTTTGATAGATCATGGGGGTAAAAGTTTTTAATATGTTAAGTATAGACTAGTGTTTCATGATAAAATAAAAATAAAAATCAGTGAATACGTGGCACCTTCAAAGGATGATTGTTCTGGACTACAGCTGCAATAGAGTGGTATTCATTTTCTTTCCAGCTATACACAACATATTTTACTTGATTTGTCCCTCATTTGATGGGGCAATTATTATCCGTATTTATTTTCTTTCTGGCTATACACGAGATACTTTACTAAATTTGTAGCTCATTTCATGTGGCAATTCTTATCCCAAAGTAAGAAAGAAGAAAAAGAGAAAAGGTAATATGGTTGTGGCAAGCTGGCAAAACCCAATATCCTTCATTCTTCATCTATATATAGCTGAACGATGTTGGTGTCAGTGCCACGATATCCACGATGGCGAATTCATTAGCTAAGCTCATATTTATATTTTCTTTATTGCTAACTAGTTGTGCAGCACAAACTGGGAAGAAGACAACTGTTGAGATCATTGACAATTTGCCGGATGGAACTACTCTAATAGCCCATTGCAAATCCGGAGACGATGATCTCGGGGTCCAAAATATAACTACAATATGGAGATTCTCCTTTAGACCGAGTTTCTTTAGGAATACATTATTCTTTTGTAGCTTTGCATGGCCAGGTCAATTTAAGTATTTTGATATATATGTGCAAAAAAGAGACGAAGATAAGTGCTCCTTCTGTGCTTGGCAGATCTCGCCCAATGGTCCTTGTAGGTTCAACGAGGACACTGGAGACTTTGATATTTGTTATTCGTGGAATCCTTCCACATAATTAGGGAGGAAACCTCTCATCTAAATGTATGGGAGAGAGAAATGATGTTGTGAACTACTTCATTACAGTTTGGATGAAATAAAAATTATCTCAAACATATTTTACTTATTTATACACACGTGTGTTTCTTCTAATTTCTTCCTCATGTTGATTTCAATTGGCTTCTCTAACTTTATTGTGTTGTCCCTTCGTTTTGTTATTATATATTTTAATTATTATCACTACCAAAATGTCTCCATGCCCGTCTTTGTCACCAAATAATAAAGTTAATAAGTGTCAGAGGCTACGCCAGTTTTGAACTTGTAACGCTAGTATCAAGAACTACCACCCTTGAGTTTTGTATCTGGCAAGATATGAGAGTAATGAATCGAAGGACACATGTTTGAGTTTGAATGTAAATGGGCCATTGATCTGGTAGGGATCCTCAAAGCAAGGTGAGATTGGTGATGGACTATTCAGATGTGGGCCATGTGAAAAGCATAATCTGACTTCTAATCATGTTTCCATTCAACTCAAAGAATCCGAAGATTGTTGATCCAGAATGATGCCACGCACGTAATTACATGTGAGCCAAATGGGTATGCAAAATGACTTTCTACCAAACGTTACCTGAAACCAAAATAACACAATATGGGTAGGGAATACAGTTGGGGTGCGAGACAAGTTCCTTATACTTCTCTTTCCCTCTCTTCGTGGTGTCTAGCCAAATTCCCTAGTTGCCACATATTTGGCCTAGAACTTTAATCATTCCTGAGATATTGAGAGCTACCATGAATATTTATTAATGAACATTTGGTTAATGTTTTTCATGAAATCAGACTAAGTTTGTGTAATGGATCCCTTTCGGCATTTATACTCGCCTATTATTGTTTATTAATCTCACTTGTTTTCCAAAAAAATGTCCCTTAAAGTATTGATAGAGTTCTTATGTGGCAATTAATATCCCAAAGTAAGAAGGAAAAAGAAAAGGTAATGCGGCAATTATTATCTCAGTGTAAAAAGGAAAGGATATAGAAGGTAATGTTCTTATTATAAAGTGAAGAAGAAAAGAATATAAAAGGTTATATGGAAATATAAAAGGTAACATGAAAAGTGTTATCCAGACCATTAAAGAAGAAAAAGAAAAGGTAATCTAGAAATTCTCATGCCAAAGATCAGGGAATGTGTGGCATTTGCATCGGAACTTCGATAATCGGAAAAAAGGAACAAAAATAGAAGGAACGTAGCAATTATTATCCTACGGTAAATAGGAACAAATATAAAAGGTAATACGGTAGTGGCAAGGTTGGAGAGATAAGATAACCTATGGCCTAAGGATACCATAAATGCAAAAGTTTTTGCAGGTTCCAGTTAACTGTCAAATCCTAGAAAAAGAGACCATTTTAATGTCTTCTGGCCTACAACGTTACGTGGCTTTTTTAATTAATTGTTGATGCGCCTCTTCGTTAAAAAAATAAAGTTCTTTCTACTTGCGGTGCTGTCCTTTTTGTCCTCCTTTCTCCCCTGTCCGCGGATCTTTTTCGATTGAGAACAAGCCAACACTTCGAACTTCCATAGCTGTCCAGACCAGTCCAAGAACACCGTCCGCTGTCTTCGCTCCGTTTGTCGGAGTTGCTCCCTTTCTATACGAGTCAACGCTCGTTTGAGTAGCCGATCTCCCGTTGCTAACGTATCGTCACTGAGTCCGTTGCCGCTGAAGCCACCGTCACCTCATTGAAAAGCTGCACCGCTGGAAGGGAGTCACGAGCAGAGTTGCTGCGTCTGTTTAATGCCCAGATCCGGCGACCAGGGCGAGGCTCGAGAAAAATGACAACTGGTTTCTCTAGTTGCAGTAGATTTGGCATAGGAGTTACCAATACCAATAATTCTGGAGATATACCAAATTATTATGATAGTTAAATTATCAAGTATCATCTGGTCAATTTTTTAAATAAAATCAAAATGAGAATGTGAAATGGCTCCCTTTTGGCGTTTAAATTTTTTTTCTTTTCTTAAACAAAAGTCCCTTAGAAATTTGATAGATCATGACAGTGATGTTGCCAAATATGTTTAGCACTTCCTAATATTTTATGATAAAAAAAATCAGTGAATGCGTTGCATCTGCAAAGTGTAATTGTTTCCCTTTCCAGACAATAGCTATGACAAAGTTGCATTCGTTCTTCTTCTTAGTTTAACTTATACATAAGATATTATACTTGATTTGTAGCAGATCTTACGTGGCAATTTTTGTCGGAAAATTTGTTAGAATAACATGAAAAATAACAATAATTGTTGAAAATACATTGAAAAAGAATAGAAAATAAGATGAATTATCTGAGATGTGCGATAGGCTTTAGCGCCTATCCTCCCAATATACAATAGACCATCTTCTATATTCCACATTGAATATTAAAAGTAATAAAACAATGTTGTGCATAACCCGGCAAGAAAAAGGAAAGGAAAATTTTTTTTTTTGAGTAAAAAGACACTCTCTTCATAATTCGGTATGTCTCTCTAAATTGTCTTTTTTAAGTTTTATTTTTTATATTTAAACAAAATAGAGCCATTAAGAAACTGCTATAAAATCGTTTTAGAATAATGGGAAATTTTCAAAAAAGGACATAAAGTGAGTCTATTTTCTCAAATAAGGACCCAAAGTGGTCATTGTCTCAAATAAGGACCCGAAGTGGCT
The DNA here is from genome assembly GCA_014182895.1 of Angophora floribunda. NCBI lineage: Eukaryota > Viridiplantae > Streptophyta > Magnoliopsida > Myrtales > Myrtaceae > Angophora > Angophora floribunda. Next base: position 438,373 of record CM024711.1, on the reverse strand, counting down.
AAATCAGTCTCAAATAAGGACCTCAAATCTCCAGGTAGCCAAATGTTCGCTGGCCGGCGAGCATGTGGCATTTCTAGTGGCCAAAATAAGGGTAATTTTGTTAAAAAAATTGATAGAATTTAACAAACCCTAAAAACAAAACTTCCAAACTCTTCACGTTCTCATGTTTTCTTCTTCTTTGTTCACGTTGTAGAGCCTGTCGCAGTCGATGAAGCTGAGTTTGCACATCGTGGAGGCCGAGCTCGCCGCCGGCGGCGACGCCACGGTGCAACTCAGTATCGCCACGAGGAGAAGAAGAAGCAGCAGCGGCGCCGCTAGCTACGAGCCGCGGTGGTGGCGACAAATCGTCTCCATTGCCTCCGAGCATAGAGATTTTCGGGTGAGCTCAACTGCTCAATTTCATCATGGGAGTTTCGCAGAAGATCGCGAAAGGGGAAACCCTTAGAGCTAAGAGAGTGAGGTGAAATGCGAATCAACTTCCACGGACCCAACCGAGAGACACAAAACATCTCGATCTCAAGGACCCACATCTTGGGCATAATGCAAATCCACTTCCACAGAGAGAGAGAGAGGGGCGGGCGAGGGGGTGCTAGCACGTACCTTTAGAACTCGAGAAGTCATAGATCTTGCTCCATTAACAAAGAATTTGGGTTTTCCGAGTAAGATGGGACAAAGAGCCTAGAAGATGAAGTGCAGAAGAAGAAGAGCGTGAAAAGTTTGAGGTTTCTATTTTTAGGGTTTGTTAATTTCTATCAATTTTTTTGACAAAATTGCCCTTATTCCGGCAACCAAAAATGCCACACGCTTGCCGACCAACGAACATTTGGCTACCCCACGATCTAAGGTCTTTATTTGAGATTGGTTTAGCTACTTTGGGTCCTCATTTGAGACAACGACCACTTTTGATCCTTATTTGAGAAAATAGGCTCATTTTGGGTTTTTTTTGAAAATTTCCCTAGAATAATGGAGAATTTAACAGTTACATGACAGTTAAAAAGCTATTATAAAATGTTCAAAACCATTTTATATTAATAACAGACAAAAATTGTTATAAATTTATGATGGTAAACAAAACTGTTATAAAAATTAATAGCTTTCAATTTTTCAAAACTGCGGAAATATCCGGCAATTCTTATCTAGAAGTAAACAAGAAGGAAAAGCAATTCTTATACTAGAGTAAAAAGGAAAGACTATAGAAGGTAAGGGCTTGCATGGTAACGCTCCCGGAAACGGCTGTTTCTATTCTTTTGTTCCAGGGAGCAGATTTTTTGTTTCTAGGAACATAAATGCGTTTGGTAAATTTTTTTTGTTCCCCGGAACAGGTTTGGAGTAGAATTCAAAAACAAAAAAAAAATTGCTTCTTGTTCTTGGGAACAACTTTAAGAATCAATTTTTTTTTCCTTTCTTTTTTTTCTTTTCTCTCTCTTTCCTTTTCTTCTTCCTCCCTCAGCCTACTGCCACCCCCATTGCCGCCCACTGACCATCATCGCCGACAAGCTCGCCTAGCCATCGGCGAGCTCACCGATGTCTTGCTTGGCCACCGGCGAGGCCGACCTCGTGCTGCTTAGGCGAGGCCGAGCCTCGCCGATGGCTGGGTGAGGTCAACCCTCATCGATGGCCAAGCGAGGCTCCGGCGAGCTTGCCGGACCTTGCCCAGCCGATCGCAGGGCACCGCCGGTGGCGGCGATCGGCCACAATGGGGAAGGAAAAAAAGAAGAAGACAAAAAAACAAAAGAAAAAAGTATTTAAATTATTAAAAAAATTAAAAAGAAAATATTTTGGACTAGAAATTCTAAGGTTTTACCAAACGCATTTCTATTTCGGGAATAAAAATTTTGAACAGTTATCAAACGCCTTCAAATGTCCAGAAACTGTTCTCGGAACAGAAACAAAAAGAATAATTTCTGAGCAGAATTTGTTCCCGGGAACAGAAACGTTGCCATGTAGGCCCTAATATGAAAACATAAAAGGTAATATGGGACTTTCTATCCCAAACTATAAAAGTAGAGGGAAAAAAAGGACGGGATACAGCAATTCTTTTCTAGAAGTAAACAAGAAGGAAAAGCAATTCTTATACCAGAGCAAAAAGGAAAGAATATAGAAGGTAATATGGAAACATAAAAGGTAATATGGGACTTTCTATCTCAGACTATAAAAGTGGAGGGAAAAAAAAGACGGCATACAGCAATTCTTTTCCCATAGATGAGTGAATGCTTGGCGTCTGTAAAAAAGGAAACTTTGATAAAAGGGAAAAAAAAGGAAAACATTTAATAAAGGAAATAATAAAATAGCAATATCACAATTTCCATCCCAAAGTAAAATTAAAAATTAAAAAAGAACAAATAAAAAAGGTAACTATGGTTGTGACAAGCTAGTGACAAGCTAGCGGGATCGGATATGCTCCATTCTTCATCCTTAAATAGCTGAATGATGTTGATATTGGAGTAATGATATGCCACCACGATGAATTCATCGGCTAAGCTCATATTTATCTGTGTTTTGCTGCTAACTTGTTGTGCAGGGAATGTCTAGGGCAAGGTACATGTTGAGATTCGAAACAATTTTTCCGGCAGGAACTACCCTAACAGTTCGTTGCAAATCAAAGGATGATGATCTTGGAGTCCATTATATTACACAAAGCTGGGGATTCTCATTCAAACCCCCTTTCTTTGGGAGGACTAGATTCTTTTGCAGCTTTGCATGGCCAGGTCAACTTCAGTGGTTTGATATATATGTGCAAACAAGGGACCAATATTTTTGTGAAGAGTGCATTTGGAAGATCTCGCCAAATGGTCCTTGTAGGATTGATCAAGCAAACAATGTTGATGTTTGTTTTCCATGGAACCCTCCTACACAATTAGGGAGGTAACATCTTTCCTAGATGGAGAGAGATGATGATGTTGTGAAGTGATTCATCACAATTTACGTGGAATAAGGATCACCTTAGTTATATTGTAAATATTAATACGCACATTTGTGTGTTTGTCTTCTAATATCCTCACTGTTCTGATTTCAGACCGGCATCTCTCTTTTTTTATGATGTCGTGTCTTCATTTTGTGCCATTGTATCTGTCCTTATTATTAGTATGTTTTTTTTATCACTGTCAAAATGTTTCAATGTAAATCTTTTTCAATTTCGAAATGGTTAACAAGTGTTAAGCAGTGTCGATTTTGAATTTGTAAAGCTGGTGTCGACCTGGCAAGAGAGATTTACCGTGGCCGGTTCCGGTATGAGCCATGGGAGAAAAATAATCACATTCTTAACCTGGACTTCTAGTCATGTTCCTGTTCCAACTTGAGGAAGTTGAGATTATAGGCCATATTTGTCGGAATCGGCAACTATGCTCTGCCTCTAAATGAGAAGGGCATCGTTACCACCATGCCTCTAAATGAGAATGGCACTGCGCTGCCATCATCGTCCATAGAAGAGAAGGGATGTAGCTCTTGACTCAAACGGTGCAATCGTTGCCAGTTGGAGATTAGTTTCTATTCTTCTCAGACTCTAATTGTAAAACGAGAACGCAAAAGGCGTGCTTGAAATTGTTTCGAGATAATTGAGCCGGTAGTTTTGGAAAATATGAATTAAGTCCCAAAACAGGGTGTTTCGTGCTCCCACACACGGTTAGAGATAAATCAGACTCAGACACAAATAATGATATATGGAGAAATGAATAATGCTTAGAAAAGGACTATTGTATCCTCAAAAGGGTTTTTTTGCACAACCTGAAAACAAGCATTAATTCCTTCTGTCTACCTACCTATCTCTCTTTATTATTCATTTCTCTTTTTGGTGCTTGGCCATCTTCTGAACGGGTGACCACATATAACAAGGCTCGGAAGGAGGCTATTGGCAAACTCACGGGCGGCAGTTCACTTGCTTATTTGCTCAAGTTCTGTTCGAGCCTCTCAATTGCAGCCCCAACGCCACTCCTTGCCTCTCCACTTTGATCCATATCACGGGAAGCAGCCAAACGCCCTTCATTTGCTATCTCCACTAGCTTCAAATGGAGCCAACCTGCAAAGAAGAGCATGGTACACCGAATAGGATGTAGAGTCAGGAAGGAAAAAAGAAAAGAAAAAAAGAATCTGGTCTTATTTCACATTTTCATGTCAAGTTTCAGTTTGAGCCTTGTGAAAAGAAGCAGTGCTGTAAGACCTACAGACTAATTAACAAATCAGCAAAATTTTCAAATCATTCAGCTAAGATATTCTATTGTGCAAACCCCTTGGATATCTTGTTTCTTAACTCACTAATTTGAACTTAATCAGGACATCATGCTTACTATAAAGAAGTTAAGAATACAATCAAGCTTTTATTGAAGTTTTTCTGACATGGGCCCGATCTCATACTTACCAAGTGGAAAGCAAACTGCAGCTCCAAGAGCTGCACCAAGAGCAACATTCCTTGCACGCCACTTTAGTGATCCTGGTACTAACACAAAGTAAAGTTCAGAAAAGTAACTCCTTTTCCATTTAGGATAAGTTATTTAACAGTAAAAGTCCAAAATTGTGTTACATTGATTTAGTAGGCAATTGCATAACAGTTAATAGACAATATTTTGAGGATGGGAAGTAATGCCTTACAGATCAAACCAAAGGTTGCAGCAGTGGCCGAACCAGCTCCAGCTACGTTAAAAACATCATGTACTCCTCTTTTCTCAGCTAACAGATCTTGTAGCCCATAAAATGCAGCAGTAAACACCCCGAGGCGCACTCCTCCAATGATGGAGCCACGTGTAACTCGAATGAACCTTTTCTCCATTGCATCCCTCATTAGTCGATACTGCTCACGCTTGTCAGGTGTGCTCCCAAGTTTTAACATCACTTCAGCATCCTTGCTCTGCAAAACATAGCAAAGTCTTTTACCGCCATTAGTGTGTGATAGAATTACGCTGAACAACATGTCATACTTGATGAATTATCTGTGGAAGGGTCTCAGTTTACCTAAATTCAAAATGGTTGGCCAAGAAGGGGAAAAAGCATGCTAAACAGGTACTACAAACACAGGTTGGAGCATTAAAATTGCAGTCAAAGAATACACTCTGCATCATTTGGTGACTAGGTAACAATGCAATTGAAACGAAATGATGTTATTTTATCTTATCAGCTAAAAAATAAAGGAATGTACGTGCAATTGGAAAAAAAAGCCCACAACAAAGTGCCTTTATTTCCCTGTTCTCTTACCTGAGGGGTACTAGCTGCTCTGAAATGAACTTTCAGAACAATGCCAGCAATTATCGGACAAGACATATTTGTTGCTGAATTAATGGTGATTTCACGCCTTCACTTCATTACTGTTTCATTGATCACCTCATCATAGTTCTTAAACAAAGAGGAAAACGTATCCCACCAAATGCCATTTTCAAGAATAACAATCTCCACCACTGAAGAAAGTATGATTTTGCAGAGCATAACGGAGATATCTCTATTACCATGTAATCAGTAAGGCCAGGCAGACGGAACTGTTAAAGACAGTGCTAGATCGACTAGAGAAGATGTACTATGCACATCTCTTGCTAATGAAAACTTACAACAGAAGCAGCTGCCTCCTTGCTACCTCCATATAACATGCCAGCAAACACTCCAACAACAGTTGCTGCACCCCAGTTGACTGTTCTGGCCATCTTTGGAGAACCCTGACCATCAAGAAGAGTACATTATCCAGTAGATATTCATCAATCTAGTGTCATCAAATCAAACAACTTGAGTATATGATGTTAACACATGAACACACAACGCTCGTCCTCATTAAGTTATTTCGACACATTGCAGTTTGCACCCCTACATCTCGCTCCAACACAACCTATGTCTCAATGGGCATATTTAATGCCCTCCTCCAGCAGCTGATCAGTAAGATTTTTTCTCCAAGTTATGAATAATGAATTACATGTCTCGACAGCCCATGATCAGCAAAAGCTTTTCTCTTCCTCACTTCAAGTATAAGCCAATCCGAGTAAACACTTTACAGGCCACCGCTGCTGAAGATTCTCGTGCAACTAATAGGAAAATCAGAAAACGAAAACCCAAATAGACATTTCATCGAGCAGGTGGGCAACAATCCCCACTCTATTGGGTCGAGTCATTTTTCCGCAACGACACAAGACCCGGCAGCAAGAATCAATCTTCCCAATCGAATGAATCACTCGAGCACGATAGGCACAGAAGATGTCACGCGCAACATGTGTTCTCGACTTACCCCCAATTACCCCCAAACAGAACCGCAACATAAAGAACCCACACGAGAATATCAAAGCTTACTGTGGAGATGGGTTCGTCAGCTTTCTCAGCAGTTTCCATTGGGACAGTGGTTCTGGAGCCAACCGAGGAGCTGGAGAGACGAGAGAGCTTGGATCTTCCCACGACGAAGAGATCAAGCAACTGGGTTTTGCCAGGAGAGTTCCTTACTTGTCGAAATGGCTTGTGGATCGAACGAATGTCGTGCTCTAGAGAGGTGATTCAATGGAGGAGGGATGCAGGGACAAGCAGTTTCAAGACTGGAGTCGGCCGGCGATCTCTTTGGCGCCGAACGGTGAGAGATTCATCTTTTCTGTATCTCTCTTTTTTTCTTTTTTCTTTTTTTTTTGTTTAAATTTCTATTGCTTTAAAGTTTGGAATTTTGGAGATACACTATGGTCCTCGATATGCAGTCACCTTGAGATCACTAATCAAACGCCTAAAAGAGAATAATTTATATTTTTTTAAGACTAATTTCAATGTATTCCGAGAAGTTTTCTGATAAATAAATAGGAATAAGTGTAGTGAATTGCTTAAAATTGTCATAAAAATATAATTGAGTTATAAAACATACAAATAATACAATCAAATTTTAAAACTTGTCAAATTGATGAATCGACTCATTCTATTAACATCGTCTAACTTAGTCAATCAAAGATGCTAACTTTTTAAAATGTTTTCTTTCTCCTGCACGGCTAAAAGACATTGTTTTGGCCTTATATTTTTGTATTTTAACCATGTCATGGCTACGTAGGAGAGAGCAAAAGTTTTTAAAAAATGGCTAATACTACAAAAAAAAAAACCTCCGGACTATGCCCACTTTGATATGATACCCTAAACTTTTTCTATGTCACAAAAAAAAACCTGAACATATACTAAGTTAACAAATATACCATAGATAGAGTTGCAATAGATAATATATGTGTCATACATATATGTAGTTTAGGTTTTTTCGTAACACAAAAAAGAACTTGAGGATATTCGTGTCATGATGGGCATAGTTTGGATTTTTTTTTTTTTTTGTAGTCACATCTACATTTTTCATTTGCCTACTTGATCACGGGAAGAACTTAAGTGCACTAATTTAATAAATTTTAGGTTTGATTGTACTTTTTATAAATTTTATGATTCAATTATATTTTCATGATAACTTTTAAGATTTTTAATATATTTTAGGGAAAATGACATTAAAAACCCCAAACTATGCACATTGGGACAATTTTATCCTGAACTTTTTTTTTGTGCCATAAAAAACCACAAAACTATCTTCTTGGGACATTTTACCACGAACTTTTTTTTTGTGCCAAAAAAACCAAACTATGCCACTTGGGCAGATTTTACTGTGAATTTTTTCTTTGTCTTGCGAAAACCCCGAATTATGCTTCTTGGGACACATTTATCCCAAAATTTTTAATTGAAGGGCATTTTCGTCTTTTCCTTCTTCTTTTTAATTTTTTTTTCTTCTTCCCCACCAGCAGATGGGGAGCCAGCGCCGGCGACAGCCACCCTCGCCGACGGCGGCGTTCGGCGAGGGTGGCCCTTGCCTGTGGCAGGGGCGACCCTCGCCAGGGAGGGTCACTCCTGACCGTGCGACCCTCACCTGTGGCGGGGGTGACCCTCGCTTGAGTCGGGGCGAGGGTGGCCCTTGCTAGGGAGACTGGGCGAGGGTGGCCCTTGCCAGGGAGACTGGGCGAGGGTGGCCCTTGCCGGGGAGGGCTATCCCCGACTAGGTGAGGGCCACCCTCACTAGACGTTGCCGCCGGCGAGGGTGGCCGTCGCCGGCTCCCCTCTGCTGGACCAGCAGAGTGGAAGAGGAAAAAAAAAAGAAAAGACTAAAATGCCATTTAGTTAAAAAGTGTGGGATAAATGTGTCACAAGTGGTATAATTTAAGGTTTTTTGTGGCACAAGAAAAAGTTTAGGGTAAAATTGTCCCAAGTAGCATAGTTTAGGGTTTTTAGTGGTACAAAAAAAATTTTATGGTAAAATTGTCCCAAGATTTTTGGGGTTTTTTAATAAAAAAAGTTCGAGAAAATTTTTATCAAATGGCATTTTCCTATATAATATGTATACATAAATGGCACAAGGTAACCTATTCGGGAGAAACACGAAAAAAAAATCGAAGTTAGAAAAAAAAAAACAAAAGCTCTGACCTTGGACATGTCAAAATTTCAAGTGATAAGGCTAATGCTTGCCCATATGAATATAGTCCTACATCACCTTTTCTAGGTACTGGGTTTTCATGGTCGTCAAGTAGAATTATAAATTACTATAATGAATCCCTCCTCATTACTATAAAAAAATTGGTTTGGCAATTTGATTAATATGTTTAAGTGATTTAATAACAATTATCTAAGCATTGATGAAAAGGACTAGGATGAATCAAATCTCAATTTCTTTTTTACATTTGATTTAGCTATTTAGAAATAGACTCGAGAGCTCATTTTCTTGTACCCTTTCATACATAAAAAGGTATGCTTGGCCCACGGAGGCAATTAGCCCTATTGTCCCCTTTTGGGCATGGCTTCTGCACCTACTATGAAATGTTTAAATTGAGTCATAATTGCTATGGACCACCTCACGAAGCAAAGGCTAAAGAGCTAGCAGAAATCATTTTGTAACCCCACTAAGATGCTATTAGCTAATGTATCTCTCCCTACGAGATATGCAGCAATTAAGCACCAATGCCCCCACAAGCTCATTACGTATATAGAAAACTCATGACCTTGTGGTACCCATGTAATCCCTTTATGCTCACGATTTTATTGTTCTTGGACTTTCACTCGCCACAAAAAAAAAAATTAGTCTTGGCAAACATTTGACATGAGCTTAAATAACAATATGTCGTGATCAAATTATTTTATGATGTATTATTGGTGGGCTACGCATTGGAGACGTGGGTAACCTAACATTGGTTTCGCCTAACATGGTGCCAATAAAAAGAAAACTGTTATAAATTGAAAGATGGAAACATGGTGATGCTAAATAAGTATGATTAAATTCACGAGATAGGATGATTCTTTCAATAATATAAAGTGGAATAATTTGCAATTGCTATGATAATTTTATCAAGAGTTTTACTATTTTTTTGAAAATTTAAAATTCCCCGCACACCGATTGTGATAAATTTTTGACCTGTAAATAATCCACCAAAAATCACAAATTAAGTATACCTATGACAAATTGTGATTCGAATTAATTTTTTTGCGAGAGGAAGAAAGCTCAAATCCAAGATGTGTTTATGAAAAATTTAAAACTATCCGACACTTATAAATTTACCTTAAATAATCACAAAAAAAATCCAAACTAGTATACTCATGACAAATTTACCTCATAATTAATTTTTTGACTACCAAAAATTTCAAATCAGTAGATTTGTGATAAATACACTATCCGTTAAATTGGTCTAATCCCACAAAGAACCACAAAATGGGTATAACTGTGACAAATGTAATAGTTTGAGGTACATTTATCAAAAGTGTATTAATTTTAAGTTTTTGATGGTAAAAAAATTAATTATAGAATAAATTTATTATGCATGTATCAATTTAAATTTTATTTGCAGTATTAATCCATCTATCAATCATTTATATTGTGACTATTTAATATAAGACAAAGAAAAGAAAGACGATGAAGGAAGAACTCTGTTTTTTCACACCGCCCCTGAAGGTGACGAGGACGATGAGACCGATTCCCGACCCACGTGCGCCTGCCCCCCCCAACACGTCATCATCCATTCTCGTCTGCACTCCCACCGCCGTCAGATGGACGGAGGATGCCCGTGCTCCCCGCCACGTGTCCGCCCCATCGCTGGATCCCCCGGTGCCCCCTCTGTGCACTCGCGGGTCGGTCTATCACCTCCCTCCCTTCCCCTCTGAAGACCCGAAAAGGGACAAGCTACGAGAGGAGGTGGGAGAGAGATGCACTTTGCTCCTAGCTGGGTAGGTGGCCCCCTCCGAACAACTTGTGCGGCGTTGCCTTTCACTTTCCTTTCTTTTCTCTCTCTCTCTCTCTCTCTCTCTCTCTCTATCTGAAAAAATAGCAAAATTTATTTAATAATTCAATCAGATACTGAGATAACAACGCAGGACTTTTATTCCATCAGTTCTCAGGCCGGTCGGTTCCCGATTCGGAATCAGGAATCGACCCATCGACTTCCAATTCCAAAATTCTGAAATCAGGAATCCAACCTGTTCATTCCTAATTCTCTAGAACCTTTCGCTTTTTATGTCTTGTGCAAAATAGTAGGATTTTAATAATAAAATGTATTATGAGTCATCATTTTTTCAATTCGTGCCTTCTCGGTTGAGAATCAAGATTCAATTCCCCACAACTCTACACTTGATTCGAGAATTCGGGAATTAGGAGTTGACCTAGCCATCTCCTGAATTTTCCAGAAACCTTCCATCTTTCAATTTGTGTAGCGAAAATAGAAATTTATAATATTTTAGACTTAGCTTAGATTGGGGATTCGATCTTGTGATTATCATTCCCAATCCCTCTTGATACCCTTCTCGTTTCTATTCCATGGGAAAGTAAAACTTTTGCTTAAAAAAAGAGTTAATATCACGAAAAATTTCAAGTTAGTGTCTTATAACAATTTTATCTGAAATTAATTTTTTTATTACGAAAACTCCAAATTGATAAACTTGTAATAAATTTGTCCCAAATTATCACAAAAAATCTCAAATTAAGTATCTTTATGAAAATTTATCTCAAAAACTCCAAATCGATACATTTATAAAAAATATACCATAAAAAAGTAAAATCCCAACCCTAAACACTACCACATCATTGTTGTATGTTATCCATCTCAATAATTTAATAGTAAAATTTAATAAAAACTAATAGAAGATAAATTTATCAAATTTGTACCGACTTGGGATTTTGTATGGTCAAAAAATTAATTTGTGGTAAATTTTTAGTTTGTGATTTTTTGTGATATTAAACGAGAAAAAAAGAAAAACACAAGCGAACATGTCTCAAAGAGGCGATTTAGGTTTATAATTTGGGCGTGCCGAGGGGCGTTAATGACATCGTCGTGTCCAGATCGATCCGGTCCGGTTCGGTTTCCGAATGTAGTTCGTATTTATTAAGACGAAGGACACGAGGATGATGACGAACGTCCAACGTCGATCGTAAAAAAGGAAGGGCGTCCTCCTCCTCCTCCTCCTCTTCCTCCTCCTCAGTAGCTCCGTTTAATGGTCGGTGTTGTCTGTGCGTAGGCCACCCTCTCGCCTCCATCGCCATTCCTTCTCTTCGTTAACATCGAAGAAGCAGTTTCTCTCTCCAACTTTCTCTCTCTTCTGTATTTATTCTTCGCGTCGATCTTGTTGTCTCGCACACATTCTCTCTCTCGAGAGATGGCTCCCATGAAGATCAAGAGGGCCCCCTCCAGCTCCCCTTCCCAGACCCTCGCCTCCTCCTCCCAGGAGGCCAGGCTCCTCGTCCGCGAGACCCTCCGGATCAGCCCCAACCTCGCCTCCTCCGCCCCTCCCGCCCTTCCTCCTCCCGTCGCCGCCGAGGCGACCCGGGAATTGAGGCCCGAGGCGGCCGCGGCCGCGGTCGGGGTCGGGTTCGCGGGGGAGCAATTCGTGGGTTCTAGCCTGCGGTTGATCTGCTGCGAGGAGGTTGACGGCCGCAAGTGGCAGTACCTCGCCGAGGACGAGGCGTCCGCCCCCGGGAAGTTCAAGAAGGGGTCGTTCCGCGCCGTCAGCTTGCAGTCTCCTCAATCGCCTGCCGACGTCAGTTCTGCCTCCCTCCTCGGAATTGTTTTTTGCATAATGTGTTCGTTGGTCTTGTTAGGATGCATTCTTGTGTTTGTGTGTGTGTGTGTGTTTGTTACAGTTGGTGCGTACGGTTGAATTGGGAGGAGGGGCTGAAAGTTGATGAACTGCGTGATATTATTGTCACGCATCTTGCGGGGAAGCTCGGGACTTGTGATAGGATGATGATAAATATTTAATTTTTGGAGTGAAATTACTCCGGGGCTTTTCAATTGTAGTTGGATAGCTCGCTTCTTGATGTGAAAGGAAGTGAGTTTTTGCTTGTTTGTTCCTTTCAATTTCGATTCAGTTTACCCACAACTTGTCTTAGTTGCCGATATCTAGATTCTCTTCTTTGGTAGACTTAGAATTATCATGTCAATGATCAACTTCTCATGTATTGCTTACCTGCGTGTCTGCCTGATTACAAGTTGTACGCCTGACGTGGTAGGGAATGTTTGTGGGGCTTGTCTCTTTTTTGGGATGAGATGGACATGGAATGCAAATTCGTCAATGAATGTATATGAAGCATAGAAAGACTGTCGCGATCTTGATTCTTTTCATAAGAACAGTTACATGCTGAAATATTTTGGTATTCTGGTTGGTTCTTTGGTAGCTCATCTAAGTTTCTTGGTGCTGCTTGCTTGTTGTTGGTCGATTGCATAAGCTGTAATCGGGTCATCCTGCTTTGATGCTTTACTTTTTGTGTTTCTTCTACTTTTCTCTGGATAATAAACGATCATGCCAATGACGAACAATAAATTGCATGCCGCTCAATATAAATGTGCCAGTTTTTCTGCAACCTCACTATCATGCTTGTTTTGATTCAGGAGTTCATGTCATTTGTAAGATCCTATGTCGTGCCTGATGGTTTTCCTGATAGCGTCACCCCCTCATATGTGCCATACATGACATGGAGGGCTTTAAAGGTACTTCTACAATCTTACAAATCTCCCATTCTAGTGGATGAAAAAGCCTTATTCGTAGTATTGTACACATGGATCAGGTCATATAAAATTGCTGCTAAATGCCGGTGCATACTTTAGTCCTCCCTGGCTCTCAAACATAGTTATGTCTGTTGCAGCACTTCTTTGGTGGAGCAATGGGAGTTTTCACTACACGGACCCTCTTGAATTCTGTTGGAATTTCAAAAGACAGAGCTGCTTCTGGTGCCGTTGCTATTAACTGGATTCTCAAGGTAGGACATCTTAGCATATCTGCAAATGAGTATATAAATTAAATGGTGATGGTTTAGTCAACAACATGAAAGTGAAATTTATAATTGGCAATTGCACCCCTAGTAGTATGCGCCTTCGATTATTCCTGATAGTCCCTGCAATAAAAGGTTATTCGTGCCTTCATTTAGTCCTGATAGTGCCGGTGATAAAGGATTTCTTTTCTTAATATTTATACCAAGTAAACTTGGCTGTTCGGTGAACTGCTTCGATGTTACACCAATACTTGCTTAGTTGCTCGATCTTCTTTATTACATATCCAGTTTCCCTTAAGTTCTTCTCCTCCTTTCCATCTCTATTTTGTGCCTTTTTTCTGTTATAGAGAGTAGGGGTGGTTAATCTTTGGCAGTAGGGTAATTCAGCCAGATCTTGACTCTCTGTTCGTGATAGTGTATGGATATGGTACCATTGTAATTTTGGCTATTTTCCCCCTTTTCTTTCCTTGGGAGTGTTGCTATGTCCAGTATCTTATTAAAAATAATTTCAAAAGAGTTCCATGTGATATGAGAACCCCTTCTGGTACTGCAACTACAAGCATAACACGTGTGCATTGTGTTGGAATAGAGGATGCATATGGTAGATAGATTGTTTAGATGGTAGAGTGTGAGGCTGAACGTTCTGTCAAGTAGATATTTAAAGGCGACACATCGTGGTGATTGGATGAACTATGCAATGCACATCTCTGCTCGGAAGTTGGACCATAAATAATTATATGCCTGTCTGTATGAAGCGACACAACTTTAACCGAGGGTGTTTGACTCTCACTACGGTTTTAGATTTTGTAGGGATTAGTTAGCTTAGTTGGAAAAATTAGGTATTGGCATTGGAGACTTGTAGTGCCATTGAGTTGCACTATTTTAAATTTCAGGGAAAGAAACGTGAATTGGGACTTTCTTTATCTGGGAGGTTGATTGTCAATTTACTTTTCCTCATAACCGGTTTAAATTATACCGAAACTGTAGGACGGTGCTGGACGTGTTGGGAAGATGCTTTTCGCAAGGCAAGGAAAGAAGTTTGATTATGACCTAAAGCAGGTAACATGCCTTTTGTTGATGACTATACGTAGGTGCTGACTTTTCTACTGAAAATATTCATTTTCTTCTTGCATTGCTGGAAAATTATAGTTGCGCATTTCGGGGGATCTTCTTCTGGAATTAGGTGCTGGATTGGAGTTGGCAACTGCGGCTGTGCCTCATCTTTTTCTTCCTTTGGCATGTGTTGCCAATGTAATCAAGGTTGGATATATTCCATCAGATATTTGACATGATTTAATTACTTTTCAGTCCCTTCACTTTTGAGCACTTAATACGCAGAATGTTGCTGCCGTAACATCAACATCTACCCGAACACCAATTTACAAAGCTTTTGCTAGAGGAGAAAACATTGGAGATGTTACTGCAAAGGGAGAATGTGTTGGCAATCTTGCGGACTTGGTATGTATCAAAAGATTTTAGTCATATTTATTTGTTCCTTTGATAAAAGTTTACACTACATAAGGATCCGATGGATTGATTTTAACTGGATCACCATTTCTTAGATTGATCCAATAGCAAAAATAGTGTGCACTGTGAATTTGCTTTTGAATGTCTAGCTGAGATTGATTACTTTCTTTAATGTTAGTTTTGACAATGAAGTTTAGTCGAAGCATTTTAAATCAATTTTAATCTGGTAGTATAACTTCTTGTTTAAAATGCCCCTTAACCACTGTACCTTGTTTTGTAACATAAAATTTGCGAGATAATATCAGCACTGCATCCTTTTTCCTTTCCCTTTTAGGATAGAAGATGCTTAAGCTCTGTGCATACTGTTTGTGTCTAAAAAAGAGTTTCTTAAGTTGCTAATAGTTGATCTACTTGTTCATACGAAGAAAAGTTAAATCTACTTGGGGGAGCTATTGTCTTCCATATTTAGTTCGTTGTCCTTACCTTATGCAAGTATGCTTCACTGGCTATTTCTACATTGAAAATTCATTTGTGGCCTCTATTCCCTTGGAGTGTTATGTTTCTCTACTGTAATATATTAGCTTCCATCGGTTCACATAAACAAATCAATGAGAATTTTACTATTCTTGACTTTTTTGGGACTGATAAGGTATTGAAACTTACTGCGAATGCTCATAAACCACATTCTTTTCATAAATCTTAAGCAACTTGAAGTTTCTGTTAAATTCTAACAGATATGTCCTTGACTGGTCAAATTTTCTTTTTTTGAATTCAAGTATTGCATATTAAGGTTTAAGGTTGATATGCAACTGGTGCACACTTAATTCATGACAGAAATGGTGTTATTACTTACTTGTGTGTGTGATCATGTGAGTTCAGTTTTCCTCCTTCCCTTGTTTTTCGCTTTTAATTTCTTTTCGACTCTGACTCTCCCACTCCAGTCGTTGCTATGTTTGTGAAAAGGCACGGGAAAGAGGAGGGGGTGGGCAGGTAGAATGGTACATTTTACTATTACTATTCACTGCTGTCTGCATTGTATACTCAAGAATTGGGGTTTTGGATTATACAATGATAATCACTGATGTGTGTCTTGTATCATTTTGCAGTTGGGAACTGGCTTGAGTATTATGATCTCCAAAAGGAACCCCTCCTTGGTTAGAACATTTGCTCTTTTGTCATGTGGATATATCTTCAGCTCCTATATGGAGGTTTGTTTGCAAAACTCTCTCTCATGCACACAAAAGCGCTTCTTCACGGTCACAGGGTGATGAGATATTGAAGGAAAATGCTTTCTTATGCGACATTTGACTTCTTGATCCATGTCTTATTGTGTTTTTTGCAGGTCAAGTCTGTGGTTTTACATACATTAAACCGTGCAAGATTCAGTGTGGCAGTGGATTCATTCCTCAAGACAGGTGAGAATGTGTTTCTCTGTGGCATGGATGATATTATAGTCATTCTTCTGATCAAGAGAACGATCTAGTCATGCCCATGGGCATGGTAAACTGTCATAATGTGGAAGGTGCATACATATCTTACAGTTATTTATATGTTGCTCAATATGCAGGTCAAGTCCCATCTTTGCGAGAAGGGAACGTGAAAGAAAGTATATTTATCTTTCCATGGTTGAAGGAGAGACCGATTGTTCTTGGTAGGTATTTTGAAGATTGAAAGAAAGAACTTACCCTATTTCTTCAAATGTCTGAGCTGATCTCTTTCAATTTACAGGACCAAGATTCAAGGATGCCTTTCAGGATGCAGGTGCATATCTGGCCATAGCACCTTTCTTTGAGGTATATCTCTCCCTCTTCTCTCTCTCACTCTCTTTCCCTCACTCTGTGTGCGTGTGGGGGTTTGTGCGTCTGTGTACCCCCTTTTTCTTGTATTGCGTTTGAAATAAACATGGATTTTATCTTGATTGATGACAGCAAGAAAGATATCTTATCACTTACAATCCCTCAAAGGGTAAAGTATTTGCATTGCTGAAAGATAAGGCGAAGCCAGACGACGTTCTTAAAGCAGCCTACCATGTGAGAGACTGTTGCTTCCTGCATTACTTTACTCCATTTTACCCAGTAAATTTACCTATCTTTTCAAGTGAGGGCCTTACTATTGTACAAATCTCTGCTTCAGGCTCATGTGCTTCTGCATTTCCTACACCCATCAAGCAAAGGCTGGTCATCTTCTGAGATTCCGCAAGAACCAAGTTACTCACACCTCGCCTTATCCACTGCCAACCTTGAGGATCGCATTGCCAAGTCTTGTGAAATGGTGTTGGCCTCTTATGGGCATTTTAAGAGTAAAGCGGCAGAACAGGCAAGTAAATCTGCACCTTCTGTTATATAAAAAGACAGTTTAACTGCTTCCTGTTCCTTCTGATATGTATATGCATGCCTCGGTATCACTCCCGACTGCGTCCTGGTGCTAGCGGCTGTCTGGCAAGCACTCGGTCAAACCTGAGAATGACATTATTGTCATATAGCTCTTCTAGCTTCACCAGGACAACCAAAGCTCGCCTTATGATTTGTGCCTAGAACTAAACTATTAATTGGATCTAACAAATTAAAAATGTATTGTTCCAGGGGTGGGTGATGTCTGAATCACTTCTTAATCCCGGTCGAGCTCGGCTGTGTTGAAAAAACCAACAGGATAAGACTCAATGACTTGGTTGACTTTTATCCTCTTCCCACCTGTGGAAGGCATTGAAGATCTATTCCAGATCTTGAGCATCTCCTACACAGATCCCACTGTCAAGTAACAGCAATCATGTGGATTGATAATTCAAGCAAGCTGTTAGTGTAAGAGGCTCTGTCTGCCATGGCCATTGGTGATGGCTCCTATTTAGCGGTCAAAATCCAGACTAGAACATGTCTCCAATGGAGTCTCTGCTCAATCATGCGCAAGCGACCCGGCAAGATGGAAATATTGAGGTCCCAAAAGTGGCTGTACCATAGTACTCTTTTTCTTGTTTTTGGGGTGACATCACAGGGCAGGTTCTGTCTCTCTGTCTCTGTCTCTGTCTCTGTCTCTCTCTAAAGAAAAATTTTGAATGTGTCACTGGCTCTTTTCTTTTGTTTTTATTTTTTGTTCTTTCAGTGGCATTCCGATGTTTCTTCCCACTCCCAAAGTTGTATCATCTTCTGGTTTTCATCTCACATTATAGGTTTCAGTTGGCGTCTCGTGTATGTGGATTTATATATGAACTGAGTATGACCAATACTTCGCTTTATAATTCGCGGCATGTATCGAGGTCTGAAGCATTACAAAGATTGTGTTTCGGCCTCCTTCGTCGGGACATTAAATTCTCTAACCTTGAGGTCACACTGAATGAACTATATTGGTCCTACCCAAAATCAGAACTAGCTGTCTTACGTTTGAAGGCTAGAAGGTCTTGAACCTCCACCTGCTTGCCGCTGTTCGGAATCGAGCGGCTGAGACATGGACCCAATTTTTAACAGACCTTTCTTCTTCACATATTATAAATCATCGTGTCTAATACTATGCTTGTCTACCTTAGCGTTTGTTAATTTTCTTGTGTGTTAGACATGAGCGAGTAAGTAAATCCTATATGGATTCATTACCAGCTAAAAAGGAGCAGTGAACCCATATGGCGAAGTGCCGCTAGTGAAATTACATCGAAATAAACGTGTCGACAAGTCGGATAATTAAGCTTAACACCAGATTTGTCATTTGATCAGAGGGAAGACAATCATGCACTTCTTCAATTCTGATGCAATACCAGTTTAATACTCAACAACCGGAGTCAGGAGCGGCGGAGTCAGGAGCGGCGGAGTCAGGAGCGAACAAGGCGTGTCCTATTAATTGCTTCGGTCGTCCTTGTGGTTTCAGGGTTTTCATGTGGATTACTTGAGGTTCCATGGATGGACCAAGTGGCATCCTTATTAATTCCATGCGGGGGAGTTCATGCATGATGCGTGGACACATTTGAGACTGTCCTTTGATGGAATCATCAATGACCGTGACTTTTTCGTATTGGTCAATATATGCAGGAAAATTACAAACAAAAAAAAATCTTAAATCTATTGTACAAATATCAATTTAGTTAAGTCATAAACTTTTTGATAATTTATCAATGTAGGCTTTTCAACCAATTTTGGTTTGAAATGATTGATATAGACGTTCTATGTGGTATGATTGATTCTGATGTGGATAATTTTTAAACCAAGGTCTCTCACCCTCTATTCATGACATATCATTAGCATCCATTCCCAATCAAGTTGACTAAACCAAAACCCAAGACCTTGCAAATTTAGAATAATTGAAAATTTATTTATGTTAATGCCAATCGTGTCGTATAAGGAGGTTAGCGTCAAAATTGATCGGAATAACTAAATTGGTAAATGATCAAAATGTTCAAGACTAAATTGGCTAAATAAAAAAGTGTTGAACTAAATTGACATTTATGTAATAAATTTATAACTTTATTTTGGCAATTATCAATGACTCGAGCCGATAAAGATGGGAGTGGGGTCTAGACCAAAACCAACTTGTTTCTGCAAACCGCACGCATAGGCCACGCTGGGATTGACTTTTCGTCAGGCTCTAGGCAAACCCACTTCTTTTACATGGATGTCAACGTTTGCTATTATCGAGAAAAAACAAAGTGATGTTTCGTTTTGTTTCGAGTCCTACTCTTGGGTCCATGCTGAAGCTTTTCCATCCCGACGTCTTGCTTTCAGCCAGAGAGATGTTCCTCGTCTCAAAGAAAGTGCAAATCTGAATTCTCAAACGAAAAGTCACCTTCTATCCTTCTCAAATTTCAAGCCAGAAAGTCCTCCGTTCGATTATTCTTTTCACGGCCAATGAACTCACATGAAATATCGAACTAATCTGGAATGTAATGTGCATTAGACCTATCCACGCGCGAACGCTGGCATTTGAGCATAAAAGTCTGTTAGAAACGATTATCGACTACTAATTCGATTACTTAAAGGGGGATCAGCAAGATAAATGTGCAGACTCTTCTACCCGTCTGAGTTAAGTCCTATGTTTTTACTAGAGTCGGTCAGATTATAAGTTTTCCGATGAGAGTCGATCCGTCCAATTTGTCCATCGGATCATGTTGCAAATTTTTTACTTTGACCACTCGGTCTTGAAGATGCAAGTTGTGATTTTTCCTGGATCAATTGATATGTCTCGAAACTGCTTCTGGAATGCATGAAGAATCATACTGACAGATCAATGAATCACTAAGAATGAATCGAGCTACTTTTGTCCAATATCCCGCCCCACTCTTCAAACGCTCATAACTAAGTTCCCCTGCGAAGCGTGCTGTTTTGCATGAAAGCTCACGAGCATGTAGGACATGTAAAGAGTTTTCCAAGAACTAATCACTCGCCTTGATCTGATGACTACTTGATAATTCAAAGCACGAAAGGCATTCCTCATGATATAAATCTCGTAAAAGTTAAGCCTGCGCCCCACCAATTTAGCTCAACCTTGAAATGTGGTCACGACGCGCTCATTGCATAGATTCCTTTCGACTACGTTAGGACCATTTCTTCTTGAAACTACACGTATCAATAACTATTCAGCCAAGACTATTTCTCATGAAAACATGATGATTATATCATAAGATAAAATCTTTTTAACTTTGAGACATCGGGTGGGACATCGGGCAGCACCAATGTCATCGACTTCCGTAAAAGGTAGATAGATGGAATGTAAAATAAAGTAGTAATTGGCAGAAGTAGGAAGGAGATTTCTTTAAAAAGAAGTGTCTGTTTGTGAAATACAAAATGAAGTGTGGGGTGAAAAATAAAACTTTGAAGGAAGAATTATGTGAAGAAAGAAGTGGTGTCTGCTTGCAAAATGCACCGAAAGGATATGCCAAATCTTTTCCTAAATGTCAATAGAAGTTTGAGCAGGTAAAAATGGAAACAACTGCCTTGTATTAAGAACTTGGCTAGTGCTCAAGTAGAGCTGAAAGTCGGCTTAGATATGTCAAAGAGGGAGCCTAAGTGCCAGCAGTTAGACATATTTAGTTAATGTATAACTCATTGATTTGAGTATACGAGTGAAGGGTTAATTCTAGTAGATTTGCTAGTAGATTTGCTAATAGATTTTGAATTTGATCCCTTTCTCCTTAGTATGAGGTAGTAAACTTTCTTTGCGCATTCCAAAAAGTGTTAGTAGAAGTCTCGTATCTTATCCTATCGAGATTTTCAAGAGAGAGCTCAAGTACAATCAGTTAATATATCTAGAGAACTTATAAATCATTATTTAATTTTTTTTAGTAAAGCTGTCTCCAATTAAAGATGTTAATGTGCTTGGGCTTTAACTAATTCTTAGATATCTAACATTAGGATGAGGTATTAGACTTCCCTACCCATCTCAATACATGGTATTAGAGTCGATGATTTATCGATGGCCCCAATATGTTTTGATATTTGATGATCATCTCAAGAAAAGGTTCTCTTATATTTCTCAATTGCCAAGTGAGGATTGTTATCACGGTTTGGTCTGCGCTAAAAAGAGAGAAAGAGCGAAGGCATGCCTTGTGTTGTTGCAACCCGGGCTCTAGTGTAGCCTAGTGTGGTTATTACGTGTGTGGCAGTTGGCTAGGAAGCACTGACTCGGGAGCCTTTGTGTTGTGTCGGACACTCCAAAATGTGTCCGACACTCTTCAACACTCGATTAATTAGTGTTGGAAAATCCGACACTTGGTCAACTCTCCCAACACTTTTTGACACTCGAGTCCGGAATTCCTACACATGAGTTTGAAATTATGACACACAGGTCAATTTTAAAAATTTCAATAAAGGAATGGTCAAAATGTAAATGTAAATATGTAAAAAAATTAAAAAAATAACAAAAGAGGAAAGAAGAAAAATCTAGCATTCTTTTCTATTTTGACTCCTACATCCAATGACACAATTTACTCCCAAGTTTGCTTTTTTCTCTTCTCTTTTGACACCCTATGACACACGAGTTCAAAATGTAGATTGCTTGTTTTTTTCCCCAATTTATGGATTATTGGAATCAAGTTGAATTTATCAAATTGAAATAATGAATAATATTTAACAAATTGTGATTAAATGTTTTTAGTGTAAATTCATTCTAAGCTCTTCTATTATTTATTTGTGAATTTGAATCAAATTAATTTGATTTAAATAATCATAAAAAGGGTAATTTATCATGTACATATATATGATATGTAACGTGTTGGAATTCTCTATTTTATGAGTAATAACGTGTTGGCATGTCGTGCCATGTTGTATTATGCGTTACGTGTCACATGTCGATGTCAATACTACTTAGGCAATTGGCATTGATGGATGTTGAAGCTAATACCAGCTTGGCAAAGATTTAGGTTAAAATATGTTGATGCATGATCCCATTAATTAGGGTGGAGTAGCCTAACATGGAACACTCACACATAAGAGTGAGACGTGCACATTGAGTCTTAAAATTACTCACTAGCATAGTGTGAAACAATTAATATATCTAATTAATCATAACCTGTTGACTTTAATATTTTTAGTGAATTTGGTGGAAGAGCCTTAAAATTACTGACTGATATAGTTTGAACAGTTAATATATCTAGTTAATCATAACCCATTGATTTAATTGTTTTAGTGAATTTTGTCCAATCAAATATATGAATGAGCTTAGACCTTATCGAACTTCATCTTGAAGGTCTCTCCATGATGAGATATCGAGGTTCTGTTATGCATCTCAACATCTTATAATTCCTCTTGTTAATATGTCATGCATTCGGCTGAAGGTTTCATGAAAATGTGGATGGGGTAACTTTTTATTCTCTCTTCCTCGAAGGAAGAAAAAGAAAACTAATTACTCATATTCGACAAGAACTATTTAATGCCGGCATGAACTTTACAAAGTGCATCATACATGATTCCCGGATTTGATAGAACAGATTTTCTGGAAGTTTAAACAGTTGTTTTTTGATGTATTTTTCGGATTATTATAGCAGACTTTACCGGATCATTTGTTTCTAAGGACATGCGATGATTTCAGTAGGCTAAAAGATTGCAAAGCATCAATGCCCAGCGTGCAATCATAACCACCACCACCACCACCACCACCACCATCTTCTCGTACGTTTAGCAAAGCTTTAACAAGAATGACTTCTTTATCAGCATGAATGGAGAACAAAACTCAATCCGGCTAATACATACGAGGGGGAAGCACTTAGAAATTACACAAGGATAAGAACTCCTTCACGAGGCACTCACCTGTCTAAATCCGCATCTTATGATGAAGGCAAGATAATGATGGTATAATCAATAAACCTACACACATATAACTATTAGATCCTGGGAATTCATTAAGACAAACTCTCTATAAACTACAGAACAGTTAATGGTGATCATTTCTGACTCTTAGCTGACATAAAGAAATCCGGCTCACACCAAAACATAAAGGTAACACCAAACTGATCATTATAACAAACCCACTTATGTATATGCAAATCCATAACGAGTTCATCGTTCCGACTAATTTAATTTAATGAACTGGGCGTGTTATTATTGGAGGGGTTCTTCTTGGCAAGGTTGTGCTTGTTGTTGTGCATCCACACCTTGAGCACTCTCCTCTTCACTCCAATCTCTTGACAGAACTGCTGAACCACCGACTCTTCCTGCTTCTGGATCTTCCAACCCACCTTCTCTGCAAAGCTGAACATCTTCTCCTTCTGCTCCTGGGTGAACTTTGTCCTGAACCTCTTCTTCACCGCTTGGTGGTGTGGTGCCCGAATTGCCGCCGCCGTTCCACCGCTGCCGCCGCCGTCCTCCTGCTCATCGGACTCAGAGGGGCCCGAGTGGGAGTGGGCCCCAATGCTGTAAGGGATGATCATCTGGTGGTGGAGTGGAGGAGGTGTTCTTGAGGAGATGAGAGTGCCTGCAGCTGTAGGGTAGACTAACCCATGATGATGATGATGAGGAGGCTCATGACCACCCAGCACATTGACATTTTTGGGGTGGATCTGATGGCCCAGGATAAATTTCCTCCCAGACTTGCTCATCAGATTGTGTGGTGGGGTCTGGTTGTACCATTGATGTTCATGATCATCGCCACCGCCTTCAACTTCTTTCCTGTGGAAGTTCCTGTGGCAGCTACAGGCTGAGCAGGTGAGGGCTTCAATGGTGCCTTCCTCTCCGCTGGGCATGAACTCGCCACACCCGTCCATGGCAGCTCCTCCCATGGAGGCTGCATGGTTCTTGAGGCACTCTTTGTACTTGACCACCACCTTCTTGTAGGGCATCACGTGCTGGTGCTGAGGCTGAGGCTCCTCCAGAGGAGGTGGCGGTGGCGGTGGTTGTGGAGGAGGGCCATTGGAGGGGATGCGAGGGAGGCTGATGTGGTTGTTGTGTGATGGGATTGCAGAAGAAGGGTCATGTTGTTGTGGTTGATGAATCAAGTGGCCTCCATGACCCCCGCCAAAGCTGCTGTTTATGGGGATTGGGATATCAGCATCTTGACTTGGAAGCTCCATTGATTCTCTCTCTAGCTAGTGCGTGTCTTCGGTATAATTATGGCTTTTTATTTAATGGGGTCTTGGTATGTTTGTCTGGAGACAAAAAGGGACAAGCAAGCAAGAAACAGGAGAAGAAAGACGAGGAAGAGGTTTTAACAATGATTAAGCTGAAAAGGGTTTTGCTTTCTTGCGAGACTTCTAGAAAATCTTGCACTTTAAAAGGGCTAAACAAAAACAAAAACAAAAACCCTAGTTCATCACTTCGGACTTCAGAAGGCCAACATGGGAAGGGCATGCGCGTGGGAAGAAGAAGAAGCAGCAGCAGCAGAAGAAGAAGCTGATTAGTCGAATTAATTAGTGCAAAACAAGGATGGCACAACCTAACCTCCTCTCTCTCTCTCTCTCTCTCTCCTAACAAATATCTTCTTTCCGCTTCCCAAAACCGAGCAGAGAAGTCGGGATCAGTTCTCACGCTTCTCCATCTGAAGTCTTCTGAGAAAAACAAGAATTATTACAGCAGGGAAGAAGAAGAAGAGTTGCTAGTAGTTAGTGCCGTGGATGTATTATTGAGGCAGCAGACAAAGGGAAAGCACAGAATGGCATGAAACCAAACCATTATGATGACTAAAACTCACATGAGCATCATTTGTGACTTCTGAGCACAAACAGCTTCCTAGGCTGAGGATGACCCAGTTTAGCACAGGGAGAGACAGAGAGGGAGGAACACAGAGAGAGAGAGAGAGAGAGAGAGAGAGAGAGAGAGAAGTGGTCAATAGCTGCGGCGGGTTTTGGTTTGCTAGTGAAGCACGCTTAGGAGGGAGCTTATAGAGGGGGTGGTGAGGTGAGAGAGTGTAAAAAAGCAAAGAGAAGAGTGAGAGAGAGAGCGGGGTGGGAAAGAAAAGCAAAAATCTTTTGCAGACCCAGAGGGAATAGAAATGAGTTAACAAGAGATGATAAAAAGCCAAAAATAAAAAGAAATATATGAAAGAAAGGAAGAAAAGGAGGTGGTGTACACTGTTTGCTTTGCTTGCACTATCAGGCATCCAAGTTTTACGCCAGGTCGCACCAGTGTGTCAGAGAGAGAGAGAGAGAGAGAGAGAGAGAGAGAGAGGCCTGGACCTGGACACGAGCAAATTTCACACTCCAGACTCACAGATTCTCTTCTCGCATTCAATTCTGGTGTCATAGATCAAGTGAGCGAGGGTGCAACTGCATGCCCTTCATGTGAATGATGCATTTCAATATAAATGACAGCTTCTACCTATCACCATTATAATTTCTGAATGATGGATATACACATACACACACAATATGTATATGCTATGAAATGATGGGCTTGTCTTTGGTATGTGGACTACCATGGAACATGAACCATCCCTCTTTTTTCCAGTTCAAATTATTAAAGTTCCCACCAAGTCTTTCCCGTTACACACTGATATATCACTTTCGTAAAAGACTCATTAGGGATACACATGTGTCTTGTACTGCCATGGCAGGAGTATTCATTCATTTCTCGTGAATTTATGCATTCCCTGAATAAAGAGAAATAAAAATGTGGTGGACAAATCCCATTCTATTTGTTATCTAGAAATGATGACACCATATTAACATCCCATTTTGGTTCAGCAATGAGAATTGGTTAATTATCTTATATACGGGAGAATAATTTTGGACGATAATATATCATGTGGCACATTGACTTAGAGTCACCGGTCGACATGATACTTCTTTTTCTAATACAACTTTGATACTTTGATCGTCATGCTGCTGTTCCTAGCATTCGTTGACTAGGGATGACTTGGTTTCTTCTTTCTTATTTTTTTAACTCTTTAAATTGGAAAACTCTATGATATAGACGACTTTTTCTTCTCCTATATCTTATTTAAATATGGTAGTGTACGTACATAAAAATTAAGCTGATTGGCTTACGTCATTTTATCATCTTTTATAACCAATTAGTCCATTTGATCTAAATATGGATTTAGAGAGTTCGATATATTAACCATATTCGATTTAATCTATGCATTGTAATTCCTAACATATACATATTCTCGATCTCAACAAGAAATTAATGAAATTTGTCCACAATCAAGTTCATTGAAAAAACCACAGCTAGATTATAGAAAAGTAATAGTGAATATGTGCTCGAGTTACTACATAACTCAGGATCAAATTGTGTAGTATACTTAATCAAAATTCTTATGAAACTATGATTTATATACACATCGCATTATACACAAATTTAGACCTTCATCATTTTTTCGTGAATATTATTTGAATGAAACACATTTTAGCCCCACCATCAATTTAATTAAAATGATTATGTGTGCTATTATTTATATCATGCCAAAGGCACGATCTTATAATTAGTTCACATAGTTACACAAAGAAAGAAATAATATCTTAACCTAACATTTGGATGAAGATAAAAGAAAATAAAAAGAAAATTTCTCTTATTATTTGATAGAAAGTAAAACAGCCGGATGAAGAAAATAGTAAGAAAAGAAAATGAAATCGTAAAAAAATTGGCAAATATAAAAGAGAGAGGGGAAGGAGAGAGAAATATAGTATAGTAAGTTAAGTAACATTGTTTATTACTTAATCGAGTATTGATAGGATAAGAATGTTTTTGGTTTTAAGCAAAAATAAGATAGTTGACCAAAAAATCATAAGCATTTTATACAACAATCAATTTAATTCGAAACTTTTTAATTATATTAATCTAGTCATAAATATTTTGATGATTTGTCAGTTTAGATTTAAACATTTCAATTGTGCTAATTTAGTCTAATTTTTTTGAAAATTTACTAATTTAGTCCTAAAATTATTCTGTAGATAATTAACCGAATAAATTATATTGGCAAATCTTCAAGAAGTTTAGGACTAAATTGATAAATTGTCAAAATATTTATGATTTAAGATTGAATCAATTGTCATATAATAGATTTGAGATTTTTTGGATAATTATTGCTAAAAAAGACATGGTTATCTACTATTTGAATAAAACATACATACATATATATATATATATATTTATGTATATAATATGAAATTGGCGGATTGACATTTGAAATAAGGCGGCTGACCTACGATGGGATTCTTTTCAGATTTCATATTCGATTGAAGTGTGGGGGGACAGAAACAAGAAATCAAAGGGGCAAAAGAAGAGATGAGGGTTTTTTCATTTATTTATTTATAGGATGGGAGAGAGAGAGAGACCTCTTTTATCGAATTTTATCGTCGAGAGATTGCTTTATTCGCTATTATCGATTTCCCCACTTTATTCCAAACACTCTCACCACAACGTTTACAACGCTTTATCCCATCTTTAGGGTTTTGTTGCTATCTATCTTGTCTCTTCTTCTAGTAATTCTCTTCTATTGAGAATACTTGACCTTTTCCCCTTTTCTGCTTTTTCCCCTCGTACCCTTTTGAAGTATCACATATAAATATATATCTATATTCTTTTCTCTCTTCTTTCTTTCTCTAAGTATCTCTAATTGATTCTAGAAACTTTTAATTACAATGATAGAAATAGTTGTTACACTGAAATTCACAAAATTTGTTCGAATAGGTTGATCATATAATTGTATTGATTATACGCTAACTTCAATTAAAAACACGTCATAATGCTTAGTTTAGATTTCACATTTATCTTAAAAAATGTGGAAGTACAAAAGACCGAGGCATGATTCATTGGATCAAGCCATGGATTGATAAAGGAGCTTTTATTTTGTCCGCCAAAGTCGAAAATAACTTATGATAAGGTAGTGTGTGTAGATATACATTTGTTATCCATCCACACGATTTCCGAAGGTAATGAAAATACACGAAAATGTACTTTAGATAACACAAAGAAAATAAGTAAAAAATAAAAAACAGCTCATCCTATGGAAGATTGAGATACAACAATGGGACACGTCATCTCGAACTCATCAACGTATTCTGTGCCCTCTTTCTGTTTGATTTGATCAAGGCGTGAATGTCATACAAAGCAGCAGCCATAGAGAGTCAGAATGAAAATTATAAAGGCCAAAAAAAAAAAACAGTTTTAAAAAAAGGCCAAATATATATCTTAAAGCTCCTGAACTGTATATAACTTTTTATTATTATTATTATTATTATTATTATTATTATTATTATTATTATAATGATAATTCTCGAAATACTGAAATATATCCGGGAGATAGCAAATTTTTATTTGTCACCATAATTCTCAAAAGATTAAAGAGACTGTTGACCTATAAATTAGGACTTGCGTCAAGTCCACCCCAATTGTCGTCCTTTGAGGGTTGCGTGACTTTGCAGTTGTTAGTCAAGGGCTAAGTATTAATTCTGGTAGTTTGCGAGAGTAGCGCCAACTATTATTGATCAAGTCTAGGGTTGCTTGATTGTCATCACGGCCAATCCCCCTCGCTCTCTTTGATTTCCTTTGTATTTAATTTTCCTTATTTTCGGACTTTTTTTAAAATTATTTCTCTAATACATTCTTCGAGATACATGACTAATGTAATCCCACATTGAGAACACGTTGAACAAGTTTTGAAGTTCGAGTCATTTCTTACAAATGATGTAAAGTCGAAGGTTCTCGAGGACGTCTAGTGAAAAAGAAAGAACATAGTAATTGAATCCAAATGTCTGATATCATGAAGCACCGGTTTAGATTATTTGAAAAAAGAAAAGAGAAAAAGAATAGGAACCAACGTCGACAGAAATATTAATTCGCGATTGGTGTCGATTTCGTAATCCGTCACATCGCAATCATGTTTTAAGACCGATATATTATTGTTACGAGACACAAACAAAATCTTTTGCATAAATTTCTCGATTTTGTTAAAGGGTAGGGGGCGGGGAGGGGGAGGTGTCCTTGTGCGAGACAGAGGTGGTGGCCGGACGCAAAGGGTCCACAAATTAATGCTGAGATCGCAAACTCCGAGACAACCCCGACATTTAATTTTGCATAGATTTATGTTTTCCTGACAAAGCACACCCTCCCACAACGACTTCAATCCCACCGCCAATCATGATATGTTTATATCTCTCCTCTCTTCCCTCAGCTAATATACATATGTAAATACCATAATATACTAGAGATTTATACATGCACACCCTTATTATTTTCTTTATGTTTAGTTCTTTGTATATATAGTTAGAAAATTCAATTCAAAAAAGTAAACCGGTTGGAAGATATCTCATAAATGTAAAGAGCAAAATTTTCGTCACGTGGAATTTGATTGATGAGGGATGAACTGACGTACATTAAAGTGATAGAACTGACTCTCATATTATATAAAAATCAAACCCAAAAAGGTTTAAAAGTTAATAGAAGGAAATCAAACGAGTATAAAGAATATAAATGATTAGTTTTCGAATAATGTGAGATGATATTTTAACATATACTATAATTTTATAACGGAGATGTTCTTATGTTGTTTGCGTGGGATAATGATGTTTTGAGATGCGGGGAGGGGTGACCAAGAATTGTGAGGACTGTTTCCTCCCTAAAAGGAGCATAGGGGCACACTCAAAGACGTTTATGATTCTAGGGTTTGGTGATAAAGACCATTCAATATTCTCCAACCTAAGGGAATGAGCCTTTTCTGTGCCATTTTTAAAAGCAATTTATGATTAGTCAAATGTGGTTCTTGCTTTTGAGATGACAATTATATCTATCTTTACCATAACAAAACCTCTTCCTAGATTGGGAAATCTCAACTACTCCCCTTAAGATTTGAGGGCCAATCATTCCCAGTTTCTTGCCAACAAAAGGAAAAATGGGGTGCCACTTTGATTTGTGCATAAGCCTTGCTCGAGCCTTTGCCTTTTCTAGGGTTTGGTGCTCAGATGTGCATGTTAGTCATCATCATCATCATTTGACAAAGAGCAATCATTTCTATTTTCCAGGTTAGGGTGAAGTGACTTCGAGAGCCTTTGTTTTGCAACTACTCAAGAGCAATGTGCTCTTCTGCAACAACAAAAGGGACTTAATGGCAATCATCTGCGTCCACACTCCACCAATTCCCATTTCCCATCATAATTCTTCCTGACTTGGTACATACTCCTCCTTCCCCGTGTCTATCCCTTTTGCCCTTTTGCCCCCAAAATCAAAAATCTTCCCTTGCAGTTGCAGTCATCCACACCTCCCTGAGACAGAGTCCATGATTTTCTTCCTATGTCTCCCATTGATTGCTAAGTTGTAGATGTTATTACTAGATACATTGGTAGTGGTATAAAGAAAATATTGACACAAACACCATTTTTTTTTTTTGATAATATTTGCATCAACATTGATTTCATATAAGCGTACAGATGGGACTATTGTAACTATCGAACTCATTTATACATCTCTGCAATTTACAGCACTCATGAATTTTGTCTTTGTTGCCATTTGACCTAGGATAAAATCCTAAAAAGTTTATAGGTCTAGTTCCTATGTAATATATCTAAACTCTAAAACATCCTTATGAACATAATATGCTTCATAAGTTAAAACTTCTAAAATAAAGGGTTGGTGCACTCTAATTTAACACAAAACTGTAGGTAGTGGTCTGAAACTTTTAGATTTCTCTTTTACCCGTCTATGAGCTTTTCATTTTATCATGTTCCATTGGTCTTTGTGCAAGGGAGAACAAACGATTTGCACACTTAAACTTCTCGGAACATTTTGCAATCTTAAATAGGGCCGTATAGCTTGAGTTTGTAGATATAGTTCGATCAAGTACATCCCATAAACATAGATAACACGGGATACTCACCGGGTCATTCCGACACGTATAAATTGTCTCACGAGAGAATTCATCACGTAAAAGAAAGAACCCGTGGTCACAAGAGAAGGCTCGTTCCTCATCTTGGGACAAACCAATAAATAAGATGGAAGATGGGAGAGTTTGCTTTTGGAATCACGCAATTGCAAGTGATTTTGACGTAAGGGTGGTCTTGTCGGCTCTGCGCTTTCTGTCCTTTGCTTTGGGGTCCTTTCCCCTCGTTAAGAGAATCTAATGCAGAGGTCTCTTTTAGCACCCCGCCTCGCTTTCTTATTTTTCTCTCTCCCTCTCTTCCCATTTCATTGCATCTTTGTTTTTTTTTATAACGTTGTTCTCTTCTGAATTAAAAAACTTTATGGGAGAAATATTCAAGATCGAGGAGGCGCAAAGACCAGTCCTTGGGAACATTCCCCCCCTCCACTTTTTCTAAGCCAGAAGAAACCACACTTCTACGACAGCATCCCCGCCAGATTCAAAGCGAGGGAGAAACACACATTCAGAAAAAAGAGAGGGGAACATCCCTTTGCTTTTCGCACAATCCGCTGGGTATCTTGCTAGCTTTGCGCTCCCCCATCACTCCTAATGAATAATTGATGCTCCGATGACCCCGAAAAAAAAAAAAAAAATGGAAAAAAACAAGAAAGAAAGAAAGAAAGAGAAAAAGTAGGAAAAGCATGCATATAAGTTGCTTTATTTGCATGGGTTGTTTCTTCTTTTTACATTACCAAACGAATTTTTTCGAAAAAATTATATCTCATTTCATTTCGATAAATTGGAATGATAAGAAGAGAGTTTGTTTACATAACACGCACTAATTTAGTGTCTTCCATGAATGGAAATCGAGTCTGACGCCTTCTCTTGAATTTATTTTCATCCTCCATTTGCAAGATTATGTACTTTGAATTGGTGTATTTTGAAAAATTTTGCACTTTGCACCGATGTAATTATAAAGATCCTTACACTTTGCGCCCAAAGCAAATGCATGAACATAAAAAGTAGGGCGAGACAATGAAAGCCTTGATGATATTTATCGTGCAAGTTTTGACTCTGACTTGACTTTATCAGGCTTAACAATCTTTGGACTCCATTTATGGATTCCATCTTTTGATAATTGCTTTGGAGGACCTCACTTACTAATTTATTCCACAGACTACCTAAAATTGGGACCAATGAATTTTTTTTTTTATTTTTTTATCCTCCCAAATAAATCCCTCCAAAATTCTCGACAATAGTCAACCTACTACGTTCACAAACCACAAGCAATCCTTTAAATAAGCAAGCAACTTTGGTTAGCCTCAGAACTTCAACGCGTGGGAGGGAATCAAGACTTACTAAAACTGGCTAAGTGATACAAAAGTATCTCGAGATGTACGATCAACATCTCAAAGAATGTCGCAGCAAGTCCGTAATGGAAAGAAAAGTCTCTTCGATCTGCATTAGGAATCCAGATCAACTGGAGAGAACAGACTTCTTCTCTGTGAGTGAAGCAATCATGTTAATTCAAATAACATTTAAGCTTCGTTTGTTCCACGAAATAAATAATTTGAAAAAAGTTTTTTCCTAAAAATGATAACTTGTCTAGTTTGTATCTTTTGAAATAATTAGTAAAACATTTTTCATGACAATATATATCTAAATATATATGTGGACGATCAAAATATTTTTCATTTTTGCAAGTAATACAAATAAACATTTTAAGAATTTTTTTTTTCAAGTCATCAATTTTGTGCTCTCAAGAAGATAAACACTCGTTGCATCGAGGTATCAAATCTTATCAAACTATGCTTCACTATTAGGATGCATAAGAACCCTCTCGAACTAGGAGTAAATCGACTCAATCCACCAAGGAAGATGTGAAATTTTTTTATTGTTGTGCTTCAATAGTAAATTGTTTTAACACATCTCCTTTTGATTGGGAATAATCTCAATGCATCGGAACTTTAGGTCATTGTTCAGTTATGAAGTTTGGAGTGTTTGTTTAGGAACTAAGTCAGAGACCTAAGCCTTAAGGTTTTACTTTTCTATGTACTAAATTTCGCGCACATGTTATGTGCATTCGAAATGGATTAAGATGATTTTAAGCCGGAAAATATGGATATAAATTTCCAAGGTGAGAATACGTGCTCCATAGAAGGTTGGACATTGTTAGGTAATCATCCGGAGATGTTGAATTTTTATCCTTAATGATATTTAATGCTCTCTTAGTACGTGGTCATGAAATTTGAATGCTGGCTAAGAATATATGTTTCGGATCTAACAAAGAAGACACTTATATCGTGGAAATGTTGCCGACATGATGTATTCTTAGAATGGCTTTTTGGGTCGGAAAAGCTTCAACCTTAAGATTATCTCATCTGGCCCAATGGACAGTGTCCAGGTCGTGCAATGTGCTTCGAGGAGCAAAAGAAACTGGCACAATTCAGCTTCTTGAGAAAAAAGATCTGCAGTCTGAAGTGTAAAGAAAGATTACGTTGAAACTTTTCAAATGGTAAGGTTAAAAACTTAAGTTTCATGCTAAATCATGAATTCTAGCTGAATTTCCAACTTTAGAATGTCTGCTGCTAGATTTTGGGAAAATTTCCAAAAAGTCCTAAATGTATTACATTTTAATCAATTTAGTCTTAAATCTTGTAGTTTTGCCAATTATCCACGATAGTGCTGGTTATGTCACGTAGGATAACTGGCATTTACGTCAATAAATTCCAACCAAATTAGCTGGATGGGCTCAATGGCAAAATGTGAAATTATTTATGATTCAATTAGCAAAATTAAAAAGTTTAGGATTGAATTGACAAAAGTAAAATAAGTTTATGACTTTTTAGACAATTTTCCCTAGATTTTGTATGATTGTTTGCAAAGGCAAAAGTAAAAACAGTATACAAATTCAGGTGAAATGACTGAAACTGCATTCAAGGGAATCCTTGTTCGAGACGAAGAGGGGAGTGCTTCTTCCCGGGTCCATGGGTGTTCTCAAGACTTTGGTTTAGGGAAAAAAGAAACCAAGACGTCAAATTGAACCCATCTCGTCCTGTTTAAACTATAGATATTCGGCTCAGTAGTGTCTGAGAGATGGGCCTTTTGAGAGTTTCCTATGGACCCCGACTCGATCCCTTTCTGTCATGAGAGGATCAAGAGGATTGCCAATCGAAATTCCGCTCATATTATGAATCTTCGGCCTCCAGGAAAATTTTCTGATCCATAAGATCCGCTTAAAGTGGCAAGTGAAAATCGTACTCGCTGAACCGGTTCATCTTATGGAATCATGATTGTCATACTATCCTTCAAATGTCACCTGGCCTAGAGGAGAAAAGTTTAGAAGAACATTTGCTACTCTCCCGACTCTTGCCCCTTATTCAAATAGCATATCGCCTTATAAAGTTGAGATTAGGATAATAGAGACAATTCATAAGTCAGTATAGCTGACAAAGCATATTACAAACCAGCAAGAAATATCAGAGTTATCAAACAAACAAAACTTGGAAATATTCGTTAGCTTAACGATACGACAAAGCTTATAACTTTAACTTTATTAAGTAGTCCTGTAAATTTTGAAAGATCCCTTCGGTATTGATAAGTTCATGGCATGGGTCGAAATTAGGATCTTCATTCGAGCTAAAATTTGGTTGTCACGTATCTTCAAGATAAGACCATCTTATGTCTTATGGGTATTGAGGAAAATCCATGGGTTCTGGTTGACGTTGCTGGTACCCGCCTATTATATGATATGCATGGGCATAATCCCATGGGCATTTCCTCTAGACAAGCATCGGAGCATAAAAAATCTCAAAATGGTTTGATTCTCTTCTTGTAGGATCCTCTGAAATTCTCAATATTCTCCATAAGTTTATCTGAAAATGCATCCAAAAGATATGGGCAGGGCTAAAAAATCTTCCACATGGCCTTATGGAACAAGGACGAAGCTATGTTAAAATCCAAGTGACATGACCGTCCATTGGAATTGGGGTTTGGCGTGCAAAAGCCTCTGTTGTATCTGCCTTTTGGATGAATTTCAAGCAGCCAGATTCTTGCTTTGAGACCAAACTTGGAATATATTCTCGCAGGAGGGAGGCTAGAAACACAAGGAGTTCTAATCCGATAGGGGAAAATTACCATCCTGCAAAAAATAATTGGGTGGCTGACAGTTGATGGCAAGTCTTTATCTTGCCTCTAGTTTACTCTACTAGTTGTTGACATAGAATGCTTCATAATCCCATTATGAATCAGGGGTTTCGGTCAATCCTTAGTAGATTAATTCATTGCATCCTTGTTGGGCTGGTTCAGCATGTTCTAGTAATTCATTCCTGAACGGCTTTCCAATGGTGGGACCCATATCCTTATTTTTCTTTATCCTTATTTTTCTTTGAGCAAAGATGAATGAATGACTCAAGATTTCTCCATAGAGGGTTTGAGCTCCTTTGGACAGAATCTTGAGTGCGATTCAGCCCAAGGACCCACTAAAGTTTGGACACCGGTGTCCAATCGATCTGGCTGGATGGAGTAGGGCGTCCCAATGTCGACAAATGTTTCGAACCGTCCTTTCTAAACAAAATCTTTCAAAGGGTAATTTTTAACTTGGGCAATTTGGTCTGGAGATCTCGGCCGATGACAATGTCCCTATCTGAGGATTGATCCAAGGGTTATAGTAACATTGTGGCACCGAGGGAAAGGCTAGATCTTAGTTGGTTTGCTCTCAATCGAGGAGCAGCAACTTTTCTGGAGGGAGAAGTGAAATATTTAGCGTGTGTTACCCAAAATGATACCGGCATAATCATTGGATCTAACATAAGACGAACGAGCTCCTGTGTCTGTAAATGCAATTATAGAAATAAGCTCGTCATATTTGGAAGGGAAAATCCTCTTGATCTCACTTGTTTAGATATCACGGATGAAGAAAACACTAAATTTCTGATAATGGCACAAATGTTCAGATTGGGTTTGATTTTTCAAGGAGAAGAGGGTTTCAAGAACATCATCTTCTTGAATCAAAATGCCCAGTTGCTTTTCAATTTCTCGGATCATGTGCTTACCTTTAAGTTTCTGCCACATGGACATGACATTGTAGCATCCATTTCATTTCTGTTTACTTCAGTTCTTACAAGAGATCTTGGAGAAAGCATTTAATTTGCAAGCCTGGTCCAACAGACTCTGTCCAGCTCTCATTATAGGGAATATAATCTTCGACAATCTTTCTTGAGATCCAGATTTCTTTTATAACAAAATGGTTTATAGCTTATACATTTCATCAAACATAAAGCCAAGACATCTCGTTCATCAAACACAAAAACATATATTTCTCGTAACGGTTGTAACTGAGAGATCACAGACCACACATCAAACAGTAAGTCCGGAGCTTTTCACACGTCGGCCTTCTTGGCTGACTCCGACTCGGCAATCTGAATCACCTTGGGCTGCCTCTTCCTGTCATCGCTAAGCTTGGGGATGGTGATCTTGAGGACCCCGTCTTCAAGACGAGCCTTGATGTTGTCCAGGTCAGCATTCCCGGGCAACCTGAACTGCCTCCAGAACTTGCCGCTCGCCCTCTCGGCTCGGTGCCACTTGTCTCCTTCATTGTCGTCGACCTTCCTCTCTCCGCTGATCCGGATGACCCGGTTGTCCTCGACCTCAATCTTGACATCCTCCGTCTTCATCCCCGGGAGGTCAAGCACGATAACGTGGGCGGTTGCTGTCTCCTTCCAGTCAGCACGCGCCAGGAGGGGCAAGGGAGTGTCGGAGTCAGGCACGCCCTTGGGGAGGGAGAGTGGAGTGTGCTCGAGGACTCGGAAAGGGTCATCAGGAACGGACATGAGGTCCCAGAGCGACGACCTGGAGAATGGGACCAGAGCATTGGCTGGAGTAGCGAGGGACGTGAAGAAGATGAAAGCGACAGCGAGGGGCGGTAGGATTGCCATTTTGGCCATGGTCATGGAGCGAGGATGAGTAAGCAATGAAGATGAGGCGATTCTCTTGAATTGATGATGAGGAGATTGCCAACGTTGAATCAATGGAGGACTTGGCTGGAGAGAGTGGGGTGACGGGTTTATATAGGGTGGGGGGAGTTGTCTGGATTGTTCTGTGCACGGCGAAAGACGGAGAGTTGTCTGCATACTTCTAGAGACAAACGTTGGGCTTCTTGGCAGTTCTAGAAACCTCCCTCATCAACAGATAAAAGATGTGCATACAGATCTGAGATTTTCTTCTTATCGTTAAATGAGATCGACTCATCTTTCTATCCAAAGAAGGAGATTTCATGAAAGATTAGATGCTCTACTACGCGCGATATGCTGAGTGGCTACAACTACTTGAATTAGACGCAGATCGAAATCCTCTTCGGCATTCTCTCTGAATAACGCTCTCTCCACATCATACACAGAACAAGGAGTGGCAGACAAATTCATGAAACCCAAAAAACTATCATAACAGCAGGAAAAGTGCAATCGCACCATGCGCAAACATTTCACCGTCATTGCGGACAAAATGACATATTTCTGTACTGTTTGTGCAAGAAGCATCTCACAACGCTTTGATTTTCAGAAGAAACTCAGCTAGAGTTTCCAAAAAGCAGGGGCTTATTAAGACCAGAAAACAGGATGAAGGGCAAGCAGTGGTAACTTAACTAGATCACAATTGGCACGTGCATTCTTTGCTCATTTACTGATGACGCTTCTGAACTTGACTATGCAACCCAAAGCCTGGTCAAATTCATTCTCATCCAAGGCAATCGTGAAGCGGCAGTAGCCAGGAATCCCAGTCCACGAGCTGCTGTTTATGCATAAACCAGTGCTTCTCAGCAACGCTTCCCTAATATTGGTGTCGTCTATCTTAATGCCATATGTAGATCCCTCCTCTGCACAGACGCCATCTTTAGGAGTAGGCTTGATGGAGACAGTCTTGTCAAGGTAAGCAGAAGGCTTTGCCACCATTGAAAGACCAGCGCAAGGCTGTAGAACATCCCAACCGTTTTCCTCAAGCGTCTGCGACATACAAAAAAGTATAAAAAACACATAGCATGAGAAGTAAATTGGAACACATCCACAAAAGCACTATGCAAAACTAGCTGATTAAAAGCCTTAATGGTCTGCACAACACCAATTAACAATAACAATATGCCATTAGCAGACATAAAGCCACGTGTCACCAAATGGAGAAGATTATAAATAAGGGAAACAAAACCTTCTTCCACAAGTTCAGCTCATACTCATGTATCGCGTTGAAAGCTATCTAAACACCAGCTGGGTGCTGGACTAGAAGTTGTTTAACCTCGTCCAACCATTTTTATGGCTCTCAGGAAATAGAGCAGAGACCAAAGGCAACTACAATTACAGCTCACAATTCTTCTTTCCCTATGGATGAACTATTTTGGGAAAAGATGAGCATTTCACCAAAAAGTCCATTGCAACTAGAAAAATGGACAAAACGCATTGCACCATATATGAGCCATAAAGTTGCCAATCCCAACTCGAAAGTAACTTTGAGATACATGGTAAAATGTAGCCACACATTGAGCGTCTAACAAACTATTCTTTTGCCTTTTACTATAGACTAGTGAGTGCTTGTCGCTTATCATGGCATATGCAACAGAACTGACAAAATGGCAGAGATGCAATTGTTGGCAGAGATGCAATTGTTAAAAGAGTTGCACTAATTAGAATGAGAGAAAATTATAATACAGTTACTCCCAAGTGAGAGCCCCTTTTATGTTTCATAGTGGAATCCTACTCTGGCATGGAGTTTAAATGTCAAACCAAACACTTGAACATCCCTTACCGTTTCTACAACTCCCTTAATCATAACCAGATTAATGACTGAATCTGAAAACAGCAAAAGCCATGACATAGTAGATTAAAAGCTTCCTGTAAAGAAAAGGATTAGTACCTCCTTCAGGCGCTTCGATCTACTCTTCAACATTTCTATATGGGTGGCAACAGCATCCATTAGTTCCCCCGATTTTTGTTCTCTCAGACCCAACAACTTCTTAACAGCATACTTGACAGTGCCATGAGGTTGGCTTAATCCTGGAAAGCTGTGGAATGCATCAACCATATTTGACCGGTTAAAAACCAGAAAGCCAAACTTCAATGCTCCAGTAAGCAACTTAAACGACAGTCCCCCGAGCAGACACACAGAAAAAGCTGGATTGCTGGAGGAATTTAGCTTTGACAAACTGTTAGCAAGATCCCAACCACCCCAACCATCAGAACCAAACTCCAATCCTGAGAAAGAGGTGTCAATAATAACTCTTGCACCAAACTTTTCACATGCAGATAATATCTTTTCAATCTCATGATTGCTGTAAAGCAAGCCAGTAGGACTGATTGTTGGGCCACATATGTAAACCCATGGTTGCTTCACGGTCTCAAGCACTTCAATAATTGACTTCTCAGTCAACTTAAACCCTTCTGCAGATTGCGTAGGGACAGTCACAATGTTTGCCTTTAAAAATTTAGCAGCAGAGATATAGTTCCCGTTTGAGCCAGCTGGGAAGCATAAGGTCCCACCTTCTTGAATACAACAGAGGACCAGCTTATTGAACAAAGACAGTGAGCTGTTAGCATAGATAAGTTCTGTGCTACTATCTGTTGGAAACCCATACTCGCTCTTAATATGCTGTCTAATGTTCAGTCCGACATCCAGCTCAGCCTCTGACACGTTCTGTCGAGCAAAACTTTCAAAAATAGCAGCCTTTACTGGAGAAGGCGCGTGTAAGAAGCTCTGATCCACATCCATATGAATCAAAAAAGAGCCCTGATCCTCGCTAATAGACAACTCAGAGTCATTAAGGACTGAGATAGCTGAATTCGCAATTCCAATTGCATCAACTGATTTGGGCTTTTGTGCTTCCCTCTGAAGGACATATTTACATAAAAAACTTACGTTAAAATAACCAAGGATAGCCTACTACCTATGTCAGTGAACTGCTACAAAGATTATAGGATTATCTAGCAAATAGGGTGCCCAACGCACAAAAAGAATCATATGTAAGATGATAAAAATATCCATGGCAAACTGAAAGCCCAAAATTAGTAGCCACCGATAATTGCTATTTTTCACAAAATCTGCCCATGCGACAACCTTGATACAGCATTTTAAGACCCATTTAGTCCAAAAGTACCATAGAGGAAAGGAGATGATGTAAATTAAAAAAATTTCAAGAAAATTTTGCCTCATTTTATGTTATAAAAGTTTGCTAAGTTCTCTGGCCAGGGACAAGTAGATAACTCCTTGAGAGAACTTTCTTTTTTGATCATAACTCCTACTTAACAGAAATCGAAATTAAGTTTATTAGCTAAGAATTATCTGACCAGGAGATTCTTTTTTGTAGCTCTGTGAGAAGTTAATAAATGTCCCAGCAATATCAAATTTGCTCTTCAACTGTTAAACGTGGAGGTGCTACTGTGCTGAAGATAACATGAAAAATGCAAACAAACCTCTGAATGTCGGCGCCGGTCCGCAAGTTGGAAAGCCAAAAGCTCATGAAAAAGACAACCATAATAGTTTTGACTAATTGCTGCAGTATTCCCTTCCAGTAATTCAACTGTCTCTGACAACACCTTGAAGATGGACTGTTCCTCCGAAATGACAAAAGCTACTTCCAAGTCCTTATAAACCTACCAAAAATCCGCCACAATCAACACTTTGAAAGAAGTCATCATTGCGATAATTATATTATCACAGGCACTAATTTGAATAAATAAGTATAACTACAAGTTATCTCACAATCCCAATTAATTCTGCAAGACACAGATTTAACGAAAAAAAAAGGAGCCACCATGAACAAAACAAACATTAATTTACTTCAAAAGATGTACTTCACTGACCTGATTTTTCACAAGTCCACATATGATTGCTGCATGTGCAGGCAAAGGGTTTCTGGCAAGATATTTTAGGACTCCATTGGATGCAGGAAGACTTGATAGCTCAAAGTGCTCAGATATATCTAAAAAAAGACGTGATCCTATGTCTCTTGTAATATCTAACAGATGCTGAAAAGCTGAAGTTGTGACAGACTCAAAATGAGCCATCCCAGTGATGACCACCTGGGGCTTCAACTTTTTTACCAGCTCTATCATCAAATCTGACTGATGTGGCGCTTCAATTACTGTAATTTCATCCTCCAAAGGATCTTCAGCTTCTGCATCCTACAGAAATAAGAAAAATATAACTTATGACGAGAAAAAATTAAGTATTTCGAATGGAGGTCCCAACTGGCGTCTGTTCAAATAGATAAAATTGATAATTCTTTTGGATGACTCGTAATTCTCATTTGTTTGAATAGTACCCTTTCATAAGCCGCTCAATTGCCAAAAGCATTCCATCTGGGGCAACTTATATAAGTTAAAGGTGTCTGGATAACAAATTGTAGAAAAGATTGACTTTAAATGTCAGTATCGACAGGTTTCTGAACATTTGAGGTGCTTGATATTATAAAAAATGAAACTTTCAACTGCTAAACTTACAGTGAGAGTAACTTACAAAAATATAGCGAGTTGCTCGACACATTGAAATTCAATTTTAACTGTGTTTGCACAAAATGGGTGTATGAAGAAATTGATCAATTGAAAGGAGGTCCCCGTTGTGCCAAATAAATGTGTGAAGATGTATTTTACACAATTAACTAACCTCTTAAGCTTTGAGAGAAGGGGCACACTTAACTTCAAATTGATATAAGAGCCTGAGAGCCAAAGTTCTTGAATTTGAATACTGACATTTCTTTTTACCTATTTATGGAATTGTTGAGTCTCAACAATTCCTTCATCCACAAGTAACTATGTCCCAACATTTTACACCTTAGTCACACCATCAGTCTTCTAATAAGGGAGAGTTATATATAAGATATAAGTAGGGTGAAGGAGAGTGGGAAGTATGACCATGAAAAAGGAGTTAAGACAGATATGTGGGACTCCAATCTAATCAAGGATAACTCCAAAGGCCTTGTCTGCGCAGACTTTTTGAGGAATTACTTTTGCTATATAGAGGTGAGCAGGCCTGTTGGGGATTGTCTTATAGGTTAGAGATCCCATGTGAAAATGTATCGATGTCCAGGTACAATGCCTGGTCTGAGACTCTCTAGACCTCTCAAAGGTCCATATCGTATATCTGATTGTGCATGGAAAGGAAATTTTAGCGGCAATTAAAAATAGAATCCTCGTCATTTCAATTGGAACCATTGCTCGTGGATATTGGTTTTAATTATTGAGAATCAGGGGATGGTTTCACACGAACTTCTGTGCTAGATTAATAGGACACTTTGTAGCAAAATCAGACTTCAATTGTTTGGCAAATAAAATTCTAGTTCAACATCATTCTATGTGAAGCTATAAAAGAGTTACAACAGATTTTTCCTACAAATAAGATATGGTAGGCCAAAGTAATGCTCCAAGGATGCTACTCTCTGGGGCAGATAGACATGTTTGAGTTTATTATAATGAGAAAACATGTATGGCATTTACCTAAGTTGTGAAAAATTCTAACCATATCATTAAGATAAGATTAGAAACTTTTCCCTCAACAAGGTCATTTTATTGGGGTTAAGCTAGCAAAGCATCAGAGATAAGAATTGCTGCAGAGATGCATGGCATCATGAATAGGTATCATTACCTCCATCACCAATGACGTTAACCACTTCCTTGGCAGGTTTAATGTCAGATGTTGATCGACAATTGCAAGGCGAGGTGAGAACAGGCGAAGAGCATTCTCAATTGCAGCAGCTCTCGTAGGAAAGACCACGATGTTCTAGAATCAGAGTTGAAGAGAAATATGGTGAGGAACTTATATATTTTAGTATACATGTTATTTATGTGTATCAATGTTGCTAGGAGTGAAAAAATGTACAGTTAAACAAGAAAAAAAAGATAGGATGACTCTAGACTAAAGTGACCATTTAGAAAGAATATATATCTTTTCTCAACATAGTTTTACTTCAGCACATGACAAATAAAATCAGGTTAATGAATGAGTGCACATGTGAACAAAAAAGTGGATCAAGAATTAGCCAGTGCGCCATGCAGTTGGTGAGAAACATTTGCACAATCTCTCACCAAATATCAGTAAAAGTGAATAAGAATGTTAGGACACCATTAAACCAATACTTGTTTATTCTGGATAGTCAAACAATTTGACAGGTCGTGGTTACTCGAATTTAGCAGATTTAAGGGGTACAAAGAAGATTAGTTTCTAGTGAGGACTGTCAAGAAACAGTTTGGACTAGATGAAAGATAATATTAAACCACTCACATCAGCACTGAGTGGAATATGGTGGTATGTTTTCATGAAGCCTGCAATTAGATTACGGAATCTTTTACTTCCTGCTGGTGGTTCATAAGGAAAATATGAATCCTCTTTCAAAGCACTAGCAAGATAAGCTAGGAAAGGAATCTTCTCATCAGCAACAGAATCATCTTCAAAAAATAAATCAAGAGAACTGCTGACATCGTGAAATCCATTCTTCAGAAATTCAAAAATTGTCTTCACCTGGAGTAAAAGCAAATAAAAAAATATGAGATCCAAATGGCAAAATTGCAGGATATAAACGCATGAACCAAACATACCTCATTTGGATGACGTAGTTGACAACTATATACTGATAATGCATGAGATATACGACCACCAGCCCTACCATATGCCCATGCTGTCCGTGCACAAATAGGCTGATCACTGGCAAGCCCCATAAAGAATTCAAACCGATGAGGGCTATTTTTTTCAATCTCAACTAAGGCTGATATATCTGTGTCAGCAGCCTGTAACAACAACCATTCAAAAGAAGTTCATCTTGGGTAAACTAGAAACACCATCTCTCATGTCAATGACACCAAAGAATATTAAATAAATGGAATATAGTAAAATGGAGCCATTCTGAGGTTTCCATGTGGTTGGTATGACTTACCTGTAATACTTTAGTTTGCCAGAGCTTGTTAATACGGAAACCACGACGCTCAAATAAACGTCTACAGACAGCTTGCCCAGGACGACCTCCCATGTTGAAAATCATTATGCCTGCTGGTTGGATAACAGCAATTCCTTCCTCAACTGCCCTAGCGATTAAACCTAACCCAAATTGATCCTCAACAAAACCCTAAAATAATACACGTATAAAGGAGTTAGGGACATTGTTTCTTACCTATGGCACAAGCTGGGTCAACAAAGTCAAGGAAAAGTAAACAGATATATGGACTAAAAAATGACATGATATAGCATAGGCAACTATCTGTATGAGCAACACTTTAAGATGTGAAATGCACACCACAGCAATGAAATCCCAAGGTGACAAGCAGTAAAAGGTGCATGTATGAGTGAAGCACTAAGGTATTTAAATTTTTACATAAACAGAGCGAAAAAAAATACTCTACAATAAATATTTGGAATGATTATACTATTTTCCATAAGAACAAGTAAATAATTTGGTTTAACAA
The DNA here is from genome assembly GCA_014182895.1 of Angophora floribunda. Taxonomy (NCBI): domain Eukaryota; kingdom Viridiplantae; phylum Streptophyta; class Magnoliopsida; order Myrtales; family Myrtaceae; genus Angophora; species Angophora floribunda. Next base: position 394,069 of record CM024711.1, on the reverse strand, counting down.
AAGAAAACATCAGCTTTTCAACTGAAAGCTGGATCGGAAGCAGTCAACTAAAAGTTTCAAACTAAACTTAAGATAATGATCAGATAAAGTTAGGTAAAAGCAGGACTAATATGCATAAAAGAAGAGAAATAGGAAGGAAAAAAGCATGAATTTTAATCAGGCATTGAGTGGTTACTGTTTAACTAAATATAAAAGAAATGCTAAGCTTCTGTTCACTTGATAATGCGCGCGCGCGTGTGTGGAGAGAGAGAAGAGAGAGAGGGGAGGGGAGAGGGTAATGGATATCAAGACAAGAAAAGGATTGGTTCATGAACTTCTTCCTCATATTGTAACCTGTTCTGAGTAAAGGCTGGCAATTTCTATTGTGTCACCATGCTCATGTTGAATTTCACACTGTTTTGTGTCATTGCATAAATAGCTCAAGTTTTGACCTATGTGATAATAATATGTTTTTCTACAAGACAGTTTAAACCATTTTCAGGTGTAAATTTGTAGTCAATCATGCTCATGTCATGCAGAATTTAGATTTCTCTCAGTAACTTTCTGTTGTGGTGAATTGTGTTTAAGTTGTCTCTTGAATCCTTCCAAAATGCTACCCAAAACATGTTAAAAGAAGATTGATAGGACACAAATGGCAGGGATACTACCGATGGAGCACCTATATAGTGATGTGCTGCTACAGAGGATATGCACGTTGACAATTGGCAAGGGTTTAGAAAGTTCGCAAGATATGCATTATGCCAATCCTCACAATCAGCAAATTCAACAAGGATCAAGCACCTTAGAGGATGATTTTGAGCAGAGAAACTAGCCCATTCTTTGCAATTAACTACCAAAGGGAGATAAACCATGGCTTCTCACCAGGATGGGTTTCCACTAGAACAACATCAAAATTATCAGAGCATGATTTCATGTTTTCTGCAAGGGAAACAAAGGTAACAAACTACTTATGGAACCAATATGAAGATAACAAATATTAGACTACTTCTGTTTTCCATATCACTCAAAGAAATCAGGAGAAGTCTGATATTCTGAAGTAAATATATAATGTTTAACTCAATGCAGCTAAACTGCCAACATGTAGATAAGGTAAAGAAGCAAGTTTTCCCAGCAAATAGACCATAGACCTAAAACTACAGTTTCATTATGCAGTTAAATTTGAATTTGTGGCAGATGTAAAAGCATATAGCATGAAATCTAAGTGCACCTGAAGAGCACAATAGTTACTCAAGGAGTACAAGAATTCCTCGCTTGCATTTTCCGTTATCATTTTAGACATAGCATCAGGGTTGGGATTGAGGATCTGCACAAGGAAAACAGAAAGAGGTTAAATTCCGGCAGCATCACTCAATTATGCACATGCCAAATTCACATAACTACAACTGCTCAGAATTTAGTAGCTAATGAAACTGAGGCCCCATTTGTTTCATGGAAAATGAATGATATGGAAAACATTTTCCTAAGAGTAATCGCTTATATTGCTTAAAATAACGAGTCAATGAAAAATATTTTTATTAGCGACAACAATTTATGTCTAAACATTTCCATGGACGATGAAAATATTTTTTTGTACATTCATTTTTGTAAGCAATACAATTGATCAATTTAGGAAAATATTTTACAAATCATTCATTTTCCACGGAACAAACGCATCCCTAATGTAAAGAAGAAATAGGAAGAGGAAATCATAGCTGTTATGACATGCCATTAACATGAAAAGAACTACAAATTGTCACATGTAATAGAACCTGAGGTATGCATCCGACAATCCGTTCAAGTTTGATATTGTGATCTCTACAGTGAGATAGCAGATCAGATTCGTGAAACTCCACTCTGTCCAACAAAGTTTTCCCCTCACTGTCATATATAGGTTGACCCTTCTCATCGAAAGCATTCAGATATAAGTTTATCCAAGAAATCTTCACTGCTCTAGGATTAATATCAAGACCATACACCTGCATTACAATCATAGCAAACGTCAGATCAGATCAGGATGCAAACTGAAAATTCTGAACAAAGAGGACCAAAAGCTACATCTGTAGGCTTACATGTGACATTTGCTTATAAACGTTAAATGGTATCCTAAAAGCTAGAACATCTATGAGTGCATTCCAAAATCCAAATATAACAAAAAAAAGGCAAAAAAGAGCACTCTCCATATGAAGCATGCTGGAAGGAAGAAAAAATCACCTTCGTGGGCAACCATTTCGCAGCAATTGCAATTGTAATCCACCCATTGCCACAGCCAAGCTCAGCAACAGACTTATCCTTGAAGATTGAGTCTTGATGTCTATTTAGTCCTTCATAAAAGGTGAATGACCAGTCTTCTGGTATGAAAATGCTAGGAATTATCATCATTGTTAGCTTCTTCCTTCCCTGATAACCTGCAAAAATTGTCTAGTGGAGCTAAGTTCACAGAATGATGATAAGTGGAAAATCACTCAGTGCTCCATGAAATCCTAATTATCCAGAAAATTAACAGGTTATATATGAATACTGCTCCTTAGGAATCAAAACTAGTTTCAATTCCATTGATGATCAGCGTAAGTTCTAGGTAACTTATTACTCCTGTTATAGCACATCCTGAAGGCAAGACTAAGCCACACAGATGGTAAAATTTGGAAGGCTGATACATCAAGAAATTGCCACAATTTTAGTTATTAATTTGGACTGTATATGTACTGAGCTTCATGATAGATCTGATTCGGTTCATATACTATAAAAATGTGATTGCATCTGAGGTAAAGAAAGAGCAAAAGGAAAAATTATATGCTAAAGCACCAAATTATATCTCTCCCTTCATTCATCAGTCTTCCATAAACTAAAATATCAAAGAAAGCTTCTTTGATCCTGCAGAAATCTTGGAGAATAAGACTTCATTTTCGTTCTCTAATCATCAACTAGCCTGGGAGAGCAAAGCCAGATACTGTACTTGGTCAAAGGGAACGCTTACCCAATTGATCAGTTCCATTTCCAGTGTGGGTAGCTACAAAAGAGACATGGGTAAAAGCTATTAGCCCGTTGCAGTACCATGTGGTCTCTCGCCCACGCATGGATGGGGATTTTGCCAAACTTACACATCAAAATTAGCTTTCAGAGCACCATGGAATTGCCTCCAGCTAGCTATCTATGGAGAATATTTTAGTACATTTCAGGACGAATGGAAAGGATGCTCATGTTCACCAGCCAATGAAAATGGCTTCCTCTCCTAAATCAACTGGATTCATAAAAAGTTTCTGCTTCCACCTCGGGCAGAAACGTGACACCATATCTAATGATCTAGCTGTCTGAACAGATTTGTCCGAGACAAGTCTGACTAAGTGCAGCACTGAACATCTTTTGTCCTGTCTGCAATCCTCCCTTTTGCCTTTTTCTCGTGGAAACAACAAACAACTTATCCGTTGCCCCATACATAGTATCTTAAAGCTGACTCGATCTGTCTGTATCGTCTCCTTGGGAATTGAAATTCAAAATAAAAGCGACGAGTCGACTAACGACGAAAGATCAACCTTGGCCGACAAACGACGACTCACTAAAGCGATACCGTCGCAGCTCACTGGTCTTTCCGCTTCACATTCGCACAAGAAGTCAAAACAGAGTAAAAGGAGAGAAGAAAAGAGATGCGGAAAAACAGGATTTTGGGAACTCCGATTGACGAAAGCGACATTCCGATCAAATTTAGCGCAATTCGTCGATTCAGATTACGATCCATTCATCGCATTTCGAAAGCTCCCTCATCAGAGACTTCAACACCACGCCGCCCCGATTGTTCATCCCGACACGACACAGTCCGAGAACCAAGCCCATCGCTCCACCAACCGACCAAGAAAAAAGAACACTTTTTTCGAGAGTTACCTTGATACTGGTCGAGGAAGATCTCCTCGATCTGGAAATGGAACTTGTCGAAGCACTGCTCGGAGGGCGGCCGGGACTGGAGCTGCCCCTGGAGGTCGGAGAGGAAGACCCGGGCCCCGGCGCGGGTTGCCGGGTCCTCGAGGCGCTCGAGGACCGACCGGAAGGCGGCGTAGGCGGCGTCCCCGGACTTCTCGCACTCGGCCAGGAACTCGTCCACGGAGCCGCCGCCGCACGCGCCGCCGCCGTCCGCCATTGTCAAGACCTCGGAAGGGGAAGGGGAAGCGGAAGGAGGAAAGAGCAGGTGGAGGTTGGGTCTTCGCGTCGGGACTTTCTGCTCGGAAGCCGCGAACTCAAGCTCGTGGAGTTGAACGCTTCTTTATCGTACGCGCGGGGGATTCTGGGGAGACGTGCCGGAGCTTTCCACGTGTCGGCACGACTGTGGGCTGTCCATTTCCACGTGTCATTATCTTTTATCTTTTTCTTTTTTTCTCTCTTTTGGACTCGACCGGGGAAAAAGTCAACTTTGTTTCCTTTCTTAGCCCAACAATGGGACATTCTCATTTTTTTATATCTGAATTGGGTTCGGCTGAACCCTTCCCAAATTAGCTAATTTTATTAAATAAGGGGGCGCTACACGACTAAATTCACCCTGTTTTCATTAAATGCTTAATTATGATAATTGGACGAGGGTTTCCCTTACTTTAAATTGCAATAGATGGTTCGAGGATAGTTTTGTCTTTTTATTGAAAAGAGGAATAGATTTAGTTTTTGATACCATGGAAATAATGTTGGCATTTGAATATCACTTTGGTTGCATTTGGTTCAACATTTTCAAGAGATTTTTATACTTAAAAGTTTCTTGGGAAAATGCTAGACCGTTTGATTCAGCTTTGGACATGGTTTTCAGTTGAAAGCCAACTTTCAAAATGCTAAAAGCTCAAAACTAGTAGGGACTAGCTTTGGGTTTTTAGCATTTGACCAAATGGTAAAATTAATTTTTCCCTTCCAAAATTATCCTTACTAATTCTTCATATTTCCGATTTTGCCATTGGTTTTTTTTTTATTGAAAAAGGAAGCAACCCTTTGTTGGTCCAACGAAGGATTTAGTTTAATTTTAAAAAGAAAAAAAAAAAAGATATACATATTATACCCTCAAAGCCCACTGCGAAAGTTTTTTTACCAAACGCACGTTCAATTCAAAGTCATTTGTGAAAGAAATTTTACCAAACACAATTGCATTCTCCCAAATAGTTTTGAGCTTTCGGCATTTGCATTTTGCAAAACTGAACCAAACGCACATTTTTTGTTCTTAAAAACAAACTTTGGATTTGGTGAAATTCCATGTAGCGGTGCGTGTATAATCACCCCCGATTCTATACTTCATAAAATTGTTCTGCACGTGATATGTGTATGTTGTGCTGGAAATATGTAGATTGCTTTTGACAAGCTGTGGTGGGATTCCTAGTGGTACACTAATTATACCTCCTCTTTCTCCTATTCCTTTATCATCATCACCTCTTCTTTTCTTTTGAGACTCAATAATGGACGGAGATTTTTTTAGCATTCAAATGATTTTTTAAGATACACAAAATTAATTTGAGGTAAATGTGGTAAGAGTGTACCAATAGTTGTAACACTAATCTGAAATTATAAGAAAATAATTTACCCTACAATAATTAGGTGAATGTAGAATTTCTTCTAGCGTACTTAATTGAGAAAGGATTCATGCATAAAATGAAAATTATAAAAAAAAAATCCCAAATTTAGTGTATGGATGTTAATTTCCGTCATAAATTTTTAATTTAGCTAATTTATTCTTTTCAACTAGAAATTGGTAATGTGGATTTTGACTGTCCTATATGACATAGTTAATGCTAACATAAATTCTTTTTTTCTTTGGTCATCATTGGCCGATGGTGAAAGTCACAGCTCTTGCCTATGCCCTACCCCTTCCGACATCCACGTGAATGAAAAATTGTCTACATTAATCCTATATGGCACGGCTGGCATCCACGTTAGCAATTTTCAGTTAAAATTGAAAAATTATGAAAATATTGAGGATTAAATTGGCTAAAAGGTTCGAGACTGGACTGACATTCATGCAATAAGTTTAAGACATTATTTTAAAAATAATTTTCCATGGTATTCATGTTTTGTCAAGAGATATATATTTTTAATTTATTAAAAGGGAGATGCTTGCGCAATCATTACTGTCATTAGAGAGCATGTGAACCTGTTCATTTATTTGGTTTGTGCGGGGGACCATGAGAACGCATGCTTGAATAAAAGTCGAACATGGTGTGCCATGAAATTCTTTTGCACACTAATCACGCCACTTAATACTTAATAAAGGGAATCTTTATATAATTAAATATTTAATGCGTTCCGTTCTCGAGGAGAGAAAATCGTACTATCTCAGAAATTTCAAGATTCGTTATTTGTACCAATTTCAATTTATAAGTTATACAGTAAAAAAATGACTGAAATCTTATATGTTAAAATCATAAAAAATCATCCTTTCCCTTGCTCTATTTTTATGTATTTTTTTCTTTCTTGGATTTTAAACATGTGGAGTGTAGATTTATAGAATTTCATCGTGCAAAGTATTAATTTATGTGCTGAGAAAATAATTCAGGAAGAGATCAAAAGTGAAGGTGGCGATTTCATGATTTAGAGAATATTTTCCATAAAATAATTACTTATTTCAATCGATATGATTAGTTGACAAAAAAACATTTTCATTATTAATAATAATTTATGTTCAAAATTTTTGTGGATGATGAAAAAATATTTTTTGTCCGTTTATTTTTATAAGCAATATAAATAATTATTTTCAGAAAAATAGTTTCAAATCATTCGTTTTCCTCAATACATATAGAACCTAGAGAGTAGGTAAATGCAAAAGTAACTTTGGAAGCCGCTCTCCCTTATGTTGCGGTCAACCGATTATCAATTGGTCCATTTTGATGATACAAACGCGCACATAACAAATGAACTTATTACAAATTACAATACCACACGCACTTATGCCCAACAAAATACTTCTATAGTAATCATTTTGGACATAAACATTGCTAATGGAACAATTTTACTCGAAAAACTCAAAGGGCCTTTTATGGAAAATTGAGATTTGAATTGGATTTAAACTTAGATACCCCCAACCTGCACGACAGAGGACAAAATAAGAAATTATTTTCGATCTTTACAAAGGGAAAAGCATTACAATGAAATCAAAGACCATGGCCAAATGGGGTTTGGCTAAGAAGTTAATTGAGACTAGTATGTCAAAACAGGGAAATATAAGAAGAGTACGGTAGAAAGAGGGATTTTGGGAATACCTCTTGCCTTCGTCAATACATGACAAATTGTTGATGACAAATGGGATTGGGGCATTGATCAAAACCCTAATCATTATGTACCAAACCATGCATGTTACCCATTAGCATTTCCATCGTATTCTTGTTGGCATTGCTTGTACGAAAGCTCGAAGTTAACTTATGCCGAGCACTTTTTAATGCGCAAGTAGTGTTGTAATCAACAGATTCAACATATTCCATTCTCGTGTTTCAAATGAAAAAGTTCTTTCAAAATATTGAACATATTCGTATGTATACCTTTTGCCTGCCATGAATGTCTACAGTCACCCAATTTAGGTTGCAGTCCTCGATTCAAGTTATTTCGAAATTGCATCATCGTTTATGTGCCATGACGAACCAAACTGCGACGGAGATGCTAATGTGAAGCGTGCATGATTTTAATGCACGAGAGAAAAATATTGAAATTCAAAATCATGAGTCGAGAATCAACACTGAATTTGACTTGTCAAAACACCAAATCATGCGTGCTACACATTAGCGTTTCCATCGCATCCTCTTTGCCACAGCTCGTATAAGAGTTTGACATGACATTTAAGCCATTTCAGAAGTCACCATATGCAATGGCAAAGAAAATGTTACCGAGATGCTTACGTGATGCATGCATGGGTTTGATACGTCGAGAGAGAGAGAGAGAGATCAGTTGTCGACCGAGGGTTCCGAGCAATGCTTCAGTCACTCTTTCCATAAGAAAACGTAATGAAACAGCCGTCCGGAACCGGGAAAATGTGTTCTCAATTGTCGAGAATGGCGTTGCTATATCACGAACGTTACTTGTAATTCATAAGCGACCGCCTGCTCGGACTATCTCGGATCATTCTGAAAATTCACTGCCATCTCCACAGGCTTCCCGGGTTGCTCCATCTCCATGAATATATATGAAGAAATCATCTGTTTTATGTATTGAAGAGAATAGAACAAAAGAGGGCAAGTAGCATTTAAGGTGTGATATCCGGCAATAATGGCGAGATGATTATTATCTTTGGGAAATTAAGTAGTGTCCATTTTTAATTAATGAAAATACGAACAAATTGAACTGAAAAGTACTAAAACATAAACTATTTTTCTTTCTTTTCTAAATGATCAATTATGGTGGATCGAATCGTGCGAATTTCACAGGGCATGAAATCAACGTAGTTAAATTGCAAAAAATCGTGCTAATTATCGTAGATCATCTAGGAATCTTAATAGCAGATTTTCTCAAGTTACTCTTTCTCTTCAAAATTTGATATATATTTGAGCGCACGTGTTTTAAATTTTGATTTAAATTGTTAGACATACTCCACTAATTTGAGAAAATGTCATATTTAATATTTTCATTAATATTTTTATGCACGAAGCTAATTATTGTGTTCATTTGTTTATTTTACTCAAAATTTAAATAGTCATGTCATATTAATTATTTAATTAAAACGAATCCACTTGCTTGATTTAATATCACATTTCTTCTATTGAAGTGTTAACTTTTCTTAACATCAACGTAGGAGTTTCATAAAAGAACAAGACGAGTTGATTCATTACACTTCAAGTTTAGTAAATATTCGTCAGAAATTGTCCGTTGTGATGCCAGGCCTCTTTGCCGGTTTGAAGTAGTAAAATCGGGTTGCTGAAGTCCCAGAGTTTTAATAGTTTTAATTTTCAATATTATTCTGAATTGATCATTCGACATCAACCTCTGCATGTATAGTCAACTAAGATGTCGCTACAGATACTTCTGGCAACCAAAAAGCGAATGGTCACTAGAAACGAGTCTAGGTTGATTGAGTCCCGAAATTTGGCCGCTCGAAGAAGAAGCAAAATTGATCGCTACAAAGCTTTCTGGCGATTTGGTCGTGAAATTCTAATTTCTTGCAAACATCTGTCGTTGGTTCAGTAGAAACTCTTTCGTTCCACGAAATTGCCATATTTGGCCTCATGAAATTAATTTTTGGCGGCTAAGTTTTCACTAATTAGGTACAAAATCGAAAAAATTGAATTCAACACCACTAAAGCAAGAGGTGTAACAAGATTATTTCATGAATAAATTGTAATTTATTTCATATTTGAAAGGGAGAGCATTGCTAATAAGGCGACAACAAGAAGGCTTCCAACAAAAGTAAGACATGTAACCAAAGTAAAAGTCTCATCATAATCCATTCTATGCCTATGAGTTAAGCCATTTGCCACTAACCAAGCTTTGTAGAGTTCCATAGTACTATCTGCCTTCGTTTTAATTTTACACTCATTTGCAACATATAATGGGCTTTCTAGGAGGCAAATCAATTGAAACCCAAGTATGAGTTTTGTCTAAAGTCTGCAACTCATTTGCCATTGCTTGTTGTTAGAGAGGATTAGTACTAGGTTCTACATATGTGTGGGGCACATGAAAAGAAGCAATGGTAGAGTAACAATGGAAATCACGAAGCCAAATAGGAGGTTGACTTACACGGGTAGAGCGACGGATAGGAGAGGAGGGAATGACCGATGGTGGAGAATTCGCGGATGGTGCAGACATGTCGGGAGTTGCCAAAGTGGTATCACCAAAAGTACCTGTATTAAGATTAGGAGAAGACAACTCTGGATATGAACTTTGAAACGTAGAGCTAGGTGTGTTATCTTGAGGGAATAAATCCAAGGAAGGATTGGTAAATAATGGAATGGTTGGAGAAGATTTGAAAGAATGGAGAGATGAGAACATTTTGTGTTCCCAAAAGGTAACATGACAAGATACACGAAGACGGTTACTAATAGGATCCCAACATCTATACCATTCATGCTCAATACCATATCCAAGGAAGCAACATAAATGAGCACGAGATTCTAACTCCATGCATTCATTTGGTAGAAGATGGACAAAACAAGCACTACCAAAAACTCGAAGAAGATTATAATTAGGAATACTATTATACAAGCCCTCATAAGGAGAGATGTTACCGATACTAGGTGATGGAGTACGATTGATAGCGTACACTGCAGTATGACAAGCCTCTCCCCAAAATTTTTCTGGACAAGAGGCTGAGATTAGAAGAGTGCGTGCAACATCTAAGATGTGTCAATGTTTACGCTCTCCTTGGCTATTTTGTTGGGAAGTTTTTAGGCAAAAATTATCAATGATAGTTCCGTTTTGAGAAATAATATGAAGAAACTCCATGTCTTTATATTCCATTGTATTATTAGCACCAAAAAATTTGATATCTTTAGAAAATTCTTCTTTGATCATGGTAACAAAATCACAATAGATATGAGCAAATTCAGATCGATCTTTCATAAGATATAGCCATGTATAATGTGAATGATCATCAACAAAAATCACAGAATAGCGATATTCTCCCTTAGTAGGAGTTGGAGATGGTCCCCATATGTTAGAGTGGATTAGATCAAAGGGAGCATGAGAGACTGAATCACTAAGATCAAACGGTAAAGCATGATGTTTTCTTAACTTGCATGGCAAGCAATCAAAAGATCTATTGTCAACTAAACCTAAATGACCATTTGAAATTAGAGGAGCTAATCTAGAAGTTGAAGCATGACCTAATCGAGAATGCCAAGTTTCACATGATACTGTGTTGACATAACTAGTAAAAGAGTTCGGAAGTTTTAAGGAGACAAGCTCAAATAGGCGTCCCACTTTACAACCTATCCCGATTGTCTGTCCCGTCCGTGGATCCTGCACATGACAACCATTAGAAGAGAAGTGAATGTCATATCCAAGTTCGCACAATTGTCCCACGGATATCAAGTTTAATGAAAGTTTAGGAACCAAAAAAGTGTCAGGTAAGGACAAAGTGGAAGTTGAAATATTTCCCGTATGGCTGACAACCATTTCTGAGTTATCTGCTGTATAGATAGTAGGTGCTTGTGAAGTGAATGATTTTGACTTAAACAAATTGGAGTTCGAAGTCATGTGATTGCAACAGGCAGAATCAAAGAACCAAGAATCGGAGGTACATGGAATGATAGACAGAGTAGAAGTAGAGGAGTTAGCAATACTAGATCCTTGAAGAATGGAACGAAAATCCTCTAAGGATAGAGTAATGGACAAGCCGTTGGGAGAACTTTCAATGGTAGCAGCAGTGGTGGATAGGTGTGCATGTGGACCTCTATATCGGGATCGGTTGTTCTTCCTTGTAGGTTGCATAGGTTGTTCTTGATAGTCATTAGATATCGGGTGATCATGTTGGCGACAATGCATAGAAAAGTGTTTCTGCGATGAGGAAGAAGTAGAAGCAGCAAGCACCGCATCTGTAGAAATGGAGGCGGACAAAGATTATCAAAACGCTTACGCGAAGCATGTATGAATTGATTCGTTAAAGAAAATAGAGAGTTCAGATATTAACCGATGGCTTCGAGCAATGCTCTAATTAATTCTTCCATAGCAAAATCTCAGACAGCCTCTTAGTAACTGGGAAATGTGATGTCAACTCGAACGCTGCAATGCACAAGCGATTGGCTGCTCGGACTACCTTGGATCACTCTGAAAAGTCATTGCATTTCAGGTTACCCCAAAAACATCACGATAAATTTGCAATACACTTGAAACATTAACTGGACATAACTATGATACATGCATGTATAAAACACCTGGAAAAGAACTGGACCTTTCAATGGGAGTTGAAATGCCATGTCCACAGGCTCCCCAGGTTGCCCCATCTCCGCAATTAACTATGGTGAAATGATATGTTTTATGTCGTAGAAGGAGAGCAAAGACACTCTAGAGTTTTCGAGATCTTCTTCACTAGAAGATGAGGATTGATATTGAAAAAGTTGAAGACACTATGACTTCCGAACCGACTTATATAGTGGAAAAAATAGAACAAAAAGGGCAAGGAGCATTTAAGGTATTTGACATACGGCCATAATAGAGAGATTTCTGTAATAAATACATTGCCAATGCAGAATTAATGAATTGCCTTAGTATTGATCGCAATGGAAGATATAGTTTTGCCAATTTAGGAAAAAGAACGAAACCCAATTACGTAGTTTTTCTTTATTGCTTAGTTTCACGCGAAACGATCATTTTTGGGAAATTAGTTAGGTTCCATTTTAATCAATGAAAATAGGACCAAATAAAGAATCAAAGCACGAGCTAGCCTAATCATTTAGCTGTTGTCTATAGATTATCCAATTATGGGATCAGATCCTGCGAATTTCACAGTGAATGAAATCAAGGTAATAAATTTGCAAGATATCTTGCCAATAATTGCAAATTTTCTCAAGTAATTACCTTTTCGACAAGTTGGTATTGACATGAAATGAAACCATTCAGATGGAGATTGCAAGGACTAATCAGAATTGGTAGGCAATCTGCAAAGTGTTACTTCAGGGAGATTCACATAATTAATTTGTTACTTGATAAATATAATTAATAGGGAATTACTTAATCAATACGTATTCTTTCTCTCCTAAATATGTATATGTTTTAAACTTTTTGGGAAAATGTCCTTTTGTTGCCTTGAATTGTTAGACAAACAATAGAGAAAATGTCAAGTATTAATTTTTTTTATATTTACATTTACTATGCACAATTTTAATCATGAAGTTTAGTATTTCGTCCATTTATTTATTCTACTCAAATAATTAATGTTCATGTCGTATTCTGTTAGATTTATTCCACTCAAATAATTAATGGGTTTACATTCTTGATATAATCAATATCACATTCTTTTTTTGGCTGGATATGATTTAATATCACAGTCCATGCATTTTTTTTGGGTCAGCACAGTCCTTGCTTTGAAGTGGTGACTTTTGTTGACCTCAACGTGGAAGTGAAAATTTATGAAAGAATAAAAAACCAGTTGGGTCATTACACCTAATTTTAGCTGATATTCATAAAAAAAAATTGTGATAAAATAATAACCGTCCCGAAGCGCTGGCTTTTCGCTAGTTTGAAGTAGTAAAATCAGGTTGGCAAACACCTAGAATTTAATAATTTTAGTTTTCATTTCAATCAATGAAAATATAATAAAAAACTGACATGAACATATGGTGATTAAATCATTGAAATCTGATCGCTAAGATTATGCTTCTAGCCACCAAACTAAAATTGATTGCTAAAAAGCCTTTTGGCATAGAATTTCGAATTGAGCCAAGGAAAATCTAATTTCTTTTGAATAATCAAAATTGTCGTTGGTTCATTAGAGATTTTTTGTTGGCAAAAGAATATTAGAAGTATCAAAAGTGTCTTTAATGTCAAAAGTTTTTTTCAAATCATTTAAATGTCAATATTGATTTGGGTCATCGGAAAAATCCGACATAGCCATATTTTATTAATTTCTTTGATTGATGTGGCTCGTCAACGTGCCCGGTCAACATACAGAGCCTTAAACTACGTCATCTACAATGTTTGCCCCAAAATTATATACCTTAAATTGCAAATTGAAAGGAATTCCCCATTTCGAAACCATAATGACTATTCAATCCAAATTCAAAACCCTCCTAACCAAAAAAATAAAATAAAATCCAAAACCCTAATTTGGTTTGCTCGCTTGGAGTTTGCTAAAAAATTTGGATTCCCATTTTTTCCGGTGCCATACATCATCTGACCGCTCATCTAGTTAGTTTCATCTTTGGAAGAGTATTAGAGATTGCTTTTTACTACTCCGTTCTACCCTATTTTGGAGATGCACAAGATCGAGTTGTGTTCATGTAACTCGTGTGAATCACTGAAAATTCGAGTTATTATTTGATAATTCCTGATGACATAGTTGTTTAAATGTTGATTTTGGATTAGAAACAATTTCAATTTTGGACTAGATTCAATCATCTCCATGCACACAAACTGTTCGGTGAATTGCCCTTGGTCTGCGGATATGAAAAACCCTTTGTTATCGTGGAAACTAGAGATGTAACGATGTATGGTGGAATTGTCAGTATTGGTTACGGTAGATTATGTTTACTAAAGTTTTCCTTTGAGATTTGCCACATTGACTTCACAGTTCTTTGTTGCCAATATGTTCCGACAAAGGTCAATGATGGCAAGTGAGCGACGACAGATGAACGACGGTAGCAAGTAGTCATTTAGGAGTTGAGCCTTGAACCATGGTGGACCTCCAAGGCCTATTTTGACAATGTAGTGCAACATCATTTTTGCGTTAGATGGGTGGACTAGATTGAGCGACCTTGTTTTGCACTTCCACGTGGACTGAATTATTAAAAGAAATATGCCAACTCATCGTTAAATTTTAATTATAAAAGCCATTAATCATTTTGGCCGAAATCTCTTGACGGAGGCACTTAAGTAATCTTTTTTTGTTTGATTTGGTATTTAAGTGAGTCAACGAAAACTTTTGATGGTAAAATGACCGTTTTACGAAACTTTTGGCACTCATTATTTTCTTTTGCCCTTTTTCGTTTGATGAAATTGCATCTTTTCTCCCGAGAAATGAATTTGTTGTGACTAAATTTTCATTAATTGCCGAATTCTAACAAAATTATCGAATTCCGCGCAACAAGGTTGATCTTCAAGACATGGTGGCAACCTTAGATTGAAGGCCTTCAACCCCTAATCTACCAAAAGGGGCTGAAAAAATTGTAGAATCTCTCTCTCCCCCCGGTGAGAGTTCTCTCTACTAGTAGTGGTAGCTCCCTCACATCCAAACCCTAATTGCTTCCCCTTTCTCCCCTTCTTAGTGACTGATCATGGGTAAAACCACCATACCCACTCCGCACAACTCATTCCCCCCTTAGCCCACCTTGTCAATCGCATCCTACATTGCCATCCCATCAATGCCACAACACCCCACCTCCGTTACCCTTCCTTCCTCATCATCGCATTTCCCAGCATCTACCCATTAAAGTCGAATACCCAGCTCTATCCCAGCAATGCCGCAATACTCCACCTCCATAAACCCTCCCTCCTCATCGTCGCACACCCCAACTTCATCTCCTTCTGTATCGGCTTAGTGGAGTAGCTGCCACTGAAGCTAGTAGCTATGGAGCCCACTGAAGAGGAGGACTTACGTCTGGCTATGCTTTGCAAAAGATTGGGTAAACTCTAGTCAAGCCAATCTGTAACCATAGTCGATGATGTTATATCAGCCAACAAGATAAGAGAATGTTAGCAAACCCTAATAGGGCAACTATACCATAACCCAAAAATTAATTTCCAAGCTTTTCAAAACACAATGTGAAGAGTATGGAAGGTAGACACTGTTGAAATCAATCTTTTATACCCTAGAATTTATGCATTTTGTTTTGCTTCGGAAATGGAAAAATATCGAATTGTGGCCATGGGACCGTGGTCCTTTGCCAACCATCTTCTCTTATTGAAGCCCTAGAAGCCGAACACCCCCCAACATGCTATAAATTTGATATTTGTAATTTCTAGGTCCATATTCATGGGTTACCGACGGAATGGATTTCGGAAGAAGTAGTGGAACGTATAGCTGGAGACATTGGACAAGTAATAGAGGTGAAGATCGAGGCAAAAGGATACATGCCGTACATGATAGGGAAAACTAGAGTGGCCATTGATATGCTTTTACCTTTGAAACTAAGGGCCTTATTTAGCAATAAGGGGAAGAAAATCTAGTTAGATTTCAGGTATGAATGCCTCCTACATTATTGCTATTCGTGTGAACGGTTGGGACACTATGTGCAACATTGTGAGGAAGTCCCATACCAGGAAGATCAGTTTCTGAACAAGAAAAATATGCTGTTTAGCTCTTGGATGAAGGTTGAAGCAAATGAATTCAGCCCATTTAGGGACTTATACTATGGGACAACGATGGAAGAATTGCTGGAGGAAATGGAGTCCCCTAAACAGCCTCTAACGCAGGGAGAGATGGTTGTTTACACAACAAAGGGGTTAACCAAACCCCACCTATGCCTAAGGATAAAGGCAAGAGAAAGGAAGCTGTTTTAGAGGAAATGCAATGGCATATGATAGATGATGTACTAGTATTCCTAGGCCCTAACCAGCAACCCAACCCACACCATAACATCACAAACACCACACCCAACAACATAGCAGAAAGAAGAGGCAATGGACAAAAACATGCAACTCCTAAGAAACTGAAGCGATTCTCACCATATGAACCACAATGGATAAGTAAGCAAGTACTTGATGAAATGACCTTATTGGATACTCCCATCATTACGGCTGAAGAACCATGAAGTTGGGCTTCGGTGGCTAACCCTAATAAGCCACCAAATCACAAATGAAATTATTAAGCTAGAATTGCCAGGGGTTGGGCTCCCCCCTAACATTCCAAGCAATTAGAGCCTTTGTGGCTCAAGAGAGACCCGCTGTTTTATTTTTAATGGAAATGAAGAACAAGGAGGAGGTGTGTAAGAGACCACAACGTAGACTACAGTTCCAACACCACAGTTTCATAATCAATCCCAGAGGCATTGTTGGGGGTTTGGCTGTTTTTTGGACAGACCAGGTACTAGTTAATATACACTCGAGTTCCATGCATTGTATACACATAACTTGCACTAATGGGGAGACAAAACACACAATGAGAATCTCCTTTGTCCATGGACCTACTGATTTCCAGGAAAGGTCAAGATTATGGGCTGATATTTCATCCACTCAAACCCCCATCGATGAACCCTGGGTATGCATTGGAGATTTTAATGATGTGTTGTATGTGTGGGAGAAAGTGGGTAAAAGGATGGCTGCAAATTATAGAATAAAAGCATTCCGGGATTTCCTGGATTTATGTGGACTAATGAGTGTAGACAGCAAATGATGCGCCTTTACCTGGGCTAATAACAGGGAAGGAGATGAATTTGTTAAGGAATGCCTGGATCAAGTGCTTTGTAATGTAGAATGGAGGGTGGAGTTCCCGATGGCGGAGGTATACGCCCTACTTGCTGTTGGCTCAGACCACAGTCCTTTATTATTGGATTTAAACCCTCAACTAAAGCGAAAACAAAAGGAGTTTAAATTCGAAGCATTCTGGATTGAAGATGAGGAATATGAACAAGTAATGAAGGACTCATGGACTAAGCAAATCGGCAAGACGAATGGCCAGAGTAGTAGACTCAAACAGATCACACAACACATACACTCATGAAGTAAGAAAAAATTCTCCAATGCACGCAATACAATCCAATTATTAAAGGGAGAACTGCAGTAGTTAACAAACTGTCCAATAATGAATCACGACAAGGATAGAGTGGAGTGATTGAAGAGTGAGATTGAAAGATTATGGCGCCAAGAGGAAATTTGTTGGGGGATTCGATCCCATATTCAATGGCTAAAGTGGGGGGACATGAATACTAAATTCTTTCATGCAACTACAGTGCAACGAAGGCAGAGAAATAGAATTTCTATGTTGAAAAACTCAAATGAAGAGTGGACAAGAGACCCGAACCAGATTAGACAAATGTCCATAGCATTTTTCAAAGAACTCTATACTTCAGTGGGGGACCAAAATTTTCAACTAGTGCTCGATTAGCTACCATGCATAGTGATAGAGGAGATGAACCAGGCATTAATAGGTGACGTCACACTAGAAAAAATACAACAAGCTACTTTCCAATTGGGAGCTCTAAAAGCCCCTAGACCTAATAGATTGAATGGGCATTTCTTCTAGCATCATTGGAATGACATCAACCTAGAACTCTATATAGAAATTACTCGGTTTTGGAGGGCTGGTCGACTCAAAACTATTATAACCCTCGTCCCAAAGGTCCAGAACCTAGAAAAGTTGGATCAATTCCGACCGATCAGCTTGTGTAATTCTGACTACAAAATAATTTCGAAAGTTATGGCAAATAGGCTGAAGCCATTACTACCCAAGTTGATTACTATGGAACAGAGTGCCTTCATTCAAGGAAGACTGATATAGGATAACATATTGCTTGTGCAAGAAGTACTTCATTACCTGAGAACAAGAAAACAAAAAAAACGAAAGTTTGCAACAATCCTAAAACTTGACATGAGAAAGGCCTACGACCGAGTTGAATGGGATTTCTTAGAGGTTAGTATAATTAAAATGGGATTTAGTAACACATAGGTTTCTTTGGTGATGCAGTGCGTATCTACAGTCTCCTATATGTGAAAATTAATGGTCAGCTGCTACCATACTTCCAACCATCTAGAGGCATTCGCCAAGGTGACCCACTATCCCCCTACCTTTTCATCCTAGTTGTAAATGTCCTATCTCACTTGCTGCATAATGTGGTTGAGGATGGAAGTATAAAAGGAATTCAACTAAACATGGCATAACCTATCATATCCCACCTAATGTTCGTAGATGACCTTATCTTATTCATGGATGGAAAAAATTTTGAATGCTAGAATGTTGCTGCGGTCCTAAACCAGTACTGCTTTGCATCTGGACAAGCTATTAATCTTAACAAGTCAAGAATTTTTTTTAGCAAAAATTGCCCACTAACCTTGAAGCAAAGTTTGGCGATTGAGATGAGAGTATTAGAAATTGAAAAAACAGGGAACACCCAAATACTTGGGTATTCCCTTAGATTGGGGTAAGTCTAAGAATGAGATGTTTGCCTAGATACTAACTCGCATAAATGCTAAGTTAGAGGGTTGGAAAGAGAAGCTCATATCTAAGGCAAGAAATGAAGTACTAATCAAAGCGGTGGTACAAGCAATACCAAAATATGTCATGTCAGTTTTCAAAATTCCACTATCCATCTGTCGAGCCATTGAAAGAAAAATTGTTGACTTCTGGTGGAAAACCAATGACCAACATAGAGGAGTCCACTGGAGGAGTTGGGAAATGCTGAAGGAAAGAAAAGAAAAGGGGGGGCTGGGATTCAGGGACTTAATCATATTTAATGACACTATGCTTGGCAAGTAGGCTTGGTGGCTAATTCAGCAACCTAAGAACCTATGGTGCAAGGTTCTTAAAGGCCTCTACTATCCACATGGGCATATACTCAAAGCAGCAAAAGGCAGCAACCCCTCTTAGGGATGGCAAAGCGTGATACAAGGGAAGAACACTATTCTCCCTTCTCTTAGGTGGATCATTGGTAATGGTGAGAAAGTGAAAATTCGAGAGGACCAGTGGCTACCTAGAGGAGTAATTGGAGGCCCAGCAAACAGGGAGGATCCTGAAAGGGTGTCCGAATTGATTGATGAGGAACAAATGAAGTGGAAGGAACATAATATACGGGACATGTTTGACTAGGAAATAGTTACGTAAATCCTCTCAATCCCCCTCAGTCGAACAAGGCTAGAGGACCACATCATTTGGACACTAACTAAACCAGACACATTCACAGTAAAAAGTGCATATCATTGTTAGCAAGCAACAAAACACCACATCAAACAAGGAGTAGCCTTTTCCTCTTTCCAAACACCTCATACACTCTAGCAATGTATATGGTAGACCCAAACATAGCCTAAATTTAAACACTTCCTATGGCAGCTATGTCATAATGTACTCCCTACTGAGTTAACCTTTGGCGAAAGCATATTATACCTGAAGATATGTGTGAATTATGCCACGGGCTACCCGAAACAAGCGAGCATTTGTTCCTCTTGTGCCCCTGGACAAAATCGGTTTGGGAACACCTTGCCATTCAGATCTACATAAATCAGCAGCACATCACATGAATAGAGGAGTGGATCGACCAATGTTAGGTGAATTGCAAGTGCACAATATCAACAAGTAATAAAGTGATGAGTGAGTATCATTCCCACAAGGACTGTTTTTTTATTTTATCTAATTACTTATTGAAAGTGATCAATTCAAAAATCTAGTTAACCAAATCGAAAATATGAGTAAAAAGTAAACTAAACCAATTAAAATACTAAAATATAGAAAATGTCAAAACTTAAAGAATTAAAAGCTAAGTAAAATTAATTTAAAGCAATCACAAAGCGTTAGAGCATCCAACTTCACTTAACCATTCATAATTAATTTTCTTAACTTTTCATGCAACAATTTAATTTCCAATTGTGTTGGCAAAATTTCCCTAAGATGAATTAAAAGCCGACCTCGGTCTAATAATCCCTAATTAGGTATGTTAACCCACACTAACCTTAGATGAATTTAAACTACCTAAAAGCATTAAGTTCTTATGGAAATTCCCGGATTCAATCTAAGTAGTCCCAACCTAGATCTACTACCGCAACCACATAAATAACCTAGTGTATCTTGACCTAAATTTAATTTATGGTTCAATATCACTATTACACATGCACACAATCTCCACCCGGTATCATGCATACATCAAAAATCATTCAAAAGTTGGCCAGACTTCTAAAAGCATTATGATAAAGAACAGCACAATCAAAACAATTCTATTGCATAAAAGTCTTTGAAAATTAATCAATCATGATTAAGATCCATTGTAGCTCTAACAAAAGAAATTTAGAACATAGTAAAAATTAAACTAACAAGAATTAAAGAAAACATAATACTAAATAAAAACAAATTCACCGAATTGAGAAACAAGGAGGTTCAGGTTTGTCTCCTCCTTCTCTCATTGACAGCACTAACTCCACTAAAATTGAAGAACAAAATCTAACTAAGAAAACTCAAATTTTTCTGCAAAGATGGTGGTTCCTAGGACTCCCTTCTTCTGCGGCATAAGAGCAGTTTATATAGCCTCCAAAAATCTGCCCTAGGTCGACTCCTACTAGAATTTGGAAAAGATTCATCCTTGATTTTCTTTGAACTTTATCTTCAATCATGGTCAAATTCTCCAAATATCTGATTTGAGCTGCTTTTTTCTTCAAGATGAAATATTCTGAAAGATATTGCAATATTTTGAAAGATCTGAAAATATTTCATACAAAATAAAATTACGTGAGTCGCAATTAAATTCACCCAAAAATTTCTCAAAATTTAGCAAATATCAAGTATAAATAAGCAAGAATACTCTATTAAAAATAGAGTTATCAACCAATTTAGACATGCGACAGTATCTTTTGAGCTTCTTACCTAGATTTTATGGCAGATCTAGAGGGGAAGAAATGACTACATCTTCCGTGGATAGAAGCCAAACCCAGCATTCACCATTCACTCGACTATGGCCAAACACTCCAGCATCAACAAATGGGTCCCCTGAAGACAAAACAGCAAAGATCAGACAACAAACGTATTGGAAAAATGGAAGCATCTAGCTCGCGGATCCCTCAAATGGAATGTGGATGGCTCTTACCTCAGGGAAACGGGTGAGGCTGCTGTCGCCGAAGTATGCAGAGACCACGCTGGAACTCTGCTCGCCAGATTTGCTTGGTCCATTCGGGTGGAGTCACCTATCCAAGCTGAAGCTTTGGCCCTTCTTGAAACCCTAAGATGGATGGTGCATGATGACTCTGCAAAAAGAAAAATGTGTGAATGGGAGCTTGAATCAGATCAGCTAGAGTTAGTACAAGTGATAATCGCTCCTGCAAATTGGACAAGCTGGGAGAACTATTCTGCAGATCAGTCCAATAGACCGAACTCCCCCACAAGTCAACTGAGATGGGCAATGCATGTCATCATCAGCGAAGCCCACAGTCTTCTGCAACAAATTGGGCCCATCAATATATTACATTGTAAAAGAGATGCAAATATAGTTGCAGATTGGGTAGCAAAGGCCCAACAAAACAAAATTTTACCGGACAACTGGGTCCAATACCCCCTCCGAGTCTCTTAGATGTTTTATGCGCATATGTAAACCACCTTTCTCCCAATTAATGAAGTCTACGTATTTTTGACCAAAAGAAAAAACCCCCTAATTTGGGGTTTAGTTGTGACAGCAACGAGAGAGAGAGAGAGATGGGAGAGATAGGAGAGATGGGATTGTGTGGTGCGAGTGGCCGCGACAGTGGTCGTCGGAGTAGCCAATGGTGGTTCCAATGGGTGTGATGATGAGAAGTGACGGCGGGGGAGTGGAGCCAAGTGATTGTGTTAGATGATTTCTTATGAGATGCCATGACGTTTTGGCAAAGTCAATGAATCCTTGCTAGTGTCTCGCTTAATATGAATTCTAAATGTAGCTATTGATTATAGGGGTGATAACTTTAAGAAGTAAATTCGTATCCCTTCTAACATGGAAGACCCTTAGTCCTTTCTCTTACGCTCATCTCTCTAAATAATAAAGGATTGATATGCAATGGCTTTTATTGGAACACTAGTGGTACAAAAAGATCATTCCAAATTGATGGGTCAGTGTGAGCTTATCCATGCGGTTATGCACTCTTCGAATATGAATCCATTTGCACAAGTAATTTTTAGTGTTGAAACATACAATTTGTAAGGGAAAAGTATTAGAAAAGTTCTAAATCTATTGAATTAGTACTAATTTAGTCATAAACCTTTTAAGTTAATATAATTCAGTCATTTCGACTAATTTTAGTCTAATATTGCTAAAGCAGCCTACGTGGCACGACCGTCACTAATATTTATAACTTTTAATAATATTTTTAATTAAATTATTTTTAAAATATATATACTTTTATTTTATTTTTCCTTTTTTTCTTATCTTTCTCCTTCCCTTCCTTCTTCCTTGTCCTCAACCAGAGACAAGGTCGAGGTGACCTCGTCGGCCATGGGCAAGACTCAAACTTCACTAGATCCGGTGAGGGTGATCCTTGCCTAGCCCCATGTCTTTGGTTGGTCGTTGAAAAAAGAAGGAGGGGAAGGAAAAAAAAAAAAAGAAAGAAAGAAAAAGAAACGGAAAAATAAAAATAAAAATAAAAATAAATAAAATTTAAAAATTATTAAAAGTAGTCGACATTAGTGCCAACCCTGCCACGTCGGTTGGCCAATGTCTACATCATCAATTTCAGGTCAAAATTAATCGGAACGATTGAAATGACATTAGATTAAAAGGTTTAGGATTATCATTAGTAAAACGTTAAAAAATTTTGAACTAAATTGATACAAATAAAAGGCTTAGAATTACATTTGTATAAATACAATAAGTTTAGGACTTTTTGATATTGTTTTCCAATTTGTAATCTTGCTAAGGGCTTATATTTTCTTCCATTCAAAGTTGGAGAAATCTTGTGATTAGTGGGTCCCAAGTCGTGAGCATCACTCATACGCAAAGATAACTAAAAAAAATATGGGTGGCGTTAATGTTTGTGACCCAAAAGTCAGGACTGTTTCCTCCAACCATTTGGTAAATGGATGCGTTCCTTTGGTAGATGATAGCTTCCATTTCATGAGTACTTGCATATAATTTTTTTCGCGGTGGTAGTGCACCTTATATAAATCCCATATACAATCTCAAAAGATGGTTTCAACGTCAAAGTTTAACTCGATAAATTACATGCAATGATCTTAGTCAATTATAATTAGTAATTAATCGAGAAAAAAAAAATCAGAGAAAATCCCAAATAAGGGTTTTAAATGAAGTCATTTCTCAAAACATGGCCTAAATTGAATATTATTTCAAATGAAAGTTTGAAGTGATTAAATAAGTCTCAAATAAGATTGGTCGATGAGCATTTCTTTTTTCCAAGTTAAAATATGAATAAAGATTAAAAGAACAAAAGAAAAACTAAAAGAGCCCAAAAGATGATGATGATGATGATGATGGTTATGATGAGAGGTCAGTTTTGGTGCCCTCTCCTTCGAATCAGTAAAATGAATTAAAAAATCAGAAATTGAAGGTGAGGGCGAGGGCGAGGGCGAGCGATGTATGACTTGATTCTATGATTAGGTTCATCATGTAACAAGATCTGATCCGTTCTTTCTGACCATTTGGGATCGTTTCAATTGTAATTTCTCAATGTTCTCATTTAACTCGGCAGTTCTCAAGCTCATAAAGAAAAGTGATACTTCAATTTGCCCTGTGGACTCTGACCGTAACTTGTGATTTTGTTGATGCTGATCAATATATTCCTATGTTTGTAACCGCACTTCTCTTTTGTGAATTGATCCATTTAAGAAGACTCGAAAAGACTTTTATTTACTCCTCACGAGGATTTTTCTCCGGATGCAGCCTGGGAAGTTTCTAGTATTCTACACTTGCTTTGATTTATATGTTTATTACATTTGAGTGATTTTTTGCTTGCGCACTTGTGTGTGGCCATATAGATTTGCATACATGGGGAACAAAATTGGGAAAATTTGCACGAAAGATGTTTAATAGAAAAAGAGAGAAGGTACAAATCACTGGTGTTCGATAAATCTAATGTAATCAAGTTTCGGATCCATGAATCTCTAGTTCACATAAGTAAGTCATGCTTGTGCATCTTACTTGGCTCCTAATCGGCCCGTGATAGTTTAATTGGCAAATCCTATAATTTAATATTAAATGAGAAAGTCAAGTTGTAATCCGCAAGACTTTGAAATGTCTACGCTAAGGGGAGAATTGCCAAAAAAGTCACAAACCTATTGTAGTTGTGCCAATTCAGTCCTAAACCTTTTTTTTGACCGATTCAGTCCTAAACCTTTTACGATTGTGTTAGTCCATCCGGGCCAAATTTGGCCAGCTGGAGCTGACGTGGATGCCGGTCGGCACCAACGACAATATTTTAATAATATTTTTATTATTTTTCGATTTTTTATTGTTTTTTAAATTTTTCTGTTTTTCTTTTTTCTTTCTTTTCTTTTCTCCCCTTCCCCCGTCCCCCGTGGCAGTGGCAATGGCTGGCCAGCTCCGATGAGGCTGCCGGCCACTACGTGTGAGGGTTGCAAGCCCTCGTCGGTAGCCAACAAGGGTCGCGGCCCTCGTCAGATCGGCCACCCTCGCCGGCGGCCTCACCCGGTGGCCTCCCGGGGTTGGGCAAGGCCTCCCGAGAGGGTCGTGGCCCTAGGCGGGCTCGCCGATGAGGGTTGTGGCCCGTGGCCCCGCCGGTTTGGGGTTGTTGGGTCGCGGCCCTCGTGCAATGGCTGGCAGCCTCATCAGAGCTGGCTGGCCACCGTTGTCGGCAGGGGAGGGGAGGAAGAGAAAAAAAGAAAAGAAAAGAATAGAAAATTTTAAAAAATAATAAAAAATTTGGAAAATAATAAAAATATTGTTGCCGACATCGGCCGGCGTCCACGTCAGCTCCGGCCGGCCAAATTTGGTTGGATGTACTAAATTTGCACAATCACAAAAGGTTTATGATTGAATTGGTTAAAAAAAAGGTTTATGATTAAATTTGCACAACTACAATATGTTTAGAACTTTTTTGGCAATTCTCCCATACGCTAAGCAAAGTCGCACCTAGGCGTCATTCGTGCTTGCTTGGCAATTCGTTAAACTCACTTGGGTTTCCCCGCGGGAGTCACAAGTTCTGCCAATAAAAAGCCAAAATATAAGGATCGTTGAATTAGTGGGATTTATTAAGCCTTTTGAGGCTATCTTGGAGCTTCAAGAGAGAATGTGGTGATAGAACTTCCATAAGATTCCATCCGCGTTGTACTATACTTCATGGTAGATTACTTTCATATTAACCAGAATGGTACAATTCGACCCAATTCAAGGCTTTAGCGATACAAATTTATGTGAACCGCCAACACCTAAATTGCAAGCAAACTTATTAATTCTCTAACAAATCTACAATTCAATAGATATCTATCGATTATACAATTCAGGTTTTTAACATATGACCTATCGAAATAATGTAACTTTGTCATATTTTTACCTACATGCTGTACTTTGGTAGTTACAGATGATCTAAAATCATTTTGGCACTTTCTAATGCAACGACAAATGAAATGAGATATAAATATTTGTGATTTATATTTTAATTTAATTTTAATTTAGAAAAACAATCGGGATTATATCTTCCGATACTTAAGGTCATTACAGCATCATTACATGTACT
Source organism: Angophora floribunda (assembly GCA_014182895.1). NCBI lineage: Eukaryota > Viridiplantae > Streptophyta > Magnoliopsida > Myrtales > Myrtaceae > Angophora > Angophora floribunda. Next base: position 368,188 of record CM024711.1, on the reverse strand, counting down.
CAAAATTAAGATTCTCTTTACCTAGATGAACATTCTTAATCAACTCTAAAGAACTCATAAAATTATTTATAAAATTTATAAATGCCTATGACACAAGTATTATATGTAGAATTTCTACTGAATCTTACAATTCCAATCATTAATGATTCACGATTCATAAATTTAAGATTTCGATTCATGGCATGTATCTATGATTATTTTGTTTAAACTGCCCTAGTACCATAAAAGGACTAAAGAAGAACTAATATGTTCTATCAACTAATAATTTATCATCCTTTTGGTGGACCATTCTAGTTTCTCATATATGAGTACGACCCACTTTAATGTCGTTTTAATTATCTCCTTTAATTAACCTATACATTAGATATTATAACTTATTAGTGGACAATCTCATGTGGCAATAAAAGGAAACATGTGAAATCGTATCCTAGACTAAAAGGAAGGTAATAGGGTTTATGGTGAGCATGCAAGATCCAATATCCTCCACTTTTGATCCTTAAATAGCTGAACGATGTTGAGATTGAAGCTAAGATATGCCGAGATGATGAATTCGATAGCTAAGCTCTTGTTTATTTGTTCTTTGTTGCTAACTAGTTGTATAAGAGATGTTTGTGGCAAGACATGTTGTGATTCAAAACAATTTGCCAACTAGAACTACACTAACAGTTCATTGTAAATCCAAGAACGACGATCTCGGATTCCATGATATAACTGTTGGGAGTAACTGGGAATTCTCATTTAGACCCTACCTTATTGTGTTTTCATTGTTCTTTTGTAGCTTTGTATAGCCTGGTCAATTTCAACAATTTGATATGTATAGACAAAAGAGGAACTATATTAATTGCAAGCAAGAGTGCCTTTGGAGTATCTTGCCCACTGATCCTTTAGGCTCGATAAAGACACCGGAAGGGCTGATGTTTGCTATCCATGGAATCCTCCAACATAATTAGGGAGGAAACCTTTTACGTGAATGACGTAGAAAGATTATGTTGTGAACTCATACATCACAAAGTAGGAAGGAATAATAATCTGTTGTCTTTTAAATTAAATCTGCAAATTAAATTTGCATGAGTGCTTCTCTTCAAATAGCTTCCTCATTTCACTTTTGATTGGCATCTCTTTCTTTAAATTGTTGTCTCTTCATTTTTTTTTTGTCATTCTATTGGCACTTATTACTTGTACTATATCTTATCTCTATCAAAATGTTTCAATATAAATCTTTTTTAATTACAAATAAGATTAGTAAGTATTGCGACTTTCCTAGAGGTGAACTATCGAGAGAAAGTTACTGGCTTATTAGTTGGGTATGCATAATTACTTATTATAAAGATGGTACCATCGTCTAGCCCGAATTCTCTCGAGTTCTTGCTAATTGCTAGTTTGGGGTTTTAATTAAATCATTTAAACATGCAATTTTAATTTACTTTGAAACCGTTACTAATCTATTATGGTGGATTAGAAACTTAATTAAAATATGGGAAAACACCATACTTTTTGTAAACTAGGTTTTCATGTATATGGGGGCTTTATCACGGTAGATATATCTAACTCCATGTCAATACATTTTCTCTTTATTTGAGAACATGTTTTGCAAATAGTATTGGTCATTTCCAATCGGAAAACCGATGGATGAAATGCAGCTACATAAGCAAGAATTCATCAACCAATAATCAAATTGTATAATAAATTGCTAAAGAAAGATGAAAGGACCTCGATGCACTAAGCAAATCATAAGCAAAGCTCCATTTTGTCCAATACATCAAGCGTTCTGTAAAATATTAACTAAGGACCTAATGATGTATGCATGACCTAAACACAATTTTTTAAATGCAATTTCATTTAATTATTTTTGGGTTTTTTTTTCCGTCTAACATGAATATAATTTATTTCAAACATTATAACCGTATCAGGTCTAATTAATCATGCATTAATGAACTAGAATGAAATTTAAGTAACACGTGAGATGTGGTATAACCGAATGCTTGCTATATGCAATTTTAAAAACATGAGATAGGATCAATTACGAATTTAACACAAACTAAAATGACATGCACTGTATGACATGCATGTTACGAGATTAATCAATCTTATTGCAATTTATATGACTTAGATGACATTTTTATTTGAATTTCATTTGATGAAATCTATAAACTATCATAAATGTATATAAATTAAATGCATGATTCTAAACATGAAATCCCTAATTCATGGGTAGGCCTAAGTTGTAAACATGCAATTGACATATGATGTGAGAGATACATGGCAATTGATAGGCTTAAGTGATGCATTAAAATATAAGTTATATTTAAAATTCACCAATATCATCCGGTTACATGTTATTACAACATAATCAGGAATTCAATCAATTAATCATTCGCAAAAATCACGCAAGATCGTGATAGGAGTTTGACCTAGAGTCTCAAAGGTTCTATGGTATATCTATTGAATAATATTTGATAAACCTATACTATAAAATTAGATGACCCGATAAATGACCAGTCTATACTCACCTTGATTAGGGTTTTGTCCTAGAAAGATTTGGAGATTGAAATAGCAAGGTGAAGGTCGGCCAAGGCTCGAGGGGATGTCAGCTAGTAGGAAGGGTCTTAGGGACAGCGAGGACAATGAGGACAGCTCGGCGAGTGGCAAGCGGGCCGCGAGGTTTGTCTGAGGGAGGGTGGTCATCCAAAGGGTGATGGTGAAGACTAAAGGAACGTCAGGACACCGGGGATGGGCCGAGGAACTATGAGATCACCGGGATAATTGGGAGGCCGTTGGTGCGTGTGACGGATTGCAACAGCTATTGAAGTAAATTCGGTCGTTTGTACTATGTATATTATGGTTGGATCCTGCCTCCTTGTTTGTTACGTGAACTAGTGTCCCTAATGTGTTCATATAGGCTTAGGATTAGGCATTGCTTATCCTCTAATTATCTCCATAAAATTAAAATTCCCAAGGTTAATAACTTTAAATCTTCCAAATTTAGTCAAACAAAGCAATCCTTCCCAATCAAGCACTCCCCATGGGCCTCCCCCACCAAAATTTTGGCCACCATAGCTCTCGAATGGGCTTGGCCGCACTTTGTGTTCCCAATGGCGTAGTCCAAAAGTATAATTGAACTCAAAGCATTCCTTCTTTAGTCCATTTAGCATTAGTCCAATTGAACTGTAATTTACGTGGGCCTATTGCTACGAAAATGCTTTGGGCCCATTGATCTACAAGTAATATTAAAAGCAATTTAGCAACAAGATATTAGTAATGGCTAATTCAAGTTTGGGCCATGTGAGAGGTTCATCACATTATTAACCTAGACTTCTAATAATGTTCCAGGTCAACCTAAAGAAGTTAAAGATTGTAGGCTATATCAATTAGAATTGGAAACGATGCTACACTTCTGAAGGAGAAGGATATGGAATTGCCATTGTTGTACCATAGAAGGATTTACGAAGAACCAATATTCTATATCACGTATAATTTGTCATCCTCTTGGTGAGCAAATTAAATTTCTCATATGTACGCGATTTAAGTGAGACAAATACGTGTACAAAATGGCCTTCAACAAAGTGTAATCTGAACCCAGAATGATACAAAATGTACAGGTAGCAAATATTTAGCGGTTCGAGATAACTTTCTCTATGAAACTCAGGCTTAGAATTTTTTTGTTTTGCGCCCCAGTTAAATCGTGTGGCCCGAGCTAAATTGGCAAATGACCTCAGGCCCATAAGAATCTCAGTCCGTGCGTGGGCTCACCAAAGACCATAAGAATTGATAATGAAAGCCCATTTGGAGAGCCCAGCCTAGTTGGAAGACTTATCCAGCCCCTTTTTTTCTATATATAAAAAAAAAGAACGATTTGAAAAATATTTTTCCTAAAAAAAATTGCTTATATCGTTTGGAATAATTACTCAATAAATTTTTTTCGTTATTGACAACAATATATGTTTAAATATTTTCATGAAAAATAAAAATATTTTTCATTCATTCAATTCTGTAAACAATATCATTTTTAAGAAAATATTTTTCAAATTATTCATTTTTCTTGAAATAAACACATTCAAAATGTTTTCAGATATCATCCATGGATGCTTACCTCATTTTCCAATGTATAAGCCACCCATTAAATGCTCAATGACAAGAAGTATTTATTTGATACCCATGTATTGTGGATTTGAGCTCTAAGAGGGTTGCGGAGCATAAGATTGTGCCAATTTAAAATCAAAATGCGAAATGAAGATCTAAAATTGAATCTTGGCTAATAAAGACAAAGGTTAGATCATAATTCATTTGATGTATTAGGGTCGACTATATTACTTGGTGGGATCTCAAAATGGATCATTTCCGCTTAATCAGCTAGTCAAGCCCCCAATTCTTTTGGAATTCACTTTGATTAAACTCTTGTCAAACTCATTTACTCTTTGACCAATGAAATTGCTTTGTTTGGACTAAAAAACAATGTTACTTGGTGGGATCCACCAAATTTACATACGAGGCCAGACAGATTCACGTGTCCGAATAAACTCATGGTGCAAAGGAAGCGATCTACTTAAATTAGTAACTTTTCAATTTTAGCGGGAGAAATCACACGAGTTTGAACTTTCAACGGGGAGGGCAACATCGAGCACCGTCCTCAATCTTCATCGGTCGAACCCTTTCTGTCAAGACCCCTAATTTGCATCTGCAGAGAAAATTACTGCTTGTACTGAGAGACTGAATAACCCATTTCAAGAAATATAGAAACCCTAACATCTACATCACCACGAACTCCGTTCTTGGAATCATCATCTCACTAACTGTTCAAAGGATGCAGAATACTATTCTCATTGTCGCTGTCGGTAGCTCTCCTCTCTCTCTCTCCTTTCCTTCCCTCGCGTGCATGCATTGTCATCGTCTATCTCCAGTAAGGCCAGTCACACGCTCTCCTCATATCAACACCATCGAGCTTGCAACCTCATATAGGAAGTCATGACCTTGCAAGGAGTCTGTGGCTAAGCACAACAAGGGGCATGTGAGCACAGAGAGAAGAGGAGTTTGGTTGTGGCGGATGATGTATCGATATCGGATTATTAATGGCTGCCGGTTCACCGATAGATTGGTAAATTACAGTCGAGAGATGATGATAGCCGAAGAAAGAAAAAGTACGACTAATCGGAAACTAAATAAATGGGCTCCGGAAAAAGAAACAAATGATGAGAGGCAAGAACATTAAGAACATGAATTGATAAAAGATAGACGAGGAGATTGTGTATTCTGCATTTGGTCGGTATCTTGCGAGTATAACCTGCTAAGCCGAAAGAAAAGCTGTTCGGGAAATTTTCTTCCAGCTAAGTAAATGGTATCATGATGCATGTTTGCTCTCGGAACCACATGCCGTCGAAAGACAATTTAATAAATAGATAGATATGAATATAGATATACATATGGTTAGATGCAAACACAAGCTGATAAAGATATCTGCTGATGTATGTGAAGGTTTATGCATGTGAAGAAGGGTGTATAGAGGATAAGAAGCAGCCTAACATAGTAGTTAGGGAATTAGTGGAAACTAATGGCATGACTTCCCTTCTTTGGCTCCAAGAATTTAAAAGTGCCAGAGAAAGCCTTGGTACTCCATCAATCTGTTTCCTGGCTGTTCTTGAGCATTGTAATAAGAATCGTGAATTCTGCCTTTTCCTTTTGGCCTGATTTGAGAGAGAGAGACCATCAAAACCTCAGGAGGGAAGCAAGCAAGAGCAATAGCCCGCCTCAGTTCAACTATTTTATTTTCGTTGAGTGTGGAATTATGGCGAATCGCGAGCTATCGGTGCAGGAGTTGTTTGTCCATTTCAAAGGCCGTCGGGCTGGCATTATCAGGGCTCTCACCACCGGTTCTCTCTCTCTCTCTCTTCTGCACAAGGATCTTTGTGTGTTTAACTTTTCAATATTAATTTTTCTGACAAGGATCTTCTTTTCCTTTTCCTTTGGATCTTGACAGATGCTAAAGTTTTTTACCAACAATGCAATCCAGGTTACTCTCTCTTTGAATGGATCTTTCTTTCTTCCTTTTTGAACATGTGCCTCAATGTACTCCTTGTTTTGACTGTCAATTGGTTCTCATTTATGGGTTTGCTCTGTCTTTTTCGGTTCGTTTCATGAAATCTCAGATGGATCGTGCTTCCGTATCTGTCTATATTCTGATTTCATGTTTTAGAACGGGCCGGAAATGTTTCATCATACTAAGAAATTCAAATGGAAGGTTATATCATCAAATATTACTTGTGATCTTTTGATGACTGATCTACCAAACTGGCCATCTAGATAGTCAGACAGAGGAAGTGCTTCGGAACGTGCCAAGACATTGGCTTTAGAATCTTGATGTCATTGATTGATTGTCAATAAAAGACACCACTTGATGGTTTTTATTACTAGTCAGGGAATGTGGCATAAATGGCTCATGTTAATGAGCAGCGATCCTTGGATTCTCTCTTGTTCCGTCTACACCATATCTTATCTGTCTTGCATCAGTTTGATGCATCGATGGTCTTATCAGAGCTCTTGCTTGCAAATCTAGTCTAGTCTCCAAGGGTTTAATTATTAATTGCTAATGTCCGATTGAAATAACTATGTGCAGGAAATGTTTCTGATGGTAATTGATGACTGATTGTTTAGATTTGGTCATAATTAGAGCTACTCTTCATTGATCTACCTCTTCCATCTGTTTCTTTCTAGCACACAATATTATATCTACAAATGTAAACCATATATGAATGCCAAATACCAGGATGAAAGAGGAATTGAGTATTCTCTAGCACCACCGGGTTTAACTGGAGCTTTGAAATCAGCGGGGCATTGTGTAAGTTCACATTTGTTGCAAATTGACATCGCTGATGATTCGTGTTTTCCTTCCTTCAGAGGAAGAGCCCATGTGTCTGTTTGGGCTTCCAGATGGGACATGGGAACTTAGACTCCCCAAGGATATGGTTCCCCCAGATCTTCCTGAGCCAACGTTGGGAGTTAACTATGGGAAAACTGCGACATCGGTGGACCAGTGGCTTCGAACTGTTGCAGCACACAGTGATTCATGGTTGATTGCTGTGGCTTTCAGCATTGCCTCAAACTTTCATTTCGGGAAGAAGCAGAGGTACAAGTCAGCAAGTATTTTTATCACAAAGCTGTGTAGCTCTTGCCAGGGAACTATTCTAGAACTTATTTCTTGCGTATTATACTGTTGGCCAGACAACTTTGTACGTAACCAGCATGAGCTTTAATGATTTTTCAGTATTTTATTTCTTTCTAGTGATACAACCTCATTGTCAAGTCACTAGTCTCTTCATTACGTTATCGCTTTACTTTTCTGTGCTGCTCTGGGTAATCTTTCTGAACTCGCTGCATTTTGGTGATGAGTTTAAATGGAAATTCACAAGGATCATCTCACCTGTTGGACATATATCACTGTCCTTTCCAGGAAAAGTGGTGCTTACCCATTGTTAACAACATCCATGGATAAATTCTGTTCACTGGGGGAATCTTTCCATGAACTTTTGTTTGCCACAATTGACTCCGATTTGCTGTGATTGACTCTTCATCAATTTGCTTGTCTCACCTCAAATTAAAACATTAAAGCGGGTGATGTGCCTTTATCATTTGAGTTCGAGTCATGTCAGGGGTCAAGTCTTCAGGATTTCCAGTCTCATATTGAAATGATTCTTACTTTGCCCTTTATAACTGTTCTCGTGTTGGATGGATGTGCCAGAGTTATCTGTCAAGAGGTGTAGTTGAATTTAGTGAATGTACTCATTGAGTGGGATCTTTGGTTGATCTTTCTTTGTGAATTCTGACTGACAATCCAGTGGCCAAACTATAGCCCAGGGTGAAATCAGTGAAAGCATACAATGGTAGTTTTCTTGTTGGACAGAACTTATGACGTCCTTGAATAGTCTGACGAAATGGAGTTGGTTCTTGGACTGAATCTTGGTGCATGAAGGGAACCCCGTAGATGATATTGACTTGTGGCATCTGAAAAATTGCAGGATGGCGCTCTTCAACAAGATAAATGATCTGCCTACGGTGCTAGAAGCTGTTAAACAATTCTACCAAGAGTGCCCAGCCACCAGCAAGAGCAACGGCCAAACCAAATCTGGAGGGAGGATGGTAAAAAGAATTCTCTAGCTGAAATAGTTTCACTTCCACGTTCACTGATATGCTCTTTTGAATCGAATGAAAATTGATTTTTTGGATGCTGCCCTTCACACAGCGTAAGCAGAAATCCCAAGTCATGGCGCAGCCTCAACAAGCGTGGGAGGATGAAGATAATATACCCTGTGGATCTTGCGGGCTGATATGTGAAGGTGATGAGTTCTGGATTTTCTGTGATGCGTGCAACCGTTGGTATCATGGAGATTGCGTGGATATGACGCCTGATATTGCTGGGCTCATGAAACGGTACAAATGCCCTAACTGCAGCTGCAAGAGGGCTCGAGTTTGATTGCTGGGAAGGGCCTTGTGCAAGCAAAAAAAAAAAAAAAAAAAAAAGCAATAATTGCAATATTTCTTCGAATTCTAGTGACTTCAAGATCTTAATGACTGCTGTTTCCTTTGCTTGTTGCTGGGTAATAAGCCCTGAGGATGTTATCAATGCCCCTAAGGGCAAAAACTCATTTCAATAATGGGTCTGTGATGCTCTTACAGACTGAACTTACTCTTCTTATCAACAGGACAGCAAGCAAGTACTTTCATCAACTGCAATGCTTGATTGATCATCTTCTTTGAGTTTTCCTTGGAGGGTGAAAACTTCCTCCATATTTCCATCCTTCACTTACAGCTTACGTACTATTGTGTTTATGATCCCTCTAGTATGCTTGGATGGCAAAAAGTTTTTGCTAATATGGATTGCATCATATGATCCAGATGCAGCTTAGATATTCCCTTGTGCAGATTATTTCTACTTATTTGGTGACTGGTAAATAGGAAGATGTTGAGTAACCTAAATGAACATTACGTATAGAGTGGGCATGACTCCTCCAATGGAGAAAAAAGTACAATGATGTCTGAGTGTGTTGCTGCACTTACTGGTTCCCATGAGAGAGAGAGAGAGAGAGAGAGAGTTGTCAAGCTGGTATCTTTTTGTAACATAATGCAGAAATGGGTAACGTAAGTTAAGTTGTTAGAGGGCATCTCGGAGTACTCGTAAGATCAAAGTTAATTTACCTTGAAAATGAGCAAACATGTGATTTAACAAGAAGTTGTGCTAAACGTTTTTAAAGTAGAGATTATTATTATTATTATTATAGGTAATTTTTGGTGCGTACCCACTCGATTCATGACTGTTAAATGTTGGGCAACCATATCGAAAATTTTCCATTAAATGAGTTTGATTGTTCAATGTTCTATTTCGGGTACGCATATGTTTAGTAGAAAACTTCTGAGGGAGGAAAATGATGTGTTTTCAATTGTTTGTTGGCTTACTTAAAATAAAGACGGAAAAAGATTTTCAATCTATTTTACATTAAGATATTAAGATGATTTCGAAATCCTTTTTTAAGAATGACTAATAGATGAAGTATAAATTTTAAATTTTATTATTATAAAAAAAAAAAGCAACCTAAAAGAAATGCCAAAAAAAAGAAAATTCAAATAGTTAGCAAACTCAATCTCTCAATTATCATAATTTCGTGTGCGAATTATTCTCCATTCCAAAAAATAATGAAAGAGTGATACCATGGTAAGCATTGAAACTAGCAAACACAAAAACAAAGGAAAGGAAAGAATGAAGAAATGTAATCGTAGAATCGAATATGAGAGCATCCTAAATTGTCATCTCAACAAACACCTTCTATATTATCGTCCAAAAATATGATTCACGTAACCGAGTGAATAATCTCATAACTAAATGATAATTTAGTCTGATAGATCTACGATAAATTGAGCATTTATAGGTTATCAAATCTAATATTACGAATTAATTTGAAGAGAAGATGGAATAACTCAAGAGTTTGCTGTGGAGAGAAGAAAATGCATGGAAGGTCCCGAAGAAGAGTGAAGACCAGTAGGCTCGGGAGAGAGAGAGAGAGAGAGAGAGTACGTAGATTGAAGCTTTGTGGGAATGTGCATATGAAAAATGAAATCAGGGAAACCAATTGGAGAAATCATTTTCCTTTATTTTAGATGTGATTGTTTTCCTTGGCCCATAAAGCCTTCTTCCTTAATTATCCATTTACAACAAAAAAAACACATGAAAGTCTGACAAATCATTTTCTGTTATTTTTTTGAAGCGCGGGGAGATATTTTGATTGGGGGATTGGAGTTTTGAGATCCTTTCTCATGTTAATCAAGAAGAACAACAATTAGGGCAGTGCAGAGTTAGAGAGAGAGAGATGGGCGTTGTAAAAGTACAAGTTGGCTTTCACAGGGTGTTTAACAGAAAGAAACGGCCTTTCCCTCCAAAATTTTGAAAGCACGAAAGGAGGGGTCTTTATGTTCGATTCGATGACCCATTTCTTTTCTGGGGTTAAATCCTTCGATGAGCTTTCGGTTCTGACTCTTGAGTTGAAAGGAACAGCATTTGCAGAAAACCCTCAAAAATCTTATTTTTCTTTTCTGGGTTTGTGGGCGGAACAGATTGAGAGAGAGAGGGACGGTCATGGCGGAAACCCCGCATTCCGTCGTCGAAGATGTCTTTGACGACTTCAATGGCAGACGCTCCGGAATTCTCAAGGCTCTTACTACTGGTCTGCTCTCTCTCTCTCTCTCTCTCTCTCTCTCTCATGTGTGTACCCCTGCATGTAAGTCTTGGCTGACACGAGTTTTGGTCTGTTCTTCTCGCAGACTTCAAAGAATTCTACGAACAGTGTGATCCTGGTCTGTCCCTCTCTCTCTCTCTCTCTCTCTCTCTCTCTCTCTCTCTCTTCCCATATATCACATAGGGTGATGCACTTCATTTTGTTTTTTCGTGCCACGATCATGGGCTTACTCTGATGGGTTTCTTCAGTCGGTAAGCCATGACTCTTTGGTGTTTAATTTTCAAGGTGTAAATGCACGACCTTGCTCTGTTTTCTTCCCTAAGCCTTTTCTTGCGCTCTCGGAATTTTTACCGGATGCCAGCTTCAGGGAGTAATTTGTGGTTTCTACTTTCAACCTTCGGCATGCAGGAAAAAAAACAAAAGAATCTTGATCTGCCATTTTCGATCGGAAAAAGAAAGCAAAATGACTATTCTTCATTGTTCACTCCACGTGTTTAAGTTTTCATGTGGTGGCTCTGAATTGATTGTATCGTGTCTTGCTACTTTCAGAAAGGCTTGATAGGTAGTTTGATATAATTTAGATTAGAGGCTGATGATTGTCCAGTCACTACATCAATATTAGTCAGTTAGAGAGTTAGAATGGAGAATTGAAATTGCAGGAAACTCGAGGTTTATCTGCATATGTGCTTACCACGTTGAGCAGTTCTATGGTATTTCTATACACAGAACTAAAGCTATGTTCCAAGAACAATCAACTTCAACAATTGGAATTTCGGATCCGTTGCTTTGCAGTTTTTTAAGCAAATGTTAGCAGTTGTTAGTGAATTTTTAGACTGGATGGGTGTAATATAAACGAAAACCATTTTCATATTAACTCGTTAATGATTCATGTGTTGTGAGTTCAGACAAAGAAGCGCAGTGTTTGGTTGGGCTTCCAAATGGGACATGGGAAGTTGTGCCTCCTGAAATGGTGGTTCCCGGTGTCATTCCTAAGCCAGTGTTAGGCATTAATTTTGAGCGGTTTTGGAAGCCACAGCAGGAATGGGCGGCAATGGTTGCTGATCACTCTGATTCGTGGTTGCTCGCTGTTGCGTTGTATTTTAGTGTATGTACCGGCTTCACAAAGAGTGAAAGGTGAGACAACTAAATCCCCAGCATATACACCAGTTTAACTTAACTTGCTGAGCGACTATATGCCAATTAAGACTGATGTTATTATGCATGTGGTCAAAGATGATTTATAATCAATGCAGGAAGACTTTTCTTAGGTTCATCTATTTTGTGAATCTCATGATTGAATAGTAATGCGAGAACCAAACGCCCTAGCATGATATCCATTTCTTACTGTATAAATGATCAGAAATAGCTAATTACTGAGAACTGGGACCTCCCCATTTTGAATAGGTGAGCTCACCGTAATTATGAGTGTCCCTCTCCACATGATGCTTTTATGGTGATTTACTTGCAGTTAACGTGATTGTTCAAAATAACTTTTACTGCTTTCTCTTTGCCATAGTTGATTTTGCCGTCTTAAGCTTACCCCTGTCAAACCTCAAGATATCGATGGTTATAATGGACCATCCATGTATTGTTTGATTTCCCATAGTGGTGTTTAAAGTTGTTCCCGCTTCAATGATGTCCCCAGAACAAGCCCTTGTATGCATATGCTCCATATGGTTCTGGCAAGGCCTGCCTATGACTTATTATTGCTCTTGATATAAGAGAAAAGGCGAGTCACATTGTGCTGTTGAGTTTGTCAAAGCATTTTATATCGACTGAAGGAGACAGACTTGATGGTGTTGTCTGGTGACTGAAATGTTATTCTTGCTCCATTTAATGAGCATTTTTTAGCATGATGTCTGAAGTTTATAGGAGGGAATAAATCAATTGTCTTTTAATGAGTAATATGTCAAGTAGTTTTAGTGCCTTCTTTGAGATAGGTTTTAGCTGTGTCTCTCCAGGTAGTATCTTCGGATCTTCCTAACACAACTTTAGCCCAGGGCAAAATAGATAAAACCCATTAGCTGGTGGAGATTGCTTAGGGCCAGATGTGTTCCTTCACTTTGGGCGAGAGATGACCATTGACTCTGGACTAATTATGAACCTTGTCAGCATTGATCCATTTTGGTACTTCTACTTGCAGGGAGATGCTTTTCGAAAAGATACATGAACTCCCTACAGTCTACGAAACTTTGCAGGAGTTTGGCAAATCCAATGGCCAATCTGGCGTGACAATGGTAAAACTCATCACGTTAGCTATTGGTTTATGATCCTTTGACTTGATGTGTGACTTGGTTTTTATCTGGAATTTTGCCTTTGTTAGAAGTTAAAGAAAGCTGAGTCTCGCACGGTCATCAACATGTCTTCAATACATAAATATGAGAGTGGTGCTGCTATGGAAGATGGCCACAATCATGGAAGCAGCAGTCATGGGCAAAGCAAATCCTCTGGAACCTACGTAAACAGCTCTAATGATGATTCTGAAGCACAAGAACGTGAGAGTAGTGCTGCTATAGGAGATGGCCCTGATGATGGAAGCAGAAGTAATGGGCAAAGTAAATTTTCTGGAACGTATGTGAATAGCTCTGTTGATGATTCCAGGGCACAAAAAGATGATAATGGTGCTGCTGAAGAAGATGGCCACAATGAAAGAAGCGGTAGTTATGGGCAAAGTGAATCCTCTGGAACGCATGTGAATAGCGCTGATGATGATCCCAAAGACAGTGTGTGCTTGCAGAAGCATTAGCTTGTAAAATCCACATACAGGTCCATCGATTGCAATTGCTTGAGGGCTAGAGAAGCTGGAGATATTGGACAAGAACATGTTCTTACAGTTGAAAGTATAAGGGAGATTCATAACTAGGCCAATCGAATCAAGGAATCACAGCTGGTCTTTCTAGTGGCTACTACTTTCCATTTGTTTTTTTCTTTTGAACAATCTGCCTGGAGATTTTGCTATGTCGTTGCTTCCAAGTAGTACATATCACTGGTCACAAATTGAGCAAACAAGCATTCATAGTCATAGAACCAGTGAATTTGCTTCAACTGAAGGTGCTAAGATTTAGGACAGTTAAAAGCCATGATATCTTGCTCTGCCCCAAACGTGTTTTTTTGGAGAATGTGTTAGTGCCAGGCCTTCATTGAAGGTTGCCTCCTGTGAGGTTCTGCTAATGTTTCCATTAAAATTCATCAGCTGCAGGTGGTGGTTCTAGCAGTGTGAGCCCTATCAGAATGTTCCGCTCAGCTTATATGCATTCATTCAAAAACTCCAACAGATGAAATCTCTTGGCACCCTGTAATCTGCACACCACACAGGATAACATATTAAACAGCTACACAGATTCCCAAAGGGAAGTCATTGAATGGTCAGAGTTAACTGTCGTTTAAATGGCCAAATAACACCTTCACTACCGCTCACCTTCTCCTTCACTGCACATATGACCTATTAGTGCTGCAACTGAGAGCTCTCTCTATCTGCAACAGCAGTTTTATGCTTATTAGTCTATTTTCTGTCCTCCGCCACTTCACCTAAGCATGCCATCGTCTCCCGTGGTCTCTGATGCCTTGTCTCTTCGTCTAAACTTCTGTTCAAAGATTGTGATTAACATACAGTGTTGCTTGCGAATTACCAGCGGTAAATGCTAGTGTTACTGGGCAAATGATACGTTCATTGACTCGGTTACACTTACTTCCTCCTTTGAGTCGCCTTCACTGATTATCACAAAGTCAGAACACTCCCATTTGGAGTAAATTGGAAGGTAAAGGGACGTTATTATAGCTTAGGAATATAAGAGAAGGTTACAAGCTTGTGTATTCACAAGTAAAATGAGCCTCTGCCTAGCAGTAATAATGACTATATAGGGCTCAGTTCATTCTCATTCCCCTCCTAAGTATGGACCTCCCTAGAGTCAACTAAAACTCCGTGATGTGAAATCTAGAGCGTGAAAGCGGACTTAGAGTCGTGCCTTAGAATGCTAAATCTTTTCTTGCTTTGGAAATTGTTAGCTGATAAGTTTCGTACGGGATAAGTAGCCAGCTAGAGACCATTCCAAGGAAAAGTTTATGCTAAATATGATTTCATAGCTTGAGTTAACCCCTACCTTAAGCTAGTGGTGCATATGTATGTTAGTAAAATAGAGTCTTGTATCCGAGAAAATCGAGCAATCAATATATCTACTTGGCTAATAACTAGGGCTTATTATGTTAATTGGCTTATTTGATCTTTTTCTTGATGATCTTCTAGTGTATTGGAGCTCTCGTGCACTTACTTGCATCATGCAATTTTGTATAATTGGAATAATGTATTTAGTATGGTATAATGAAGTTTGCATTTTTAGTTGACTCACAATTCTATAGCTAAAGCTCGTAATTAGGTGCTCAAACTTTTGCTTATCTTCCCAACAATTAATCAACTCAGCAAAAGGAATCAACTCACATTTTATGAGAATTTTATTGGTTTTTCGTAATGGGGAAAAAGACTCGACAATATCATATCTTTTGTGATCTCTATCTTTAAAGGGATAACTTCTTATACAATCACTTACATGTCATAACTTTTAAAGAGGGAAAATTGTCCAAAAAATCCTAAACCCGTTGCATTTTAGCCAATTCAATATAAACCTCAGTTTTTCCCAATTAAATCCATTTGATCAATTTTAACTGGAAATTACTGATGTGCATGCTGATTGACCTACATGACACAACTGGCATTAATGCATACAATTTTATAATATTTTAAATATTTTGAATTTTTAATTTTTTTTTCCTTTTTTTTTTCCTGTTTTGGAGTTAGGGCTGGTGAGGATGGCCAACTAACCCTCGCCAGCAATAAGCAAGGGCTACCCAACCCTCACCCAGCCTCAAGTGAGGGTAGCGACCTCGCTTGGGGTCAACTGGGGCTGCCAAGCTCTCACCTAGCCAAATCTGGCAAGGGCATTGCAACCCTCGCCCAAAGCTAGTGAAGGTCAATCGATAACCCTCGTTGGCTCTAACTCCAAAAAATGCAAAAAAAGCAAAGAAAAAGAAAAAAATAAATAAATAAACTATTAAAAAATTGTTGGAATGTGTTGGAAAATCTCCTATAATCGTTCCCCGATTATATGGAATATTACATGATTTTATGTGATTTGATTATGTGATTTGATTTGATTTTGTTAGTTGCAAATTAGTTACTGATAAGATTAGGGGCTAATTATGATCTTTACCTATATAAGTTTCCTACCTAATTTAGGTCCTCCATTTCTGTATATGTACATATTGTAATCACTCTATGTAAAATAAGAAAACAAATTCTTTTCTTCTTGGTATCAGAGCCCGAAGGTCCTTTATCTATTTACCTCAGGTAATTTTTTCCTTTGATCATTTGACACTATGTTGGACGAATCAGACGAATCATCAACCACCTAGTAACCCCCCCATCACTTCTCACAAAGAACCTCATCCCATTCATATCACTTCCATAAAGCTGAATGGTGATAATTTTTTCCGGTGGCCTCAATTCATTCAAATGTATATATGGGGTAGAGGAAAGATTGGCTATTTGACTGGAGATGATGTAGAACCAAAGGCAGATGACCCCACCTGGGCTGTCTAGGATGTAGAGAATGAGAATTCAGTGATTTTGACGTGGCTGACCAACTCCATGGAAGAAGATATTGGTGCAAACTATTTGGCCTATCATACCACCAAGGAACTCTGGGATGCTATATGTGAGATGTATTCAGATTTGGGTAATCAATCTCAAATCTATGAGTTAACCTTGAAGCTGACGAAGATGCGATAAGGAGAGGAAACTATCACAAAATACTTTCACTCTTTGAAACGTTTGTGGCAAGAGTTGGATGTATTAAATGACTATGAGTGGACATGTACTGAAGATGGTAGTCGGTACAGAAAAATTGTAGAAGCATAACGTATCTATGCTTTCCTGGCAGGGCTTAGAGATGAGTTTGATGAGGTATGTGGCAGAATACTTGGGAAGCAGCCTTTTCCACCTATTGGAGAGGTCTTCTCAGAGGTTCGGAGAGAAGGAAGTAGACGGGAAATAATGTCGGGCAAGACAGCTACCGGCAGAAAAGATGGATCATTGGAAGGTTCGGCATTGGTTATCTTCGAAGACAAAAAGGGTCGTGTTCTTGCAACAATAGTCTCAGAGGCAAATGTAGGCAAAATCCTTATTAACTTGCGAATATCATATGGGAAACCCCGTATTTGGTATGATGTCTGCAACAAACGAGTGGACATGTACTGAAGATGGTAGTCAATACAGGAAAATTGTAGAAGCAGAACGTATCTACGCTTTCCTGGCAGGGCTTAGAGATGAGGTTGATGAGGTATGTGGTAGAATACTTAGGAAGCAGCCTCTTCCACCTATTGGAGAGGTCTTCTCAGAGGTTCGGAGAGAAGAAAGTAGACGGGGAATAATGTTGGGCAAAACAGCTACCGGTAGAAAAGATGGATCATTGGAAGGTTCAGCATTAGTTATCTTCGAAGACAAAAATAGTTGTGTTCCTACAACAATAGTCTCCGAGGCAAATGTAAGAAAAATCCCTATTAACTTGCGAATATCATATGGGAAACCCCGTATTTGGTATGATGTCTGCAACAAACCCCGTCATACATGGGAGACCTGTTGGAGAATTCATGGTCGTCCAGCTTCTGCAACTAGTGAGGCCAGGAGACTAGTTTCATTCAGCCGTGATAATAAGTCATCTCAGCGTATTCCTCCTACAGCTAATGAGGCCACCACATTCCCTTTTAGCAAAGAACAACTAGACCATTTTCTGCGGCTACTTCATGCTAAGTCCGTATCAAGTAATCCTATTGCTTCAATTGCTCACCAAGATAGAAAATCTAAATGCCCTATCCTGTTGTTCACAACATGTACCTTGGATCATTGATTCAGGGGCATACGACCATATGACTAATATTCCATATTTGTTCAAATCCTATATTCTTTGTCCCGGCAACCAAAAAATTCGGATTGCTAATGGGAGATTTTCATCTATTGCAGGCAAATAATCAGTTCTACTTTTTGATTTTATTACACTTCATAATGTACTGCATGTTCCTAAGTTAGCTTGTAACATATTGTCTGTTAGTAAACTTTCTAAAGAGTCTAATTGTCGTGTTGTCTTTTTTGCTTCCCATTATGAGTTTCAGGATAAGATCTTGAGGAAGACGATTTGCAATGCTAGGATGAGGGATGGTCTCTACTATTTTGAAGAGTTTGTCTTTGATAAAAAAGAAAAAGAAAAAAAGCTCAAGTGTATGGAACTTTCAGTTCTTCCTCTGATCAAGAAAAAATAATGTTTTGGCACCATAGATTAGGCCATCCTAGCTTTGGATATTTGAAACATTTGTTTTCTCATTTGTTCAAAGATGTTGATGTTTTTTTCACTACATAGTGACAATTGTCTTTTTTTCTAAAAGTCATCGTACTCATTATAGTCCAAAACAGTATCGTGCATCATCACCATTTTATTTAATCCATAGTGATGTTTGGGGTCCTTCACCCGTGCCAACAAAAACAAGAAAACGATGGTTTGTCACATTTATAGATGATCATACTCGTTTATGTTGAACATACTTGATGAGCACCAAGTTTGAAGTTGAATCCTTGTTCAAAATTTTTTATCAAATGGTTATGACTCAATTCCACACTACTATTAATATTTTTCATACTGATAATAGTACTGAATATTATAACCAATTTTTGGAGAGTTTTATGAAAGAAAAAGGCATCATTCACCAGTCAACTTGTCGAACTACATCCCAACAAAATGGCATTGCTGAACGCAAAAATCACCACCTTCTTGAAATATCTCGTGCCTTAGTTTTTCAATGCATGTACCTAAATACTTATGGAGGGATAACAACATCTTATCTAATTAATAGGCTGCCGACTCGGGTATTAAACTACACTACTCCCTTAGATTGTTTCAAACAAGTGTACCCCACAGCCTGTATTTTTTCTAATATTCCTCTAAGGGTGTTTGGTTGCACTGCATTTGTCCATCTCCCAAGTCAATGTCGATCCAAATTAGATCCTCGGATTGAAAAGTGTGTGTGTTTATAGGGTATGCACCTAATCAAAGAGGTTACAAGTGTTATAATCCACATATTGACAAAACTCATATCACTATAGATGTAACATTCATA
Organism: Angophora floribunda; assembly: GCA_014182895.1. NCBI lineage: Eukaryota > Viridiplantae > Streptophyta > Magnoliopsida > Myrtales > Myrtaceae > Angophora > Angophora floribunda. The sequence continues at coordinate 349,313 of CM024711.1, read as the reverse complement.
AAGTCACAACTGTTTTTTTCTAACAAATCTCTTTAGGGGGAGAATGTCAAAATTAGTGAAGAGATTCTGTGGCACTCAAACTCAAACTCTTCTATTCTTCCCACTCATTTGTTTGAGTCTTCAAAAACACCTCTACTGAATCTTGATGTGTCAAAGATAGGGGGAGAAAAAGTTCAAGATCACAATGTGATCAACAAGCTCGAGCTTCAGATTTATACTAGAGGAAAAACTCTTAAAAGGTTGCAGATCAGAACCTTGCCTTGGAGCCCCATCTGTCTGCAGCCCTGAGAGATGATCTATTGCCTTCGTCATTAGGTGATTCTAGTAGTACTCATTTCCCCTCCATTCCAAGTTCAAATTTTGATACTAATACTTCTAATCTTGATATGCCTATAGCTCTTAGAAAATGGGTTAGATCATGTACTCAACATTCTATATCAAAACATGTGTCATTCCAAAAGTTGTCTAATCATCATAGAGTGTTTGTATCAAACCTATCTCACATATCTATTCCTAGAAATATTCAGGAAGTTTTGAAGAATCCAAAGTAAAAGATAGTAGTTGAGGATGAAATGCAGGCACTTATGAAGAATGGCACATGGGAATTGGTTGATGTACCATAAGAAAAAAAGACTGTTGGCTGTAAATGGGTATTTACTGTAAAATGTAAACTTGATGGGAGTGTTGAGCAATACAAAGTGAGGCTAGTGGTGAAGGGATTCACTCAGACTTATGGAGTTGACTATCATGAGACTTTTGCCTCAATTGCTAAGATAAATTCTATTCGGATTTTACTATCTTTGGCTGCTGCTTTTGATTGGCCCCTATACTAGTTAGACATGAAGAATGCATTCTTGAATGGTGACTTGGAGGAGGAAGTGTTTATGAGTTTGCCACCAGGTTTTGTAGAAAATGAAGGTAAAGTTTGCAAATTAAAGAAGTCACTGTACGGACTTAAACAATCTCTAAGAGCATGGTTTGAACGGTTCGGGAAGGTGGTTAAAAGGTTCGGCTATCACCAAAGTCAAGGAGATCACACTCTATTCTATAAACACTCAAAGGAAGGCAAGTGTACAATTCTAATCGTTTATATAGATGATATAATACCGACTGGTGATGACAAAGTTGAGTTGGAAAGATTGCGAGAGAAGCTGGCTGACGTGTTTGAGGTTAAAGATTTGGGTGTCTTGAAATATTTTCTTGAAATAGAATTTGCGAGATCTAAGAATGGCATATTTGTAAACCAATGCAAATATGTTCTTGATTTGCTAAAGAGACAGGTCTATTAGGATGTAAAGCGGTAGAGACACTTATGGAACCAAATATGAAACTTGAACCTGCCAAGGCTGAATAAGTGATAGATCAAGAAAGGTATCAAAGGCTTGTCAGTCGACTTATTTACTTATCTCACACTCGACCTGACATAGAGTTTGTCATAAGTATGGTGAGCCAGTTCATGCATTCACCAGGGCCGAGGCATTTTGAAACAGTATATAGAATTCTACGCTACTTGAAGGGAAGTCCTGGTAAGGGTCTAGTGTTTGAGAAACATGAACATTTGGAAATTGAGGTGTTCACTGATGCAGATTGGGCTGGAAGCAATATGGATAGGAGATCTACTTTAGGTTATTGCACATTTGTTGGTGATAATTTAGTCACTTGGAAGAGTAAAAAGCAAAGTGTGGTGGCAAGAAGCAATGCTGAAGCTGAATTTCGGTCAGTGGCACATGGTGTATGTGAAGTCATGTGGATTAAAGGTATCTTGGATGAACTATGAATCCCGAGTTCCATACCAATGAAAGTGTATTGCGACAATAAGGCAGTAATCGCAATTGCTCATAATCCCGTGTTACATGAACGAACAAAGCATGTGGAAGTTGATAAACACTTCATCAAAGAAAAACTTGATAGCAGACTGATTTGTATTCCGTATATTTTAAGTGATGAATAAGCTGCTGACATTCTGACCAAGGGATTACATAAAAGGCAATTTCTTCATCTAGTGAGCAAGCTATCTACGGAAGATATCTTCAAGCCAACTTGAGGGGGAGTATTAGAATGTGTTGGAAAATCTCCTATAATCGTTTTCCAATTATATGAAATATTATGTGATTTTATGTGATTTGATTTGATTTTCTTAGCTGCAAATTAGTTACTGATAGGATTAGGGGTTGATTATGATCTTTACCTAAATAAGTTTCCTACCTAATTTAGGTCCATTTCTGTATATATACTTAATGTAATCACTCTATGTAAAATAAGAAAACAGATTCTTTTCTTCAAAAATTATTTTAAAATGTATACATCAACATTGATTATCCATTTCAGCAATTTCCGACCAAAATTGGCTAAATGAACTCAATTAACAAAAAATTAAAAGGTTTAGGACTGAAATGACAAAAGTGCAATGGATTTAGGATTTTTAGAACAATTTTCTCCTTTTAAAGAGTGCTCACTTGAGTGAAGTCGACAATTTTCTTTACTTAAAAATTCTATATGTCATTTATTTAATATAAAATTGTCCGACGTGACTTGTGAGGAAAATAATGTCATTAAAAGCATATAGAAAGATGTGGTTTGAACCCCTTCTTCGCCCCCATATGGATGATTTGGGGCTAAATTAAGTTCCAATAGAAAGCCTAGACCCCATTTTCATTTGCCAATTAAAAAATTACAAGTTAATGAGAAGTTGCTTTTGAAATTTGCTACGTTTTCTTTGGGCAATTCCAGAAGCAACACGTAGACAATTGAGCTAATTCTCCTGGGGAGTTCATGTGACTTCCAGATCTTAATGACTGATGTTCCTTCTTCTAGTTTCTGGATAATATACCTGAGGATTTTGTCAATGTCCCTACGGGTGAAAATTCATTTCAAGAATCAGTTAGTGATGCTCTTACAGACTCAGCTTAGTTGCTTTTTTCACCAACTAGACGACAAGCAAGTACATTAATCAACTGCAATAATTGGAGAAAAAGTACAAAGATGTCTAAGGGTATTCTTGAACTAATTGGTTTTCATCGCAGCTGGTATCTTTCCGCAACTTAATGCAGAAATGGGTAACATAATTTAAGTTGTTCGCCGGCATTTCATAGTACTTATAAAATCAAAGTTAATTTACTCTGAAAATGAACAGACATGTCATTTTTTTTTGGAAAAAAAACATGTGATTTAACATGTGAAAAAGTTGTGCTTAACGTTCCCAAAGTAAAAACTATATTTTTAGATAATTTTTATAGGGTACCTGCTAGATCCATGACCTGATCCTTGAAATGTTGTGGCAATCATATTGAAAATTTTCCATTATATAAGTTTGATTGTTCAATATTCTCTTTCGATGGGTGTTTATTTCATAGAAAGCTTCTAATGAAAAAAATTTCCCTAAAATCATTTACAGGTAAAATGGTGGATTTTCAGTTGTTTGTTTGATATACTTGAAAGTAAGATGAAAAGAGTTTTTTGATGTTTAGATTTTATAGTAAAGATATATTCTCTCCATAATAATTTTTTTTTCGTTCCTTATATAGGATTCTAAGATGATGTCGAAAGCCCTGTTTGAGAAGTTATTAATATATGGAGTGTAAACTTTGTTTTTCTTATTGTCAAAATAAAGCAACCCAAGAAAAGATGAAAAAAAAAATAGAAAATGCAAATAATTAGCAAACTTAATCTCTCACTCCTCATAACTTCATATAAGAATGGTTCTTCATTCCAAAAAAGTAAGCAAAGAGCCATACCACGGTAAGCATCCAATCAAAAAGAGAAAAAAGAAAAGAAATAGCATTATAAAATTGAGGGAGAATTACCAAACAAGTCCTAAACCTATTGCAATTATGCTAATTCAGTCATAAATTTTTTTTTTACCAATTGAGTTCTAAACCTTTTGCGATTATGCTAATTTAGTCCATCTGGCCAAATTTGGCCGGGGCCGGAGCTGATGCATACGCCAACCAGCGCTAGCGAAAATATTTTAATTATTTTTCAAAATTTTCAAAAAAAAATTATTTTTAAATTTTTTAAATTTTTCGAATTTTTTATTTTTTTTTTTCCTTTTATTTTTTGTTTCTTCCTCCCTTACCCCTACCCCCGGTCAGCAGCAGTGGCCGACCAATTCCGACGAGGCTTGTCAGCCATTGCACGAGGGCCGCATAACCCTTGCCGGCAGCTAGCAAGGGTCATGGCTACCATCAGACTAGCCACCCTCATCGACGGCCTCGCCTAGACTAGGGCGAGGCCTTGGGGGCCGCGATGAGGCGACTTTGCCCATATCTAGGTGAGGTTGGCCTCACCGCAACCCCCAAGCCTCCCCTAGGTTTGGGCGAGGGTTGCGGCCCCCATTCGACTCCCCACCCTTGCCGACGGCCTCTCCTAGGCTTGGATGAGGTGGCTTTGCCCAGATTTGGGCAAGGCCAGCCCCGCTGCGACCCCCAAGCCTCCCCTAAGTCTAGGTGAGGTCACCGGCGAGGGTCGTTGGGGCTGCAACCCTCGTTGCAGCCCCTAGGCCTCCCCTAGGTTTGGGCGAGGTTGCCGATGAGGGCTTTATGGCTCTCACACAATGGCCGGTAGCCTCGTCGGAGCTGGCCGGCCACTGCTACCGTGGGGAGGGGCAAGGGAGGAAGAGATAAAAAAGAAAAGGAAAAAAAACAGAAAAAATTTAAAAAAATAATAAAAAATTCTGAAAATAATAAAAAAATTCGAATTGGAAAATTCGAGCTGGCCGACCACTACTGTTACTAGTGCTGGCCAACGTCCACGTCAGCTCCGGCCGGCCAAATTTGGCCGGATGGACTAAATTAGCACAATCGCAAAAGGTTTATGACTGAATTGGCACAATTGCAATAGGTTTAGAACTCTTTTGGCAATTCCCCTTAAAATTGAAGAAAAGAACGTCCATAATTATATCAACAAACACATTCTATATTATCCTCTGAAAATACGAGTCACTTAGCCCAGTGAAAAAAACTTATAACCAAATTATAATTTAATCCAACAGACAAATAACAAATTGAGCACATACATTCGATTGAATCTAATTTTCGGAATTAATTTGAAGAGAACCATTTTTTTTTTAAGATGGAGAAATCATTGTCCTCAATTTTAAATATGGTTGTTTTCCTTAACCGCAAAATACTTTTCATTCATCACCCACTTTCAACATGAGCATTTTTTGCATGTTAATCAAGAAGAATAACGAGGGCAGTGCAGATTTGGGGGAGAGAGAGAGAGAGAGAGAGAGAGAGAGAGAGAGAGATGTGTTTGTGTTCTGAAAGAGAAATCACTTATAATAACAAAAGAATGTCTACTAATAATAAAAAGGAAAAAAGAAAGAAAATGGTGGTGACAAGTTGGCCCACACACAAGATTCATAACAGAAGAACCGGTCTTTCCCTCTAAAATTTTGAAACTCGAAAGGAAGGCAAGCAGGCGGGCAGGGTCTCTGCGATCGATTCAAAGACCCATTTTTTCTTTTCTGGGTTTAATCCTTCCATGATGAACTCATGATTTTCTGGCTCTGAGCTCTGACGAACATCACCAAAACAACCCTGACGAATCTCCTCCTTCCTCTCTTGTTTCTTTTTTGTTCTGGGTTTGTGTGGGTCGAACAGAGTGAGGAAGCCACCATCATGGAGGAAGCCGCAAGTTACGCCCTCAAAGTGCTCGATATCTTTCGAGACTTTGAAGGCAGACGCTCTGGAATTATCAAGGCTCTTACTACTGGTCTGCTCTCTCTCTCTTTCTCTCTCTCCCTCCCTCTATCTCTCTCTTGTGTTTACCACTGCATGTCAGTTTTGGCTGATATGAGTTTTGGTCTGTTCTTCGCTTTTGGGAACCTGCAGACTTCGGAGAACTTTACCAACAGTGTGATCCTGGTCTGTCCCTCCCTCCCTCCCTCCCTCCCTCCCTCTCTCTCTCTAGCAATACCGTGATGCACATCCACTTCATTTTGTTTTTCGAGCCATGATCATGTTTTTACCCTGATGGGTTTCTCGAGTCGTGCAGCTCTGAATTCGTTTCTATCCCTCAGAAATGGGATTGGGTGTTTATTTTCCGAGGTGTCGATGCACAGCCTTGCTCTTTTTTCCTCCCTAGGTCTTTTGTGGCAATTTCCCAATTTTGGGTAGTTCATACGAAATTCTTATTGGCTTTTTCCCACAAATCACCTGATTCAGGCTTTAGGGAGTAATTGTTGGTTTTTATTATCAAACCTCACCATTCAGAAAAGAAGAATCTCAATCAGAAAAAAGAAACCATAATGAACCTTCTTCGTTGTTCAGTCCAAGTGTAAATGTTTTCAGGTGGTCGCTCTGGACTGATGTTATCATATCTTGCTACTTCAGAGAGGTTTAATAAGTATCTTGATCAAAAGATTAGAGGCTGATGATTATCCAGTCACTACATCGATATTTGTCGGTTAGTTAGAATAAAGGACTGCAATTACAGGAAAGTCAAGGTTTATCTGCATATATGCTTACTATTTCAAGGAGTTCTATGGTGTTTCCGTCTGAAGAACTAAAGCTATATTCCAAATACAATCAACTTCCAACAACGGATTTCGGATCTGTTTACTATGCAGTTTTTTAGCTCAATGTTGACAGTTTTTAGTGAAGCTTTAGACCAGATGGGTGCTTCATGAACGAAAACCATTTTTGTATTGCCTCGTTGATGATTCGTATGTCGTGAATTCAGCAAAAGGTGAGCAGTGTTTGGTTGGGCGTCCAAACGGGACATGGGAAGTTAAGCCTCCTGATGGGATGTTTTCTCCTGACCATCCTGGGCCAGTGTCAGGTCTTCATTTTGGGAGGAACCAGTTGTCATGGAAGGAATGGGCGACAACAGTCGCAGCTCACTATGATATGTGGTTGCTCGGATTTGCACTGTCTTTTGATGGACGCGACTTACCGAAGAGGGACAGGTGAGACAACTAATTCCCCAGTGTATCCGATGCTTTCAATTTGCTCGCTGAGCAAGTATTTGCCAATCAAGACTGGTGTTATCATGCGCGTGGTCCACTATTGTCCCCATAACAGGCCTTTGTATTCATATGCTCCATGTATTTGTCACAGGGCCTGCCTATGACTTTAGTTTTGCTCTTGATTATGAGAAAAGGCGAGTCATAGTGTGCCGTTGAGTTTGTCAATGCATTTTATATTGACAGAAGGCGACACACTTGATGATGTTGTTTGGTAACTGAAATGTTTATTCTTGCTCCATTGCCTTTTAAAGAGTAATATGTCCAGTAGTTTTAGTACCTTCTTTGAGATGGGTCTTAGCACTGTCTCTTCGTTTACTATCTTTGCATTAAACTTCCTAACATGTGTTTAGGGCCATTAGATGGTGGAGGTTGTTTAGGGCCACATGTGTTCCTTCAGTTTGGGCAAGAGATGATCGTTGACTCTGAACTAATTTTGAACCTTGTAAGCATTGATCCATTTTGGTACTTCTACTTGCAGAGAGGATCTTTTCCAAAGGATAAATGAACTCCCTGCGGTCCACGAAACTGTGATAAAGTTCCACAAATCCAATGACCAATCTGCCACGATGACGGTAAAACTCATCATGTTAGCTGTTGGTTTGTGATTGTTTGACCTGAGGTGTAACTTGGTTTTTTCGCCTATGTAAGCAGTTAAAGAAACCTGAGTCTTTCTCAACCGTCGACATGCCTTCACCACATAAAGATGAGAGCAGCACTGCTATGGAAGATGGCCACAATGATGGAAGCACCAGTTATAATCGAAGTAACTCTTCCGGAACGCATGTGAATAGCTCTGGTGATGAATCCGGGGCACAAAAAGATGAGAGTGATGCTGCCATGGGAGATGGCCACAATGATGGAAGCCGCAGTTCTGGGCAAAGTATATCCTCTGAAATGCATGTGAAAAGCTCTGTTGATGAATCCGGGGCACAAAAAGATGGGATCGGTGCTGCTATAGAAGACAGCCACAGTGATGGAAGCAGCAGTTATGCTCTTAGTAGAACTTCTGGAACATATGTGAGCAGCTCTGATGATGATTCTGGGGCACAAAAAGATGAGAGTGGTGCTACCATAGGAGACGGCCACGATGAAGGAAGCAGCAGTTATGGGCAAAGGAAATCCTCGGGAATGCATGTGAGCAGCTCTGATGATGATTCCGGGGACAGTTTGTGCTTCCGGATGTGTTAATTTGTAAAATCTACATATAGTCTGCTGATTCCATTTGCTTGTGGGCTAGAGAAGCAGGAGATATTGGACAAGGACATCATTCTTACAGTCGAAAAGCATGAGGGGATTCATAAATCAGGCCAATCGAATCGAGGAATCATGGATGGTCTTTCTGGTGGCTACTACTTTCCACTTTTTTTTTGTTGTTCTTTTGAACAGTTTGTTCTATATCGTTGCTTCCATGAAGAGCATATCATTGCTCACGAATTGAGCAAAGAAGCATTCATAGCCATACAACCAGTGAATTGTTTCAACTGAAGTTGCTACGTTTAGCAAAGTCAAAAGCATTCATTTTCTTTTTTTTTTGAGAATGTGGTTAGTGCAAGGCCTGCATTGGAGGCTACCTCCTGTGAGGTTTTGCTAACATCTTCATATAAATTCCTCAGCTGCAGCTAGTGGTTTTAAGAGGAGGAGACCTATCAGAATCTTCTACTCACCCTGTACACGTCCAGTCACATACTGCAACAGATGAAATCCCTAGGCACATTCTAATTTGTACACACACAGGATAACATACTTAATAGCCACACAGATTCCCAAAGGAACGGTCATTGAATGTTAAGAGAGTCAACTGGTCGTTTAAATGGCCAAATAATACCTTCACTACGGCTCATCTCCTCCATCACTGCACATTTGATATTTCAATGCTGCAACGGGGAATGCCAGTGCTTATTAGTCTACTTTTCTTCCTCATCCGCCGCTTCACCTAAGCATGCCTTCCTCTTCCGTGTCTCTTCGTCTAATAACCCGCTTGAAGATTGTGATTAACATACATTATCGCTTGCAAATTGCCAGCGGTAAATGCCAGCGCAACTGAGCAAATGATGCGTGTATCAACTCTATTACACTTAGTTCATCCTTCTATGTATCACAAAGTTAGAACATTCCCATTTGGATTAAATTGGTAGGTAAAAGGACGTTACATGGCTATGCAGTTCACACCAGCTTAGGAATAAAAAAGGGGGGCTACAAGCAGCAGGTGTGTTCACACGTAAAATGAGCCTCTACCTAGCAGGCTAGCAGAAATAATGGCTATATAGGACTCGATTCATTATCATTTCCTATCTAAGCATGGACCTCCCTAAAGTCAACTACAACTCTATGATGTGAAATATAGAGCGTGCAAGCGGATTTAAAGTCACGTCTTAGAATGTTATATCTTTTCTTGCTTTGGAAATTATTAGCTGAAAGTCCCGTACGAGATAAGTAGCCAGCTAGAGACCATTCCAAGTAACAGTTTATGCTAAATATGATTTCATAGCTCGAGTTAACCCCAACCTTAAGCTAGTGGTACATATGTATGTTAGTAAAATAGGGTCTTGTATTCAATATAATTGATCGTGTAAAGCAATCAATATATCTATTTGATTGATAACTTGGGTTTAATATGTTAACAGGTTTGGATTTGAATTTTCTCTTGGTGATCTTCTATAGATGGTGTATTGGAGCTCTCCTATGCTTATTTGCAGTCAAGTGGATTTATATAATTGGAATCGTGTATTTAGTATGGTATAAAGGAGTTCACATTTCTAGTCGACTCGCAACATTGAAGACTTAAAAGTTCATTATTAGGTGCTCATACTTTTGGTGGAACTTCCCAACATTTATTCGACTCAGCAAAAGGAACGAACCCACATATTTAACGAGCACTATATTGGTCTTCTCTAATGGGTGAAAAAGATACCAACCATGTTATAACTCGTAGAGCTTTCACTTTTAACTCATAATTTCTTATACAATCACTCGAGTACCATAATTCTTGGAGAATGTCTAAAGTTGGGCTCTTCCCCAAGACAAAGCTGAATAGTATTCATTTGTGGTAAGAACATCATGGACAGGATTGAATCTCAGAATATCGGTGCACTGATATCGATCATTCAGTTGGTGACACTGTGGCGAGAGGAAAATGCATAGAATTATGGAAAATGATAGCCAGAATTGAGAAGGAATGCAAATTCTGGACCACACTCAAAAAGGAATCAGACTTGTTGAAGAAGCTAAGGAGGTCTTTGGGGCCATATGTTGCTACCGAAAGTCAAGTGAGCATTTTTTTTAAAAGTCGTGATGTTTAAGTAATCAATTGAAAAGTTGTGATATCAAAGTAAATACCATACAAAAATTATGACTCTTCCAATGTCATTTTCTCTCACTAATGTGTTAAGTATCAGTTACATTTATTAAATAATTCAAAGCATAGTTTCAGCTGGAATTTGTTTTTCTCTCGAGAGTCCAATAAAAACACTGTCCAATGTCCAAATGCCTTCGATCGACGAAAACATATATATAAAATAATCGCAACCTAGTCCTTACATCAACCATGTCTTACACATATATTTGGAGTTTGGTTTTTTTTGTAGCAATTGAAAATAGGCATTTATTTAATGTTAATAACTTAATTCCTTTCACAATGTACAATAAGTGAAATGTAAAACGTAAACTAAAGCTAATAAAATGCAAAGCACCCTTGATTTTAAAAAAAAAAATTCGTGATTATATGATTTCTTTCTCTCTCCGCTTTTCAAAATTTTGATGGGATAACAAAGAGAACAAAGCTTAAATGTAAAACATCCTCGATTTCGAAAAAAATTAAAAAAAATGAAATTCCGATGAAATAGTTGCTTCGATTGAAACGGTCGAATTAGCTGCTTATTCATGTCGGCAATCTCCTTTTGTCAAAGCATTTTCTAAACTCGCCCAATCTTTACATAATATTTATTTTTGAGACTACTTAAATGCTGAATTGCAATTACATAATCAGAAAGAAGGAAACTGAAAAGGATTCACGTTCTATGTCCACTAGATCTAAGAGCTAATCAGTTGATATATTTTCTTTCTCAAACTCCATTTATGTTGAAAAAATAAAAGAACAAAAAGAATTGGTGAAAAGGAGTAGTAAGTGATTTTAAGAACTCCCAAGTTCCAACTTTTTCGTTTAAATAAAAAAGAAAAGAAAAGAAAACCTCCACCGAATGTACGATTCTCCATGAGTGTAAGTTACAGATTTCACATTGCGAGACACCGTATTTTCGTAAAAATGACGAACAATTGAACGCAAGAACGTAAGACCAAAGTATCGCAACTGAGTACATTACACTAGCAAAGATGAAGTTCGCTTCCGAGTACACTTCTTTACCATGAACAATGCATTCGTAATGGTGCATATGGAGAAATGAAGCAAAGAATTACGAGATTGAACTGCGATTGCATGAAAAAGAGGAGAAGAGCCTAGCCACGAAAAGATAACTTCGAATTCTGACTGCTCTACAAGATTGATATAAAGGCTTTCTCGATAAGTTAATGTGTTCAATATCCAGTCAAATTCTCTAGTACGACAGTTTTGTAGATTGGGCTCAATACCTTGCATTATACAATTGCTTTATAATACGATTGCACTGGAAAATAAAGTGTGTGAGTAAACAGCAAGATTATATTGCATATAGGGGCGACGAGTTAAAAAAAGAATATGCAAACTCACATTATGATCAAAAAGGTATTGAAGCGATGCTAGGTTAAGGCTATTTTACGAAATTAATCTATTTAAGTGATGAAAAAGAGTGTCAAAGGAAGTTCGAACGAGTGAGTTGCGTTCAATAGCAAGAAAGAGTACTTAAATCAGCCTTAATACCTAGCATTATTCTATTGTTGTCAGTAGCATGCAATTCTCACTATCTAGTCCGTGGACAATTATTGTAGTTGCAACTTTCAAATGCACACACGAGAGAGACAGTAACCTCAAACAAAGAAAGTTAAATATCTTATTAGTGCACATGCAAGCCATGAGCTGGTATATTATAGCATTTGGTCCATTTTAATGTTATCGTGACCGATACTAACCTCGGAATTGATATTCCTTTGTGCTCTTCGTGACGTTGGAATTCATCGGCCACATGAACTTTCACTGCAATGAAACAAGATGAAGCTCCACACACCTTTTATGGAGTGAGCATCAATAAAAACCCTTCTTGCTTGAAACGCAATAAGAGCTCAAATTTTTGTGGTGAGAGGTATCATGCTAAAGGAAATGGGTATAGTGAGAGGTATCATGCTAAAGGAAATGGGTATCTAATTTAAAACCCCCAACTAAACTCAAACCCTAACAATAACAATGTTACATCAATAATTATCAGAAACCAGTATTGATCAAAAACTTAATTATATCATCAGAGTAGTTTCTAAAGGTCGAAGTCTATCAATCAGAGCCTGATTAACAGTAATAACTGAGTCTTGATGAACATTTCTGCAGACCATTAACTAATTATGCACTACTTGAAGGGAGTGGTGTTGTTGTTGCTGTACTCTCTGTTTGCATCTGGGGCTGGATTCCACTCCCACGGTCTGTCAGGAAAGGGGGTCTGAAGCGGGCTGGGAAGCTTGTTCAGCGTCAGATTTTGAGACAATGATGATGACGATGATGATTGTGGAAGCAGCAACCCTTGGAACTGCGAATACTGAGACTGGTAATACTGTTGTAACTGTGGGTGTGGTTGCTGCTGATTAATCGAAGCTGCAGTGGCTTGTTGGTAGTTAACTAGCCTATGGAGATCATCCACGGCATTCACTGAAGATGAACTGGGAAGCAAGTGGGGAAAAATCAAAGAGCAGCTGCTCGGAGTCGCGGCCTGCTTCGACAAGGGATGGTGCTGGTACAAATTAGCAATCCCATCATCTTCCAAGAGCGCAAGCTGCGCTGTGGCCGAGATAGGAGGGATTGGGTAGTATGCATTGCTGACATTTTGTTTCGAGAGGCCGAGTGTGGTCGTGACATCAGAGCTACTGCTTCCATCAGCTTGATCGTTGTTTTGGGGTGAATGTGACGATAATTGTCCCACTCCTCCTCCGCCTCCCATGAATGCTTGGAATCTGTCAAACGCGTTCGCATGCAATTGGAGACTCTGGCCACTAATGCTCATGTTGTGGTGATTCTTATTCTGATCGGATGACGAGATAATTCCTGTCGATCTCGAAGAGGAAGAAGAAGATGCTCGTGTTGGAAGCGTACGAGGGAGTGATGGGTGGTCTTCAACTCCAGATCTCTTGTACACTCGACATAACGATATTTCTGCCTGCAAAATATTGAAAAAGGAAAACAAACCAACATAAAAGAAGAACATGAGGGTTCACGGGTTGGGGATGAGAGAAGTTAATGTAGTAAGAGACCACGAGAGAAGCCAATTTCGAGGGAGATATGAAGGACTGGATCGCAAATTTTTGTCCGACATTCACTGCAAAGAAGGATATTGAATCTGCAAGAGGTCTTATGAGTTGGTGAACTGATTTAAAGGTGATGAGTTCCTTCTTGAAATTTGTGCAGAAATTTTGAATAACCTATTTACACTATGGGAAAAAGCATATTGCATAATAATTAATTCGGAATCCTATGAGTCCTGGAGCTAGGGTTAACTAGAGATATTCTAACTTCATAAAAGATTGTTCAATTTCACAACTTTGGCTAAGTGAAAAAGGAACTACTTAGCTGAAAAATGGAAAAGAGGGTAAAGAAGAAGTGATTGAATCATTAGCTAGAGACTTTGCCTTCTTGCATGGTCAAAAGACATATACTTTATAGCTTCGATATCATCTCTTTTGTGTTATATGATCAATCTGCTTGCGAAGAACCTAAAGAGAATCAAGATGGTTGACACCTTTTGGTAGCGTTCAGTCTCGTGCTGCGGCAAGCGGTACTCGTTCATAATCCAGCTGGTTCGGATCCCTTTGGGAGCCTTGCCGGAGTAGAAGACAAGGGTTTTCTTCAGCCCGATCGAACGGGAGTTCTCACCTCGAATCATCCGGTCAGCTCCTGTTGCCTTCCAATAGCCCGATGTAGTCACACGGTTCGGCCGATCACCATTTCGATACTTCCGGTCTCGGGGCACGTAGAAAAACCACTCTTTCTCTCCAATTGCGGCTAAGGCTAATTGGGAAAAACAGAACCCAGGAAAAGGTCAACGTAAGCCTTTGGACAAAACCGATAAGATCAAGCATCAGATCTTGATGCTTTTGTATGAATAGAGAAGAACTCCCTGAATTAAAACCATCATATAAAGCAAGATATCAATTGACTGAGTAGCTTTTGAGTAAATACCAGGAAGCTCCCAAGGGTCGTAGCGATAAAGATCGAGGAAGGTAATGAGTTCCACGTTGAAGCGCTTGCCCTCAACCTTACGGCGCAGGTAGAACTCCACGAGCTCTTCCTCGGTGGGGTGGAAGCGGAACCCGGGCATCACCATGTCATGCTCATGATCGTCTTTGGCGGTGTTGTTGTTGGTGTCGCTGGCGTCTTCGTGGCTCATGATTGCAGCAATTGCCATAAAAATCGGTATAATCTTTCTATATAGCTAAGAGGAGCCAACTGAATAACCATTCATCATCGCCATCACCATCACCAGTCTCTCTTGTTTGGTGAAGTTTCCACTCTAATTTATATCATGACCAAGTGTACGGACTCTGGGTGATATATGAAGAAAGAGGAATAGGCAAAGATAAGAGTGGTTAAATCCTAGTACAGATGAAAATGGTAATCTCTCTTTCTCTCTGCGGATCGTTTGACTCTCTCTAAGAAGAAAAGAAGAAGAAGAAGAAGGAGAGAGAGAGAGAGAGAGAGAGAGAGAGAGAGAGAAAGATCTACATAGCTTTCAGGCCCTACGCGTTAATAAGAGCGTTTAAGAGGAGAAAATGACATTTCAAAAGAGAGGACAGTGTGACCTCATCTCCTTAGCGGTGGCCTTGGACCTTTCTTCCTCCTTCCCACTACCACCATTGCCACACCATTCCATCCATTTATGATATTGGAATTCTTAATTCTTTTTTTAAGAATAGACGATAAGCTAACAAAATGAAGCTGGTGATATTATATATTTATTGCTTTCTGTTAATAAAATCACACATCAAACTGTTAATCTACCCACAATTTAATAAGATATGTTTGTTTGATAACTAAAAGTGAGAGGGCAGAACATAGAATTATAAGTGGCATTATTGGCGGAATATCACTCGAGTGATATATAATGAGTTAAGCGCTAACAAGTGGATGTTCTATGTTGATTGTAGATCTGGTCTTATGGTTCCTAAGTTAACTTTTTTGGAACTAGTGCGCTGAGCCCTGTAAGTATAATAAAATTATGCTATTAATAGAGTGCTTGGGTCCTAGACTTGTCAAATGGATGGACGGGTAAAAAATGATTCAACCAATTAGCCAATTAAATCTATTTTGACATATCTTCATACAATATAAATCTAGTGACACATACCTAACCTGACTTATAGTGCTAAAACATTTTCATAATTAATCCAATCTAAAAAGCACATACCTAAATTGAGGTAAGAGCATGGAGTGAGTGAGTGCAAGAGAAAGTCATAGAGGTAGATTGCATCTAAATAAATTGTGAAGTTATTTAACATCCATACTATTTTGGGTTTTACCATTTTAAATTATTTATGACCTAATTACTGAATATGACTAATGTATATAACCACATAGCCCATCAAATATAGGTTAAAAAATAGGTATATGACTGATTTCAACAAATCTATTATGCCCTAACGATAGATAAGTGGGTGACCTTGAGCTGGACCTAATGTTAGGCTTAACTTGTTGTTCGATCAAGCCAATCCATTATGTAATTGATGCGTAATTTTGCCGGTCAGGTTAATCTTGAGTAGGGATTTCTGACTTTAATACCCTTGTCCAAAATTCGCCTGGGATTGCCCCTTGAGCCCTTTTGGCTTGGGCAAGTCTAATGGGGTCAATTGGTCTCGGGCTTATGATTAGGTTTAGCTCTAACCTCGAGTTTTGCTTTGATGGGATGCAAGGGAAATTATTGAAAAAGTTCTAAATCTATTACACTTATGTCAATTCAATGCTAAACCTCTTAATTTCACCTAAAGTCTTAAATCTTTTGACAATTTATCAATTTAGTCTTTATGGTCAATTTTGGGAATTTGTTGACGTGAATGTCAAATATCCTACATGGCACAGCCAACACTAATGTAAAATTATTTAATTTTTAATAAATAAATTTATTATTATTATTATTATTTTGAATTGTTTTTCTTTTTCTTTTTCTTCTTTTATCTTTGCTTCTTCTTTTTTCATTGTGCTAGCGAGGTCATCGGCAACCCTTGTCGGTTGCAAAGGCCTTGCCTAGACTAAGCGAGGGTTGCCTCGCTTGTGACCGGCAAGGCCATTCCCTAGGTCTAGCGAGCACCTTCATGCCCTCACCGGTAGCTAGCAGGGCTGTGAAGGCCATGGGTGAGGCCTTCATGGCCCTGCTAGCCATAGTCAAGGCCTATTCAAAAATAACAATGATAATTTTTTTGAAAATACAAATTTTGTTCACGTTAGCGTCGGCCATGTCAAGCGAGATGACCGGTATCCGCATCAATAATTTATGGTCAAGATTGGCTAGAATGATTTAATTGGCAAACTATCAAAATGTTTAGGATTAAATTGGCCAAATTGAAGAATTTGTGACTAAATTGGTATAAATGTAATAGATTTAGAACTTTTTGGGTAATTCAATTGTATGTTCAGCAAAAAGGTACACGGTCAATTTTGAAACAATTAATCGAAAAGGTCTATTAGGAAAAAGATTTAACAACCTGGAGAATATGGTTGCAAAGTCTATGAACATTTGAAGCATATTGCTTCATTAAATAAGAATCCAATAATGTAAAACTCAAGTTCAAGTTTTCTCTAACATGAAAAATAATCGAAATTATATCAACATTTGAAATACAATTTATGACATGATAATAAGTCATTTTTTTTTATATAACTGGGATAATTTAGGCTTTTCATATAGGCTAGAATATTTGAAATTTATGGTTGCTGTTTTAATCTCAAAGTTTTGTTCAGTTTCTTTGCACTAGCAAAAGACAAAAATTGAGCCGGAGGACTAAAAATAATATATATAGAATTGTCCTATCATGGAAAGACGAAGTAAAATTTTTATAAAATATAAAAAAAATTAATCTACCAATTATACAAAAGATTTAAATTAAGTTTGGATAGTGCTAGAAATCTAAGGAATCATAATTTGAAGGGTTATAGATACAATTTATGTTTGAATTGGAATTTCTCCTTCATTTAGTAGTACCACAACAATTCTTCATGGGCATTTCATGGAACTTTCAAGAAAAGTACGAGGTTAAAACCGCCTTATGAGGTTTTTTTTTTTTTATTATATAAAGAGACAACTAGGATAAATTTTAAATTTGTTTGTGACAAAAATGATTGAGGCATTTTATAATAGATTAGAAAGATAACATGGGATCTAGAGTTATTTTCAATTTTGTCAGGGTTTGCTAGGTTTTTTAACTATATGCTTATTGTGTTGTATTTGTCAGATAGATTATGTATCTTTTAGGGTGTAAATAATAGCCATTCAATTTTAGAAATATATATTTTCAATTTTTATTACCTGGATGAGTTTTAAAGCAAAAATATACATTTGATAACGACACAAAATTTCTATTTCCAGAATAAAAATTCGTTTGATAACAACAAAATTTCTCCCTTTCGGATTGGACGAAGGTGGGTGGTAAGCAGCAACTGGGTAGTAGGCTAGTAGCAAGGTTGAATAATGAGAAGGGTTTTTATTCTCATTTATATTCTAGAAATAGAGAAATAGAAAATTTTTACTTCTCATTTATATTCCAAACCTATTATTGAACTAAAAATTTGTTTTAAAAATAGAAAAATAAAATTGTATTATCAAATAGCCTTTTGTTCCAAACTTATTTTCGAGACAGAAAAATAGTTCTAACCAGAAATAAAATGATTCTTATGCACCCTTTTAACCTTCACCGGTATGGATATTGAGAGTCTGTGTATGCAGTTTAAGTGTGCATAACTTTGCTTGTCTGAATATTAAAGATTAATCATACATTGGTTTATTAAGTAATATTGCCAAACAGTGACTAACTCTTTCATCGTGTGAGCCACAATAAATAAAAAATAAAAAATCTACACCACTGTGTATTATTAAAAAACGTGAAGAATGGCATTTATGACTTTTTCTAACGTATAATTTCTTTCCATCATCAATTACATAATGCACTACACAACAATCTTCTTGGCCTCCTTTTGTTTGGATAGACTTTTTGGTTTTAGCGTTTTGCTTGAACTTTTGCTTTTAATGTTTGATCCCAATGTTACTTTTATCTAACATTAAACATCTCAAACTTGTTAAACAAATATAAAAAAAATTGCCATCCAAAGCCATTTGCAGTAGGTTGAAAATTTATTTATATTTTTTTTCAGGAGAGAAAGGTAAAATGTACTTTTTGGCATTTTCTCCATTAACCCGCACTTTTGACATGTAATGCGATGAATGGGTGATACAGTAGGTAAATTATCAAAAATTTTAAGATTAAGTTGGTTAGACTAAAATGTTTAGAATCAAATTAGCACAAATGTAATAGATTTATGATTTTCTTAGTAATTTTTCTAGGGATACATTGAATGATAAGATTAGACTAGTTAGATAATTAACAACCTAATTTTTTTGTCATTTAGGTAAGAGCACGTGTGGTGCGGGCACAAATAAGTCCATCGCGGCATGTTCAGTGAGATTTAGTAGTCAAAAAGCAAAACGAACATGATGACAAATGATGCTGTACCAATATAATAATTTGCATGTGTTGAGCGCACATGTCACCAATTGGCTCCCTCATTTTTGTTTATTCATATGCTAAGGGATTCTGATTAGAAAAATTACCTACTTCTCTAAAAAAAATGTAATAATTCGATTAGAGTGAAAATTTTATGGTTGCTACAGATAGATGGTGGTGAATGATGTGATGTGTGGCTTCTAAGGAAGCCAAAGTTGAAACAAGGTAAAATAACATAAAAATAAATAAATTGGTGGGGTTAAGGTTGAAGCTGAATTGGACACAAGGAGTAAAAATTGGTTTTGAGTGATGCCACAGAGAGAGAGAGAGAGAGACAGAGACAGAGAGAGAGAGAGAGAGAGAGTCAAATGAAACCCGTGACCACTCTCTCTACATAAAAAAAGACAAAATGAAAGGAGGGTTCCTCCTCTTTTGTTGTCTTATTTCCAACCATATCCCTTTCAACTCTTGTTTTTCTCGAAAAGATATCTTTTTTTAAAAGGTAAATTTTTTCAATAATTTGACTCTTGGGCACCGCACAATCTCGGCTTAAAGGCAAGCGGCTTCTTTTTGCATTAATGGGACTCTTTTTTCTCTCTCACGCTGTATCATCCTCCAATCCTGTATCTCCTTAATTCACATATGAAAATGAACTCTCCCTCCCTCTCGTCCTCAAATGGGTATTTGTCCAAGTGGGTTTCTGTCTTGTAAGCTAGCGTTCTTTATTTGTTGTGTAAAAGCCAAATCGTGTCTCATTGTTTGGAGAGACTTGAAAGCATCATCAAGAAGTATGGGTCCTCATCAGGAATCCAAAGACAACTAAGGTTGCTGTTTATGGTGCTGGTGAATTATTAAATTTTTAATTTTATCTTTTGATTTTGGGATGATTTTCCAAAAAGTCCTAAACTTATTATACGGCGGCTAATTCAATCATAAACCTTTCTATATTACCAATTTAGTCCTAAGTCTTTTGATGATATGTCAATTCAATCCTAACATTTCAATTGTGTTAATTTAATTTTAAATCTTTTGAAAATTTGCCAATTCATTCGTAAACCTATTTTTTGGGTAATTGGCTAGAATGAGTTCATTAACAAATTGTGAAAAGATTTGGGACTAAACTGGTAAATCATCGAAAAATTTATGACTAAATTAACATAATTAAAAGGTGTAGAACTTTTTAAATAATTCTTCCCTTTTGACTTTCAATGTTGTAGAATAACATAAACGAAAACAAAGCGCATTGAGACATGGCTTTGAACTTGCAAATCCTTTTCATGCATGGACCGCAACTAATTTTGCTAATTTGTACTTCTATTTAGACTCAGTTAATTATAACTTGACGGATTTGAGCCGACAGATTTGCTTACCTTGCTCACACAAATTAAACTTTTTTCCAAGACTTTCATGTAAATGTTAAAAAGATAGACAGGGCTTCACTGTATATAAATTATATTTTGTTTTGTCTCTGTAAAAAGAAAAGCTATTGAGATAACTAAGCCATTGGTGTTGGAATACACCCCAACTAAACAAACGACCTTCTAGGGTTTTCTATCTCTTCAACTTATTAAAAGTCTAGCAGTGATCAAGAAGTATCACTTGTCCTTCCCTTTCTGTGAGCAAGCATGGAATGAGAGTATTTTCAACGAAAATGACATCTCTTCCATTTAAAGACGGCCACTGATTAAATTATATATTGCTCCAGTCTTGTTCTGCTTGATTAGGTGGGTATTCACTAGAAATGTGGTGGAAAACAAAGAGAGAGACGACCTGGAGAAGATGATACGGGAGATCACAAAGATGGCAAGTCAGCAAGAAGCACAGTAATTGATGTCACGCTTTGAGGGCCAAGTTAGGATCTGTTGGTGATGAGATTTGGTCACCAATCTGCTTATTAGATGATTGGCCATCTGAAAGCACAAAATAATTAGGTCATGTTGCTTCTACAAGCTTAAAGAAGCAAGTTTTCGTACATTATCTCACCCACCCCG
This sequence comes from Angophora floribunda, assembly GCA_014182895.1. NCBI lineage: Eukaryota > Viridiplantae > Streptophyta > Magnoliopsida > Myrtales > Myrtaceae > Angophora > Angophora floribunda. Next base: position 328,514 of record CM024711.1, on the reverse strand, counting down.
TTAAATTTTGTATGATGTCATACGAGGCTCAGCACAATTTGACTTTTCTTCGTAGAAGAAACCCTAGAATGATTACCAGATGAATGGCGATCAATTTGGTAGATAATGGGGACATCGTTGTCGTTAGGGGTCACAAGTCGCAACCGACCATTTGTAAGGACTGGCTCCAGTCGGATTCTGATCGATCTAGCTACATTCCCGCCCATGGAAAATTTGTCATTTCCACTGGAACTTTGTAGAGACTCCCCACTCTATAGAGAGAGAGAGAGAGAGTAGTACACGCTTGAATGTTCATTCACTCCAAGCAATGATCTAATAGTAGCATTAAACCGGCATTACCATTACTAAAACATTCGCAAATCTAAAAGCTTCAACTGTTAAATTGAGGACAAGATTTTTGTACATTATAAAGTATCATATCCTATAGCTTAATTTATTATATTGTTCAAGTTAAACATACAAAATTAGAATAACCTAATTGGATTTTTGATATATTTAAGAAATTTTATTACTACAAAGTACTGGATTTTCTAGAATCTCCATTGTTTGACTTAAACGAAAAGTTTAAAACGTTAGATGGATTTTTGGTGTAATAGGAAAATATTATAAAATGATAAACTCCGTACGCTAGAAAAGGACAAGGTCAATCACATTTTCACTATGTTATAATTCGATCTAAAAGTTGAGTATGACACAATCAATTTATAAGTTTAATTCAATAGATGAAGGCATCTAGATTGATCCTTTTGCTAGTTTGATATTTGTCTACATATTCAGATAATTGAAGTTGATTATTCAATACCCTTTGTTATTGATGATTTGTATATTACATATATGCATTTAGGAGAACATCTAATTCCATGTTCCTTATTTGTTAACCATGAGGAACCTAGAAAAGGAATCGCATGATTCATTGACATAAGTATTATTAACAAGTGTCCGATGACGCATTTTATAGTTAAATGGGTGTATCATAATTACGACATAGGGGCATTTTTTATCATAGACACTACTACTTATGGTCGATCGCAAAGCCAACTTTTCATAAGTGTTAAATGGAAGCATATAAAGCATATAGTGATGCAGGACAATATGCACTTGCATTCAAAAAGGTGTTGATTAGGTTCTTGGAGGATTCAAGAACTTATTTTCCTCCTTCCGACTGTTATGGCAAAGAAAATTCCTTAAAGAGTTGTAAGCTATTAGAAGAGGGACCAGCAAATGAATACATAGCATCATGCCATAAAATGCCATGGGTAAAAGTCCGAAGTCTACCCTTACTAGAATGCTCGTGCTTGGTGGGGAAGGGCTTTGATTGTTCTAGGCTTCGACCCGGTCATATCCCTTAGATTCGTTTGGTTCCCTTGTTGTTTTGCTTTCGACTTGCAATTTGTTGAGAATTTTCTCTAGAATGGACCCTCGTTGACCATTGTTTTTCTCGCGCCAAAACCGTCACTCTTGCCGCCGCGAAATTTCCAATTAACCAAGAATTTTGTGGTTCCTCTCCGCGTCTCATTGTTGGACAACAGATCCAACGATCAACTTCACAATGGCACTTGAAGTTAAAGATTTAGGGTCTAAGGTTTAGGAGTTATTTATGGTTACGAGTTAAGGGTTATTTCAGAGTTATTTCGTGTTTCGGGTTTACCCAATGATATTGTGGATGGAAACCCATCAGCTTGTGCTTCAAACTCGCTTTTTTTCTTGTGTAGCTAAGGAAAATGCGTCATATTATTCAGTAAATCAAAAAATTTACACTGTTTCAGTATACTTACCATGGCTCAACGCACGACACAGTATACTGAAATAATTCCTCCCAATTGCCTAATTTCGGGATGATGGTTTGCCTTTTAGTTAGATTAGAGGGATGAACTCTGTCCCAATGCGTAAAATCCCTTTGCTAATTGAGGCCAGACAACAATCGAAAAAAAAAATTATGTAGTAGATACGAAGACGTAGTTGGATCGCCAATCAAACTTGAGATAGACTAATGCTTAGATTTCTTATTCCTTGTTAGACACGAAGATGGAGGTGTAATAAATGGAAAAGGAAAATTAAAAAGAAAAGAAAAGAAAAGAAAAAGAAAGAAACACCCTACACAATCTATTGAGATAGTTTCTTTGTGAGTTTACTTATAATGTACATTACGTACAGATTGTCGCTTACCTTAAAGATGTGATTGAGATTTTCTAAATACATTAATCACTACATGGGATTTTCACTTTCTCACTTGGCAATTCACGAGAGAGAGAGAGAGAGAGACCAAAAGGCAAAAGCGGAACAGATAGAAACCTAGGAACCTGAGAACTCTTCAATGAATGTTCCCACACCAGTCCGTTAGATGCCGTGCTTCACACTGCAACGAAGCTTCATCACCTCGTCCTTCCTGCCCAGAAGAAAATATCTCCCGAGAGGTGGAGGAGAGTTGCACAGCGGGGGCCACCTAATGTGCATAATCTAGATGGTTGAAGGGGACGACGACGAAGAAGAAGACGATGATCGAGAAGACGACGAAAGAAGCCTGTACACACGTCGATGTCTCTGGTTTGACATTGATGTGTGGTTGAGAGTCTGGTGCTTGGTTATCTCCCACAAGATCTGTTGGGTGGACTGGACCATTTTGGCGGTTCGTCGACCCCCCTCCTCTTGCATGCGTCCATACGTCAATTTGGGTTCAGAATGTGGACGTGCATGTGACCATGTATCTTGCATCACACCACACCGCACCGCAGACCAGCCTATCTAATCACCATTTAATGCTCCAAGATCAACCAAATACGCATAATCCACACACACCCTTTACACAGAGAAGACGGACAGAGAGAGATCGATATCAAGTTGGGTTAGGATCGGATGAGACAATCGCCGCCCCTAATTGACATGGACAGTGCTGTTTCCACAACTTGTGTTGGCTCAAGCCGTCCAGCCAATCTTCTTCCCCCGGAGCACGCTGCGTTTTGTCCTTACTCTCTCCATAATCGTCGCCATCTCTCTCCGGCCAATTAGGGTTTTCTTTTTTTCTTTTTTTCTTTTTCTTTGTTTGCACTTTTGGATGGCGCTCTCTGGTTATGCTCTCCTCATGTTGATCTATGGGGTTCGCAAAGGGAAAATCTCTTGATTTGTCCACTAATGCAAAAGGACAATGTTTAGCTTTATGCTTTCAATGCGTGACGTTTACGTCCTATCGCAAACCGAGAAATGAATCTAGAGCACGCAATTCCCGAGGCAATTTTTGAGGGCCGAGGGTCAAAACGTGTAAGGGCTGTATCTAACTATATGCATGAATAGCTTGTAGCATATTTATAATATGTGATAATACATTAAATAACAGGAATATGATCCTAGAGACATGAGTATATAGCAAATCCATAGAAGGAACGTGAATGATCCGAGTACAGTGAAGTTTAGGAAGGTGCAACATTTATTTCCTTCAGGGCCATGATCTAAGTTAAAGGAAATACACAAATTTATTAATGATTTTCCAGCTCTATCAAAGTTTGATGGGAGCACAAGCGTAGGGCACAAGTTTTACACTCCCTTGCTTAGCTGGATAGAGAACCACTAACTTTGGCTATCCAGCCAAGCAAGAAACCCTAACTTTGCATGATTCTAGAACAGCCTGACTTGAGCATAATATTCCCTTAGAAAGCTTTGCTGTAACTCAGTTTTCTACTAATTTTGAGTTATCAATTTGAGTTAGTCACCAACGCTTACTTGGTTTTTTAAATTTATCAATTGTTTTAATGGGTTACTTTATCAGAAATAAAGTTGGTTAGATCACTATGTAAAGGTTGGTACTTTCATATAGTAGTTGCAAATTTAAAATACTGATAGGAAATTTAAATAATAATTAGTAAATAGCAAGTAAGATAACTTGGTAATATGAATAAGAAATCAATAAAAGTTGGTAACTATTTCAAATATGAATTGGTAATAATCATCATAAAAAAGGGCTGGTAAATAAGGCAAATGAAAGAGGCAAGTCAATACAAAAGTCAATATATTAAAAAAAATCGGTATGCAAGTCAAATGAAGGTTGGAAAACTAAAACTTAGTGGTAACTTAATTAGAGAAAAATCGGTAAGTTGCTTAAATAAAAGTTAATATATTCCTACCATAGTTGGCAAATTTAAGATGGGGGTAAACAAGTTAAATGAAAGTTGATGAAAGTATGACAATGTTTTTTTGTGAGATATAAGAGGAGTTGATAATAAATAAATAAATAACAGAATAAACATTGGTAACTAACTCAGACATTAGGCGGTCACTTAATCTGAAAAACATTGTTAATCACTTCAGTTAAGGTTGGTAATTTCTAAAAAATATGTAGTAAATTTAACAAGACAATAAGAAAAGTAAGCGAAAGTTGATAAGTCAATCAAAAAATTGTTAATTTTTTATAATAAAAAAAGACAAAATAACACCGGTAAGCAACTCAAATATGTTGGTAATCGTTAAATTAAGATTGGTTGGTAATCTAACGGAGAAAAGTAGGGAAGCCACACAAATAAATGTTAGTAAATTCACATAAGAGTTGATAAAAATAAGGTGTTTGTAATAGAGAAAAATAAAAATTGATAAACAATAACAAAGTTTATAAATTAAAAAAAAGGCCAAAAAGACATTGGTAAACAACCCAAATGAGAGTTAGTAACTCAAAAGTAATTTGTAGTTTAATCACACACAAAAATTTAGAAAGTCACCCAAATTAACATGGGTAAATTTTTAGAAAAGTTATATAAGGTGTTAATTGGAAAAACATGTGTATGTTAGTAGAAGTTGAGAAAAATTGACGATTTGCAAAGTCTCAAAAAGAGATATTGGGAATGGCCATAAAAATGTTGGTAAGTTAAAAATAATTTTTTTGGGAAATCAAGTGTCGATAATTTTTAAAAAAAATTACCAAAAAATTCCTAAACTCATTATATTTAAATCAATTCAGTTTTAAACCTTTCATTTTGGCCAATTGAGTCCTAAACCTCTTGATAATTTAATAATGTAATTAATCTAGCTAATTTTGACTAAAAATTACTAACATTGATACTAACCATTTTACATAGCACTATTGACACAAACATGGACAATTTTTGTGATTTATTATTTTATAAAATTAATAATTTTTATTTATTTATTATGGCTGACGAGGGCTAGACAACCCTTGCCGACCATCACTTGCGGTCAAATTCTAGCTATCTCCTAAGATTGATCATCAATGAAAAGGAAAGAAAAAAAAAAGAAAAATGTTCACATAAGCACCGGCCATACCACATAAGGTCAATGCTGACTAAACTGCTACATCGGTGTATTCTAGTTAAAATTGGCGAGAAGGACTACATGCCATCAACAAAAAGTGTAGGACTAAAATAACACAATCAAAAAGTTTAGAATTAAATTGGCACAAGTGTAATAGATTTAACACATTTTTTTATAGTTTTCCCTTTTTTTCTTACCAACAACTTTTTAACAGATCAACCTTTTGGAATTCCACCAACACGAAAAAGAAATATTATTTGGTAACACAACAGTAAGATCGTCCTATCGAATGAGTTCTATGATGAGAACGGCCATATTTAGGTGATGAATTGTCTAGAACTCATGTGTGTTCAATCTAGCTGTCTAGGCCTTTCCTAAACCGATTGATGCCAATATTAGAAACTTGGACAATGAGCTGTGCATCGCCATTTCCTTGTTCCCCCTACAACTGGATAGCCATAAGAACTTACATCAGATTTGTCTCAAAGTACCAAAATCAGGAGAATGAGAACATGTCTTCATATGGAATAGATTCATTCTTCTGGTTTTATTCCATAACATAAAAACACCAGAGTTTTCCGAGAAAAGTCACTGTTTAAATAGACCATTTTGATCCTAACCATGATCAATGGACCATACAATGTTTAACATTTCGATTTTAGAGTACCCAAAGATAAGATTTGATCATTTGAGACACGAGCATGCGCAAGGCAGAGTTAGCTAGTAAAACTGCATTTCTGTGCAGTTCAACACGAACACATGCACGTCGATCCATCCCTCGGGGCCACAAGTACGGGGACAGAACCGCCCAAGCCCCACCTGATCCGAAGCATCTTCTGAAAAATCCATGTCCTATTCATTAATGACCAACCAGAGACCGACCGAAAAGACTTGGCCGATTATGGGATTCAGCAGAGACTCTCCTTCGGCTCATGCCCAATGGGGAGCTGTGCGGAGAGACGAGACGTCCGAAATTTGTTTTTGGGAATTAGCTGAAGTCAGTGGCTCATGATTTGTGCCGACTCTTAATTGCCGAAGTGGCCCGACTTTACGCATCGCTTGCGAATGGCCCCCATTTGCATTGGCACTTTCCCAAGCGCAAGCACAGATGAGCGCGTCCGCATCCACCGCTGAGAGATTAAATTGTGCTCTGGAACGGTGGGGTCCTGGTCAATCTCCCATTGAAGACAGAGAGAGAGGACCATCTGACCGAGAGACTCTGACCGTCTCTTGACCCTCTGACTAGTCCCATTAAATGAAACGGTGGTTTTGTGTGGATGTCTGGTTGGTTTCTGTGTCCCCCCACTTAATAAGGGGGGGGCAGGGATCCCGTGAACTCCCCGTCAATACACAGCCAGTCGACTGGCAGTCAGTCAGATCAGTACAACAGCACCAGCAGCAGCATGTTCCATGCAATAGTTTTGTACGTTTACATTTGTGATTCGGTCGGTGAAGCTGGTGTCTCCGTGGGTTGTGTTTGTCTTGTCCAAACCGTCATTCCAAGTACACGTATACTATGGAAAATAATTGATGGGGTCTTGAGCCAAAAGAACATGGGAAATAATAGGGCGATGGCCTCAAACGCTTCTTGAAGAGTATGAAATCAACGTAGCTCTCAGCACACGTCAGGCCAACGAATGCATGGTCCAGACGCCTCTTCGGCTCGAGCTGATATTGCTGACGCTCGCCCATGTGAAGCTTCATTCCAGTCTAAGATTAGACAGGGAAGATGGTGGTTTGGTATGCAAACTAAAAGAGGCTTGCCTATGAGCAAACCTAATAGGTTCATTGGTGGCTCGAGGGTACCTTGAAGATAAGAGACAGCTTCTCATCATCGGGTGATCGACTTACATTGATAGGCATTTAAAGTATATAAGCATTAGTATCGATTCTAGACCTCACAAGGTTTAGGTCGTCTCTCTACAATACAACCCTTTCAAACGTTCCAAAGGATAAGGAACATGATTTTCTATAGAACTATTCTCATTATGATCTTAATTTTTAGGATAAGCATAAGGAATACATTAAGAAATTTCAGTAATACACTTATGCAAAATTTCGCTTTTTCTGAAACTGATGCAGAACAGATATGCATAACCGAAGAAATATGAAGAGAAAAATTCAAAAGAAATTTGACGGAGAAATAGGAAGAATCCAGAGAAAAATCAAAGAGAAGAGATTGGGGAACAATCTCAATCTGAGTTCAATCATGTAATAAAAGCAAATACACTAAAGTTGTCAAGCCGGTTCTTATCGCATTAACGGCAACTAAACCCTAATTATATTAAATAACAACTTCTTAAATAAACAAGACATGAAAAAATAAATTTTCTAACATAACGGGAAATAAATAAAGAAATTTCTGAAATAACTAGGTTAAAGAATAATGATCCATTCTCAATCAATTTGACTCCCAAAGTACTACCTATGCTATGTTCGGAAAAGTAGAGGAAGTGGGTGAAAAGTGGAGCAAATTTTTGAAAATTTGTGGTGGTAAAAGAGAGGGAACTTCAAGAATTTTCTACTATTTTTCTTTTCCCAATCTTTCCATACAAAGCATTAATGTAAATGGTCTGTCTTTGACGAGGCGAGGAAATATAATTTCAAGTGTAAAAGTTACGAATACATCACTAACTAAATTTCAATCAAAGGGAGCATAAAATTCCCGAATTCTTCTTACAAAATAACATGAGCAAAAGTAATTAAACGAGATTTCGAATTAGGAGAGGAGGTGAGTTTTCACAACGACTAAATCTCCGAGTACAAATTGCGAGTCTAAGACTCCAGGAGTTGAGGCTTTTGGGGTTAATTATTCCCTATGACCATTGCACGAATCATGCAGCACTTTAGTAGAGAACCTTCTAAGAATTTTCCCAACTTTCTCTCCATTTTTTCTTTCCCCAATCTTTTCAAACAAAGCATTAATGTAAATAATTTGTCGAGGTGAGGAGAAGACCTATTTTAGTGTGTAAAAGTTATGAGTACATCACGGACTAAACTTCAATCAAATCGAGCATAAAGTCTTCAAATCCTATTTACAAAACAACATGAGTTGAAGTAATTAAACGCGTCATTTCGAATTAAGGGGACAGAGGTGAGTTTTCATGACGACCAAGGCTTTTGGGGGTAAATCTTCCATGTGACCCTTGTTGTACAAGTCATGCAGCACTTTATTAGAGAACCCTCTAAGAATTTTCATTTTTCTTTCCCAATCTTTTCAAACAAAGCATTTTTGTAAATGATTTGTCATTGATGAGGCAAGGAGAATACCTAATTTAGCATGTAAAAGTTATGAGTACATCACGGATTAAACTTCAATCAAAGTGAGCATAAAGTCCTCGAATCCTATTTACAAAACAACACGAGCAGAAGTAATTAAACGCGTCGTTTCGAATTAAGGAGACAGAGCTGAATTTTCACGACGACGAAAGGCTCTAGCCACCAATTGCAAGTTCTTACATAGCTCTAAGGCTTGAGGTGTAAATCTTCCATGGGACACTTGCCTGACAATTTAAGCAGGACTTGAGTAGAGAGAAGAAGGGTAGTGAAGAAAACTTAAAAAGAGAGTAGGGGAGGAAAGGAAACGTGGGAGTCCAACTCATGATGTGCATTATTATCAGAGAGGAAGGAAATGGTCCCACGAAAACTGGGCATATGAATGGGGGGGCCACGGCTTCAAAAGTCTGGCAAGTCAAACAAGGCACTCCACCTTCCCAACATCTTTAACTCCATCAGCGGTGGCATTCAATTCTTGGGATCGGGAGGGGACGACTTCTTGACAATACATCCAAACGAAAAGAAGGGAAGGAAACACGCCCTCCATCCCCCCCACGCCTACGTGAATGTACAGTAGAGAGAGAGAGAGAGATCTGCATTTAATAACACGACAGGTAGAATGGGAGGAACCAACTCACACCCTTTTTAGCTGTATTCTCGGGTGCCTCCAGATCCCTGACTCCGTATTCCAAGGATGTTTCCACAGCTGAACTCCATCTTGACGAGCTTTACAGCCGGACCAGGTCCATGGAAGTCTGTGGCCCAATGTTCTCTCATTGCCCCCTCTCCTTTCGGAGCATCACTTGAGCATCGACCTTGACCACCACGATGCGCATTTGGAAGCTTTTACGACATCATCATGTGCTCCTATTGTCCCTTAGTACCAATGTAAGAGCTGACTAACTTGGTGCTCGCGATTCACCAGTACATAATTGCTTTCTCCTTACCTGGATACCTACGAAATGGCGGTGAAGCAAGAACGAGACACGGGCTTATGGAGGACGGACTGGAACCCCATTCATACACATACTACTTAGTCGTCGGTGCGTGTCCTGCCTCAAGTATGAGCGATTTGAGAATAATCTTGAAATCAAAGGCCAGTCTGCATTTATTTATCTTTCAATCCATTATGACCGCGAATGACTCCAGATGCAACGCTTAATTTAATCTACGTCGGCAGACAATATATTAACCATTAGTGATATTATACTAGAGATTCTTAAAGATTTTCTATAGACTATTATGCTATGTTAGAGACAATTATGACATTATTGTTGACTATCCATATCAATTAAGATTACATACATATCTCCTTTGATTGCGCATATTTTGATGTGCATATCTTGATTGATATATGTTACTTTAGATAGTTATTTCATAAAACCTATACATAGTCTAATGTAATGTTTGTTATGATATATCAAAATATATACAATTACTCTCTTCCGCATATCTTTCTTATATTTAACTTTAACAATGAGATTTGCTTAATAGAAATGAAACAAATACCGACAGTGCCATGATATTTATAGCTCCATAGAGATTATAAGAGCCAAAAAGAAATGGTCTATAGTTGCAAGTTTCATAAATTGGCATGACATCTGTACAACAGATTCACCTCTCCTAGTAAGAGATTTGTTCATGTTTCCATCCCTCAGTCACATCTTTTTAGTCCCTCAACCTTGTTCCTTTTTTCCCAACTCCAGTATTGCAGAGCCTTCTCCCCTCTTTGGTAAAAGATGTAGAGGTTCAGCATTCTAGTGAGATTCCTCTAGGATCCAAGCTTTTGTACAACCCACTCGCTGGTCCTGAAATTTTTGCCAATGGCCCAGGCCCATCCCAATTTGCAAGCAATTCCTCAATTACAACAGTTCCTCCCCATCATATCAGCCATAGAGCACCTCGTACTAACTCCTCTTCAGGTGAGCACAAAGCGGTTAATAAGCCAGAAGCTGTAGACTGTCAAAGGGCCAAAAATCGGAGCATGCTCTTCAAATGCACCTCAAAAGGAGCAATCACATCTTGATCAAATGCTTCCATACAATACAATTCTATGCAGATGATGACATATGAAGACAAGGATTTGAAAAGGGACCTGCTCAGCTATTCCTTAATTCATTTTCAGAGAGCTGTTTCCTCAGATCCTTGAGTGCATCTACCACTTCTGAATCAAGATTGTGCTTCAACAGTTTTCCTTGAAAAGAATTTGTCCTAGCAAAGCAAAAGATAGTAAATAGCATAGGAGTCAATAGAACATTTCTAGTTTAATTCATGGACAGAGTTTTCTAAGTGATCTCTATGCCTACCAATACAGATTATTTCACAATTGAAATGTACATGAGAAAAGTACATAAATGTGCTTTCCTCCTTAAAACAGAGCAGCAGTCAAGGTTTGCATTGTTTGTCTCATGTCAATTGCTTTCTGAACAAAGTTTGGCAAGAACGATTCAATGTATAGTATGACCAATTATGGGCCTATTCGTTTACACCTAAACCCTTCAAAATTTGAACTACTATTCAAATTTCCGAAAATTATAAAAATTATATGTGAATTTACGTGTCAACATTTGAATATTGTGAAAATTTCAGGAATTTCAGGTTTAGAAAAAGTCAAGGTGCCCAAGCTGCAAAATTTAGAATTAGCAAAAAGTAAAAAAAAATATAAGTCATCCCAAACGGAGCACATAGAATCTTGGGTAGACTGGAGCTCTATGATAGAGCATGAATCACCCTCAATTTGGACAGAGTAATAGAATAAAGTAAAAAAAGTCTTGACAAGTAAAAAATCCAGGAGGCCGTGGGACTGCAAAACTATGGAACAAACTAGGGAACATCACCAAGGTCACAAGTCACCAATGGTCGGCACTCCAAGTTTGCAAGTTCAAAGTTAAACCATTATACTTAATTGGATCATTTACTCCAAATGTTAAAATAGCATCTGATAAGTGGAGGCATGATGCATATTAACCACACAAGACATGACTGTTAGAGGTGAAAAGTAGATGGTGATGAGATGCCATCTCAACTGACTCTGTTTTAGTTGGATAAGAAGTTATATTTGTGATAGTTCTTAAGGAATTTGCTGAAGGTCAGTTTCTAAGCCTAATGCCAAAAGACTTTGGATGTCGTTGGGAAGGAGAAATCTATAATTAGAGCTAACACTGTATCTGAATAACATAAGAAGCCACGAGTGGCCATCACTACAATTCAACTTCAGCATCTGGGATTATGCGGGTGACAAAAAAGGTTTGCATGAAGTTTTTGTTTGTTGCACATACCTTTGTTCCTGAAGCATCCTCTCCACCTCCTTCTGAAATGATTTGATCTGCAATTAGATCTTATGATTGAGAAATGGTTTTTTGGTTTAATTTTACAAATTAGTTTCGCAGAACAAAGTCTTGATCAAAGAATAATTGAGTAGATGCACCATAAAACAGCACAAACTGCAAATAAATGCATAGCCGATGCATTAAATTTTCAATAAAAAGATCAAGTCCAATATGCAAGGTGTTTCTTTAAGATTGAGATTTTTGTCTTATTCACTCGGATGACAAAATATATCCTACCACTTTACTAATGAATTGAAAGTTCAAATGACAAGCAACTCCATGGAAAATCTTTTCAGAGATGCATGAAAGGTAAAGCTAGTAATGAAAAGACATTACACTGTGTACAGTGATCCACTATGTAAAATTGTTCAACATGACCAATTCCAAGCCAGGATAAAGGAGTAAGAAGGTGCATCAATTAATCGATGGTCGACACTTCCATTTTAACAAAACCCCTATCCTCTACGAGATCGTGCAGCTCAGAAATCCTTCAAAAGTCACGCACCACGTGGCCTACTAGAGTGAGATGCACCACGCCGCTATGTACAATGGATGGGTGAGTCAGTCCATCATATCAGGACAAATTTACCCACATGGTTTAAGCCATTAGCAGCAAATCTGATGATCAAATTAAGAGATAAAGGACCATATTTTAAGCTATTTGACACTAAAAGGTCCGAGCCCACTTCAGCCTTTTCTTGACGAGACATACACTTCATATGTATCTTACCAATTTCCTGGAATCTTAAGCTTTGAGGAAAAAATGCTTGCATAAATGGCAAAATAGCACCGGTCACGAGTTTAAATCCTAACTCTCTCGCATTCAGTTCATTTATTACTCCTATAGATCCTCCAAAAGGTTGGTGGGGAGTGTTGAAGTATCCCATATTACTTGTATATGGCAGGTTCAATGGGCCTTATATTCATGTGGTCTCTCTCCACCTATAAACTCAAGCTTTTGGTTTGGACATTGTAACATCCTATCAGAGTCAAGATTCACCCTAGATTGCATCTGAAGCTCCCTATTCATCAATTTAATGTGCCTTTCTTAGTCTGGTTTGCACCTGAGATGGGGTGTTAAGATATTCTACATCACTTGCTTTTGAGGTTTCAATGGACCTTATATTCATGTTGTTCCCTGTACCTAGCTTCAAATTTTTCGGGTGGACATTCCAGCAGAGAGAGACAATGACAATTTGAAGGACACCTGAGCAGCAAAAATAAAATCAAGAGAGAGAGAGAGAGAGAGAGAGAGGGGGGGGGAGAATTAAAATAAAAACTCTGGTTGACACAGCATTAGACTAGCTCCAGGTGGAACAATTTACACCAAGTAAGCAATTTTATTATCTTACCTCAGAAACTAATGCTTTGCAACTCCATACAAAGGCTCCCTAAAAATATCACAGTAAAATATCAGAGAATTCATAGAATAGGAAATGATCAACTATGCCAGCAGTACTGTAACAATAAACATCTGATATGACAGAGAGGGCCACATATGAAAGAACAAGTTGTGTGTCTTAACTACAAGCTTATGAACCACAAGCTGAGAGTTCTCTTCATAGATTGAACAATCAGCCACTGTCAACTATTCATGGCCTCAAAAAAAAAAAAAAAACTGAGGCTATCAAACAGGAATGAGTTTTGAAATACATTAGCACAGGAAATTAACATGGACCGTGTAAAATATGATATTTGATATATAAAAAGAAAACTTCAAACAACAAACACAAAAGGTTAAGGTTGAGGTTTTTTTTTTTTTTTTCCGCGGGGGGTTCAGAAAGGCTGAGATTTAAATGAAGAAGAAATCGCACATTGTCAGATAATTTTAAGCACTTCATATTCACAGTAAAATTAAAGGCCCAGGAGTTGCTAAGAATAGTGAATAATGACACCTTCAATGGAACTCACGGGATACATAATGTGTTGGCAAGAAAATCACAAGCTAACCTCTAGTCTGCACTTGGATAAAGCTCACTAGTGCATGCATTGTTATTCAATCAATGTTTGATTCAGCCGATAATACTACTATGCCAACTTTTGATGATTTTAGTTCAATGATGTCATCAACTTGATTTACAACTTCTAAAAAGTCTAGACATATCATTCAGCAAAAGCCAAAAGTATAGTTGAATTGATTTGCGCTCACTGTGCAGCTGCATTTTCAGACATATCCCAAGACACTTAGCTGTTTGTAATAACGGTCAGACAGAAAAATCACAGCCAATTGATGGACATTGCTCTGAAAATCATATAAACAAACTAAATTGTGAGAACTCGTTATAACCCTAAATGGAAATGCGATAGATAACCATTTTCTCTTTATCCTCCAGACTGGATCACCACCAACCAAGCTCAATACCATAAATCTTTTCCCATGACCTATCAATCTACCTCCTTAACTTGCTTTAGTATTTAATGCATTTTTTCACTGAGCACTCCTATCATTACTTCAATGAAGATAGGTTGTTCAGCTTCACAAGAATTCTATCATTTTTGTTAGCATATTACTGGCAATTTTGCCACTGAGACATGTGCAATTATGGAGGACATAATTAGAGTAAAATCACAAGTAGAAGGCCAATTTAGCAAAACAAAGTAAAAAGCTGACTGAAAAATTAATTATAGTCAAAGGGCTCAACTGATTGTTGCTCCTAATTGGTTCCACAATTTAGTAACAAGATGTCCATTACTTAATTAGAGTTGAGGTAATTATTAGACTGCTAGAAAGTGAACAAAAGACAAATTACAGAGAAAAGTAGCTTCAAGCATTTACGGTTATCTAAAGGGAAAATGACACAAATGATACTTGAACTTTGGTCAAATGTGCAATGTGGTCCATGAACTTTTAATTTCATTTGTTCAATCTGATCACATTGTCATATAGAGTTCAAGGACTAAGTTGAACATGTACCAAAAGTCCAGAAACCACATTAAACAAATTAAAAGTTCAAGGGTTGCACATCAGATTAAAGTTCAGGGACCACATTGCACATTGAGCCAAAGTTGAAGGAATATTTGCATCATAATGCCTTATCTAACCGACCTCAAGTATCATGCAATCAATAGATTTGTGGTAGCTTTGATGGAAGATAATATGATCTAACAAGTATGAGAGGATGCGTGACAGTTCTTTTTAGGAAATTGTGTGTGCCCCTTGAAACATCTTTTAATAATGTAACTCAACAATAACACGTACTGCTCCATGCGCTGCTTGCTGCTGACAGCGATCCGAAGTCACAACCCAAACCCTGGGGCACCCATCTTCCCTCAACGCAACGACCTGTCACAAAAAACGATATAATGTTTTCAACCTCTAATCAAGACAGAGCAAGAACAGATAGCATAGCCTTCAGAACCATCAATGGATAGATCTAACATGTCAACACTAAAGATGATAATAAGAATAAATAAAAAAAATAAAAATCAGAATAATAGATGATAATATTGCTGATGCTGTAGGGTGGCAAACTTTTTTGTCTTAACACCAATGAAAATAAAAGCTCATCACCAGTAGATTAAAAAATAAGATGACAACTCCAGAACCTCTGTAACTTCTAAGCATTTCAACATTAGCTTCACCAACGGCCAAAGTTAAAAGCTTGCTATGTCAGTAACCTTTACAACTGCATTTTCTATTACAGCCCGACATCATTCTCACCTCTTTCTCTATCCATGCATCTGCACAAGATTCACCAGAGAAAATTATATCTACACTGCAAAATATTGAAATTCAAGCATTAGAGAGCCTAGTTGAGTACACTGAACTTACATGATCAAATGTAAAGGTATCCTATCGAGGACATAAAGAGTTTAGCAACAAGTGAAAAATAATCATCTATTCCTTGCGACAAAATGAACTATTATTTGGACAGTGAAAATAAGTTCTCTCATGTTTAGTTTGTTTGCCATAGAAATAGCACCATCATACAATGACTTTTCAATAAGCTAAGGGTTTTGTTTACTGCTCTCATTTCCAATTTTAGGTTGGTAGCATGGGGAGGTCGTGCTCTGTCGAAAGCAATGAAGAAGAAATACAGTTTTCCAGATTAAATACCATTGAAGGGGCAAATCAAAGGAAAAGTAGAGTTTCATGTTTGCTCCAGTCAAAATTGAGAATTTGAGATGCTCTTACTAAAGGGTACATTTTCCTCCATCATCATCACATACTAGAGATCAGGCCGGAAAAATCTGATATGGACAAAACAACTAACAGGGAATCTTTGAAAAGAAAAACAAGGGAAGATCATATTAGCGCTAAAGGTGAGGTGAGGAGGTATACCATACCCAGCAAAACTTTCCTTGTGTGTTGGAAGTCCTGACATCATGGCATCAAATACAACCACCACCTTTACCTCTGTTATGGAAATGCATAGTAAGTACCAGCTGAAAGAACTTTCACACGCACTTGTGCACATGCACAGAAACGTAAACACACGGCTGCACAGATAAGAAAAAAAATGCATACAGCCAGGGCTAAAGAGTAAAAAGCTGGATGGAGTTCTATTCAAATCTTCAAAGCTTATCATGCATATATCTGTTACATCAATATGTGTCCCCTTCATTCTTCAGATTAAATTGCAACGTAATCATGGTATTTGCGGTTACTAAATTATAGCACATCTAGAATTTTGTACCTTTCTAAAAATCCCAAACATTAAAGAATCACCTTATGAGACTATATCTAGCAATTAGCAAGTCTAGGAAATGAGAGAGTAATTCAAGATCTCTAAGTGAAATGACAGTTGCCAAAACTAATGGCCATGCGAGGATCCCTCAAGGACTAACTGAAAAAAGGGGAAAACAAAGGAGATCAATCCCACTGCTCAATAAAGCAATACTGGTGGCAATCTCCACCAGGTCCACAGGACCTAATGAGTAAGAGTACTACTCTGCAGGGTATGTCAAAGCAAAGTGGAAGATTTTGACCTGTAGAAGAAGCCTAAAAGTTACCATCTACGAAATATAATCTTTAAGACCCTGCTTCAAAGACACTAAACCGAGAGTTGATCATGGCCTTTTAAGAGATGCAATGATTTCATCATTGGTGTACTCAAACTTCTTTCAGGGAAGGCCATCATAGCCTGTTCTACTCAGACTATTTCAAATTTCAAAATATGGCAAAATTAGTCTAGTTTATAAGCCTTATCATACTGAACACTCAAAGAGGAGCAAAGCACAAACCTCGGAGCATGCTAAACGAAACTAGCTCATCGACCAGCTTCTGCCGAGCAATATCTAGTCTGCCACTCATAAAATGTTTCTTCAGCTTTGCCCAATATCCACAAACGTTATAACCATCCACAAGCAAGACAGGTACTGCACTTTCTATACCCTGATTCGTACTATAATACAGTTCAGTAAGGGAACAGAACAGCCATTATCAAAAGGCTGAAAGTTCTACAGAACAGGCTAAATTTTAAGAAAGAAACCTGGAAGGAGTATTACTGGTAGAGGGCAAGGGTAGGATCCCCGTAGAGCTCCATGTCATCATCCGGAAGGTCTTCCTTGGGCAACTTTTTCCTGCGGTAGCTGGTGGCAGGCTTAGGGATGCTAGAGTTTCTCGTTTGGAACTCCTGCGCCATTCTTACCACATGAGGCAAGACAAGAGGACAGACACACACACATACACCCAGAACTTTCAACCTTCAACATCTTAAAGAAGATGCATACCTTCCACAGCCTCAGAAACTGCAAATTCTGCTTGACATTTGATGTAATTCTCGGAGGCGTCGGTTCGGAATCCTATCAAGATAAACCTCATGAGGGCAATCCTAAGAAGATGTTCTGGATGCGAAACTATAGCGGGTGGTATTAGATTCTCTCTTCGAATCAGAATTGCATAGATAACAGACAATGGGTACGGCTTCAAAGCACGAAAATGCAACTAAAGGCTCTCCCTCGACCACTAGCCACCTCCTCTCGTGAAAAATAACGAAAGAAGCTGCAACGGCACACCCAGTCGGCTTAATTGCGAGAAGGAATGGCAAGGAACCCAACCTGGGGAGAAGAAGAAGAAGAATAAGAGGAGGAGGAGGGCTTCTTCTTCTTGGCCATAACCACGACGAACTTGACGCAGCTCCCGTCCCCGTTGAGCCTCCTCCAGTCGAAGCATGCGGACGAGGCACGACCGCCGCTCGAGCTCGAGTACGAGCACGACGAACGAAGAGATGCCGCGAAATGGGACGACGACGACGACGATGACGAGGAAGGCGGCGAAGAAGGAGAAGAAGATGATGACGAAATCGCCTTCATGGACGAAACCCACCGATCTTCACGACGATTCACGCATTGGGTTTCTGCGAATGAAGACGAAGCGTTCACAGCGGAAGGGTCGTTCTCCTTCTACTTCTTCTTCTTCTTCTTCTTCACTTCTGTCACTCCATAGCTGCGCTGCCAGAGCCACAAGTGCGACCCAAGGTTGAACTGGTGCTACCGCCACCAACGTCTCTCCGCCACGTGTCCATCCCTACGGCGACGACGGGCCCACTTCCTCTTCCTCGGTGTCGGAGTGGCAGCTAAAATGAGTGGCCGTCGTCGTTCTCTCTTTTTTCACGCCCGACAGGAAGAACCAGCGGCGGCGAAGAAAAGAAAACAACAATGTAAGATTCGGAATTCGGCAGGAGTTGTTTCAATTTTCTTCTGAGGCTAAATTGTTTAGCTTAATATGGAAAAAAATTTATCAAATCAATGGATTGGATCCAAATATATATTATAATTTATATTATTATATTTAATATGACAGAATGAATTGGAATCAGACGAGACGATTGTTTTGATACATTTAATTTTGTGAATTGTGAAAATAAAATTAAATCGTATTTTTTTTTGTTTCAAGAATTGATAGGATAGATTCGCTACTGTTAATTGTTTTTGGCATTCAAACATAATTCTTCACTATGTATGATTTGTTTCAAACACATTGCATGAGTTTGAAGAAATACTAATCACGCTCGATGACATTATAAAGTCGAGCTTTATTTACGTTGGACTTGCTACTCTAGGACCCAAAATAAAATGGGGAATTGGGCCACTAAAAGCCCAACTCTGCGGGACAACTTTGTTTGTTTTATGTGCTAAAAAAGCCCATTTGGATCGTTCCCTTGCTGAATTGGAAGGAGGCCTTTTTTGACCCAATTATTTTAAGGGCAAGAAATGAAGTTCTCAATTCAAAAAATTCAAAATTCAAAATAAAACTATAAATATGTAGATTAAAATTGGGAAATCTCGTGACATTATCCGATGGAACTTAACCGAGGAATGCGGTACCAAAAGGAGCAACTGTTTTCGTAGATCAGTTGGCCTCTGGATGACGATTAGTTGACTTTGCACTATGGCTACGGATGACTTTTAAAGATTATAGAGATTTGATTGGAGTAACGCACGGGGGATAATTTCATGTTGAAAATCCAAATCAAAAACCAATCAATTTTGGATCCTAAAAATTATATATATTATCAAACATAATAAAAAATGGAAATCGTTCCGAACTACTCAATCTCACATACTGACAGTGAAAGTACGATCACCATCCCAGCAGCGGTGATGGAGCCGGAGCCGAAGCCGAAGCCGAAGCCGAAGCCGACCAAATCGGGAGCCGTGTTCGTCAGCGGAGCCAACGGCTTCATCGGCTCGTGGCTGGTCCGCGCCCTCTTGGACGCCGGCTACGCCACCGTCCGCGCCTCCGTCTTCCCGGGCTCCGACGCCTCCCACCTCCTCTCCCTCCCGGGGGCCTCCCCTTCCCGCCTCCTCCTCTTCGAGGCCGACGTCCTCGACGCCGCCGCCATCGCACGGGCCGTCGACGGCTGCGAGGGCGTCTTCCACGTGGCGTCCCCCTGCACCCTCGAGGGCCCCAAGGACCCCGAGCGAGAGCTCCTCCTCCCCGCCGTCCAGGGCACCCTGAACGTCCTCGAGGCCGCGAGGCGCGCCGGCGTGAGGCGCGTGGTCCTCACGTCCTCCATCTCCGCCCTGGTCCCCAACCTCGGCTGGCCTCCTCACAAACCCTTCGACGAGTCTTCCTGGACCGATCTTGACCATTGCAAGTCTCGCCAGGTCAAAAAAGTTATTTTCTTTTATATTTTTTTTAGCAGTTTGAATGTTCCCCTTCCTTAAAAATGTCGACTTTTTGTTTTTCTGTTTTGTTTGGCGTGCAAGAATGCGTTAATTGAAACAGCTGTGCAGCATTTCATGGTCATATATAGTGTGAATGAATTCAGTCGTTGTAGCTATTGCATTCAGAACATTGCCCAGAATTTGTTAGAGCTCCATGTCAGGTGTCATGAGCTTATTGCGTATGTGCTAATGAGATTTTGTGGACTATCAACTGTTCTAAAAGCGGCTTATTAGATGAAAACGTGATTTAATATTTAATTATTTTAATGCTGCGGAAGAATTGACTGCCCAACTCTTTACATAGCATAATGCATTTGTTGCCACTACACACACAAAATTGGGTTCCCTTACTTTGTCGTGCAGAAATGGTATCCGGTGTCGAAAACTCTGGCAGAGAAGGCGGCATGGGAGTTCGCGGAGAAGCATGGACTGGATGTGGTCGCGATAAATCCGTCCACATGCCTCGGCCCTCTATTGCAACCGGGTCTCAACGCAAGCAGTGGTGTGTTGCTGCAGCTGCTTCAGGGATCGACAGATACTCAGGAATATCACTGGCTTGGGGCTGTCCATGTTAGAGATGTGGCCAAGGCACAAGTCTTGTTGTACGAGACACCGGCTGCGTCCGGTAGATATCTCTGCACAAATGGTATCTATCAGTTCGGTGATTTTGCTCAAAGGGTCAAGAAGCTCTTCCCTGAGTTTCCTATCCACAGGTTGGCATCTTCAAAGCTTGTAATGTTGCATGGTTGATCTTTAAAGAACTTTTCTTATAGATCTTTGCCTATGCTTCTAGTGAAGAACCAACCCAAATGATTTGTAATATTTGAATCTATTAGGAAACATATTGTTCTATTGTCCCCCCAAGATATTTCTCTAGTAATTCTTTGCTTTTTGCACATTTTATACAGCATAGTGAACTTCACTTTAGTAATGGTGATGAGTTTTGTAGAAATGGTCTGGTGAAGGAAGATGATGGAACTTCTGATGGTTTACTTTTTGATATATGTTGGGTACCTATATCAATTATCCAGTTCCAGTGTCTCCATGGAAGGACTCATTAGAAATTACTGTCATTCTTGCCAGTTGAATATCTTGCATCTTGATAGGCTATGGAAGCACTGACGGATTGGGATTTGGTGACATATATGTATCCTGGTGTCTGATTTTTGCAAGTAACTGAACATGGGACATGTATACTCAGTATTAAATAATCCGATTTTTGATATTTTTATGTGAACATATGTGTGGGTGTGGGGGTGTGTGTGTGTGTGTGTAAGGGCTTGTCTAGATCAACTTTTAGTTTTTTACTTTTCCTTGATCCAAATATTGCAGCTCATGCACTTTTAATTTTTGTTTTTAAATCTGAAACACTTGAGACTTTCACAAAGTGCTAATGTTTACATTCGCTTATAATGTTTTGAAATTTGAATAATTGTTGTAATCTTGGTTCAAGTAATGGATTCTGGCCAATTGAAAGGATGGCGAGTAATTTTTACTTTTAGTTAGGCTGAACCAAACGTTCCCCAACATAATTGAGAACTTGAAGCTCAGGAAAATGCGAAACTCGACAGCTTTCTAGGACAGTTTTTTCTTCAATCAAAATGTATGTTGCTTTGTCTTTGAACTTCTTGCATAGTGGTTTCATGCAATAGAATATTGAAACAGGGCATGCTTGATAGCGAAGTGTCTTTTAACACATAACCTTATCTATGTTCATGTCACATCTCCTATGATCTGTCAGCCTCAACTACCATTTGCTAAAGTCGTTCAACATTTCCTTTAGTACTCTTTTGTTATTTCCCCAAGGATCTACTATTCTGGAAGATAGTTTTTGTGCTCACCATCTGCTCCTTTTTCTAATTGGGTCCTCACTACTTTGGTATATGATAGTTTTATTGGCGGGAGTCTAAGGTGGACATTGTCTATCACATGCTTGCATACTTTTTCTTTATATTCTCTCCTTTGGCATCATCACTGTACAGTTCATATTCTTGGCTAAAGTCTTGTTTTAGCTTCTTATACATACTTCAGGCTTCTTGAATTGCTCATTGCCCCTGATTGGGTTTGAGAAAGCAATATTCCATCTTCAAGAGCTTGTGCTATGACAGATAGAGCTTTTTACTGAATTGCAATCGTTAGCTTTAACTAAAAAGGTTAGTGGGGTAACATAATTTTCATTTGTCTGCATGATTGCAGAATCTGCAGCTAGCAGATGGTTATGTAATTTGCTGAAGTCCTGTACATTTGGCATTTCACCAAGCTGATCCTTCTTTTTGAGTTTTTGTACCAAATGGAAGAAAGTAGAATATATGTATTCAGCATATTGATGCAATAAGTAACCAAACAGGATGTAATGATGCCTCTGCTGTTCAAATGGCAACATAAATTTAATCTTATTCCTTCTTTTGGTTTTTTCAGAGCGCAACTAATGCCTTTATTATACCTTACCAAAAAAAACTAATGCCTTTATTATGTCATTGGATAATGTCTATTTACTTTTTTTATTGAATCCTTTTTTCCCTCAATCAAGTCATCTAGCTGTAGCTTTCTCTTCTTGTATGTAAAGCAGCATTCATCACAACTCTTGTCACGCAGGTTTACGGGAGAAACCAATCCAGGTTTGGCAGCATGTGAAGATGCAGCAAAGAGATTGATCGATCTGGGGTTATCCTTCACACCTCTTGAAGATGCCATCAGAGATGCAGTCGAGAGCCTCAGAGCAAGAGGCTATTTGCAAGGATAATTTCATTGTTAGGGTTGTTTCTTATTTCTTATTTTGCTAAACTAAACTAATCACAGTGTTTTAGTTTTTTCCGTTTGTTTAATCCCTGGGTCCTCTGAGCAAACGAGTAAAGGTGCTTCCGTAATCATAAGTTTAAACTTCTTTGCAAAGTGTGTTTGTTCTTTAAAATCATTGCCCTCTCTTTTGGCTGCACATGGAAGTGCAACTTGTATTGTAGCCTTAAAGAATGGAACTTGTACAGATGACAGATTCTGCATCTACAGATAATGAATATTCAATAATAATTTAACAGGGTCTCTGCTGCTAACATGTGCCTCCGAAGAACGTAAAGAAATAACTTGTCGTTTTAGTGTATGTCCGATGGGAAACTGAAAATGATTTTATACGACTGTCTTGTAACGCTGTGCTGAGATGGTATGTTTCTAGTGGGGACGTGTTTGTGCATTTCTCGGAATTATTGAAAAGGATATCATTCTTCTATATTCTCACAACAGAAAAGATTCAATACAAGTGCAGCGAAACCGACAAAATCAATCACAATTTACAAGATGTTAATGTTAGGAGTATATTTCAAATTTTTGTTGCGTTAAGTTATTATAGATTATAGCTTTCAATATTGTCATTTGCTTGGTCCATACGGATTGAGCGAGGGAGATGTGAGTGGCAGCAGCCAATGCACATGATGGAGGGGCCAAAGCAGTTTGAATGTGGCTCTGGAATTTGGTGTCTTTTTTGTCCCAGCCAATCTTCTGGCTGTTTTGCCCAAAGAAAGCAGCACTCCATGTGCACCATCTTCCCCCACATTTCCTTTTTGCGACAAAGGAATCTGTCTTTTATCCATACCTGTCATCTGTGAGAGTGCGCGCGCTCGCAAGAGAGGGAGAGCGATAGAGGCAGAGAGAGATGATAAGGAATATTAAGATAATTTGTTTTTTTCCATTTTTCTGTATGCTTCTTTGAGGGGTAAGCACGTAGCATGTAAAGAATATATAAGATGAATTTCAAAAGGAGGGAAGATGACCAGTGTGCGAGAATAATAATGGGAAGTGGGGAAGGGATCAGCATCTGAGCTGAGGTGATTGCTGCACATGACCAAGCCAGATCCCCACCATCTCTCCCTTACATAAAACCATCACAATCTCTCTCTCTCTCTCTCTCTCTCTCTCTCTCTCTCTCTCTCTCTCTCAAAAGCCTATTAGTCCACTACTTCTGAGGAGTCGGCATAGTTTGAGCCATCAAAGATCTTCAAAAGAAAAGGAAAGGAGTTGGTTAGGGAGGAAGGAGTTGATTGATGCCCCCAGAAATGAGCAGCCCTTCTCCTTGTACCAGATCCTGGTAAAGCACAATAGACCCCTCTTTTAGTTTCACTGTTTCATTCCATTCAGGACTGTCTATCATCATGTCTCTTTCCCTCTGAATGAGCTTCTCTTTTCTGAATTGTGCTGCCTTTTCCTCTGTACTTGAAAACTCAAAAAAAAAAGGTCCATCAGTGAGGAGTCCTTGAGAAGGTATGTGCACTTTGCGAGTGACAGCTGCATCCAGGAGTTGCTCTCGGCTTCAGTTGGGAATGACGGGTGGAAGGTTGTGACGGTGAACGGTGATGGAGTGGAGATATCGAAACGCAGGAGTGGTCCTCTTCACACCTTCCGCAGCCGCTGGCTCCTCAAGTCCCTCTTGCCCCACCAATTCATCACCGTCGCCACCGCAATTGACGCTGCCAAGGTAACACAATCTCCATCACTTAAAACTAGTACAGAGCTATATGGATTCTGGGTTTGCAAGTCTTCAACATTGAAAAGTTCAGTTCTGTTTATGGACTCAAAAGGCTAAGCTCTCATAGCTCTAGAGGATTTAAAAAGAACTATTGCTCCATCTATCAAATGATTTTAATTTGCTATCTTTTACTGTCTCATCATTTTCTTGTGACATTCACAATTGGCTGGAATTTCCATGTTGATTTTGATTGAACCAGCAATGGGACCCTGATTTGGAGGAAGCCCGGTACATAAAAGATGTTGAAGATAACCTTAGCATTATCCGTCTCAGGTTTGGAGATAATTCTAAGCCCCTATTCAGAAACCGTGAGTTCATTGTCTATGAGCGCCGCGAGACCATGGAGGATGGCACTCTAGTAAGCAAATTTCCTCTGCCCTAATCTTTAAATAGGGTTCTCGGCCAATTCGGGAGTTAATCGGTTTACATGGATTGAAGGTGGTTGCAGTGGCTTCGCTGCCAAAAGAAATAGCTGCTGGGTTGCACCCAAAGCAAAACAATGTGATAAGAGGACTACTTTTGCAGTCAGGTTGGGTTGTTGAGAAGCTCGATGACGATTCCTGCATGGTCACATATGTTATTCAGGTAGGCATCACATAATTGTCATTATTCCTAATATGCTAGTGCCAAAGCCAAAGATTCAGTATCATAAATTGCCCATCACTTCCTATCAACGCCTCCTTTTTCTGTTTATAACTTCTTTTTCCTATTGCAGTTGGACCCTGCAGGATGGTTGCCCAAGTTCTTTGTGAACCGGATCAACACGAAGCTGGTGATGATCATCGGAAACCTTAGGAAACTGGTAGCTGCCGAGGCCTAATACAATAGGATCTCTTTGCGTAATGTGTGGAGTGACTGTTAAAGTCGGTTGATGCTGAGCATCCATATATACGTATATTCCCATAGCAGAAGATCCAGAGCTGCAGTTATGCTTTTACCATCCTGTTTAGAAATGCTTAGACGGCAGCTGGACATTTCTATAAATTCTCCTTTTTAATTCCAAGAAACCATAGTAGAATAGGCCAAGGTTTTGAATTGAAGGCTGTTTCCTCTGTGAGGTGGTCCTTTCTGAGTGAGATGTAACCATGGGGACTTGACCCATGCCATGTGAACAGATAATAAGGTCAAGGACCCCAGTCATCATCTAGTAGTGGTTGCTTTAGACACAATCGAAAACACCCTTTCCAGGGTCAAAATCCAATAGGAAAAGCAGAGCGGGTCGCATACGCATAGCGTACCGTGTTCCACACCCAGTGGAAAATGTTTTCTTCCCCTTCTGTCGCGTAGTATCAACTTCTAGTACCCACATTGCAGCCAACATCGTCAAAACATCCACTGTGTTTCTGCTGACGAATGATTTCCAAATCGAAAGTTGTGGAAAGTGGCCACTAACTTGGGTAAATGGAGAGGCACCTTCTTCCATTAAGATCGGCCTTTCCGGGGGATCCACCTTGTCAGGATTGCTTTTTGTGTTTAAATTATACACTAAAGTTCGAATTTTTACTGGCCCTGATCAAGTCAAGTCTGATGGAAGATTGTTGGAATAAATCACCACTTGAAGCTTTTCTTTAAGGGTGAGGGTCCAAGCTTTGAATGAATATCTTCAAAAAATCTAGTCTTCATTTGAATCCAACATGAGTGGCTTTCCCTCTTTTGGCGCTATCCTGGCTACTAGCCTTCCCCTAAAAGTGTTTCAACAACCATTTTTTTTTTTATCTTGCTTAGAGGTAGGGGCAGCCCTTTCCTAGGGCGGACCGCACTCGGGTGCACCAAGATCATAAAGAGTCCAAGTACAGCAGAACCGTTAGATTGGTGAGATCAATCGAATTCACCGGCCAAGATAAAAGGAGCTCATTATGAGGCCAATGCATCTTTAGCAATTTTGCCTATGGACTAGTTCCCTTCATGAAATCTTGCCTTGTAGGGTAGTCTTTCTTCATCAAGTCTACCATGAGCAACCCTTTTCAACAGTTGGTTGAGGGCTCTCCGCTTGAGAAATCGCCATTAAAGTCAGCCCATTAGGTGAGACTATGGAGGGTCAAGTTATCATAGTTTTCGTTGGATGTAGGTTCCCCATGGGAGTGAGTGAATGCTTTTGGGACCCCGGCATGTGATTAACCTAACCTCATCAAACGCCTGACATTTGACAACTTTCTGATAGTAGAAACAATCCGGCATTCTACAAATTATGATAAAAAAGAAAAGTTGATCAATATTGCACAATTACCTATGATTTTGGGGGATTTAATTCCAAAGTCCTAAATCTTTTTGTGCGGAATGAAATCCAATGAAAACCAATGTAATCTTGAACCTTTGCAAGAAAATGCAATTAAGTCCTGGTGCCAATCTTGGCAAGGTTTTCTTACATGGCAATCCAATCACCTTTTTTGGTTCGACATGTTATGAAGAATTACTACCATGACCGTTGCTCAAACAAAATGAGGTGGTATCAATTATTTTCCTCATCAGAACTCCTGGTCTTCTCCAATTGATGTCACACAATGCCTCAAACATCCTCGGCCGACCCCACTAGCTCATCTACACCCCACTCCTCTACCCATCAGTCTCCAACGTTGCAATGATTGGACCATGACATATCGAAAAATTGGACGATTTAATCGGTTGGACGACTTAATTGCATTTTCTTGCAAAAGTTTAGGATTGTACTAATTCAATTGAAAGGTTAAGGATTTGTTTATGTTCCATGCAAAAGACTAAGAATAATTTTCCAATGATCATGACACGTACCATAACTTACTTTTGGAGGCGCCGGGGTCTTCAAACCCATTCTCTATGGAAGGGTACGGCATACAGTTTGATAGATCGCACGCATTGAAAGGTTGGACATTGCTAGCGTAATATTGGCCATGGGCCGGACCCAAAGGAAAAAAAAAAGGAAAATGTTGACTCAGTCAACAAGCAGAACAATGGACTTTCGGCTATTCAATATTTAAATGGGATGGAGACGCACGAAAAACAAAAAGGAAAAGGGGGAAAAGGAAAGAAAAAGGAAAGAAAAGAAAAGAAAAGATATAAAAGGAGGAGAAAGTGAAGGAGCTTTTAGCATATGTGGGACCTTACCAAGTTAATTCAACTTTGTTTCGTAACGTTCGGATTACGATATCATCGGCATATACAGTTGTTGTGAGCATTCTCAAGTTCCTTGATTAACGGTGAGTAGTACAAAATACTATGAAGTTGGACTTTTGATTACTCCTATCCTTATAAAATTCAAGTCGTGACAATTAGTATTGTGGAGTTTGTAAATTCATATTATTATAGTAATGCATAATCACGATGAGCATCTAGCTACACGATTGACATCACAATGGCAGCATTAATTGCATTTTCTGAAGGCGAATGAACCAGATGAAGATGAGTCTTGAGAATGGAGGACCTCGTGAACCAGCAAAATGAAATGGTGTAATCAAAATCCATTCCTTCATAAATAGATGTTCAGGCTCCTATAAGGGCACCACACTAAGTACCCCTTTTTCTTTAAGATTCAGGGCACAATGAAGCCAAATTCAATCAAGGCAAGGGGGGCTTCCTTTTCCTACACTAAGTCATTCAAATTACAGGCTAATCCCTAATAGACTCAATGGATGGAACGAAATAGCTCTACCATAGGGAGAAGAACATCTGGCTTGCGAGACTACAACTTCAAGTCATACAGCTTACTGTCGAAACATGATAATTATAAAGGAAAAGTTGTAAACTTAAAATACGAATGTCAATTCAACTCTAAACATTTCAACGATAATCAATTTAATTATAAACTTTTTGATAATTTGTTAATATGATCATTCCAATCAATTTTAGCTAAACAAAAGCAAATGACACATGAATAATGACAACTTCATGAGTTGGATCAAGATTCCCCAAAGATCATACTCCAATGTCATGTATGAAGAATTGAATGAAATGGAAGGCGACCATTGGAATTAATCATCCAACACTAATTATCAGGTCCATCTTGTTCACGACGCTGCACGAGAAATGGCAGCATTCAATTGAGCAACTCAGGTCCACGCAAATCAAACTCCAAATTTAATAGGCATCCACCCTCCAAATGTTTGCTCAATTGACCAGGGCAGTCGAACATCGATGTTGAATTGGTAACACCAAAAGTTGACTTAGTGGGCTATATACTATACAGTCAATAAGGCCCACTAGGCTTGAAGTGGATATATAGATCCGCAGGAGTCCGAATAGAGCCACCAGGATTTTCAGTCCCCTCTACCAGCTGAGCTATCTCGACCATTCCTTACATAGCTATCAAGGGCTCAGTACCGACCACCATTCGGGAATAAGAGGATAAGAAAGACACTAGTTACCAAAGCACTCGATGTTAACCACTTCAAGAATAAGGTGATATAGTTATTGACGAAACAATGAGTATGTCGGATGAATTGAAATTAAAACAAGGATAATACCACAAAAAACCCTGAACTTTACTCCCTGTGACACATTTACTTTAATTTTTTTTTTGTGATACCAAAAATCCCAAATTTTACCATGTGTGACATATTTATCCCAAACTTTGCCTCGTATGACATATTTACCATAAAAAAAAATTTGTGATACAAAAAATCATAAACTTTGCCATGTATAACACATTTACCCCAAATTTTTCTTCTGAAGGCCATTTTTGTCTTTTACTTTTTATTTTTTCTTTATTTTTTCCTGTTTTTTCCTTTTTCTTTCTTTCTTTTTTTTTCTCCACTCCTCGCCGGCATCACCCTTGCCGGCGTCGGCCCTTGCGCCGGCGTCGGAGGGCCGCCCTCACCCGGGCGAGTGAGGCTAGGGCGGGGCCTCGCCCGCCCCAGACCCTCGACCGGCGCGGTGAGGGCGGCCCTGCCGGATCCGCGAGGGTTGCCCTCACCTACCGCCCTGGCCTCGCCTACTAGGGCCAGGGCGATGGCGAGGGCCACCCTCACCAAATCCGACGGGGGCCACCCTCGCCTGGGTGGGCAAAGCCAAGGTGAGCTCGCCCGCCCAGGCAAGGGCAGCCCTCGCTGGATCTGGCGAGGGTTGCTCTCGCTGTGGCAACCCTCGACCAACACCGGCAGGGGCCGCCCTCACCTGAGTTGAGCAAGGGCCGACGCCGGCGCTCCTTCGGCGGAAAAAAAAAAAAAAGAAAGAAAAAGGAAAAAAACAGGAAAAAATAAAGAAAAATAAAAAGTAAAAGACGAAAATGCCCTTTAGAATAAAAGCTTAGGGTAAATGTATCACACAGGGCAAAGTTTGGAGTTTGTGGTGTCATAAAAAAAAAATTATGGTAAATGTGTCACAATGGACAAAGTTTGGAATTTTTGGTGTCACAAAAAAAAGTTTAAAGTAAATGTGTCACAAGAAGCAAAGTTCAGGGTTTTTTATGACATTCTCCGTTAAAGCAATAACCATCGGAGCAGTTTTTCGCACTACTCCACTATAAATAGCCAAAGAGAAGTTATTTTAAAGAGAAGGAAAATTTTGACAAAGAATTCAATACGCTAATTATTTTATCTACAATTTGCATTTTTGATCATTTTATCTTGCATTTACTTTTAAGTATATTTTTAGATTTATCTTCTTGAATCGTTATTACCATTGGATTAGAACCAGTCACTTCCTTTCCGATACACAAAAAGCCTACGAGCCAAGAACCTTCTCGACAAAACACGAATAAATGAAAAGCATAAACCCCTACAATAGCCAATAGCGTGAGTAGAATGAAACCACTGGTTGTTGCACCAACGATGATTCCGATGTTCGGCGGCCTTTTGGATGCAGTTGGTGTTGGTGCTTGTGCTTCTGTGACGGAGAAAGAGGGAGAGAGATTGTCGTTAGTATGATGAGGAAATGAAGATAGTCTAGATAGACAAGGCAGCCGAATGTGTCTCTGTTGAATAGTCGGAGAAATGACCAGCAAAGTTCGGGTACTGATTGCCGATAAAATAGAAAGGCCAGAATACTTTCGGGGGCTTGTAAGTCTGATTACTGAGCACAAAGCCGACACTGTTTATGCTAGTCGGATTGAAACTAACCCCCGCCGATGGGACCAAAAAGAGATCATCATAGAGCATTTGAGGTTTTTGAAATAAGTCGAGTTTCCTAGACCTGAGAAAGAAGGAGCTCTGAAGACTTAAAAGAGTTCCTAAATGGGGATAGCTGCATTTACAGTTGGGGCTGGACGTATGATTTGAATTGCAAACGGTCAGAATGCAATTATTAGGCGGTGTCGAGTATGAGTAGGTGTTGGATTGTGGAATGGTAATGGTGCAGTAACTTTGCCCAGCTGCTCCTGTTTCTTGACAAACCGGGTTACCAACGAGTCTGCAGAAATACAAGAATGTGGACACAACATCAGCAGAAAATAATGCGATAAAAAGAAGCATTCTCGATTCGTCTTGTGACAAAGTGAGTGGAAGGGCCAAAGAGTTTTAAATGACTTACATCACCTCGACGCTGTAACCTCCAGAACTCTGCTTGAAATTATCAATAAAAGTGGTGTGCAGATCAATGAGTTGCAACTGATTGCTGTGACTGGCGCCCATATCCATGGTTCCATTCAGCCGGTTGTTTCTTAAGACCCTGCCATGACAGGAAAATTTCACCCTTTCAACCATCATCCCTAATGTCTAAGTTGAAACGCACCAGGAAGTCGATTGAACGAAACAGATGGAGTTTTGAAGAAGCATACGTACATTACGTAACGGTAAATATTGAGGTCAAGATGATGCTTACACGCTTTGCAAAATGAAAATGCTGAAAAGGAGGACAGGTAGCACTCCTCGAACTTGCGTGCATTCTAGCCTTCTGAAATTGGTAAAAAGTATAAATAAAAGCTATTATTACTTAATGATCTTCTATCTTTATCTTTAGAAAAGAGGAAAGAGATGGCCAGTCCGAAACCCACAACAGAAAACAAGGAAATGCCATGTTTCATTTCGAGGGGAGAGGGGGGAGTTGAAGTGAATTGATGGAGGCAAAAGACAAAGATTGGGAAACGTACAATGTTGTCAAATACCGTAATGTTGGAATCCATGAAAGTATGTCTATCGCGTCAAAACTATTATTATTTAAGTCCCTACAAATCCACCTTTGTCAATTGAAGTCCATGTTTTACATAGTCATAGTGGGACAACAAGCAATGGCAAATTCATAATTAAGGAAAAGAGTTGAAGATTGTCTTTTACATTTCACCACGTGCTCTGTTTCCCTCAAGAACTCATAAATGATCAGCAATTACACCGTGTGCGAGTAGCTAATTGCAAGACTATTATTACTTATAGATAGTTGAGGGCGTTCATGCCAACAAGGTTGGGCAATATACCAATTAGCCTATTGTTGGAAAGAAGACTGAAGAGATTGATTATAGTGATATGCATTAGAAAACAGTGAAATCACACGAACAAAATTATGTTTTGCTTATAGTTCTTGAACAAATGTAAGATTGTTGAGATTTCCAAGGACTGCACCACTCAAAGAGTTCCTATCGAAGCGTCCATGACCATTGAAATAGGTTAAACATTGAGCCGAAGTGCAATGAGCACAAGGGAAGTAATCCTCATGAGGATTGTGTAGGACCATAAATACTCACACAACTTCCAAACTCTGCACCAATCCAAGAGTGGAAGGGATGCTACCTGGGAGCTGATTGTTGTCAAAAAGCCTACCTAGTTAAAAAAGTTTATGAGGATTCTTATCTTAAAATATTCAAAATGTCCATGTCAACACAACCCATGCCACATAGGACGGTGGTGTCTACATCAACAATTTACAGCTTAGATTGTCCAAATGGACTGAATTAGTATCAATGTGAAAAAATTTAGAATTAAATCAATCCAATTAAAATATTTATAACTAAATTAGTACTAATGTAATACATTTAAGAATTTTTTTATACTTTACTCTCCTTATAAACTCATTACCTAATACAAATAATCAAGACATGCAACCCTTATGCTCATATTAATAAGTATTCTCAAACAGGGTCAATTTGAGTGTTGCTCATTGAATGTGAATACTTCCTCATAAACTCATTAGCTAATACAAATAATTGAGAGATATGACCCTTATGCTCATGTTCATAAGTATCCTTGCCTTAAGTCGAGCCTCTTGGGCAGTAGATTCTACCTCCATTCTTTTAACAATACCAATCAGTTTTTTGTCCATTCAATGTAATTCTGACAAGTGCATTATATGTATTAAATTGAATCTAGTCATCAAATATAATGAGACTCATGTGGGCCTCACATAAGACCCACCAACTATTTGAATCCAATTCAGTGTGTACGCTACCCTCATTGGACTAGGCTTCTCAGCCTTCATCACTAAAGAAGGCAATATTTAGCTAAACATTCTAATTTGTCTTGGTATGGATAAGGAATAGGTACTAACTCTTCTCCCGGGTGAAAGAATATATTAAGGAATCTTCATCAATGTTATCAATAAGGCATTTGAATATGTTCCTTCTAGTACGAAAAGCGAGCCTCATTATCTCACAAATGGGAATCGAATTAAAGATTGATCCGACCTCAATATAACATATATATGTGTGCGCGCGCATATGCAAAATTTCATAGCTTTTAAACACGTAGATTTGTCAGACCCAAAAAATAAACTCATACGTTTGAATCTAGTCGCAAAGGGAAGGGTTCCGATGAAAAGGGGAAAAAAAACAGCTCCACCTCTGGGTCGAAGTGCCTCTTCCTTAGGCAGGGCAATTGTCAAAAGAGCGGTGCGCAGAAGTGTTCGAGAAGTGTTTAACCAAGTTGTTGACGCAGATGAGGGTCAGGAAGAGGGAGAAGCACCACCTCCCAAGGAAGAAGCAAAGCCAGCTCCACCAGCTCCCGAGGATGAGAAAAGGAAGGAAGAGGGAAATAATCCACCTCAGAAGGGTCAAAAGGGGTGAAGAATGCTGGAGCAGCTCTGCTATGGAACCATGAGTTCTATACATCTATATGCATAATGGAATAAGATCGTGGATCAAACGCCTCGTCAAGTCCGACGGTCCAAATTATAAGGGCACACTCGTCATGTATGCCCATCTTCTACTGTAATATTACCCTCGTGCTCCCATTAAATAAATGTTCTCAAACCCGGGTTAATTTGAGTTTTGCCCATTGGTTGCGATAATACTTCATCATAAGTTATGTTTCCTCGTACAAATGATGAGAGATGTGGGCTGTGACCAATAAGGTAAAATGACGGAGAGGATTATCACGAAATAATTCAATGCAGAACAATATAATTTTACTTTATTTTCACCATAAACTTAGCTTCATCTCGAAATATTTGGCACAATCGGTGAAATCAGATATGAGGAAAGTGACGGAGAAAATTCTCAGATGACATCAGTTTGTTCACAAGTCATATGCATTGATCTCTCAGGATGTTCTAACCCAATAATTTCAAGCTTATTGAGAATGAAATTGCAATTGTCCCACCCTTTTATCAACATAATTATCTCGAGAGTCTACTGAAGTACCTCCTTCTTTCAATAATAAAAATATTATTATTATGGTGCTATCGACAACTACATCATAATCCTAGCAAATGCTAGTTCCTTGATCAAATTGGAAATTATAAAATTCACGCCCTACAGTCATCCCTCTTTTTTTTCTTTTTCTTTTTTTCCTTTCTAATGACAATCATTGAACTCTAGTTGGTGATCCCAAAAAAAAAAAAAAAAAAATGAAAAGCAAAAGTGGCACATTGTGTTAGGATACACGTGTGAATTGTGTTAGAAAAATAATTTCACATCAGAGAATTGATGTGATGTGAAGCAGTTAATATATCATATTTGGCACATAACTCACCAACTTAAGCTTTTGAGTAAAGGTGGATCCAACTAGATATATTGATAGGTTCGGACTTGGGCTTCCCCTAGGAGATCTCCCTAGGTGAAGGTATCTAGACTTTTGCTACGTGTTTCCAACAACTGGTATTAGAGCCGATAGTTATGATTTCCGGGCAGGTATGCATTGTGGTGTAACAACGTGAGCTTTACAGTTTCCAGGTAGGTAAGCATTGTGGTGTAACAACGTGGACTCATGAAGATGACCCAAGTGGGCGTTGTGGTGTAACAACGTGGGCTAGGATGATGTTGGGCCAAAATGATATCTAATTTAAGGGGGAGTAGACCTAACATTAGAGCTCACATGTGAGGGGGAGATCGTTAGGATACACGTGTGAGTTAGTCACCAGCTTATGCCAGGTGAAGGTATCTAGACTTTTACTACGTGCTCTCAATACCTTGGACCATTAAGGAAAACGAACATACCCATAACTCACCAGCTTATGCCAGGTGAAGGTATCTAGACTTTTGCTGCGTGCTCTCAACACCTTGGACCATTAAGGAAAATGAACATAGCATACGATGCTTTCTAAGGTTTTTGCTCTTTAAGCAACTTTTATGACCTTAATGTTCAATCAAGTTAGGGACTTTCTTACACTAATTTGATGCGAATCAATTCCTATTTCAATTGGCCTATAGTGTGGATCATTATATTTGATGACTAGATTCAATTTAAAATATGTAATAAACTTACCAATTTTT
Source organism: Angophora floribunda (assembly GCA_014182895.1). Taxonomy (NCBI): domain Eukaryota; kingdom Viridiplantae; phylum Streptophyta; class Magnoliopsida; order Myrtales; family Myrtaceae; genus Angophora; species Angophora floribunda. Next base: position 293,482 of record CM024711.1, on the reverse strand, counting down.
TTCCCAGGTGAAGGTATCTAGACTACTGCTGCGTGCTCCCAACACCTTGGACCATTAAGGAAAACGAACATAGCATACGATGCTTTCTAAGGTTTTTGCTCTTTAAGCAACTTTTATGACCTTAATGTTCAATCAAGTTAGGGACTTTCATACACTGATTTGATGTGAATCGATTCCTATTTATGGTTCAAATTACCTCAATTGGCCTATAGTGTGGATCATTATATTTGATGACTAGATTCAATTTAAAATATGTAATAAACTTATCAATTTTTTTCCCAGGTGAAGGTATCTAGACTTATGCTACGTGCTCCCAACACCTTGGACCATTAAGGAAAACGAACATAGCATACGATGCTTTCTAAGGTTTTTGCTCTTTAAGCAACTTTTATGACTTTAATGTTCAATCAAGTTAGGGACTTTCTTACACTGATTTGATGCGAATCGATTCCTATTTATGGTTCAAATTACCTCAATTGGCCTATAGTGTGGATTATTATATTTGATGACTAGATTCAATTTAAAATATGTAATAAACTTACCAATTTTTTTCCCAAGTGAAGGTATCTAGACTTCTGCTGCGTGCTCCCAACACCTTAGACCATTAAGGAAAACGAACATAGTATACAATGCTTTCTAAGGTTTTTGCTCTTTAAGCAACTTTTATGACTTTAATGTTCAATCAAGTTAGGGACTTTCTTACACTGATTTGATGCGAATCGATTCCTATTTATGGTTCAAATTACCTCTATTGGCCTATAGTGTGGATCATTATATTTGATGACTAGATTCAATTTAAAATATGTAATAAACTTACCAATTTTTTTCCCAAGTGAAGGTATCTAGACTTCTGCTACGTGCTCCCAACACCTTGAACCATTAAGGAAAACGAACATAGCATACGATGGTTTCTAAGGTTTTTGCTCTTTAAGCAACTTTTATGACTTTAATGTTCAATCAAGTTAGGGACTTTCTTACACTGATTTGATGCGAATCAATTCCTATTTATGGTTCAAATTACCTCAATTGGCCTATAGTGTGGATCATTATATTTGATGACTAGATTCAATTTAAAATATGTAATAAACCTACCAATTTTTTTCCTCACCAAATCACATTGAATGAACAAAAAAATATTTGATATTGTTAAAAGAATGCATATAGAATCTACTGCCCAAGAGGTTCTACTTATGGCAAGAAGTATAGCATATGAACACGAAAAATTTATTCCTTTTAATTGTTCACATTAACAAGTGGCTTTTAAAGCATTTCTAATATTTCACCTAAACGAGATGCATGAAGGTGAGGCAAATCACCGATCTATCTTCTAATCTTTAGATTGGCCTTCGCGGCCTAATGAGACTATAGCCTAGGTGTGCTCGGAAAGGTGACTTAATTATGACCACTTTACACTCTCTTCTTCTACTATCTGCATGTTTGTATTGCTGGCAATAGGATTAATTTAGCTAGGTGCTTAAATTAGCAGTGCTCTCTTCTTCATAACAATAGTACCGCTTGCTTTTCACTAGCCACTGGAATGCTATGATTGGACATATAATGTCGTGAAATTTTGTAAATGCACCAAGCACTATCACTGTAATTGAGGATGTATATATAGAAATAATGTTCCAAGTGATCTTAGTCAAGTGACAAGAGAAATGTTTTAATTCAACAATCATTTGTTAGGAGCTCGATTTGTAACTTGAAGGAGGACTTTTTATCCGGGCAGACCCTTTTTGGCAATATAGTACCTTCATGAAAGGGCTTATTATACTCAGATACGAATTAAAGAAGGCCATTTCAAGCAACTTAAACAGATAAAAAAGACCAAATCGTAGGCATGAATCTCGCTACTTGCACAACATTGACAGTTCCACGTGCAATTTGGGACACATTGGGAGAGAAGAAAGCACAAGAATATAGAGAAGAGGACTACTCACATGACACCCGCAAAATAAAAACTTGAGCCCTTTTTCCCTATAGTTGCCTCCAATTATGGTTTCTAAATTATCTTTTGGTAGAAAAAGACCACATAAGTGGTAATTAAGTCCTTGCTCTGAACATGGACTAGAAAGTGTCAGAGACAGTGAACTTACGGAATTTATAATTTAGGTAGTTGTCCAATGTCTCCCGAAAGCGAAGCCGTCCAACCCAGGCTTGACAACGTCCTCAAATTAAGAGAGTCCAATTAATTGCAGGTATAGAAAGAATTATTAAAGGCGGATTGTCAAACTTAATGTCAAAAAGGGATGCTTAAAAGCTTACATGGAAGTAATGCGAGAATTGATGCAGCCAATTCCATCTCCATTGTTAGGATACACGTGTGAGTTGTGTTAGAAAAATAGTCTCACATCGGAGAGTTGATGTGGTGTAAAGTAATTAATATATCATAATTGGTCCATAACTCACTAGCTTAAGCTTTTGAGTTGAGATTGGTCCAATTGGATATATTAATGGACTCAGACTTGGGCTTCCCCCTTAGAGATCTATCGGTCTAAAGATATCGAACTTCTGCTGCTGCGCGCTCCCAACAACTGGTATTAGAGCCGATGGTTACGGCTCCGGGCAAGTAGACGTTGTGGTGTAACAACATGGGCCCGTGAGGTTGGCCCAGGTAGGCGTTGTGGTGTAACAACGTGGGCTAGGATGGGCTAGGATGATGTTGGGCTAGAATGATATCTGATTTAAGGAGGAGTTGACCTAACACTGAAGCTCACACGTGAGGAGAAGATTATTAGGATACACGTGTGAGTTGTGTTAGAGAAATAGTCTCACATCGGAGAATTGATGTGGTGTAGAGCAATTAATATATCATAATTGGCTCATAACTCACTAGCTTAAGCTTTTGAGTTGAGATGGGTCCAATTAGATATATTGATGAGCTCAGATTTGGGCTTCCCCCTTAGAGATCTATCAGTCTAAAGATATCGGACTTCTGCTACGCGCTCTCAACAATCATCATCTCCACAAGGATCAGTCCTCACCCAGTTGGGCGGTGTATTTCGCCAATCACTCGTCATTCACTTATCCAACATCTTCTGTATGTTGCTACAAAGTAGTCATTCATGTATTATCCAAGAGAGCGCAAGCAGGAAAATGAAATTTTGGAAGGATAGATACATCATCCGACAGTAGCTGCTCTAAAAATGTCCAGAATTTTAGTTGCTTGAATAGCAACCAACAGCATGATCTTTGTACCAGAGGGGTCTCCTTGCAACTGAGGACTCCCTCATCTAACGAAAGTAGCATGATCTTTGTACCAAAGCCCATTCTAGCGATTGCTAACTTTTTGTCCGATTGACTTACCGATTAATTTTCCCGTCACCCGCTTAGTTACCAATGTGATTTGGTCTTTTTCTTTTATCGACTTGTCTCATCTCTGAATGAAAAAAGCTTATTTTATCCTTCATAACATTGTATTTACATTTCTTATCAACTGCTTTAATTTACCAACTATGATATGTAATTATCAACCTTCATCCGTGCGACTTGCAATTTTTTTTATTAAATTACCTTCTAGGTTACCAACTCTCATTGGAACTATTCCCCGACATTTAGCTCTTTTTGTTAAATTTACAAAAATGCCTATTGAGTTATAACTTATATATGCATTACTTACCAACTTTCGAAATTTACTGACTGTTTTTTGAAATTAACAAGCTCAATTAGAATGATTATCAACTTTTTTGTAATCAAGTTACCAACTAACTTTTAGTTACCTATATATTTGATTTTTTTGTTATTAAATTACCAACTTCTATTAATTTTGACCAAAAAAAAGTACTTATTTTATCTTTTACCAATTTTATTTACATTTCTCAGCATCACCTTAAATCGATAAACTATTATATGAAATTACCAACATTTTTTGCGTGACTTACCAACATTTCTTCAGTTGGTTGAGTTACCAACCATTATTGACTCTCATTTGAGTTGCTTACTGACTTAGATACAAATGTTTAGGATTGTATTAATTCAATTGAAAGGTTAAAGATCCAATTACCTTCCATGCAAAAAGCCTAGGATTTCTGAAATAATGTCCCTATGATCATGATATGTACTATAACTTACTTTTGAAGGCACCAGGTCCCGGGTCCATTCTTTGTGGAAGGGTACAGCATACACTTTGAGCAGCACACATGCATAGAAACATTGGACATTGCTAGTATAGTGGAATTTACAAATTCCTTCGAAATATTCTTGTAGCAGTGCATGATCATGATGGGCATCTAAATCTACTGACCATGTTCGTGCGGCGAGCGATTGAAATCAAAATGGCAGCGTTTTCCCCCAAAGAAGCATTCGGGTCATGATTAGCAAGCAATCCACAGATGAGGAATCAAAAGAACAATGTTTACGAGAGTAATCCCTTCTCATTCCGAATTATTGCACGAGTTGTCTGCCAAACCCATAATTGCTTTCTTTAGGCGAATGAACCAAATGGGTCCTAAGAATGGGACCTCATAGACGTGGGAATGAAATGGAGTAATCAAAATCCGTACCTTTCATGGGATAATTACCGAAAAAAGCCATAAACATAGTAAGGGCATAAACCTTTAAGCCATTGTTGGATTTGGGCTGGCCTCATCAGCCGTAACTAGGAGGCCCTAGCCCAGATCTAGTGAGGGCCACGACCCTCATCAATCACAGTAAAAAAAAAAAATCAGATTTTTTTAAAAAATTGAAAAAATTGTTTAGGCAAGCATTATGCTGGCCATGTCAAATAAGATAATCAACGTCTACTTCAATGATTTTCAACCAAAATTGATCAAAAGAGTTAGATCAACAGATTGTCAAAATGTTAAAGACTAATTAGGCTAAATTAAAAGGTTTACAACTAAATTGATATCTATACAATATATTGGACTTTTTTTATTGATTTTATGGGGTTGCAACCATCTTAACTTGTGCACACATGGGATTATTCCAAAAGCTTAAATTTGCCGAAGCACATGATTACATTATGCACCTCAATAGTTGATAGCTATTGGTGTTTGGACAAGGATATTAGGTGTTGTCAAAATGGGTTATTGACTCATTTCTTAACTCATATTTGATAGGTTATGTTGTTATATAGTTTAGTTATATTTAATAAATGAATTGTGAATGGATTTAGAATTGTAAGACTCAAAATATTATGGATGTTAAATAGGTTTAAAATTTACTTTAACCTAACTATCTCTATGATTCTCTATCACCCTAGCTTGATCTTACTCACTCACTTCTTGCTTTTATCATAATTTAAGTATGAGTTTTCCTAAAAATATGGGTCAATTCGGATTGAATTAATTTTGTATAAACTTACTTTGTGGGTGAACGGGTGAATAAAACAAATCACACGGTGTAGAAACTATATAGAAACTCGTTTTCTTTAGCGGAACTCGGTGTGGATCTCATGAAAGGCTCTTGAAATACGAATCCAGGGCATGGAGAACTTTGAAAGGAGGTGGGGGGTGCCGACCCATAAAGATGACAAGGGCATCTCTCTGGGGAGGAATTCAAGGAGGGTTGACAAATTCGGATCAGCAAACGCATTCAATGGAGCGACGAGACTGAGATCTACCAATACCTATTTTCTATGACGACCGCCATCTCTCCTTCATTTTTAATAAAGCCGATCGCACGCCCCGAGCGCCGGATCACACTGAACGAAGCTCGCACGCACCGGATCCATCGAAGATTTTCACCTTTCTTAAATGCCCTCGTCCTGCGTTGCTTCTTGACTACGCTTCCACTCCTTGCACTGTCACTTCACTACTCTCTCTCGTTCCCGTCGAAAGGAGGAAGAGAAGAGGAGAGGAGAGAGATTCGTTCCGATCGATAGGAGAGATGGGAGCTGCAGACAGTCCGAAGAAGCAGTCCTACTACCATCCATCGTCGCCGAGGACGGCCGCGTTCAAGTTCAAGCTCAAGATGGCCACGCTCGTCCTCCTCACCAACCTCCTCACCTTCTACTTCTTCACCTCCGGACCTTCTCGCCTTGACCTCGGCCGCCTCTCTCTCCCTGTCACCTGGGACACCACCGCATCCTTCATGGCCCACCTCAACTCCACCCGCGCCCAGCTCGCCGCCACCCACTCCCGCATCGCCGACCTGCACCGCCAGCTCGCCTCCTCCAACTCCCTCGTCGAGTCTCTCCTCGCCGAGCTCGCCCGCGCCCGCGGCCGCCCCCACGACGGCTTGTCCTTAGGCGCGGCGAACGGTGACAATCTCCCGGACGAGCTGAAGCTGGCCGTGGGTCCGCATAAGCTCCCGCTCGGCTACTCTCCGAGGATGGGTTCCGACGTGGCGCACCCGCCGGTGGGGGCCGCGTGCTTGCGGTTCAAGGAGGAGCTGGTCCAGTACATGTCGTACGACGTCGGGGGCGAGTGTCCCGTCGACGACGTGTTCGTGCAGCGCCTCCTGCTGAAGGGGTGCGAGCCGCTCCCGCGGCGGAGATGCCATCCCAAGTCTCCGGCCAAGTACGTGGAGCCGACCCCGTTCCCGCAGTCGTTGTGGACGACGCCGCACGATTCGAGCATCGTGTGGGACGCGTACACGTGCAAGAGCTACAAGTGCCTCGTCGACCGCAATAAGCAGCCCGGCTACTTCGACTGCAAGGACTGCTTCGACCTGCAAGGTCGGGAGAAGCACCGCTGGATGTTCGACAACGGCATCCTCGACTACGGGATCGACCAGGTCCTGGCCACCAGGCCCCGAGGGACGGTGCGGATCGGGCTGGACGTCGGGGGAGGGAGCGGGACGTTTGCGGCCAGGATGAGGGAGCGCAACGTGACCATCGTCACCACCACGATGAACCTGGACGGCCCGTTCAACAGCTTCATCGCGTCCCGGGGGCTCATCTCGATGCACATGAGCGTGTCCCAGAGGCTGCCCTTCTTCGAGAACACGCTGGACATCGTGCACTCGATGCACGTGCTGAGCAACTGGATCCCGGACACGATGCTGGAGTTCACGCTGTACGACATATACCGGGTGCTGAGGCCGGGGGGGCTGTTCTGGCTCGACCACTTCTTCTGCGAGGGGCCTCAGCTGAACGGGACGTACGTGCCGATGATCAAGCGGGTTGGGTTCAAGAAGCTGCGGTGGAACGCCGGGAGGAAGGTCGACCGGGGGCCACAGAAGAAAGAGTGGTACTTCTCCGCCCTCTTGGAGAAACCCATGACATGACTTTGATGCTTTTACAGAGTCTTTATAAATCAACCTTGCTTCCTTTGTTGCTGCATCTCTTCTTTGAGCTTAGCTGTCGCTAGAACATCACTTGTCGCATCATCATCTGGGGTAGGCAAGACGGACGACACAGGTTCTGTCCTACGCTCCGAGGAGTTTTACTCCACTGAAATTTTGCAAATTTATTATTAGCAAAGGATTGGAGTGCCTGAATTACTCCATGCGTTTCCATTCAAAAGCTCGTGACCATTGTTGTCTGGATTTGTTTCGAAGACTTATGGCTCATATGGTGACCAGGTGAGATGTTATAAGCTGCTACCAAAAACAAGCTATCCAACACATTAGTAAACAGGATAAGAATATAAAGTTAGACATTTGATTTACATCATTCGATTAATCTAACCTACATTACTAGATAGGAGCACTAGATAGGAGTACGAGACTTCACTATAGATCAAACGATATCGAGAGGTCTATATTTGTTGAGATTACAATTATATCCAAATCACTCGAATACATTTAATATTCATCGATCCTATTTACAATTAAAAAAATTCATAAGATTTTATAGTATTCTTTCAATCTAGCAAAGAATGCATAAAATTCGTAGGCCAAGAATACCTTTGGCGATTCCCGATGGTATTTTTCCACTTTGATGGAATCCAACCCTTCTGCGCACAATCAAGGTACGACGACCCATTCAACCAAAAGAAAAAGGTCAAGAAGACCCCTCTCTGCAACATTTACCATCTGACGAGACGAGAGAGAGAGAGAGGAATATTTATGATATCAAAACAAGCAAAGCCCATGATCAAAGTTAGAACCCCAATTTCCTAGTTTTAAAGTCCCCTTCCTTCTCACGCTCAAAAAATCCAACACCACCTGGGCTCCAACATGCACAAGGATATCCTTACTTGAATAAGGCGGTCCCAAAGTCCAAGCCAGACTTCGCGGGCTCTCAAGACATGGTTTAACAAATCTCTTAACTTGACATTTGACTCAAATCACAAACACTTCATTAAAACCTGTTCACACCATTGCTGTTCCTGCTTACTTTCTTGTGGCCCCTCAAAGTGTTCTTGCCATAACCGTGGACGTTTTGAACGTCGACACCATCTGCATTTTTTACCTGCTTTACAAGGATTATTGGACACAATCACCTCCACCACAAATAAAACATTGCATCCAAATCTGTTGTTCGATCGAACATGCATCTTATAAAACTCAGCAACACTACAACAATCATTGGCTTTGCAACCTTCCACCTCGCTACAAGCATGGGCAAATACCCACCAACTCCATCTAGAGCTGAACCTTCTAGATTGATAGAAACGTATAGAGTCCAAAGGCTTTTGAGCCCCAATGTCTGGGCAAGGGCCCAGAAGGCAAGAGAGATCACCAAGTTTAGATTCATGGAGGCCCTGGGCCAGCTAGTGTTCCTCAAAAGTCCAAAGCCCAAAATATACGCCCAGCCCATTCAATGTATTTGAAACCGATTCTTACTTCTTGGAGGGGGATTGAAGAAAAGCACTCATCACAAATTACATGTTCGATACAAAGAACAAAAACAACCTAGCATCTTTCTCCCTCAATTCAGAAGCTGCACCTCCTTCTACATCACAATATCTTGTATGCAAGCATGCCCACGGGCATGTGACATCGACAACAAAATCAAGAATTTTGTGCAAATTTAATATCTTTGTTATGTCAAGAAGGAAAACTGTTGTGTGAATTGTCGATAGATGGGGCCTCGATCGGACCGACATGACCAAACAAATTTTCATGGGAGTAGATGAGGAAGGGCTTCATAGGAAAGGGGCCTGTTTAAAGTAGATCCATCCATTGTAGACATCCATAGTCTTTTGCGCCTGGAGAGGATTCTCCTTTTGATTGGGTTTGACCTTGCCACACTCTCGTCCTGGTTGACTATTCCTACTTGAATTATAAGCTTCTAATTTCAATTATTTATTCACTATAAAGTGATCATAACATAGCGTAACAATTGCAAAAGTCCCACCTTTGATTTCTGATGTATGAGATGTTTTCAAAGCTTCAACCGCTTTCGTGCTTCACGCAAAGAGAGAAGAACTGGAAACGACAATTATTTAATGCACTAATCTCGAAGTAGTTTCGAATTCATAGGTGAAAGCAGTCAAGACCTGACTTCCATCTTTCTCCTACCTCCTCCATTAGCAAAGATGACTATAATATGTATTGCAATTCATTACTCACTTTCTTGAGGTGATTTGTTTCGGCCGCAAAGGTTTGAGAGCTGTCTAAACTCGAATTTCTTAGCGCATTAAATCATGCAATTGGCCCTATAAGAATATCTCAGGCTTTAGCCTTGTGTGAGAACAAATTTTACTGTGGAATCTTAGTAATTGGAAGCAGCCCAGCTGGTGAAGAACAATAGGCAACTTTGACATAACGACCATTTGATGCAAAGTAAGAAAACATTTTCTTGATGCGAAATAAGCAAAATAACAGTAGGAGAACTGATTTCCAAAATAAAATTGTAACTTCTCATTATAAATATTTCCATTTGAAATCTCTTTGAGTTCTAACTGATTCTATGAACTGATATTTTTAACTTACATATTGGTCCGAATATGCAATATTAGTCGTCCTCTTCAAAAATTATCTTTAACTTCTACTTTGCTAAGCTGTCAAACCCGAATTAAAGACTCAAATTTGGTCAACACAATTGATTTGTGGTCGAGTTTTTCAAATGTCAAACCTTGGAGATCCTTACACAGGCTGATTTCTTTGACTCCATTATCTTTATCACAAATTTATTTGAGGGCATGCCTCCAAAGCTGACCAGGGAAGAGCACATAAAAATGAAATTTTATAAATTGGTAATTGGATCTTTTCTTAAAATGCAAAACCACTACCCACATTAACAATTTGGCAATTGAATTTATATGGAAGAGGAGGGAAGTAACAATTCACTGGAATAATTTAAAATGAAGAAAGAAATTCATAGAAAATGATTGAAAAAGATATGGTTTCGAGGGCATCCCATATTCCAAATTTCTTTTAGCAAGTCTAGGTAAGCAATTCCCTTCTTAGGTTTGGCTTGCCTAGTTGATCAAATATAGAGAATCATGCGGGGGCTTGGATGATTATTTTGAGGTTTAAGCAACTCAGTGATCAGGTCTATCTACCTTTCTATGTAAAATATTATTACAAAGTCTTCCCTAAATTGCGCCTTAAAACTTGCCACCTAAGATTATTGATTGCTAAAATGGGTCTCTCCTAGGTATTAAAAAGGGGTTTTGCTAGCATAAGTCCATACCATTAATATTCATTTAGTTATATTATAATGCTATTACTATTACATGGGCGTTCCTAACGGACATTTAGAGTCCTCAACATCAATCATTGAACCATCAATAACCCAATAGTTATATTGTTTCAAACTGATAAATACATTAAATTTCTTTTATCTACGATCTCAAATTACATGTTTCTATCTTGGCACTTCAATTAGTAGGCTTTGATGATTTTTGTCATAATTATCCAAGCAGTATGAAGAGTGAGATGTTTGAAAACTCAATTATTTTTCCTTTTTCAAGTTAATTTAGCGATTTAGAGATGTAATACAAAGACTAGATAGTGCATTTTTCTTTCTTTGATAAAAATATCGTCAATTTTAGCTTCCACTATAGAACAAGGATGAAGATACACGCTAGCATCGTTTCGACTTCAGACGGGCATTACATCTCATCTAACTCTTACTATTCTCTGTTGATGGAAGAGGAGGGAATTAACAATCCACCAGAATAATCTAAAATAAAGAAAGAAATTCATGCAAAATAATTGAAAAGGATATGATTTCTAGAGCATCCCATATTACAAACTTCTTTCAGCGAGTTTGGGTAAGCAATTCCCTTCATTGAAGAAATTGACCTACCTTCCTATTTAAAATATTATTACAATCTCTTCCCTAAGTGTTGCCTTAAAACTTGCCACCTAAGACTATAGATTACTATAATGGATCTCTCCTAATTATTGGAAAAAGGGCTTTGATAACATAACAGTTTTTAGACTATCTAGAAATAGATTGCATTATGCCCATACCATTAATATCCGTTTAGTCATTTTATAAGGCAATTACCATTACATGGGCGTTCGTGATGGACATTTAGAGTCCCCAACATCAATCATTGAACAATCAAAAACCCAATATTTATTTTGTTTTAAACTGATAAATACCATAAATGTTTTTATCTACAATCTCGAATTACATGTTTCTGTTTTGGCAGTTTGATTAGCATGTTTTGATGATTTTGTCATAATTATCTAAGCATTATTAGGAAGAGTAAGATGAAGCAAATCTCATCTCTTTTTCTTCAAGTCAATTTAGCAATCTAGAGATGTAATACAGAGACTCGGAAGAGCATTTTCTTTCTTTATTGAAAATATCGTTAATTTTATCTTACAATATAGAAGGAGGATGAAGATGCACGCTAGCATAGTTTTGACTTGGGACGGGCACTACAGCTCATCTAACTCTTTCTATTCTCTGTTGATGGTTTTGCATGGTACTCTGGTTTGTCCAATTTTTGTGTTTTGTGGATTTGACTAAGAGCACTGCTGCCTACTTCGTATTAATGTATTTGCACTGTCACGGGTCCGGCCTACCAAAGAGTTGGGTACAAATGCACAATTACAGGAAAAGTCGGCCCCTCATGTCTTTCTTTTATTGCTTCTCCGGAGGAGCCGCATGTGGAGTTGGACTTTGGGGAGTAAAAGGCCAAAGGATGGTTGTCATAAAATGTACTCAATTCCCCGTGGACAATTGGAGAAGAAGTTACCAATGCGTGGAGATTGAGTGCGAATCGGATTGGAAATTCTGAGGACGGGTTGGCATCATTTGGGACGACGTACCTGAGAGGTCAAATTCGCACTTCTCGAGATAGGTTTTCTTTTTTTCAAATTCATGGTTAAATTCCAAGTCAAAGTCTGCCCGCTGTTCATTTCCTGTTTGGGTCTGAACTGCGAGCTCTTTGAAGTTTTCGTAGTTTTGGGGAAATTGCACTTTGGGCATTGAGGTTGGAAAGTTTAGCGGGTCCAAGTTAAACGTTCATGCTCATTTGCTATTTACTACCAATATTGACTACAGAGGTCTTACAAATGTACATACAGTGTGTTAATCAATGATTTTCGTTCGTTTGATTATTTTCATTTTGATATGGAATGGTAACTAGACTTATCAAAATAGGTCATATAACATTCTTTAACTCATTTGATGGGTTTTATGGTTATATGCATTAGTTATATTTAGTAAATAAGTCATAAATAAGTTTAAAATGATTAAACCCAAAATAGTATGGGTGTTAAATAACTTCATGACTTGTTTAGACATAATTTACCTCTGTAACTCTATCTGTAACTCGTTCCCCTTGTGCTATTTTCTTAATTTGGTTGTGTACTTTCTTAGATTGGATTAATTATGAAAGTGATATGTGTTATTAGATTTATATTATATAAAGATATATCAAAATTGATTAGACGAGTTAATTGATTAGAATATTTTTGACCTGACATGTCTAATGGTAACGTAGGACGTACTAAAAGTTGCCATCAATGCAAAGGAACGAGGACAAAGAACTGTGACAAGAGGACAGGGCATGGGGGGCACCAAAACCCACAAGTGGCAAAAGTATAATCCACCCTAACCTTCATAAAAGGCGATGTTCCTGTCCAGTATCGAACCGGACCGAAAGCAACCGAGAGGGAGTCGTACGTAAAGCCCCCCTCCCCCGCGTTTGCAGAAACTTACCAAATCCGGAAGCCTTCTTGCGTAGGGGGAAGGCACAGAAATGAAGGGCGAGAGCAAGTTGCAGTTGTTTGGAGATGAAGGTAACCGGATGAAGAACGCCCGAAATGGCGGATCGCATATGTGAACGTGAATAAATCTCATCTGCATTCTGCCAAGTTCAAATTCCTTGGACCGCATTTATACGCACCCCAACCCTTTCTCTCCTGGCTCCTCCTGACCCAACTTCTCTCCTTCCTGTCTCGTCAGAAGCAGAAGCGGGGTTCGCTCGCCGGCGGGATCCGCGAGACATGGCGAGCGACGAAGACTACGCGAAGAAGCAGGCGAGCCAGATCCGGCAGTCCAGGAAGTTTAAGCTGTTCGTGGTGGCCCTCGTGATCGTCGTCAACGTCCTCGCCGTCTACATCTTCACGAGCGGGCCGTCCCGGCTGGACCTCAACCAGATATCCCGCTACACCCAGCAGCTCTCCCTGCCGCAGCTCTCCTGCGACACCGCCCCTCTCATCGACGACCTCAACTTCACCCGCACCCAGCTCTACTCCACTCACTCCCGCATCGCCGAGCTCCACCAGAGCCTCACCTCCGCCAACGCCCTCATCGAGTCCCTCCTCACCCAGCTCACCCGCCTCAACGAGCGAGAGCAGCGGCCGTCCGAGGAACCCAACTACCGCGCCGACCTCTTCAGCACCACCAATTTGCCGGAGGAGCTGAGGCTGGCCATCGGCCCCCACAAGCTCCCGCTCGGCAACTCCCCTAGGGTCGGCTCCGATGTGGTGCTCCCGCCTGTAGGGGCCGCCTGCCTCATGTTCAGGGAGGAGCTGGCCGAGTACATGTCGTACCAGGTCGGGGCCGAGTGCCCCGTGGATGACGCCCTGTCGCAGAAGCTCATGGTCAAGGGATGCGAGCCTCTCCCGAGGAGGCGATGCCACCCGAAGACTCCGGCCAGCTACGCGGGGCCTATCCCATTCCCGCAGTCCCTGTGGACCACCCCGCCCGACAACAGCATCGCATGGGACGCGTACCAGTGCAAGAGCTACCAGTGCCTCATCGACCGGAGGGAGAAGCCAGGGGTCTTTGACTGCAAAGACTGTTTCCACCTGGAGGGACGGGAGAAGCACCGCTGGATGTTCGACAACAACAATCTCGACTACGGGATGGATCAGGTCCTGGCCACCAGGCCGCCGGGCACCATTCGGATTGGCCTAGACATTGGGGGAGGGAGCGGGACGTTCGCGGCCAGGATGAGGGAACGGAACGTGACCATCGTCACCACCACGATGAATTACGATGGCCCCTTCAACAACTTCATCGCATCCAGGGGCCTGATCTCGATGCACATGACCGTCGCCCAGAGGCTGCCCTTCTTCGAGAACACGCTGGACATAGTGCACTCGATGCACGTCCTCAGCAACTGGATCCCGGACACGATGCTGGAGTTCACTCTGTACGACATTTACCGGGTGCTGAGACCGGGCGGGCTGTTCTGGCTCGACCATTTCTTCTGCCTAGGGCCGCAGCTGAACGGGACGTACGTGCCCATGTTCGATCGGGTCGGGTTCAAGAGGGTGAGGTGGAACGTCGGCAGGAAGGTCGATCGCGGGGGGAACGAGTGGTACTTCTCTGCCCTCCTGGAAAAGCCCATGACTTAGATCAGTTGATCCACTCCACTCAAAACGCGCAAGCAATCAAATCTTCCTTCCTTTTCCTCGTTCTTTTTTTCCTTAATTTCAAATCTGATTTCTTGTTTCTGTTGACAATAACATCATGCCAAGTACTTCGCGTTCGTGTCCCCCATGTTAAACAAGATTAACAGGTCCGATTCATGTAACGGTAAAAACAAGAATGTAGCAGAGTTTGATTCCATTACTTGTTATCTGATGTAGCATCATAACTCAAGGGGTACTCTATAATTCCAGTAGATAAGAGAAAAGTGGTATTGTATTCGCAAATGTAATTTTACAGAATATTTCTAGCAAGAAAGTTTGTGCGGGTATTTAGGAGGGTTAGCCATAAAAGATCACAAATCAATACCCCTAATTTCTGCCTTTTAAATAGTGTCAAACTTGTAACCCATAATTCGTTTAAACTATATGTCGTCTCACCAAAGAAACCCAAACTTGTACTCTATTCCAAATCTATTTTCTATCCAATATCCTATTAAAATGCACGTGTCGATGCACATGACAAACGACCACAGGACCGTTGGAGAATGACAAATATGATTTGAAAAATCCATGTGTGTTCACACTTGTGCTTTTTATCAGAGAGTAGATGTGGTTTGAAGTACGGGATGGGGACTATTTATGAGATAAAAACTTATTGGGATGAATGTGTTGTGAAAGAACCATTTTGGGATTTTTTGTGGGACAAAAATCAATTTTGAGTAAATGTGTTATTGGACGCTAGTTTATAATTCTTAATGGTATTAACCCTAGATGAGTTTCTTCATCACAATTTGTCTCGCCATACATGTCTGAAATAGTTGAAATGGAGTGTTCATCAAAAAAGAGTGAAATTTGAAAACGGTGTATAATGTGAATGCAGTGCTAGATCTGCACAAAGTCTGATGACTTGGTACTGTGTGCATCTGAGGTCAAAATTATCTAATTATTCCATATCAATAAGAAAAGATTCTTTTGTTCACAAGTACCAAAGTCAAGCTAGATCAAATTATAGTGGACGTAAATTTAAGCAATCGACGCAGTCTAGGAAGAGCAAGATCTAGCTTCAAGTCAACTTTCCTGTACCTCACATCATCTAATTATGATAGAAAAATAACACTGTTAACATCAACACAATAAGATCATGGGAGTGTGGCGTGGTAAGTGCAGTTCGATTGTAAAGACTCTGAAGTTCCGTCAAATCGAGTCGGTCACATGTCGAGAAATGGCGAGTTCTCCCATCGGCCACACTAAATGACACATTTTCCATTTACTTTCCTGTACAGTGATTGATCATATCCTCCCAATCCCTCAACAAACAAGTCCATACACCGTCTTCCCCGCGAGAAGACCTACTGGTTGTACAGGTGGAAGATGATTGATCACTTCCTTCGGAATTCTAATTACACATAGAGGCCAGCAATTTTACATGATTAAATTCTCCATAGGATACAAACATCACAAGACCTGAACATCCGGAAAGAGTTAGTCATGAACACATACGCAAGTTTGATTTTCTCTATGTACACTGAAGCTGATCATTAACTGTGATTTGCCTACTGGGGTTCGATCCTTGAAGGTGGGAAGCCCCCACTATATTCCAAGAAGTCCTCGTTGCTGTAGGGATGTGTGGCATACCCCTTACTCTCCTCCTCATAACTGGCTGAAGTGGTCGCCGATTCGGCCTTTGGGTTCAAACCCGCGAAGACCATGATGTTCTCGATTTCCTTCACCACATCTCCCATGGTTGGCCTGTCCGCTCCTGATTCTTTCACACATCTCATTGCTAACTCCACAAACCTCTCCAGACCCTTCAAAGATGTGCCCAAACCAATGGCCGGGTCAAGAATCCCCTGCAGATTGTACAAATCTTTGTCCTTGTTCATGAGCACCCTCACTTCTCTCACGATATATCTGCCCCGCTCTATTGGCCTTCTGGCTGTAAGGAGTTCCAGCATCAATATTCCGAAGCTATAGACATCGCTCTTCTCAGTCAGCTGCTGTGTCATGTAGTATTCAGGATCCAAGTAGCCCTACACAAGAATAGAGCACGATCAGTTTGTAAAACTCATCAAGAAAACTACACAAAGAGTAATGACCCACACTACTACCCTTTTTTCATCAACTTAGGTAAATTAACTGTCCCTTGTTCTGAGACAAACTAAGCATCTTCTCTCTTATGACACTGCAGAAATAATCATGATAATCATCCAAACTGAAAAGAACAATTATCTTATATCGTTTTATCTAAAGGAGACTCCTGACCAAAACTGGTATAGTGATTTCTTCTCCAGACAATTACAAGGTTTTCAAGAACATGGATTGTTTTGCGAATCAGGGAACACATTCAAAATTTCAGCTAAAGTTTGACTATCTATTGTTAGACTAAAGTTCATTACTGACCATTGTTCCTTTGACTTGAGTGGTGACATGACCCCTTTCACCTTCTCCCATGAGCTTGGAGAGACCAAAATCAGCAACTTTCGCATTCAAGTGATCATCCAATAGGATGTTGGTTGATTTTATGTCCCTATGTATGATCGGAGGATTAGCAAGCTCATGAAGATAAGCCAGACCTCGGGCTGCACCAATGGCTACTCTGAGTCTTCTTGCCCAATCCAACCTGATTCCGGACTTTCCTGCAAGTCGAAACTTCTTGTTGTGACACAGGTGATACGAGCGAGGAATTTTTTCTTACAAAACCTAAATTCCGCACGAGTGCTTTCTCAACATAAGAAACTCGAGAGAAGATACCTGAGAGACTCTCTTTGAGGCTACCATTTGGGAGGAACTCGTACACTAGCAATTGTTCACCTTGCTCAAAACAAAAACCAACAAGGCTGACAAGATTCTTGTGATGGACTCTAGAAAGAAGCTCAATCTCATTTTTGAACTCAACCCCACCCTGCATAGATCCCTGCTGTGCTCGTTTTATGGCGACTAGATTTCCAGTGGGAAGAGTACCCCTGTAGACCTGCCACAGCAACAACAAAATCTGTAACTCGGCCAGTTTTCTGGGAGCCGATGATTTCAAAGACAAAAAAAAAAAAAAATTCACAATGCTGGCACATGATCGATACAGTTCTCAGATTAAAGAGACATAACCAGGAAATTAAGGCAAGACAAAATTTTAGATTCATTTGCTGTTCAGGAATTTAATGGAATCAAGGATCAACTTAAATGGAAACACTCAGATAAGAAAAGCGGTTGAAAAATTTAAAGCCATGTGAATATATAAGCTTTTCTTGGAAAGAGAAGAAAACTAGGTAGAAACTAATGAATAGCAACACGTTCGACTTTGCCCATCTCTCAGCTTTACTTTTTCTCTGTATGAGTAAACTCACATCTGGTTTTGTCTAGTTTAAGAAGCCCTTGTTTGTTCATGTGAAATTCTAGCAGGAGATTTCAAACTCAGTTACTGCCATACAGTGAGCCTACACTTCAAAAGAGGTGGTGAATATATGGAGTTTATACGAAAGGTTTTTCTTGTTAATGTGTAGACTGCAACGAAAAGCTCTAGGTACACTGTAAAAAGTATAGGAGCAAGAGTATGCTAATTGAGGTTTCTCTTAACAGGAATAAAGCCCAAGAGAGTAAACCTTTCCATAGCCGCCAGATCCAATTTCATTGGCTTCTGAGAAGTTGATGGTGTATTTCTTTAGCTCTTCAACAGAAAACCATCTCGCTCCTTTGAGTTGGGGGATGTCGCCGCTGCTCTTACTCGGGTCCCAGTTTACTGCATTTCCATAAATAACAACAACTATTGACTGGGCCTTACTTCCAGAATCAGAGACAAGCTAAGTGGAAAGTCTGCAGTGAATCTGCCCATACCAAAAGGGTTGCTTTTCTCCGTAGCCTTTTCTGCTCTTTTCTTTTGACGAAAAGCATAAACCCTACAAGAGCCAATAGTGAGAGGAGAACAAAACCACCAGCTGCTGCACCAACGATGACTCCTATGTTTGACGATTTTTTGGATGTAGTTGGTACTTGTACTTCTGTGGATGAGAAAGAGGGAGAGAGATTTTTGTAAGTATGATGAAGAAACAAAGATAATCTAGATAGACAAGGAATGTGTGTCTCTGTTAAATAATTGGAGATATTACCAGCAAAGTATGTGTACTGATCACCGATGAAATAGAATGGACCAAATAAGTTTGAAGGCTGGTAAGACTGATTACTGAGCACAAAGCCAATACTGTTTATGCCAGTCCGATTGAAACTAACCCCCTCAGTTGGGAAGACCGTGAGATTCAGTTTAAGGTAATCAGATGAATCCTTGCGTGGATCACTCAGTGAGACAGAATCTACCGGAAGTTGATAGGACTGAAAAGAGATCATCATAGAGCTTGCAAGGATTTCGAAATAAGTCGAGTTTCCTAAACCTGAGAAAGAAGGAGCTCTGAAGGCTAAAGTTCCTGTGTAAGGATAGCTGCATTTACAGTTGGGGCTGGAAGTCTGATTTGAATTGCAAACGGCTGGGATGCAATTGTTAGGTGGTGTCGAGTATGAGGGGGTGTTGTTTTGTGGAATGGTACAGTAACTTTGCCCAGCTGCTCCTGTTTCTTGACAAACCGGGTTACCGACAAGTCTACGGAAATACAATTATATGGGCATAACATTAGCAATAAAACTGTGTAAAAAGCATTCTCAATTTGTCTTGTGACACAGTGAGTGAAAGGGCCAAAGAGCTTTATTGACTTACATCACCTCAACACTGTAACCTCCAGTACTCTGCTTGAAGCTATCAATAAAATTGATCTGCAAATCAATGAGTTGCAATTGATTGCTATGGCTGGTGCCTATATCCAAGGTTCCATTCAGATTGTTGTTTCTTAAGACCCTGACATCACGGGAAAATTCGCACATTCAGCCATCATCCCTAATGTCCATGTTGAAACACTCCAGGAAATCGATTGAATGAAGCAGGTGGAGTTTTGAAGAAGTGTACGTCCATTACATTGAGGTAAATGTTGAGATCAAGACTTACACACTTTGCAAACTGAAAATGCTGAAAAGGTTGACAGGTAGCCCTCCTCGAACTTGCGTGTGCTCCAATATTCTAAAATTGATAAAAGGTATGACCTTATTATTTACGTAGAGATCTTCTATTTTATCCTTAGAAAAGGGGAAAGTGATGGCTAGTCTGAAACCCACAACCAGAAAACAATGAAATGTCATGTGCCATTTCAAGGGTGGGTTGGAGTTGAAGAGAATTGATGGAGGCAAATGACAGATTGGGAAACGTACAATGTTGTCAAAGACTGTAATGTTGGAATCCATGTAGGAAAATCTATCGCGTCAAAACTATTATTGCTCAAGTCCCTGCAAATCCACCTTTGTCAGTTAAAGTCCATGTTTTTATGTAGTCTCAGTGGGACAATAAGAAATGGCGAATTCAAAATTAAGAAAAGGAGTCTAAGTTATCTTTTTCATTTCGCCATGTGCTCTATTTCCCTTAGGGAATTCATAAATGATCAGAAATTACACCATGTGTGACCTGCTAATTGTAAGAAGATTATTACTTACAGGTAGTTGAGGGCGTTCATGCCAGCAAGGTTGGGCAATGGACCAGTTAGCCTATTGTTGGAAAGAAGACTAAAAAGTAGACCAGTAAATTTAGGAGATTGATTATAGTAATATGCACTAGAAAACAGTGAAATGACATGACCAGAATTATGTTTTGCTTACAGTCCTTGAAGAGATGTAAGATTGTTGAGATTTTCAGGGACTGCACCTCTTAAAGAGTTCCTATCAAAGCGACTGTGACCATTGAAATAGGTTAAACATTGACCCAAAATGCAATGGACACAAGGGAAGTAATCCTCATGAGGATTGTGTAGAAACATAAATACTCACACAACTTCCAAACTCTGCACCAGTCCAAGAGTGGAAGGAAGGCTACCTGTGAGCTGATTGTTGTCAAAAAGCCTGCGCAATTAAAGAAGTTTATGAGGATTCCTATCTTAAAATAAAGGATAAGCAGCCCATTGCCTTCTCTCCTTTTCATTGCCTCTCTCCTAGAGAGATGCTTTAAGTATCAAGAGAGGATAATAAAGGTGTGAAGTGGGGAGGGAGGGAGGGAGAGAGAGAGAGAGAGAGAGAGAGAGAGAGAGAGAGATCTTTCTTTAGATAGGGCTTGAGAAGCCTCAAGGAAACAATGGATAGACCAGATGCGCCCTAGTGGATTGTCAAAACTTACACATGTATGAGATGCATTTCAGAACTGAATAGTTGGGAAGGAATTGTGCCATAGAGTTGGTTCTGTCCAAAATGACTGTGCATGAAGCGGAATATTAGTCAGATAACACAACAAAAATGAAAGTTCACAGATACAGCGAGATAATAAACTACAAGACGTGCACATACAAGTGCTTTGTGTGAAGTAGCATATCAAGGCCAGGATTGCTTCCATTTGATACTGGAATAGATCCAGTTAGCTGATTGTCAGCTAGATCCAGCCAGTAGAGCCTAGAAAGGTTGCCAATGGTAGGGGGAATCAGCCCACCGAATCCATTTGAATTTAGAGATCTGCGATATATTGGAAGGATGAATTCAGATGCTTGTGAAGATCAGGAGAATAATATGTGATTGTCAGATTAATATGTAACACATGAGCAGAGAGCAATATTTTATAGTACATTCAAGAAAGACGTCCAACAGAAGGTTTAAACATATCATTGTTGCAGTGAGTTGAGTGAAACATGTTCTAGCTTGTCAAAAAACCGGTCATGTACATGTCAGGTCCCAATCAAGTATATGGGGGAGAGAACTTACAGAAAGACCAGGTTCTGTAGAGATCCAATAGAATCTGGTATTCGACCAGAAAATCCACAGCCAACCAGGATTCTTGCATTTTGAGATGAAAAGGCGGGTTTGTCATTTTGCGACTTTGAAAGTCAGGGGACACAGAATATACTGGAAATGCTGATGCATATAGCTTACAAGTTCGTGAGCTTCATCAAGTTTCCAATTTGTGCAGGAAGAGATCCAGTCAGACCCTTGTTGTAAGATAGGTCCCTACACGAAAGGCTTATTATACTCAGCAACAGCTTACAGAAGGCCATTTCAGGCAGCTAAAACAGATAAAAAGACCAAATTCTAGACATGAATCCCACTACTTGCACATCATTGACAGCTCCACATGCAATTTAGGACGCATGGGAGAGAAGAAAGTACAAGAATCTAGATAGGAGGACTACATACATGACTACAGCAAAATAAAAACTTAAGCCCTTCTTCTCAATAATTGCCTCCAGTTATGGTCAATACATCCAATTTTTATAAAAATTTGTGTCCTATATTATCTTTTGGCAGAAAAAGACATGGGAAAAAATGTGGTAATTAAGTCCTCGCATTGAGCATAATCTGGGAAGTGAAAGAGCTAATGAACTTACAGAATCTGTAATTCAGATAATTGTCCAATGTCTCCGGGAAGCGAACCTGTCAAACCCATGCTCGACAACGTTCTGAAATTAAGAGAGTCCAATTAACTACATATGGATATAATTATGAAATGGGGATTCTCAAATATAAAGTCCAAAAGGATGCTCGAAAACTTACATGGAAATAATGCGAGAACGGCTGCAGCCAATCCCATCCCAACCATCGCCACAAGGATCAGCCCCCACCCAATTGGGTGGTGTATTGTTCCAATAACTCATGAGCCCTGTAAGTGCACTGACTGCATTCGAATATGACAAATTGAACGATGAGAAAATAATAAATAGATATGTGTTCTGTGTGTATTGAATAGCAATAATCCAACATTTCTGTGTGAATCTGAGGATCACAAAAGTCTCTGGAGCATGTTGCTACAAAGTCGTTGTTCACCTATATTCCAAGAGTGCTCAAGCAGGAAAAGGTAGATAAATTATACCAACAGTAGCAGCTCTGAATAATGTCCAGATCTTTGGTTGCTTGAATAGCCAACCAACAGCATGAACTTCGTACCAGAGGGGCTAACACCCCGTAAAATCTTTGTAACTGACTCCCTAATCAAATGAAACTAGAATGATCTTTGTATCAAAACCAAATCCAGGAGAATGACTTGAATGTAAGATAATGACTTCCAAGGCCGGAACATGCTTAAAGAAAATCATAACACCAATATAGGTGTAATAAATTTCATTATTGTGACCAACTCCAAAGAATAAACAGTTAGATTTACTCCATCGATGCATTGGAAAATTTGAGATCTCCAACTACTTATCTTTGAAACTTTCTCAGGCAAAATGGCAGGCAATAAAGCCACCTTTGATCAAAGAGGCAGGCAAAAGGGGGAAAAAACAGACTTGGCACCCCAAAGATGACATTAGCGTTGTTGATAGGAATATAAGAAACATCGATATCTCGATAGAGTTCAGTGCACTAGGGTGCTTATAATTGGTTGCGTACTCTGATTCCTGTACATGTGGTGACATCCTCCGACTAGGGGGAACCTTGGTTCATCTAAGCGGATATGACTCAGAAACATGCCAAAAGTCCAGGCAAGCGGGGTTGCAAAATTCTCAAATCTACCCATATGAAAATTACATTTTGGGAAATGAATGTCAAGAAAGTGGTTGAAATAAGCTTACAATCATCAAGGATTTGTCGCTGCATCTCCAATGGAATCTCCAAGGAAAACGATTAACAGAATCGCCAGAACTCGCACACCCATGATTCAGAATCCCGGAGGACTCAAAGTTCTTCTTTCAGCTTCAACAGTTGCATCACATTGAATTCTTCATCAAGAGACACTTCAACTCAGTTGACATGATGGCAAAATGAAAAGGCTGGTTGCTAACTCCCAGGATATCTTTCTTCCCAAGCAATCTTTTCTTTTTTTATCAGGGAAAAGAAAAGGTTTTGCCCGTG
Organism: Angophora floribunda; assembly: GCA_014182895.1. NCBI lineage: Eukaryota > Viridiplantae > Streptophyta > Magnoliopsida > Myrtales > Myrtaceae > Angophora > Angophora floribunda. The sequence goes on along the minus strand of CM024711.1, from coordinate 270,010 downwards.
ACAACTATGAATTATAGTCTCGTTTATCCAATTGACGAGAAGGGTAAAAATCAGCATACCGGAGCCATATTCACCTGAATTTCTTTTCTCCAAGTGCTGCATTTATTTTAAAGGGGTTGGGGGAGTTTACTCAGTCAAGACCATGTGACGAAGTCCAAATAATCAAGAAAAGAGAAGATGAGCACCGAAACATTGGTTGAAGATGGAGGAGAATAGGTAGAAAACGACAAGTTGACGAATGAAGTAACCTGAAAACGGAGACACCGGTGGCCTCCATGACAATAGTAGTAGAGTCAACGACGATCTGGTCGTTTTCAAAGAATCATTCAACTGAATTGGGCCAGAATAAAAGAATGGATGCATACGTTGCTTAAGACAGGCAAAGATAGGGATGTAGTAAAGACTGGATGGGGGAGGAGGAAGACCCAGTTGCCAAGTTTTGCTCCCACCAACTTCAATCAAGTCATAATAAAATAAAATGATTTTGGTGAAGTTGAGCAAAAAATTTTATTTAAATGGACATTTAGAGCTGTCCTCATCTCCAAGCATAATGTTCGATGCAATGTGGCAATGCAATGTGGCGAGCAGGACTTCATTACGAAGTCAATAAGAACATATTGAATGAAAGAGCCAGGGTATAGACCGGTGAATTACATGTAATTGGGGCTTGAATTCCTGTCTAGTGATGAGATTGAATTTGGTTGCTTAGGGTGTGTTTGGCAACTTGCCAAACAGTAAAAATCTCTATTCTTTTGTTTCCAAGAATAGTTTTGAAAAAAATCTATTTGGTAAACTTTTTTCTCCTAGAATAGATTGGGAATAGAATTAAGAATAATAAAAAAAGTTGCTTTTTTATTCCCTGAACAATTCCAAAATCAAATCAATTTTTTTTAATTTATCTCTCCTCTTTCCTTTCTTTTTCTTCTTTTTCCTTTTGGTTCTTCTTCCTTGTGACCGATTGCCGGCCTCAACCATGGCCGACAAGCGGCCGACAACCAACCAAACAAGGGCCAGCACCCTCGCCAGCCCCCAGTGATGCTAAGTACGACGCAACACAAGCCTCTCCTAGATCTGGCGAGGGCGAGCTCACCTAGCCACCGACAAGGCTCTGCCTCACCAACCCACCGTTAGGGCAACGTTGACTTGGCTAGGCGACGCAGGCCTAACAATGGGCCAACAAGGCTCACCAATGGCTAGGTGAGGCTCGGCCTCACCAAATCTAGGCAGGCCAAGCCTCATCGTGGCTCGGTGTCGCCGAGGGCTAGTGACGCTCCGAGGAGGGCGCCCCTCTTGTCTAGCTAGCTACCAACAATTTATTAAGGAAAAAGATGATGAAAAGGGAAAGGAAAAAAAAAAAAATGTATTTAAATCATTGAAAAATTAAAAGAAAATATTTTGGGGGAAAATTTCAAAAAAGAATCCAAAGTGAGCCTATTTTTTCAAATAAAGACCCAAAATGACTATTGTCTCAAATTAGGACTAGAAATTCTAAACCAGTCAAATAATTTTACACTAGGGCGATAAGAGTGTGCAACACATTTCTATTCGAAAATAATCGGAAAAACCGGACCAATCGGACCGACCGACCGATGGTTTTTTAAAAATATATATATCTAAAAAATTCTTAAGAATTAAAAAAAATTATTCTTTTCAATTTCAAATTCCAAATACACCCCTGCAATGCATGCCACGCCCCCTCAATTTCCATCTCAAATTCCCAACTTCCTATTCCTACAAGCCCTAAGTTCCCTAATCTCAACTTCGTTATCATAGGAAACTTTTGTGTGGCCTATTAATACATCTTTTGTTAGATTTTTCCTTTTGAAAGTTTATATCTTGTAAAAAATTTGGCGATTGCAAAGTTACCGGTCTTAGCGGATAGAACCGATCACCCTTAGGGCGAATGGCATTTCCGATAGCGGAATAAGGGCAATTTTGTCAAAAAAGATATTGATAGAAATTAACAAACCCTAAGTTGGGGTTTTGTTTTTAAGATTTGTTAATTTCTATCAAATTTTTTTGACAAAATCATTCGGGCAGCGAATATATGGCTGGCCGGCGATTTTAGGTCATTATTTGATACTTGTTTAGCCACTTAGGATCCTCATTTGAAACAACAATCACTCGGGGTCCTTATTTGAGACAATAGGCTTATTTCGGGTCCTTTTTTGAAATTTTCTCATATTTTGGACTAGAAATTTTAAGGTTTTACCAAACGTCACCCTAGATGGTTCAAGTTTAAGGGCACTGTTCTGTTGAAAAAAAAAAAGCGGATTCTATTTCATGCTGATGAATTTCTTTCAATTGGCTTCGGTCTCGGGGAGGCGTTGTTGTGGATCTAGGAAGCTACGTCGCAGCAGAAACTTTCTGGTTTGCACGTGGAGAACCTGATCTGTCGTTACATTTGTTGCCAGCTCAAGTCTCAGCTCATGGCCTTGAAGAACCTCTTTGAGGAGTGCAAAGAATTATTAACCCACTTGAAAAGATGTCTCTTTAGCCCATTGCCGATAGGAAGCCAATCAGGCCGCGTACTGAATCGTCAAGTTCCAGCGATTAAGAATCCGTCCTTCCAATTAGCTGTCAATACCATCCCAACCTCTTTGGGATATTTTATGTATCGACTTTTATCATCAACACTTGTTATGTTCTGCCTTTGAATGAATGAAATGAGATGTTTAGACAAAATAAAATAAAATAAAAAGTAATTTCTTCAAGATTTGGCAAGTATCAAAAGACTTGGTAAAAAGAGTTTCTCACCAACAACTTTTTGTTATCTCCTCTCATTTGAATTGCATATTACTAACATTTATCTGTTCTCTTTATTTAACAATTTTTCTATGAATTACCACCTTTATTTATCTCACTACCAACTACTTTTATAGTCACAAATCTCAATTAAGGTGATTATCGACTTTTCACATACCAACTAATAATCCATTACCAGCACCTATTTGAGTTAGTTACTAATATTTAATTGGTGTTTTCTTTTTTTAAATACCAACTTCTCGAATCTTTGACCAAAAAAAAAAAAAAAAAAAAACTCTCATCCTTTACCAATTTTTATATAAGCAACTATAAATAATTTCTCAACCTTTATTTGTGTGACTTACTTTTCTAAAATTGTTAACTAGCTTAAGGGTTATCAATAGAGTTGCTTAGTAGTATTTATTCATTGCTATTATATTCACCAACTTTTTCTATCGAGTTAATGATTTTTATTTGCTATCTACTAACAAACTTTTTTTTACCAACTCATTTTGAACATTATTAAGTTCAATTAGAGTGATTGAATCTTCTTGAATTCCAATTAGCTTTACATTACCAATACTTATTTGAGTTATTTATCAATGTTTATTGAATTGTTTTGATATTAAATTACCAATTGTTCTGAAATCTGACAACAAAAAAGCTTCTTCCATTGTTAACCACTTCTATTTACCTATATTAGCAACACCTTATGTTTACTAACCATTATATAGAAAAACCACTTTTTTGTGTAGCTTACCACCTTTTCACCGATTAAATTACTACATTTACTTACCAATATTTATATCATTAAGCTACCATTTGTTTTTGCGTTACTTATTAATCATCTTATGCAATTATTTGACTAGTTAATTCAGTGTTATTAACTCTTCTTTGAGCTAGTTACTAACATTTATTTGATTTTCTGTAAATAACCAACTTCTCTTATTTTTGACATACTTATCTGATCATTTGATTCAAAGATTAACACAGAAGCACGTGCAGGTTTTGAACGGCCTAATTCTATTCCTTCCTCTCTGTTTTTTCCCATTTTTCTTCTTTTCCATTTACCCTTCTCCTCCCTCCGCGTCCACTGGCCAAGCTTCTCCACCGTCGTAGCCCCGCGATGCCAACACCTTAAGTCGACATGCTCCTCCTGACCCCAACTCTCCTCTTTCTGTCTCATCAGAAGAAGAAGCAGCCTTTGCTCGCAGGCAAGATTCACGAGACATGGCGAGCAATGAAGACTATGCGAAGAAGCAGGCAAGCCAGAACCGACAGTCCAGGAAGCTCAAGGTGTTCATGGTGGCCCTCATATCCTCCCTATCACTCAAGAAACGAGTCCATACGCTGTCTTCTTCGCGAGAAGACCAACTGGTTGTACGGGGGAAGATGAATGATCACTTCCTTCGAATCCTACTAAACGCATAGAGGCCAGCAATATTACATGAAAATTCTCCATAGGATACAAAACATCACAAGACCTGAACATCTGGAAAGAGTTAGTCATGAACACGTACGCAAGTTTGATTTTCTTAATGTAAACTGAAGCTGATCATGACTGTAATTTGCCTACTGGGGTTCGATCCTTGAAGGTGGGAAGCCCCCACTATACTCTAAGAAGTCCTCGTTGCTGTAGGGATGTGCGGGATTCCCCTTACTAGACTCCTCATAACTGGCCGAAGTGGTCGCTGATTCGGCCTTTGGATTCAAACCCGCAAAAACCATAATGTTCTCGATTTCCTTCACCACCTCTCCCATGGTTGGCCTGTCCGCTCCTGATTCTTCCACACATCTCATTGCTAGCCTCACAAACCTCTCCAGACCCTTCAAAGACGTGCCCATACCAATGGCCGGGTCGAGAATCCCCTGCAGATTGTACAAATCTTTGTCCTTGTTCATGAGCACCCTCACTTCTCTCACAATATATCTGCCCCACTCTATCGGCCTTCTGGCTGTAACGAGTTCCAGCATCAATACTCCAAAGCTATAGACATCACTCTTCTCAGTCAGCTGTTGTGTCATGTAGTATTCAGGATCCAAGTACCCCTTCACAAGAATATAGCACGATAGGTTTGTAAAACTCATCAAGAAAACTACACAAACAATAATGACCAACACCGTAACCCTTTTTTCGTCAACTTAGGTAAATTAACTGTCTCTCGTTCTGAGACAAACTAGCATCTTCTCTCTTATGAATCTGCAGAAATAATCATTATAATCATCCAAACTGAAAAGACTAACTATTTTATCTTGTTTTCTCTAAAGGAGACTCCTGACCAAAACCTGTAAAAAGCACTTCTTCTCCAGACAATTACTAGGTTCTCAAGAACATGGATTGTTTTAGGAATCAGAGAACACAAAATTTCAGCAAAAGTTTGACTATCTATTGTTAGACTAAAGCTCATTACTGACCATTGTTCCTTTGACTTGAGTGGAGACATGACCCCTTTCACCTTCTCCCATGGGCTTGGAGAGACCAAAATCAGCAACTTTCGCATTCAAGTGATCATCCAATAGGATGTTGGTTGATTTTATGTCCCTATGTATGATCGGAGGATTAGCAAGCTCATGAAGATAAGCCAGACCTCGGGCTGCACCAATTGCTACTTTGAGTCTTCTTGCCCAATCCAACCTGATTCCGGACTTTCCTGCAAGTCAAACTTCTTGTTGTGACACAGGTGATATGAGCGAGGAATTTTTTCTTAAAAAACCTAAATTCCGCATGAATGCTTTCTCAACATAAGAAACTCGAGAGAAGATACCTGAGAGACTCTCTTTGGGGTACCATTTGGGAGGAACTCGTACACTAGCAATTGTTCACCTTGCTCAAAACAAAAACCGACAAGGCTGACAAGATTCTTGTGATGGACTCTTGATAAAAGCTCAATCTCATTTTTGAACTCAATCCCACCCTGCATAGATCCCTGCTGTGCTCGTTTTATGGCGACTAGAGTTCCAGTGGGAAGAGTACCCCTGTAGACCTGCCACAACAGCAATAAAATTTATAACTCGGCCAGTTTTCAGGATAGCTGATGATTTTGAAGACAAATAAAAAAAATTTCACAATGCTAGCGCAGTATCAATACAGTTCTCAGATTGAAAGAAATAAGAAGGAAATTAAGGGAAGACAAAATCTTAGATTCATCTACTGTTCACGAATTTAATGGAATCAAGGATCTACTTAAAAGGAAACATTCAGATAAGAAAAGCAGTTGAAAAATTTACAGCCATGTGAACATATAAGATTCTCTTAGAAAGGGAAGAAAACTAAGTAGAAACTAAGGGGAAAAAGAACAGTCCAAATGCTAAAATTTGGCACGAGAGAACACTTAAGTATCAAAAATTGCGAAAATTACACTTAAATGTCACTTCTTTAAAAAATTGGATCACTTAAGTGCCAACTCCGACAAAAGTCGCCGAAAATCCAACGTGACTTATTGTAATAATTTATAACATCTATGTGACTCGCCGAAATTCCATATCAGCTCACCTTCACTAAAAACGACACCATTTTGGTCAAAGTTTGATTTTTAATATAAATATTAATTAAATAATATTTTTTTAAAAAAAAACAGCAGCAACATAGGCAGGGGAGGCTCCCCGCTTGTGCTGCTATTGCTTCTTCTTCTTTTTAATTTCATTTTTTATATTATTTAATTGATAATTATATAAAAATCTAATTAAAGTCAATACAATGTCATTTAAGGCTGATCTAGCCTCGTCAACACTTAAAACGACGTCGTTTTGAGCTTATTTGGCCATGTCAATATTCAAAATGACGCAGTTTCAATCTCAACTCGTCGGAAAAGTACCACGTCAGTATTTTTCTCACCATTGGCACTATCATTTTTGCTCTTGACACTTTATCATTTTTCTCATTTTGACATGAACTTTTGGTATTTAAACTCCCATGGGTAGCCAATGTTTTCTATCAGCTTTACTTTTTCTCTGTATGGTTCTCTGGTTTTGTCAAGTCACCTCGAAACTAGCAGGAGATTTCAAATTCAGAAACTGTCATACAAGGAGCCTACACTTCAAACAACATGGCGAATAATGGAACTCATGCAGAAGATTTTTCTTGCTAACGTGAGGATTGCAACGAAAGGGTCTGAGTATATTATAAAGAGTATAGGAGCAAAAGTATGCTAATTGAGGTTTCTCTCAGCAGAACTGAGCCAAGAGAGTAAACCTTTCCATAGCCGCCAGATCCAATTTCATTGGCTTCTGGGAAGTTGTTGGTGTATTTCTTTAGCTCTTCAAGAGAAAACCATCTCACTCCTTTGAGTTGGGGGATGTTGCCACTGCTCTTATTCGGGTCCCAGTTTACTGCATTTCCATAAATAACAACAACTATTGACTGAGACTTACTTCCAGAATCAGAGACAAGCTAAGTGGAAAGTCTCCAGTGAATCTGCCATACCAAAAGGGTTGCTTTGCTCTGTAGCCTTTTCTGCTCTTTTCTTTTGACGAAAAGCATAAACCCCTACAAGAGCCAATAGTAAGAGGAGAACAAAACCACCAGCTAGTGCACCAACAATGACTCCAATGTTTGACGATTTTTTGGATGTGGTTGGTTCTTGTACTTCTGCTAGTGAGAAAGATTGTTGTTAGTATGATAGAAATAAAGATAATTTAGATAGACAAGGCAACCGAATGTGTGTCTCTGTTAAATAATTGGAGATATTACCGCAAAGTACGTGTACTGATCGGCAATGAAATAGAAAGGCCCGAATAATTTTGGAGGCTTGTAAGTTTGATTACTGAGCACAAAGCCAATACTGTTTATGCCAGTCCAATTGAAACTAACCCCCTCGGATGGGAAGACCGCAAGAATCAGTTCAAGGTAATCAGATGAACCCTTGCGTGGATCACTCAGTGACACGGAATCTACCGGAAGTTGATAGGACTGAAAAGAGATCATCATAGAACTTTCGAGGTTTTCAAAATAAGTTGAGTTTCCTAAACCTGAGAAAGAAGGAGCTCTGAAGAATAAAGTTCCTGTGTAAGGATAGCTGCATTTACAGTTTGGGCTGGAGGTCTGATTTGAATTGCAAACAGCTGGGATGCAATTATTAGGTGGTGTCGAGTATGAGGAGGTGTTGGATTGTGGAATGGTACAGTAACTTTGCCCAGCTGCTCCTGTTTCTTGACAAACCGGGTTATCAATAAGTCTGCAGAAATACAATTACATGGGCACAATTAGCAACAAAAAAAAAAGCATTCTCAATTCATCTTGTGAAAAAGTGAGTTAAAGGGCCAAAGATCTTTAAATGACTTACATCACCTCAACACTGGAACCTCCAGTACTCTGCTTGAAGTCATCGATTAAATTGAGCTGCAAATCAATGAGTTTCAATTGATTGCTATGGCTGGTGCCTATATCCAAGGTTCCATTCAGCTGGTTGATTTTTAAGACGCTGACATCACAGGAAAATTCACATGTTCAGCCATCACCCCTAATGTCCAAGTTGAAATGCACCAGGAAGCCAATTGAATGAAGCAGGTCGAGTTTTGAAGTTTATGTGCATTACATTGAGGTAAATATTGAGATCAAGATAATACTTACACACTTTGCAAACTGAAAATGCTGAAAAGGATAACAGGTAGCACTCCTCGAACTTGCGTGCGTTCCAGTACTCTGAAATTGATAAAAGGTATAACCCTACTATTTACTTAGAGATCTTCTATTTTATTTTAAGAAAAAGGGAATAGACATGGCTAGTTCGGAACCACAACCAAAAAACCATGAAATGTCATGTTTCATTTTCAGGGGGTGGGGAGGAGTTGAAGTGAATTGATGGTTGGAAACAGACAGATTGGGAAACGTACAATGTTGTCAAAGACTGTAATGTTGGAATCCATGAAGGGAAATCTGTCGCATCAAAACTATTATTGCTTAGGTCCCTGCAAATCCACCTCTGTCAGTTGAAGTCCACGTTTTGCATAGTCACAAGCAATGGCAAATTCAAAATTAAGAAAAAGTCTAAGATTATCTTTTACATTTCACCATGTGCTTTGTTTCCTTCAGAGAACTCATAAATGATCAGCAATTACGCAGTGTGCCGTTAGATAAATGTAAGAACAATATTACTTACAGGTAGTTGAGGGCGCTCATGTCAGCAAGGTTGGGCAACGGACCAGTTAGCCTATTGTTGGAAAGAAGACTAAAGAGTAGACCAGAAAATTTAGGAGATTGATTATGGTGATGTGCACCAGATAACAGTGAAAATGACCAGAATTATGTTTTGCTTACAGTTCTTGAACAGATGTAAGATTGTTGATATTTCCAGGGACTGCACCACTTAAGGAGTTCCTATCAAAGCGACTGTGACCATTGAAATAGGTTAAACAATTGACCTGAAGTGCAATTAGCACAAGGTGTGGAATCCTCGTGAGGATTGTATAGAACCATAAGTACTTACACAACTTCCAAACTCTGCACCAGTCCAAGAGTGGAAGGGATGCTACCTGTGAGCTGATTTTTGTCGAAAAGCCTGCCCAGTTAAAGAAGTTTATGAGGATTTCTATCTTAGAATAAAAGATAAGCAGGCAATTTCCTTTGCCACTTGCCCTGCCTCTCTCCTAGAAAGATGCTTTAACTATTAAAGAGGATAAGAAAGCCATGCAGTGGAGTGAAAGAGAGAGAATATCTAATTTTCTTTAGATAAGGCTTGAGAAGCCTCAAGGAAACAATAATAGACCAGATGCAACGCCCTAGTGGATTCTTAGAACTTACACATGTATGAGATGCATCCCAGAACTGAATAATTGGGAAGGAATTGTGCCAGAGAGTTGGTTCTGTCCAAAATGACTGTGCATGAAGGCAGAGTGTTAGTCAGATAACACAACAAAGACGAATCAGTTTACAGAAACAGCTATATGATAAGCTAGAAGACATGCACATACAAGTGCTTCGTGTGAAGTAGCATATCAAGGCCAGGATTGCTTCCATTCGATACAGGAATAGATCCGGTGAGCTGATTGTCAGCTAGATCCAACCAGTAAAGCTTAGAAAGGTTACCGATGATGGCAGGAATCAGCCCACTGAATCTATTTGAATTTAGAGATCTGCAATGTATTGGAAGGACAAGTTAAGATATTTGCAATGACCAGGAGAATAATGTATGGCTGAAATGAGCAAAATATGTTCTAGCTTTTCCGAAACTGATCATGTACATGTAAGGTCCAAATCAAGTGTATGGGGTAGAGGACTTACAAATGCACCAGGTTTTGTAGAGATCCAATGGAATCTGGTATTTGGCCAGAAAATCCGCAACCAACCAGGATTCTTGTTTTTGAGATGAAAAGGCAGGTTGGTCATTTTCAACTTTGAAAGACTGGACACAAATACACTAGAAATGCTGATGATATTTAGCTTACAAGTGTGTGAGCTTCATCAAGTTTCCAATTTCTTTAGGAAGAGATCCAGTCAGACCTTTGTTGTAAGATAGGTCCCTTCGTGAAAAGGCTTATTATAGTCAGCAACAAATTCTCTTTTTTTGGTCAAAAGTCAGCAACAAATTAAAGAAGGCCATTTCAAGCAGCTTAGACAGATAAAAAGACCAAATCGTAGACATGAATCACGCTACTTGCACAAATTGACAGCTCCATATGCAATTTAGGACACGTGGGAGAGAAGAAAGCACAAAAATTAAGATAAGAGGACTAAATAAATGACACCAGCAAATAAAAACTTGCGCTCCTTTTCCCAATGGTTGCCTCCAATTATGGTTACTGCATCCAATTCTAGATAGAAATTTCTAAATTGTCTTTTGGCAAAAAAACACTACATAAGTGGTATTTAAGTCCTTGCTCTAAGCATAGACTGGGAAGTGACACAGACAGTGAACTTACAGAATCTGTAATTCAGATAGTTGTCCAATGTCTCCCGAAAGCGAACCTGTCAAACCCATGCTTGACAGCGTTCTGAAATTAAGAGAGTCCGATTAATTGCAGATAGATAGGGTTATTAAAGGCAGATTCTCAAACATAAAGTCAAAAAGGATGCTCAAATCCTTACATGGAAGTAATGCGAGAATTGGTGCAGCCAATCCCATCCCAATCATCGCCACAAGGATCAGTCCCAACCCAGTTGGGTAGTTTATTTTGCCAACCACTCATTAGCCCCGTAATTGCACTGACTGCGTTTGAATATATCCAATTGAACAATAAGAATTCAATAAATAGATGAGTGTTGGGTGTCTATTGAATGGCAACTATCCAACATCTTCTGTGTAAATATGAGGATTGCAGAAGTCTCTAAAGCAAGTTGCCATAAAGTCATTGTTCCTCTATCCTCCAGGAGTGCGAAAGCAGGAAAAAGGAAAAGGTAGATAAATTATCTGACACTAGCTGCTCTAGAAATTTCCAGAACTTGGAATGCTTGAATAGCCAACAACAGCATGATCTTTGTTCCAGATAATCTAACGCCCTATAGTATCTTTGCAACCGACTCCCTTAATCTAACGAAAGTAGCATTATCTTTGTAGCAAAACAAAATCCGAGTAGAACGACCTGAATGTAAGATAATGACTTCCAAGTCCAGAACATGCTTAAAGAAAAATTATAAGAACACCAATATAAGTGTAATATTAATTATTGTGAACCCACTCTAGAAACTACAGACAGTTAGATTTACTCAGTCGACGCATTGCAAAATTTGAGATCTCCAGCCCTCACTCATCTTCTGAAACTTTCTCTGGCCAAATGGCAGGTAATAATGCCTCCTTAGATAAAAAGAGGAGGCAGGCAAAAGGGGGAGAAACCAGATTTAGATCACCTTAAAAGGTATCTCAAGAAAATTGAGTGCATTGGGGTTGTTGTAATTGGTTGTGGACAAATTGTCAACTCTGATTCCCGTAAATGTTGTGACATCCTCTGACTAGGGGAACCTTAGTTCATCTAAGTGGGCAAGGGATCGACAATATGTAGAAAGTCCAGGCAAGCCGGGTTGTGTAATCACATATTCACCTGTATAAAATAATACATTTTGGGAAATAAACGTCAAGAAAGTGGTTGAACCAAGCTTACAATCATAAGGATTTGTAGCAGCATCTCCAATGGAATCTCCAAGGAGAACAACTAGCAGAATCGCCAGAACTTGCACACCCATGACTCGGAATCTTGAAACTTGGAGAACTCAAAGTTGTTCTTTCAGCTTCAGCAGTTGCATCGCATTGAATTCTTCATCAAGAGACCCTTCAACTCAGTTGACATAACGACAAAATGAAAAGCCTGGCTGCCAACTTTCAGCATATCTCTTTCCTAGCATTCTTCTCTCTTTTTTTCTTTCCATTTCCTTATCAGGGCAAAGAAAAAGTATCATTCGTGACAACTATGGATTGTAATCTCGTGGATCCAATTGACGAGCGACGTAAGTATCAGCACCCTAGAACCATATTCCCATCTGCATTTCATTTCTCCATGCTGCATTTAATTTAATTAAGGGGGAGTTTACTCAGTCAATACCCTGTCACGAAGTACAAATAATCAAGATAAGAGAAGATGGGGACCGAAGCATGGCTTAAAGATGAAGAAGAAAATGTAGAAAACGACGAGTTGACGAGTGAAGTGCCCTACCCTGTACGCGCAGACGTTAGTGACGTAGTAGCAGAGTGAACGACCATCTGGTCGTTTTCGAAAAATCATTCGACTGAATTGGACCAGAATAAAGAAATCGATGCATACGTTGCTTGAGACAGCAAAGAATAGGGATGTAACAAAAATTGGATGGGGAAGGAAGGAAGATCGAGTTGCCAAGTTTTGCTCCTACCTACTACTGTCAAATCATAATTAAATAAAATGATGTCTTAGTTTGGGGGAAAAAAAATAGAGTTAAATTGAGAGTTTAGAGCAGTCCTCGTCTCCATGCATAATGTTCAATGCAATGTGATGAGCAGAGTCACGGGATAGATAGGTAAATTGAATGTACCTGTGGCTCTAATTCCCGTCTTTGATATTTTTTTTTTTGGTCTAAAAGAACTTCCATTTCCTTTAAGTAGGTGAATACAAGGTGCCACCCAATTGGGCATCAGTACATAAGATATCCAAAAGTGGTTTAGGAGGATAGGAAGTCCAACTTTGGGGTAGAGAACCGCGGAGTTGGGCTTTCGCAACCCAATCCGCTGCATTATTTTGGGTCCTAAAACAGCGGGATAGACTAAGGAGAGGTATTGTAGAAAATGCTGCCCATCTTTGATATTGATGAGTTTGAATCTGGTTGCTTGCCAGCTTTTTTGCCCACTGGACGATTGTACTACTCCATTGAAAAAAATGGATTTTAATTCATACCGGTAGATTTCTCTAAAATTTGTGTGAGTTAGATAAAATCTTCGTAAAAAGAGTTAACAGTTATTTGATTCACCAAAAAGCATATTAATAACTTACCAAAACTCTTCTGATGTTACTAACTTTTATTTGTCTTTCTCACCAACATCAATGAATTTACCAATTTTTAATTGAGCAACTTATCAGCTTTTATTTCATTAAGGGTGCGTTTGATAACATTTCTATTTCTGGAAATAGTTTCTTTTAAGAAATAGTTCTTTTCTATTTTTACTCCATGGAACAATTTCTGAGTAAAAAATGGTGTTTGATAACTACAAAAATTTCTTGTTCTCGGAATAGAAAAAGAATAGAAATGTGTTTGATACCAACAAAAAAAAAAATTATTTCTTTCTTCCCCAATGGCGGCGGAGACCGGCGCTGGCCGCCACCCGCCACCCGCCATTAGGCAGCCATCGATTGCCGGTCGCTAGTGGCCCCCGCCCACCGGCCGCCAGTTGCCAGTCGCTTGCTACCGCCCCCACTGCTGGTCGTCGCTGCCGGCTGCCGATCGCTTACCACCGTCACCAATTGCCTCCGCCGCCGCCGTCCCCCGCCACCCCCACCCACCAATCACTGCCCGTCGGTTGCTGGTCGCAGGGCAAAGGACGACAGCAAGAGGCCAGCGATTGGCGGTCAGCCGGTGGCAAGGGGGTAATCGGCCAGTGGCGAGCGGGTGGGGGCGGCCGATGAGCGAGTGGCGGCGACCGGCGGCAGTGGGCGGGTGGCAACGTGCAATAGGCGGTGAGTAGTCCCAAGAAATAGTTTCTAGAAATTGTTCATAGGAATAAGAAGCTACTTTTTTCTACTTCTCATTTCTACTCCAAATCTATTCCCAGAAACAACTTTCTATTACCGGAAATAGAAAAATCAGTTTGCGTTACCGGACGCATTTATGTTCTTTTTCTATTCCGGAGAACAAAAGAATAGAAAAATAGAGAAACAGAAATGTTATCAAACGGAGCCTTACCTATTTGGAATGATCACTAACTTTTATGTAATTAATTTATCGGTAAGGTTTGTTTTACAGAGTCTTATTTAGTCACCGATGCTTATTCATTTCTTTCTAAATTGCCAACTTTATTATCTCTAATCTTCTCTTATATTTTAGAAAATTTTATTTGCCTCTTTTACCAATATCTTAAATTGCCAACCATTATATAAAATTACTAACCTTCTTTAAGTGACTTAACATTTTCTCCCAACAAAGTTACCAACAACTTTTTATTGCTAATTCACAGTTGAATTGCATATCACTAACATTTATTTGTTAGCTTTATTTATCAACTCTTCTATGAAGCACCACTTTTATTTATCTCACTACCAATTAATTACAAATCTCAATTAAAGTGATTGTCAACTTTTCACATACCAATTACTAATGTGTTGTCAACTCCTATTTGAGTTAATTACTAATGTTTATGTTGTGTATTTTTTAATAAAAAAAATCCAACTTGTCTAATCTATGACAAACAAAAGATCCTCTCCTCCTTAACTAATATTTTCTTTTCTTTCCTTACTAAAAAACTTAAATTTACCAGCTATATATAATTTCTCATCCTTTATACGCATGACTTACTTTTCTTAAATTGTTAACTAGCTTTGGGCTATCGATCTAGTTGCTCTCAAATATTTGTTTGTTCTTGTTAAATTTACTAACTTTTTTTATTGAGTTATCACTTTTATTTGTCCTACTAACCAACCTTTTATCAATTCATATTAAGAATTGTATAGTATAATTAGAGTGGTTACCAAATATTCTATGATTTATTTATTGATCAATTTTACGTTACCACCTTTTATTTGAGTCATTTATCAATTTTATTTGGATTTTTTGTTTTTATATTATCAACTCTTCCTATCTTTAACAACAATAAAGAAAAAAAAAAAAAGCTCATCGTTCACCACTTTTATTTATGTTTATTCGTAACGTCCTATGTTTACTAACTATTATGTAAAACAACCAATATTTCTATGTAACTTATTAACTTTTCTCCGATTAAATTACTACATTTACTTACAAATGTTTATATCATTTTAAATTACCATTTTTACATGCCTTACTTATCAATCCTTTCATACAATTAAATTACCAATTAATTTAGCATTACTAACTATTATTTGACTTAGCTATTGACATTTATTTGGTTTTCTTTAAATTACCAACTTCTCTTATTTTTGACAAAAATACTTATCTTATTATTTAACAACATTTATTTAACTTTCATATTAACAGCATAATTTTACCCACAATTTTATGAAATTACCAACCTCTATGTGGAACTTACCAACTTTATTCCTTATTTATTAACCCAATAGAAAAGTTGTTAAAATAAATAAAAATAAATAAACTTGAGTAACTAATTACAAATAAGAATTGGTGATCCAATGCTCATTGCTAATCTAATTGGAGAAAAGTTAACAAATCACTTAATTTCAATCAAACTTGGTAAATTAATAATATAATTGAGTAATTAGGGCAGGCCCCTACTAGACCCACCTGGGAACCCATAAACCCCTCACTCAGAGAGGGGAGTGATAATGGGGGTTTTGAACTTCTCACTTCCCATTCCCATTCTCATTCCCATATGGGAATGGTGGCTATGGAAGATTAATAAGTAATAATTTTTAATAAAAGATTAGAAATTTTGAGTATCTAAAAAAAGAAAACAAAGCTTAAGCAACAATTCGAATGAGAATTGACTTAATAGGAAAAGAGTTGGCCATTTTTTTAGATGTCAAGTTCAGAGAAGACCTAGGCCCTATTGTCATCTCCAAGACGTGTCTTTCCCTGACGATTAAGAGCACCGAATTTTCCCTTTGACCATCTTCGACTGAATTGACACCGCCATTGTCGGGGTCCATTGGTTATCCTTTAGTGCGATCAAGTCGAGCTTTTTCACAAATTACTTGGCCCGACGTGTTGTCTACTCAAAAACATGTTTTGCTTAGTTCGAGTTGATCTTGACTAACTATTCAAATCCAAGTTCGACCAACACTTGATTCGAGCAGCTCACAAGCCTAATCAAGGATTTAGTTTTTGTTATTTCCGAAGCACAAGGTGTACGACTTCTCATTACACAACTCTCTTGGCCAATCAATTGCGAATAGCTCGTTTTTCACTTGTTCCATTGTAAAATTTACTGCCCCGTGCAAGAAGTTAGAGATGACCATAATAGAAGAAATTGGACAAATTAGCGAGACCTCTATCTACGCTCTCCCTATTTGTCCCACCTTCCCTTGTAGTCAAGGTCGATCAGGTCTCCATTTTGGACTAAATCAATGGAAATTTCTGTTTCGACCAAAAAAAAAGGGGTCGATTAGGTCTCTATCAAAAGTCATCCCGTTGAATTTAGCAATGTAACTGGAAGCTTTCATATTGCCAACCCCTTTATTAGGTTACAATGCCTAGTCATTAAAATCACCAACACAGACCTGAGATTAAAATCGAAAGTTACCAACTCTAATTTTGGTTAGTTACCTACGTTTTTTATTTAAAGAACTAACTTCGCTGACTTTTGGCAAAAAAAGAAGTTGCTCCAATGGTAAATTTTTAGTTACCCAATCTTATCAATGCCTTCAATTTGCCAACTATTATATATGATTATCAATATATTGTTTGAGTGACTTCCCACTTTTCTCTAAATAAGTTACTAACTAATTTTGGCTTATTAGCTCTCATTTTAGTTGGTTATACTGACATTTATTTGCTTTCTTTAAATTATCGCTCTTAGATGTATCACTTGCCAACTTCTTAAGTTTACCAACTCATTTTATATTTAGCAAAGCCCATTAAAATGATTGCTAATTTTTGTCCGATTCACTTACCAACTAATTTTCCGTTATCAACTTTTTTTTTATTGGACCGTTATCAACTTAGTTATTAATATTTATTTGGTCTTTCTCTTTTATCAACTGCTCTCATCTCTAAGCAAGCGAAAAAAAAAAAAAAAAAGCTCATTTTCTCCTTTACAAACTTTTATTTACCTTTCTTATTATCAACAATTTAAATTTACCAATTGTAATATAAAATTATCAACCTTCATCTATGCAACTTAAAAAATTTTATTAAGTTACCCTTTAGGTTACTAACTCTCGTTTGAATTGCTCATTAATATTTAGTTCTTTTCGTTGAATTTACCAAATTGTCTATTGAGTTGTAACTTTTATTTGCCTCACTTACCAACTTTCATAGTTTACCGACTCTTTTTCAAATTACCAAGTTAAATTAGAATGATTACCAACTTTTTTGCAATCAAGTTACCAACTAATTTAAATTACCCATATATTTGATTTTTTGTTATTAAATTACCGACTTCTGTTAATTTTGACAAAAAAGAAATTTTAACTTTTACCAACATTTTTTACATTTCTTAGCAACACCTTATATTGACTCTCTATATGAATTCACCTATATTTCTTTGTGACTTACCAACATTTATTCGGTTGGTGGAGTTGCCTATCGTTACTAGCTCTCATTTGAGTTGCTTATCAATGATTATTTCATTCTTTTATTTATTTTACCAATTTTTCTATGGAATTACCACTTTCATGTTCTGTACATAGCAATCGCATTATACATTTAAATTATCATAAATTTTTTTGACACTTATCAAGACTCGTTAAAGTTCTTCGATATCAAAAAAGAAAATTCATATTCTTGAATATTAAAAGCTCCAGTGTGTCAACGTCTAGTTGCCGGATACAGAGAAGATGAGAAGTCTAAGGTCTGGCTCAAAACGCGTGTTTCCCCCAACGACCAAGACCACCGATTGAGTACAAAAAAATTTTTGGCTCCACAGGGGTCATCCTATAGAGTCCAAGCAACTCCAGCTTTCTGAACTTATTTCTTGGGCCCGGCTTGTTTTCTACTCATACATGTTTTTCTTAGATTGAGTTGAGCTTGACAAACAACAGATGTATAAGTTAATTCACTAAGAATATCCTTGTAGCTGTCAATAGTTGTCTTACTTGACTGTAGTAGGTATAAGTTACTAATAAGATAAAAATTTCTCGCTTTTTATATAAGAAAGGTCACCGAGTGTACAAAGACATAAAGGTTGGAGAAGGCGGTGTGCAGCCACGGACCACTCATGATGTGCCCAACCGTTGGAAGAACCCCCTCCCTCTCTTGTGCCGTCTCCCCTGCCATTTCCCTGTTATGGCCGGCATTTCTCACCCTCCTCGTCGCACCATCTCACCCTCCTCGTCGCACCACCCCCTTCGCCTCCTCACCCATGGTGTCTCCACCCTCTCTCCCTCCCAGCATCACTCTCTCATTTGGTGACTCATCGGTGGTAAAGACCTAGGGTATTAAGTCCAGAACCTACAGTCTTCGGTCCATGTTTCCACAGACATGACACTTTTATCAGATCACGCTCTATCATTTTGGATCTAATTCATGCTAGAAATCTGGCATCTTTCTAAGTGCTGTCACTAGGAACTAAGTTTTCCAAAGCTGGCTTGTCCTTCATGCAACTATTTAAAATGCCTATAGCTCCTATTTTTGAATTAATCACCTTAGTGATAAATCACAATGTTCTCTCTTCTTTCCACATTGTACAATGCAGGTCAGGTCTTCGGTTCACCCCATGTTTGCAGATACTCCACACGTGGCAACATGTGAGCATGTTTTCTTAAGCAATGGATACAAAATAGTAATTGCGAACAAGGCTACTCCATGTTCCTTCTGTATACATGGTTAGGGTATTCCAGATATTCGTGTACTTACAACAGGGGCACGTCTGCAGGGAAACTAAGTCAGGAATCAGCGCCAGTAAAACTGAAAGAAAACTTACAACATGCAAACTGGAAAGTAATATTTTGAAACAGATGCGCCCACTGCATTGCTTATATCTCATCTTCCTCAAAAATATCTCGTTCAGGGTAGTCCCCAACCTGGAAAACACATAATGTAGGGAAAATTCAAGTTAAGGACAGTTGTAGTTCAACATGCAGAGGCAACAGAACCCAACTCTAGTTAACAAGGACAGTTCCTTTTGGAATTTTCGCAAGCATTTCTATCAAAGCTAAATGAAGAATATTCGCACTTGGAAATTGTTGCATCTCCCAGTTTTAAATACACATCTCAAAGCATCAACAATAAATTTGAATGCAACAAACATTTTTCGAAAAAGATGGGCAGACGTCCATAGGAAATGACACCTCACTTTTAGCAATTTTTCCAGTTCAACAAATGGCTCATAACTCAAACATCTAGTCGTAGCAGCAGCACTATGTATTAAGAATTAGCTAAGTAAGATAAAAATGACTAAACTAAAGCTGTCGCCTTACCTTTACTTTGTCTGGTCTGACCACTGCCCCATGAAGTGGAGGACACTTAAAGTACCGAGTCCCTTTTACCCTGCAACATAATGTCCATCAAGTATGGGATTGCACATGGCCAGCCACAGAGAAAAGAACTCACTCATGTTAGCACAAGCTGATGACAGCAGGCATTCACGATAAGAGCAGAACATCATGTTACTTATTAAATATCTTCACAGTAATGAATTTTTAAATGCCTTTCAGCCTAACAATCATTGGGCCCTGAGAAACCAGGCTTTCAGAGATATAAGATAATAGAGCTAACAAACCTCAAAGGTCAAATTATACCTTTGAGCCTTTTTCTTTCCTCATGTTTTTAACAGGTTTTTGTAGCTAATCGTGGCTTCCAACCATTCTTCAGAAGCAAGCAACAGGCCATATGCGCATGGCCTGAGAATTGAGCTAGGCATTGCTCTTCATGAAGGCTCTTTTTGGTGGAAAGCAGAGGGCAAGGAAAGAAGTATATCATATGTTTTCCAACATGGGATGGAGATTTTGGAATAATAGAACAAGCTTCAAAATAAATATGTTTCTTCCAGTAATGTCCGCTGATCATTTCATTTATCAATCAATACAACATAGTTTTATTTTTGTTAGCATTGTCACTTCTATAACAGCTCTTTCTTTGCACCAGTGAACACTAAAATTAATCCAGAGATACAAGCTGAAAATGGATCATTGTTTGCGACAAGAATATAGAGCAACTGAAGTTAATGCCAAAAAAAAAAAAAAAAAAAGAAGAAAAAAGGATTTGTAAAGAGGGACATACATGCCATCATGCTTTCCCAATGGTTCATCATATTGAACTCCAACCCAGAAACCAGGTGCAAGAGATTCTGCTTTGCCCACAAATTTCACTACTCCTCTTTTGGCCCCTGGCTCAACTTCACATCTGTCTCCCACCTTAACAATCAAAGAAGACAGAAACCACAAATCATGTCCATCCTGTTAGCAAGGCATAGAAACAGCACAAATTATGACAAAAGGATAGCAAGAAACATTACAAGGAAGAAAAATAGAACAAGCCAAGAAATGCCTCTAAGCCTCTGATAAGAAAACTTCAGCACAAATGTATCTGTTAAACTTCCTCTCTCAAGTAACAGGTCAAATACAGATCGTAAACTCAAAAACTCCTACAGGTATCAATCAGCTTAAATTAATTCCACATCAACCATGCTCACAAAAAGAAAAGTGGTTAGCAACTTTTAATATCAGTAAGACAGCAAAACTTCTCCAAGTTTTCACTCTTTTGGATACGGAATTACCCCAACCAAAGCAAATGATAATATTGTATGCAATTTTTAGTATGATGAAGAATCCTTCACCAAGGAACCCAGTTATTTTGATCTCTTTAGAGATGCAAGGATGATATTCACTATACTATTGTCAAAGCACTCGAAGTGATCACTGCTCTGTCATTTTATTTTCAATTCATTCTCAACCTCCTTTCCACCCAGAATGCTTCCCCTACTCATAGTCAGATTGTTCTAAGATATATGAATTGCATCAAATAAGAGATCGTTAATCACCAGAGGAAAAAGTAACCAAACTACTGACCTTGATATTTGCGCAGACATCTTCCATGTAGTTGTCTGTTATCTGGAGATAAAATTGGTAGACAATTTCAAATTCTTCATCCAGAAATATTTTTTTATTAAGGACACAGGATCACTGATTGGATAGCATGATAGGAAAACAGGAACAAAAAATAATTTGATGACCACCATACAAAGTACATTTGAAGAGGGGATGGAATGCTCTACAGAAACATGACTTTGGAGCCATATGACTCTATTGGTAGTAGTACCTTTCAGCTAGTCAAACTCAAGACATTACCTTCGGCTCAAAAGCTGATGGATTTTGTGATGAGATTTTTTCCTTAAATTTTCTGAAAGTTCCTGTAAAAGAAGAAATGCATCTTCAAATCCATTCGAAGACAAAATGAAGCAGTAGAATCAGAAAGCACAAATGTGCGCAATAAAGTATGCACTGTAGGATTATTATGTCCCCAAACAAGCAACACTACGATTAAGTCCTCCAACATCAGTCTTGATCAACTTCATTATATTTACTATTAATCTTATCAAATGTTTTTTCTGGTAGGACAGTACAGGCAACACTATGATTAAGTCCTCCAACATCAGTCTTGATCAACTTCATTATATTTACTATTAATCTTATCAAATGTTTTTTCTGGTAGGACAGTACAGGCCATGAGAAATATCCATTTTAATATAGCAACGAAAGCTCAGGCAATTCCAAAACAAGTACATCTCTTTGTTATGTTGTAGCATCATCTTGTTCTAATAATTATTGTACATAAGAAGTTCCTTATGCATTTCTTTCCTGTTCCATAATTAAAAGTATGATACAGGTAAAGTGAATCAAATTGACTAAATGATCTTTATGTTAAATATACTTAACAAATGGATGGGTAAACTACATGCTAAGAACACACCATCGCGTTTATCATACGCTTCATCTGAAATTTGATATTTTTCCACCAATGAAGTATCTTCTAACCAGCCACCAGAGGTTATAGATGATGGATCGACATCTATAATATGCAACCGATACCTTTCAAGAAAAAATAACCAAACCATGGACCAGTCAATAAACAAAAAAGAAAGAGATGCAAAGTAAAAAGAATTCCGCACAAAAATAGCCAATTCATAGATGATGAATGAGGACAACAATGTCCATAAAGATTATAAAATCACAAATCACAAGCAATCAATGCATTTTCCTTGGCTAATATATAACCAGTGAACCATATAAAGAGGGGCAGAAAAGTGAGTCTGCGTCGCTCTTTTATTGGTTAGCACATAATTTACTGAAAAAACATCTAGGAGACCAATTTTATTTCATAATACAAAATGTTTTTGGAGCATGAAACATCTGCAGTGTAACCAAAAGTCAGCATAGTAAAGCCTACCCAGTCTAGAAAGGGCATGGTGATTAATTTTTGGCAGGATCACATCATTGTAGGGTTGATTTGTAGTAAGCATACAGATATATAAATAATCTGACAGACTCTCTCTACTTCCTTAAGCCCTGAAATATAAGCAGAAAGAAGTACAGTCCAAATTAACTGTACACAGGAAGTCTTAATCAAGGAGGATGTTAAGCATCCACTTAAACACCAGCCCTGTCAAAAATTTTAGCTAGCTAAGAAAGACCAAATGTTAAAATAACAGCAAATACTTCCCAGAGAGGATCTAATCCATCGCATTTATCATAAGCTTGTATGGAACATTCTGTGAATATAATGGATAGCCTAATTGGATAATTCGTGGATACGTTAGTGAAATATCTCAGGGGCAGCCCTTCTTTTTGGAATATTTCCTTTGCACCATTATCAGAGGAAAAGGGATTTCAAGGGGTCAATTACAGATAATCCTGTCTGGTTAATTTTAGTGGAGGGATTTGAAAGGAATTAAGTGTGTCCATCTAAATCCCTCCAAGCCTCTCTGAAGTTCATAATTTGTAAGTTTGGAATCCCTCCAAAAACAGGATGATTTGAATGGATGAGAGAATTTCCTTCCAATTCTCTTGGTCTTAATCACCCCTACCAGCCACAACATGTTAGTTAACCCATACTTGTCTCTTCTTTTCTTTTCCTTAGTGATTGACTGAATCACTTCTCCTCTTTCCAGATCGCCCCAATTCAGACATATTGAAGCAAAAGGGTTCCAGCCATGTATTTCAATATGCCGCCCCCTGTCTATTCCGAGAAGTCAATGCATCTTTCAAGAGGAATGCAATCTCAGGAAAAATATGCTGAGTTCGGATGCAACACGCAGCAATTACACAGAGACTCCAGAAAATCCCAAGCATCACAACATGCACAGCGATAGAAAACGGAGAATTCGGAACTGACCCATCGAGCGGAGAGTAAAAACCAAGCGGCCTACTGTCATCATCCAAATCGGAGACTTTGGACCCGGCATCATCATAGAGCTCGAGGCGCATCGATTCCACAGACGTACCACATTTCCTCCAAAGCTTGTCCTTCACGGACTCCACCGTGGTCTGCCCAATCAACAGCGAAATCAAGAACACACAAGAACAAGCTTCGTAAGATTCAAGGAATCATCAGTTTCGCTCCAAATGCGTTTCAGACCTGAAGCCAAAAACTTTCCCGCCATCACCGACCCGAGATGAGAAGTGGAGGGAACTGTCTCACCTGAAGGGAGAGACGGATTTCGGAAGAGAAGGTCTTGAGGTTGGAGTGAGAGAGGCGAAGGAGCACGGACTCATCGACCGGAAGCTGCTGTAGCCGGCTCGCCGTTGCCATCGCCGGGCGTCCGCTCTGCTCCCTCCCGAATTCCGGAAACGCTCGATTTGAACTCTCTCGGCAAAGCAAAAATGCGAACGGACAAATTCGCTAACAACGAACGATCTTTCCCCGAAAAATTTCGATCGAGTTAGTATGGTCTTTCGTCGTACGACGACGTTTGAGATGAGCCCAACATGGCCCACATCTTCCGTGCACCCAGACTAGGCGCCCTAGCCACGGTCTGGCCCATCATGTGATATAGATCCATCAAACAAGTGGATCAATAATGGGCCGACTCAAATTAACTCATTTAGGCACGAATAATAACATTTTTTTATCAGAAATTGATTTTTGAAAGAGAAATATATTTTTCTATTTCTATTTTTAAATGAGTTTTTGACAAAAAAACCCGTTTGATAACGATACAAATTTTATATTCTTGTAGCGGCGGGCGGCAAGCGACCAACGACCGACAGCGGTGGCAGCAAGTGGTGACCGGCGGTGACGGCGATTAGCAAGTGGGGGTGGTGGCGAGCAACAGACAGCAAGAAACTTCTTCGAGAGAAAAGTAAAAAAAAAAAAGGAAATAATTTATGATTTATATTCCATAAATAGAAAAATAAAATTTTTTTGCTTCTAATTTCTATTCCAAACCTATTTCTTGAATAAAAATCTATTCCAAAAATAGAAAAATGAAATTATTTTATCAAACAGATTTCTATTCCAAAAACAAATCTAAAATAGAAGTCTGTTCTAGAAATAGAAATAAAATGGTTACCATACGCGCCTTAATCCATTTTTGACCTATTTCATGCAATTTCAATCTATTAACATATATCTAACTCGACCCATATTATTAAATATTTTTATATTTAACACAATTTGGTAGAACTCACACGCAAATTAAGGTCAGAGTGTGGAGTAAGCGAGCACAGAATTAAGTGAGGATAAAAGATAATGAAGAGAGAGTTATACAAATAGATTGGGTCTAAAGAAGTTGCGAACCCATATTATTTTGAGTATTAACATTTTAAAAAAATTTTAAACCCATTTACTAAAAATAATGAACTTATGTAACAACTTAATATATTAAATATGAGTTAAAAAATGAATTTAGGATCTATTTTGACAGGGCTATCATGAAGAATCAAAGAAATGAACAACATCGATAATGGATAGTGCCGCAAAGTTATAAACTAATTATTTTAAAATTTTAAGTCGTTACATGAACATATGATTTAACATTTAACGTTTAACTATGCTACAACTCCCATGTACATTTGTATTGGATTTTGTTTAAATTTTGAAGTGTGAAAATGTATAATTTGAAGGGAGTCATACTTGAGATATGTGGTTTTAAATTTACAATATATATATGTGTGTGTATTTGTAAGACGTTGGCCCGTTTTAAGAGTTTAATTTTTCAACTTTAAATCTCAAGAAAGGGATGAGGGCGCTTTACAATCATAGCATAGAGATAGTTGACCGATTTTGAGCGAGGTCGATTTCTCAACTGAAATTCGGAACCAACTCATTCATTCACATCGAAGTTTTCGAAACTGGGGATCGGGTTGGGTTTTCTTCCACAATGGGCCTGTAAACCGGGTTGGTGTTTGTTGTTTTTTTTCCTTCTTCTGCGGTTTGAGAGAGAGAGATCGCCCAAGGCGGCCATGGAGATCACCAAGGCCGAGACACTGGACGCTGGAAGTAGAGCGCGCATGACATTGGGCAGTTCGACGTTACTTTTTATGTTACCGTTGGGTCAGTCAGACCCCAAGAAGCCCACCAGAGAAAGTGGGGAAGCGGAAGAGGAAGTGAGAGAGGGAGAGAGATGGAGATGGAGGTGGAGATGGAGGTGGAGGTGGGGCTAGGGGAGGCGGCGGAGACATTCCGGCTGGAGAAGGCGGTGTGCAGTCACGGGCTGTTCATGATGTCCCCCAACCGCTGGGACCCTCTCTCCCTCTCCCTCTCTCGCCCCCTCCGCCTCCCTCTCGACGATGCCGACGGCGGCGGCGTCCCCGTCGTGGTCCGCATCTCCCACCCTCCTCGCTCCCCCTCCCTCCGCCTCCTCGTCCGCGGCGTCTCTGCCCTCTCTCCCTCCCAGCACTGCTCCCTCCTGGTCCGTCCGCCGTCATTGCCCCCCTATCCCCCCTCCCCTGCGCCTTCCCCTTCCGATGGACTGATCGGGCGTTCTTGTTTTTGGTCTTTTGAAAACAGAGGCAGGTGAGACGGATGCTGCGGCTGTCGGATGAGGACGAGAGGAAGGCGAAGGAGTTCGAGAGGATGTGCGGTGCGATGAGGGAAGCCCCCGATTGCGTGAGGGAGTTCGGGGGGAGAGTCTTCAGGTCTCCCACTCTGTTCGAGGACATGGTCAAGTGCATCCTCCTCTGCAACTGCCAGTTCGTCTTCTCCTCCTCCTCCTTCTCGCCTTTCACCCCGTTCTCTTTCCTGAAAAATCTGCACTATGCCCTCCATTTTTGGAGTGGCCATCTTCACTCCTGTCACTTCAAAATCCAGATTTGATCCCTGCGACTATTTGCAACAATTTGAACCAGGAGTAGGACTGCTCAAAATGATTAGAATGTCGAGCGCTCTGTCTTGAATAGAGATAAAAGAAAAGGAAAGAAATGAATGCCTAATTCAAGCTCTTCATTAAGCCGGGACAAGCGAAATGATCGATGAAAAAATAACCTTTTTTTTTATGTCTATACAGCTTGATGCCTTACTCGTGCTTTGACAGCTCAGGCTGCGCGAATTCCACTCATTCGCATTTCAGTTAAATTCGTAGGGTGACTGATCAGCTTCTTGATTAGGTGGTCGAGGACTTTGAGCATGGCTCAAGCACTTTGCGAGCTGCAGCTTGAGCTGCAGCGTAACTCAGTGAACTCATCTTGCACGGTAGATGCGGATGGTATTTGCAACATCCCCAAAGGTGCGGCTTCGCATTTGGCTCCGACAACACCTGCTGCTAAGGAGACAAAGAGAAAACGGGGCAGATGTAAGACTCAAACTAATTTAATGACCAAGTTTGCAGACGTTAGGCCTGAAGTACAAGTAGCTACAAGCACAAGGATGGAGGCCATCAAATTGGGTACTGGCATCCATGAGAATGACCAATTGACCTCAGGCTTATCTTCTTCGGATGGCTGTAGCTTGTATTGTGACCGCCAATCTTGTCTGGCTTCTGACGGAACTTGTGAGACTTCTGAGGAAGCTCTCAAGCGAGGTGCATGTCAAGAGCCTGCTCACGTAGAAGAATGCTGGTGGGATGTGGTTGGAAACTTTCCTAGCCCGAGAGAACTAGCAAGCCTAGATGAAGGTTTTCTAGCAAAACGTTGTAATCTCGGTTATAGAGCTGGTCGGATTATAAAGCTTTCTCAGGGTATTGTTGAGGGCAGGATAAACCTGAGTCAACTGGAAGAGATATGTGATACACACTGCTTGTCCAGTTATGCTGATCTAACGGAGAGGCTGAGGCAAATCAATGGTTTCGGTCCTTTCACATGTGCCAATGTGCTAATGTGCATGGGATTCTACCATGTCATTCCAACTGATTCTGAAACAATCAGGCATTTGAAGCAGGTATGATATGTGGTTTCACTTTTAGTATAATTGCTTATGATCTAAATGGAGATTTGGAACTGTAGGTCCACGGAAAAAATTCTACCATTCAAACTGCTCAAAGTGATGTGGAAGATATCTATGGACGGTATGGTCCATTTCAGTTCCTTGCATACTGGTAAGCCCCGAGAGGCTATGGAATTCTATTGCATGCCCTTTCTTTCTTTGTTAGTTCCCACCTTCCACATTGACAAATGCAATTCTATATCTTTGGTGATGAGCAGGGCGGAGTTATGGAACTTTTACGGGGAAAGATTTGGGAATTTAAGCGCCATGCCTTTGTCGAACTATAAGCTTATTACTGCCACCAATATGAAAGAGAAGGGAAGTCGCGGAAAGAAGAGGATGAAGCTATCCTCATGAAGCATGGACCCCTCATCTTTGTTCCATTTATGGGACTGAGCGAGCTGTTCTTCATCTGTAGGAGCGTGCTGGTAGTTCTTCCCATCCTTCTTAGCTTACATTATGTATTTATAACCTTCCGGTCTAGCATTTTTACTCTGACGAGGTCTACATTTGCTAGCAAATTCATGTTCTTAGCGTATCGAGAAAAATGTTGGGCATGATAGCCTGGCGATCAGTTTCTTCGAATGTTGAGACTTATGGAGATTGGGCTGTCTTGTCTAGATGTTGAAAGGTACTGACAGAATTGACTCATTCTTAGCTTCATTGAATTGGCCATCTCTCTTTGCTTATCCCGTGGCTTCTTTACCCGGCATTGAAATTATCTCCTCTTCTTTATTTTCTTTTCTCTTTTTTTCTCTCGAGATACTTTTGAGCATGCAGTTCAAGGCTCTTTGTATCTGTTTGTAATAGCCTGTTTATGCAGATCTACGTGCAATCATAGGGTACAAGAATCATCTTAGTAGGTGCAAGTAAATATACCTGTGTATCTAAAATATCTGTCAAAGACAGATATCTGCGGTCATTTGGGCTACCGCCGAAAGCAAGATTGCTTGTTCACGCCACTGGATCCCTCCTTTTGGCATCTCCGATGATAGTTCTCATTTGGATTGAAGAAAAAGAAGTAAGATAGTTCCGGTGCTATGAGAGCGTACCGAGTCTTCATTTGTAATGCTTATGCAGCAGTCCTTCTGGTTCCGGGGAAGTCGTTCCTTTTCACGGTTGGTCCATGTACAACAGCAACCACAAATGACTTGATCCCGAGTTGAGATCTCTTGATAAAATTCCGTTGGTTTGTTTGTACTAATAAAACTTTACATGATGGGTTCTCATGAAGTTTTCAACTAAATGATAAGAGCAACAAATATGTGGAAGGTGAAGCGATTGAAAGTTCACTATCCATAGCAAGCTAAGCACCACTCGTCTGGAGTTCTGGGCATAAAGATGGTCATGGTGATCTTTAGCTTACGAAAGAAGATAAAGTGACTCCTAAAACGATACATGAAATCTATCATTATAATGCATTGAGATATGGCTTTGACAAATTGTAGATCGGGCGATGGAAATTTCAAAGATGATGTAATGGGTTGCTACTGATGGTCCAGGGGAATCTGTCTGGAGTTAACACATTACCTAATTCGATATAAATAGTATGATGGTCCGTACCAAAACTTGGCCCGTTAGCTCTCGATCGGACTCCTAATCTTATTCTTAAGGGGAAAAGTTTTAAAAAAAAAACGTTTTAAACATGTTGTATTAATGTTAGTTTAATCTGAGGCTCCATTTGTTTTCCCAAAAACATTTTCCTTATTTTTTGGTATTTGGTTTGTAAAAAAATGAGTGAACGAAAAATATTTTCTTAACCAATGGAAAACCTGTGTTAAAATTTGAAAAAATAATTTTTATTTTAAAAAATTGGAAATTATTTTTCCATAATATGATTAGGTATCTGTATTTAGATCCAAAACTCTACACTTGGGTATGAAAACTTCAACATTAGGTTCCTAGTGTCCAAGACTAAATCTTCATTGGGCTTAGAACATTGATGCCCATGGTTGGATCCTTGGCACTCACGCTAGGGTCCATTGAGGCTAGGCCCCAAGCACCAATGCCCATGCCCAATGCTCCGTCACCCGAGCTTAGGTCAATAAAGGTTGAACACAAGAATCTGATACCTAAGATCAGATCACCAGCATTAGGGCTCGAGTCGACAAAGGTTGTGTCCAAGTCCACAAAGGCCATGCTTAGGGCCCAAGTGCTTGTGCCTCGATCCCCAATGCCCGAGTCAAAGGGTCCATTAAGGCTAGTCTAGGACTCTAGTATTTGTATCCAATTCTTTAGTTGCCTGTGCAAGTTACTTAACATTTAAATATTATATGCCTATTTAAGAAAATCAAATTAGTTTTTCCATAAAAAAACAATGGAAAACATTTTTCAATTCATTTTTAGATTTCAACCAAATATCATATAATATTTTCATTTTCTCGAAAAATGACTTTACTGAATTTTTTTTTCAAAAATGTCACATTTTCTATGAAACAAGCATAACTTTAAATCTTTCAATTTAGTTATAGACCTTTTGATTATAATGCTATTCCTTGTCAAATCTAGGGTGAGTTGAAATCTATTCATTCAAACTAGTTGACAAATTTTTAAAACCTAAAACTTATCATGTATATTCTAGAACCTAGAATATATTTTGTCATAAGTTTTAGGGTCTACATTCTTAATTGAACACCTTTAATGACACATGAATAATATGGAAGTCATGTATATGCCAAATATGAAAACTCATATTAATGGTTCCAGATTATACATTCATTATTGGACATTATGAAATAGTGTAAGATTGCATAAAGATATAGAACAAGAAAAATATGAAAACTTATTGCATTGTAGGTTGTAACTTGCAATCTATCAATCAAACCATATTTGAATCTAGAACATCCGGCAAACTATGCAACTTAGAATTTGACCGATTAGCATGTGTTCAACTTTTTAGTTCCTAGTTCTATTTTGAAACTATGTTTATACCTTGTCAAATCTAGGCGGGGTTCACTAGCCCATAGTAAAAAGAAAGAAAGAAAGAAATTCATAAAAATTATAAGTATCTTATATAAGGGTTCTGTGGGAGCTAGCAAGAAGAGAGAAGATGCCTCCGAAGAAACCATGTGAGGACTGAGCAATCGTCGGTGGAACCACAATAATGATGTGGGCCCTGCCGTCCATAGAGAGAAAACTAGTCAAATGACGGAGTGAGTGCCGGCCGAGGACGGAGGATCATAGGGTTTAAAAAACAAAACCTGCCCAAAACTCAAAGCCCCCCCATATGGAAAGAGAGAAGAAAAATCTGCTGGAGGAGGGAAGTGGAAGGCTGTAAGGGAAATCTTGGAGTGTCGGCAAAGGCGCTTTTCTGGTTAAAACGAAGGCGACGTTATACCCCGTGACGAATGGAACGAAAGCGTCAAACTCAAGCTGGTGGGGAAGGAAAGGGGGAGCGAGTGGTGGTGGGGACGCTTCCAGCTCACGGCTGCTGTCGTTTCTCTTGCCCCTTAAAAAAACTTCAATCGAAAACATGGCCTAACCACGTGGGCTATACATCTGTTTAAGTCTTAAACGGTGTATCGTGTCATGTAATCTGTACCTACCTAAGTTGGCAAATGGCGAGTGTTCTTTCCTGTTATTACCGGATTATGGGAAACGGCACCAACGATTCATTAACTTTAGTACAGAATACAATGTCATCCTGATTTTCGAGTTATCGATGAATGAATGCTCGATTCAATTCTTTCCATTTGCTCAAATGATGATTCGGGCAGTGTTGTGAGGGCAAGGATTATAACGTGCCCGAGGAGGAGTGAGAATTGGTAAATTTGGTAGGGCGAATGGAAAAAAGGGGGGCCTTCCAAAGCGAGTTCGCAGAAAAAGGAAGACAATGCGGACGGAGGGTCGCTGTCGGTTAGTGGAGCAAGCACTGTCATCCACCCGACGCTGGTTCGGACGCGCCTCCAAACATCAGTCCAACCCATCCATAATAATAATAAACAAATTCTCATTCTTAATATATTCTAAACAGAAATCATATATTGATTAAGAATGCTGGTAACCTCCACATGATCATCAATCATCTTTTTGACTCATCAAGCGAAGCAAAGCATCTTCTCCCCCCACATAATCCATCCATCCATCCATCCATAAACGTCACAGCATCTTCCCCGTCCTCCTCCATCAACAGCAACGGAAACAGAGAGCCAGCTCCATCCATTATTGGTGCGAGGGAGAAACGCCACCCACCGCACCCTCCTCCATTTTTCTATGCTTTTCTCTCAGACCAATCTTTGACGCAGATCTATACCTTCCTCCCTCTCTCTCTCTCTCTCTCTCTGCCACTGTCGGTGCTTCTTCTTCTTCTTCTTCTTCCTCCCTTCCCATTTTCTTGATTTTCTTGTCACTATTAACATTGGAGGTGAAGCAAGACCCAGAGAAGCTCTGTGGTGGCCTCTACTTCACTCCCTCCCACCTCTCTCTCTCTCTCTTTCTGCATCCACAGTTCTTGAGTGAACGAGTGAAAAGGGCAGTGACCCAGTTGGTGTCGGAACGCGAATGAGCATGTACGGACGGGATCCATGGGGGGGACCCCTGGAGATCAACGCCGCCGACTCCGCCACCGAGGACGAGCGCAGCCGCAACCTCAACGACTACGACCGCGCCGCCCTCTCCAACTCTCGCCCCCTCGACGAGACCCAGCAGAGCTGGCTCCTCGGCCAGGGCGAGCAGCAGAAGAAGAAGAAGTACGTCGACCTCGGCTGCATCATCGTCAGCCGCAAGATCTTCGTCTGGACCGTCGGCACCGTCCTCGTCGCCGGCCTCCTCGCCGGCCTCATCACCCTCATCGTCAAGACCGTCCCCCGCCACCACCGCGGCCACGGTCCTCCCGACAACTACACCCTCGCCCTCCACAAAGCCCTCATGTTCTTCAACGCCCAGCGCTGTAAGCCTCTCTCTCCCCCTCAGATCTGATCATTCCATTTCCGTTCGGTTGGACTTGTACTGTTCCGATTTGGGTTTTTCCTGATTTGTTGTGTTGTGGATTAAATCAGTGTTCTTGCATAGCGTAGAGACTGTCGGCTTGCTATTTTAAGCAAAATTTCGGCTTTTTTCTTCTTCTTTTTAACGAATGCAGCTGGGAAGCTCCCCAAGCATAACAATGTGTCGTGGAGGGGCAACTCCGGCCTTCAGGATGGCAAGTCCGATCCGTCCTGGGTCTTGAAGGATCTGGTGGGAGGGTACTACGATGCCGGGGACGCCATCAAGTTCCACTTCCCCGGCTCCTTCGCCATGACCATGCTCAGCTGGAGCGTCATCGAGTACAGCGCCAAGTATGAGGCTGCCGGGGAGCTCGCCCACGTCAAGGAAATCATCAAGTGGGGCACCGATTACTTCCTCAAGACCTTCAATTCCACTGCTGACACCATTGACCGCATCGCTGCTCAGGTACTGAGTGTCTTGCTTTCGCAGTTCTTCGGTCTCTGTCTCGTGAAATGGATAGAGTGATGTGTTGCGGTGATCTCGTTTAACAATTTAATAACCGCTTGCAGAGAGAATTACGATTCCTGGGTCACTTCTTATTGCCTAGCTAAAAGGAAGAAAAATGTTGCCTCTGGTTTGCCTATAAATGCACTTGAGTAGAGTCGGGTGTGATGAACCAGATAGGGCAAGCATTGATCTGAATTGTTAAGTCACCTTGTTCACCAATGCCGAGGCTGTGTGAGAACGTGATGTCAGATTAAT
The DNA here is from genome assembly GCA_014182895.1 of Angophora floribunda. Taxonomy (NCBI): domain Eukaryota; kingdom Viridiplantae; phylum Streptophyta; class Magnoliopsida; order Myrtales; family Myrtaceae; genus Angophora; species Angophora floribunda. The sequence goes on along the minus strand of CM024711.1, from coordinate 237,018 downwards.
ATATGTGTCAAAATGACAACTTTCTAGCCTGAGTGCTGCGGGAGACTCGTGGACTCCCCTGGGCGTGCATTTTCCAAGAAATCCTGTCTGATTTCTTCAGATTGAAATGCTTCTCATAGAGATCCCTATCTCATTTTCTACCAAATTCTATTTTAATTGATTGCCCTGTCTGATCGATCTGCATCTGTTTTTCCCCTTCTAATCAGGTCGGTTCTGGGGATACTTCTGGAGGAAGCACTACCTCAAATGATCATTATTGTTGGATGCGTCCTGAAGACATTGATTATCCACGGCCTGTAACTGAATGTCACACCTGCTCAGATCTTGCTGCTGAGATGGCCGCTGCTTTAGCTGCTGCATCCATTGTTTTCAAAGACAACAAGGCCTACTCTCAAAAACTAGTTCACGGTGCCAAAACACTCTTCCATTTTTCGAGGCAACAGCGAGGGAGATACAGTGCTAGTGGATCAGAAGCTGCAACTTTCTATAACTCCACTAGTTACTGGGATGAGTTTGTTTGGGGCGGTGCTTGGTTGTACTATGCAACCGGTAATAATTCTTATTTGCAACTTGCTACCACTCCTGGTATTGCAAAGCATGCTGGTGCTTTTTGGGGGGGACCAGATTATGGTGTATTTAGCTGGGACAACAAGCTTGCTGGTGCTCAGGTGAGTTTTGTATCTACTAGACGTCTTCCCCCCCGGTTTTCTTCTCTTCTCTCTTCCCTTGTTATTGAGATATATGCTTAACATGCTCCTCATCATTCAGTTGTTGATATGTTGGAGTCTGACATACAATGTCCATGTTTGAAAATCCAAGAGGTGTATAATTTGCTACTCTTTCGGATCTAGAAGTATCTATAGCAGTGAGACTTTCAATTATCCTTAAATGCCAACTGTTTATGTTCATGAGGAGTTAAATAAGGCAACTGCTTCACTACAAGGCAAAGATCTTTGTATTTGAATTCATTTCTGAAGAAGGGAATTAAAAAAGAGAGAGAGAGAGAGAGAGAGAGAGAGAGAGAGAGAGAGAGACTCAATGCACTCAGAGTGAAAACTGTTGGGCCATCCCTCTGTGAAAATCTTTTTGGTTTTTTCCTTGCCTGGATGCTGTGCTAGTTTCAGAAGCCGATTCCTCTGTCTTCACCATACCCAACTCTTAAGTCTAATGCATGAGAAGTGACTAGATTTGTTTGGTCCATGTACATGCAGCAGCAGATGCCCCATTGATTTGTCTTTTGTTGAGATATAAGGGTTCAGGATGTATTGAACTTGTCATTTTGACACATATATTCTGAACAATGCAATCATCTAATATGCCTGTCACAAACTTGTAGGTGCTCCTAAGCCGTCTGAGGTTGTTCCTCAGCCCTGGGTATCCGTACGAGGAAATGCTGAGGACATTTCACAATCAGACCAGCATAGTTATGTGCTCATACCTGCCTGTCTTCACGAGCTTCAATAGAACCAAAGGTAATGTCTCTTCAGAGATGGCATAGGCCATAGGGTGGAGTGGACAATGAATACATGTAGTGAACTAGTTGGCAGCTCATTCTCGTGTTCTGTTTTTGCCTTTCTTACAGCTGGCTTGATCGAGTTGAACCATGGAAGACCCCAGCCTCTCCAGTATGTTGTCAATGCAGCCTTCCTGGCCACTGTATTCAGTGACTACCTTGATGCTGCAGATACTCCAGGATGGTACTGTGGACCCACTTTCTATTCTACTGATGTCCTGCGTGATTTTGCCAGGACTCAGGTATGTGATTCACGCCTCTCTTTTTTCTTTTTTTTAAATTGCTTTTTGATGTTTAGGTGCTTAAAAACAATAGATGATAACTCTATCTCTGATTCTCTTGTGGGATCTCTAGATCAATTACATCCTTGGGAAAAATCCTCGGAAAATGAGCTACATTGTCGGCTTTGGGGAGCATTACCCTAGACACGTGCATCACAGGGGTGCATCCATCCCGAAGAATAAGGTCAAGTACAACTGCAAAGGAGGATGGAAATGGAGGGACACATCGAAGCCGAACCCGAACACATTAGTGGGAGCAATGGTTGCAGGTCCCGATCGGCATGACGGCTTCCACGACGTCCGTACTAACTACAACTATACAGAGCCCACTCTCGCAGGGAATGCGGGACTGGTCGCAGCGCTTGTGGCCTTATCAGGCGACGGGAGCGCTAAGATTGACAAGAACACAATATTCTCTGCAGTTCCTCCCATGTTTCCCACTCCACCACCACCTCCTGCTCCATGGAAACCATGAGTTGGCTGGTGTGTGGGTTTTTTATGCAGCAGCTGAGTTGGAGTAGATTTTTCATAAGTTACCACTTGTGGGGAAGAGAAAGGGAATGCAGGATGAGGTGGGGATTCTGTATGACAATCCAAAGCAGGGAAGGGAAAGGAAGCGAGACTTTCTTGACATTTTGCATTGGCATAAAAGATGCTCTGAAGAACGGTTGAACCCGGTGACTCTCCTTTTGTTCTTTCAATCTTTGTGAAATACGATGGTATATAGTGTATCAAGACATCAATCATGTATTCTTTGAAACTTGGTGACTTGCACAACATATGATAAAACAGTCAAATAGGATTGTGTGCTTCCTTTTGTGTTTCTTTCGACAGTTCTGTTTTATAAGGTGAGTTCGACTATGCGCTGATGAAGTGATCACAGTTTTCTTAGTTTGGATTTATTGAAATAATGTACCCTACTTGAAAAGGTAGACATTACACAAGAAAGAAATGAGAAATTACAAAAGGTGGGCTCAAAAGTATATGACTGGGAAAATGACACAATGTTCTTTAAACTATGGCCTGATTGCAACATCGTCTGTAAATAATTAATTTATTAATGAGATCTCTAACTAATTTAGATATGGAACGTCATTTTTGACTTTTGATTTGTTTGATATAGTTCCTATACTTATAGTACATGTTTAATTTAGTTCTTGGATTTTCTAAAAGTATATGACATGGAAAATGATACAATGTTCTCTAAACTTTAACTTAATGTGCAATATCGTTTGTAAGTTTTTGATTTATTTAATTTGGATTATGAATTTTCATCTAATATTTAATGTCATATTTAAACTTTTAATTTATTCAATGTAGTTTATTTACTTTGGATACATGCTCAATTTAGTTATTGGATTATATGAAAATGTTGGACATTGTTCTTCCATTAGTTCAAGCTAACGAACTTTACCAATTTGGCTTCCAATTCAGTATGATTGAACAATGAACAAAAAAATATTACACTTGCCCTATCCTCATAAGATATTCAACTCAATTTGGAAAATTTGGAAAAATGATCATTCATGTTATTTGGTGGCTCCGATTAGTATATCCTAACCTATGTCCACGTATAACATTTTCTTTTTGTCCATCATACAAATTTATCATATTGGAGGTCATATCAACCAAATTCTATTGACTCAAATTAATGAAAGGATAATGTTGAATGTTTTCAAATAATTTTGTAAGTAGATTAAATGTTTACAAAAAGTTTAACAATCACATTGAATAAAAAAATAAATTAAAGGTCGACATTATATATTGAACTACAATTCATAGACTATTTGTATATTGAACTAAAGTTCAAAAATCACATTAAACAAATTAGAAGTTTAGGAACAAAATTAATTATTAGATTAAAGTTCATATACCATTTATGTAACTATCCTTACATGATAATAAAACTCACATATATATATATATTAGCCAAAAGTATAGGTTTGTCTCACTTTTTAATTTTCAAAATCGCCCTTATTAACATAATGCTCATTTTTGTAGGGGTTAATATCGCAAAAACCTTCAAATTGATACATTTATAACAAATTTACTTTAAACTAATTTTTTAATCACAAAAAATTCCAAATTGATATATTTATGATAAATTTACCCAAAATGACTATAAAAATCTCAAACTGATATATTTGTAACAAATCTACATTTAAACTAATTTTTTTAACGTTAAGAACCCCAAACTAGTATATTTGTGACAAATATACTCTCCATTAAATTAGATTAATATTGCAAAAATCACAAAACTGATACAACTGTGACAAACGAAAAGTAAAATCCTAAATTGGTACACTAATTAACTATTACATGTCATTTAATTTAGCAATTTGACAGTAAAATTTAATAGAAATTAATGGAGGGTAAATTTTTCACAAGTATACCAATTCGAGGTAAATTTGTCAAATGTATGCCGGTTTGGAGTTTTTTGTGATCAAAATATTAGTTTGAGATAAATTTGTCATACGTGTATCAATTTATGGTTTTTTTGCAATATTAACCCTTTTTTGAGTGATCATACACATTTTTTTTTAATCTATATTTTCACTTTCCAAAATTGCCCTTACTAAGTATAACACTAGTAACCACTTACTTTCTTTGTGAAAATATCATCATATAAGACTTCGCGTGTTTCATGGGTAACAAAATAATGTGAAAAATATCATCCAAAAAGTGATAGTTTGTATCACTTACAAAAAAATAATGAACAAAAAGTATTTTTGTTGTCCCTGAAAATATTAGTATAATAAAAATATTTTCCATTTATTAATTATTTTAAGCGTTATAAGTCATTGATTTTACGAAAATATTTTCAAAATTATTCATTTTTTTGTGAAACAAGTAGAGCCTAAGTTTTTAAATAACTAACTAATATGCGAAGGTTTCATTCTATTCTGTTATATTATATCACTCAATCAGATTTAGCTAAAACAATTTAGTATATATAATTTACAACATCATATCTCAAAACGAGTAAAAAAGGGAATTAGAGTTTATTGGGCCGTATACTAATTGGGCTCTGCGGTTGACGGATGGGCCCGACAACACGAAAACTCGGTCACTTTTCGATTCCGAAATTTCCCTCCCTCCCCTCTCCTCCTTCACTCGGTCGCCGCCAGTCCCCCGCGGCTTCTTTTCCCCGGCGAACTGACCACTCCGCCACCAGTCGCCGCAGCTCCCCTCGTCGCCGTCCGGTAGGGTTTTGGCCGCCGCCCGTCCGGAGACCATGAGGGTGGTCGGAACGGAGGTCCCTGTCATCGGCAGCGACTCCGTCAAGTGGATCGAACTCTCCGTCCCTTCCTCTTCCGGCGGCGGCGGCGACGCCTTTGCTCCCCTCCCCGAGGATTACGCCTCCTGCTCCGCCATCGCCGATCCTCCTTCTTACCTCATCTGGTACGTCTCTCGCTCGCTCGCACATGCCTGTTTTGGTTTTCGCGTTATGCGGCGGCCGGTTGCTGCTTTGCGAAGAAAGCTAGTTGAGGAGGAGGAAGAAGAAGAACAGGAGGGTAATCGGCATTTTGTTGCGATGACAGGAGGATCCACAAGGCGTCTCCTCATGCCCTCGAGCTGCTTCACATCTCTCCGCAGCAGGAGTTCCCTAAGACCGGGCTTCGGATTCTGTTCCCCGACGCGCTCTCTCCTTTCGCTTTCATCTGCCCCAATGAGGTCATCTCTTCTTCGCGTCTGCTTTGTCTGTTCCTTCAAGTCGTTTTGTTACTAATTCTTAATCGTTTCGTCCCGTGTCGTCTCCGTTTGCAGTCTAATTCGGGTTCTCGAAGCCCTTACCTGCTCTATGTGATGACCGTCTCTGGGGTTGCATACCTATTCCAGCTTCGGCACGTATCGAGCTACGCATCCTCCACTTCTTCCATCTTCCCGGCAAATGATTTTGTTGAGCTCGACGTCAGAACCTTCTTTAGCCGGGGAAGGATCACGAGCATGGCAGCCACTTCGGGGTGCCTTTTGCTCGGCACTGATGATGGATCTCTCGTTTCTCTAAAGCTCGGCAGCCTTCATCCCACGGTTCCTGGTATCAATTTGGCTGTTTCTTTCCTTTTCAATTTGACTTTACATGAGACAATCTGTGAGCTCTCACTGTTCATGATCTTGCGTTGTGGTGTGATTGGTTAATCCTTAGCGTTTCCAGTAGCATAGGAGTGTAATCTCTATTGTGCAGCTTTACTTTGGTTTCATGTCAATTTAGGCTCATTTTGCTATCCATCTAATAGTGGTACAGTCGTGAAGCTTTTTGTCTGATATCTCTCTTCTTCCCTAGGGTTTATGCATGAGCTGCGAGATGATTCTGGAATCAGTCGATTGTTGGGTTTCATGTCGAGGTACTCAGTCCTTTTTCACATATGCATACATAATTAAGAGAACCGAGGCCTAGAGGGCCGCTCTTGCTTTCACGTAAAGTTGGTGTGTAATTTGGGGTACAATTATTTATCATGCTGGGATGTAGTTGTATCTATATATAATTTGTTGAGCTGGAGTTGGATATCTAATGGTTATGGGCATTGTGATCATTATGTCATGATGCTGGCTAGCAGAAATTTTTTTCAACCACACAAGATTTTGTATATTCATACAGTTGCCTGTTGTCTTTACCTTAATGGATTTAAGACCACTGTAGTGCTGTGTTGTGTATTCACAGGGCTTGTCAGCATTAATTAGGGTTTTTTAATTTATTTATTTGATAGAGAATAGAAGATTCTATCAATTGAAAATATTTCATTACATCAGAATTGTACAAGGACAAAAGAAAGAAAAACGGACAAGAAAAGTAAAATGTCACAATGCAAGGAATTGTAACATTATTGCCATAGCTGAATAAAAGAGTACAGCACAGAAAAGGTTGAAGATTCTGTACCCTCAAACAATCTTTTGTTGCATTTTTCTCCAAATGATTACCTGAGAGAATCAACATCATGCCTAGCTAGTTCACTTTTGGAGTTACAGTTACCGCAATTCCACTTCATGATTACCTGAGTTCTACGGTGCACTACAAAGTTAGTTTTCCTTAAGAAGAATGATTTCTGATGACCAAGCTATAATTTGACTTGCCTTCACTTTGATATTGTGTGAAGTACATAGAAAACAATAACAGATCCTCGTTGAGAGGAGTCAAATTAACAATGCACAAAATATTGAACTCAAAGCCTGGGAAAGTAGTTTACCTATATGTGTTTGTGGATAATAATGTGCAAATGTCATTATATTACTACTGCCTTTTTGGCAGCTGAAGTTCTTATGTTCACTTCTTCTTGACGACCAATACAATAACAATGGAAAGCAAAATCTCATTTGGTTAGGTCCAGTCATTCGACTTTTGGTAATCAAATGTGAAGTCAACTGGAGATTAGGAATGTGATGATAAATGAAAAGGAAAAACCCAGGACACTTCACAATGCTCTTATAGTTTCACCTAACCTTGAGTGGTGTTCATGAATGTCTTTCTTGTGGCTGTGTTAATAGTCGGGAGAGAGAGATCATGTATGTACCACCATATAATTGTCAATAAGGCTTGTTTATCAAAGGGAGGTAGACTCATACAGTCTCTTCCTTTTTCTCGTTGTATCCTACCTCTGTCTCAGCGGTGAAAAGAATAAAAAGCATACATAACGAGTTTCTTTGGAGAGATTGGGATGATAGTCCTAAATACGACTTGGTCATTTGAAAGTTGTAAAACAATTGTTTTATAAGAGATGACTGGGCATATCTTTGTTATCTTTTGATAGAGCTTCGCAGAGAAAATGGCTGCGGAGGTTTGATTTGGAGAGAGCAAGTTATTGGAGGAGGGTGCTTATCGTGTGTTTTGGATGAGCAATGATGGATTGCTAAGATAAATGGCAAATTGAATGGAGTAGGGCTTTGGAGGCTTATAAGTCATGATAAGGATTATTTTAGAAGCAGAATCTTATTTAAAGAAGGCAATGGTAGAAAAACCTCATCGCGGACTGAGTGACGGTGTGGAGATGTTGCCTTTAAGGATATGTTTCTTGACTTGTTTGCCTTAGCAAGGAACGAGGGTGCTACTTTGGCTGAGTGTTGGTCTTCTAACAATGGAGAGTTGGTTTGGCAGATAGATTTCTTACATCGGGCCCAGTATTGGCAGTTGGAGGCTTTCTCAAATTTCTTACATAAATCTTGTGTCGATTCATTTACAACAAAATGAGTCTTTCCGGTGGAAGGCTTTTGGAAGGTGAAGGTTCCTCTGAGGTTCTCCCTTTTCCTTTGGAAGCCACTTGGGGACTCTTTTTGACATTGGACAACCTCCAAAAGAGGGAAAGTGTTGGTTAAGAGATGCATTTTTTTAGGAATGATGGAGAGTGTGAATCATCTGCTTTTGTACAGTAGATGGATCAGACAGATTTGGAATATGATTTTCCTCTGGTCTTTTTTTTTTCTTTGGCTCATTTGGAAAGGAAAAAACAAGAGAGCTTTTAAGTATCCTCTGGGACTCTTTTAGAGATAAGTGGTTGTAGACTCTTCACTTTTGGTATAATGGGAAAGTTCAATGTCATACTTTTAGCTTATTGGAATTGATAGAAATGACCTGTTGTTCCTGATTTTTACATATGTGAGACATCCCCTCTGAATTCATTTTATACAGGGGTGGAACCCGAGTACCTTTACTAATAGAACTTTGTTTAACTTAAAAAAAGGGTCAATTATTCCTATGCGAAAATATTGCCATTTAATGGTCACGATAGCTCATGGAAGAGATATAGGTACAACCCATTGGATGGATGGGTAGAGAAATTGATGGAAGATCAGGAGCTTCCTTTATATGGCTTTATATAATGCATCCTTTGCTGTGACTTCTTTTCCTTGCGGGAGTAAAAAAAAAAAAAAAAAAACTGCTATTGTAGTCTATAAACAAATAGTTTATTTTGCATAACAGGTACCTTTCTTTAGAACTTTACCCCTTAGAATCCAAAGTTTGTTGATATCCCTTTTATTGAGGGTGAGCTTTGGTATGGTGGTAAAAATTTGCTCCAAGCTTTATGGGCCAGGGTAAGACTGCCTGCATCAACTACTCCCTATATTTTGACAGTACAAGCAGCCTTGTGCATCCAGACACCCTTTATTTCTCTATATACTCATCTCTTTGTTGCCTTTTGGAGTACATTGTGTTCTTCAAGCTTCAAGAACCCAGCAATCCCACAAATGAACTAGAGGAGAGAGAATAAGTGTTCTATTGTCTTTAGATTTATTAAGTGCATTGGAGTAAATTTACTGCGCCATTCAAGTTCATAATTTGTGCTCATTTTTGTTGATTTTTCGTCTTACTTCTCACTCGACTCATTTGGTGAATGATGAGACCTTTCTTTTTTTGTGTGTAAATCATCTACATTTGTGATCATATCAGAGACAGTTTGATAACATAAAGTAATTAAAGAGACATAATCATGGCATGCAGGGTTAAGCCAGCAGGAGCTGTGCAGGATTTGGTAATGCAGGATATGCATGGGAAAAGACTTGTTTTTGCTCTTCATTCAGATGGACTATTACGAGTGTGGGATCTCTTTCTCCATAGCAGAGTTTTGAGTCATACACTAAACATCCCATCATTACCAGGTAGTCCTCTTTGTTTTCCATGTTTTCTATCTAGGGATGCTTTTTACTTGTTTATTTGCTTTGTATCAAGATAATATCTGTCAAAACATTTCATATGGTCTCTCATTTTGGTGTTTATCTCTCTATTATCAGGAGCCATGTTGAAAAAATTGTGGGTGGGTGATGTAAATGATGAGATGAATGTAATTCCTTTGGCCATCCTGTACGGGAACAATACGGTATGTATGTTCAATCTTCTAATGGCACCAGATTTTTACTGGAAGTGCTGTAGAAAGAAATTTTTCTGGTAATCAAGTTTATGCAAGCAGTAGTGGCAAATAGAGGAGAAATGCCAATGATCTAACTAAAGGTAGATTTGCTTTGGTGGCATTGTCAACATAGTTGGACCAAATTGCCGAAGCATTTCAGTACTACATTAAAATACTTCACATTAGCTTGTTTTTTCTCTTGATAAAAAATGAGACTGTATGTGGTTGCCCATACAATATTATCCTTTATATTCTGCGGTTGCAAACAAAGGGACTTGATAAGGTTGGATAGGTTATGTTAGTTTTTTGCAGCTGTCTGACAAATAGCTCCTCCACTATAGCAATTAAATATCTTGCTGATGGCTCTTTTCCTCATTGTTTAACTTATATGCATTTCCGCTTTTTGTATATTTGTATTTTTTGTGTATAATATTTGTATCAATAAAATATGCTGGAGTTGTGACCTTGTTCTGTTAATGAGATGGTAGTCATAAAACATAGATTTATCCACATCTAAGTATCTGTCTTTAAATTTTCAAAGATGACAAGACTTGGATATTTTGGTTGCCTCATTGTGATGAGTGATAGTAACATGGAGGCCTTCTTCATGAGGTGTTTTCCCCTTCATTCGAATACTCAGATATTGAATAATTTATGTTAAAGTTGGTGATAGTTTCTTTTTTGAGATTCACTTCCTTCAGCTGTTCTTGATGTATCTTTGAAGGGAGATACCATGGAGACTATAGATGTATATGGTATTCATTTTGGCATCAGGGAGAGGTCCATCTTGTCAGTGAAAATCTTAATCCAAAACATCCAGTTTGAGGAGGTACACGGGCTTTGTTGCCTTTTCATTCTCTTATTATTATAATATTGAGTCTTAGACATCAGCGTCACACTGCTCGTTTCCCATTCTCTGACTTATTTTTCTGGCACTAATTTCGTTCACTATGATTGCTAGGGGGGATGTATTGATGCCAGACTTTCTTCAGATGATATATGGATTTTGAAAGAAAATGGTTTGGTATATCGTAGCTTGTTTCAAGCTAATACTGATGTGTAAGTTAGCCTCATTTTCAATTTACTATATCATTAAACATTTTTTTTAAATATTTTTTGGACTCATTGTTAAAGCATTGTTGTACATCAAAATTGGCTCCATCCAAGCAAACTTGAGGTGTTAAATCCTAAAAAGAATGAAAATTTCTTTTCTTCCATCATCTCGAATGATAGTTCTATCACTGATCTTTTTAACATTACGGTGTCAACCTTCAAAGTCTTATTGACAAGATTTCAACATCGTTTCTGATCTGCTTATGCATAAAACGTACTTTTGAGATTGTTTTCCTTAGCATTAATCTGCTTAGCTTCTTGGAGACACATACCGTCATTCACTTTTTTTACCTTAGTGTATTGCTTTGGCTGGCAAGGTTTCAATACTCCCAAATTTCAAACAAATCCCTACTTGATGACTACCATGTTTCTTCACCCATTGAGTGACATGGCAGAACCCTTGTTCAATTAACACTACTTCTGGTCAGTGATAAGGTGGCTCTTGCCCACTTCTTACTTCTTTTGGGCTCCACAGTCGCTGCTTCTGGACATCTCTGGCTTTAGTGCAATTACATTTTCATATATAGGATTCATTTCATAAGGATTTGACTGGGAAAAATTAGGAGTGATGGCTGTTAGGTAGCCATCTAATGCACCTCTCCCCTCCTTTGTCTGGTCTTGGGACTGGTTGCACAGGTTGTGTTAGTGTTGAAGGAAACCTGTACTTAGTAATAAAATGTGGCCATAATTCAGTTTGTTAATTTCTTTTAACCAATAAAAGAATTTAAAGTGGCACCATGGGGGTGCTGGCCCATTTTCCATGTCATTTACAAGATGTTGAGCTGATAGGTCTAGTATAGCATGTATATCAACATTCTGACATGTGCTGATCTTGTGATGTGGTCAGCCCCCTTTAAGGACAAGATCTCTTTTATCCGGCCATCCTTATTATGTTGGACAATCTGATTAAATAATACCTGATCTAGAAATACTTTTTCTGGGCTTTCAACAATAGCCATGGAGTATTATAATATTTCTGACTGAAATTGTTGGAGCATTGCAGAAAATTGGATTTACTAAAGATTTGATTCAGATTTTTTTAGACAGTATAAGGAGATTTTTTTTAATGAAAAGGCTAAATTTCTTTCAAGTGTCACAATAAAGCTTCCAAAGATTCTTGTTTAGGTTCTTAGGCATCAATTATGGTGATGAAATTACACTACATAATCCAAAGCAAACATTTGCTGAAATCTCAATGTTATTCAATGATTGACATCTATTATCTCAATTAGAAGAACTACACACTGACAAGCTCTAATAAAATCCTAGGCCACATAGGATTAGATCTGAATTGACTAGAAATGGAAAACTTGTTATAAACCATAATTAACTTTAACCGTAATACATACTGATATTAATTTTTGAGAAGAATGTTAATCCTATCATGACTGTTGTTTGAGTTGTGGATTGGTATGAAAATCCATCTTGGCTATAATTCATAAATAATGACGAAATTTTGAGAAACTCAATTGAACTTGTGAGGTGCGTCTCACGTTCTTCCCAGTTCTCCAATAATTGTCTTGCTAGCTCTCTGAATTTTTTTCCTACTTGAGGCTTTGTATACTGTGAGAGATCCCGGGCTTCATCTAGTAGTCTTTGTTCAATTCAAGACACCAGCTATCAGCTCAGTTTCTGACCGGTAGAGGTACAACCTTACACATCAAGAGGCACCTATATTGGATCAAGCCAGATCATTGTCATTAAGTAGTATTTGTTCAGTTCAAGGCTGTAGCTCTTGGTTTGGTTTCTGACTAGTAGAGAGCACCCTGAGACTTACTAAGAGGCCCCTAAAGTGTGTCAACCGAGATCACTGTCAGAAAACTCTGGTCATGTCAGTACTGGGTTTTTTAGTGGGTTAGTGCAGCTGGTGGCAAAGGAGCTTAGAGCTTGGTTGGGCATCCGTTCTAGCAGAGAGAACGGAGAGATGAATCCTTTGATCCCTTTAGCATCTTTCTGGCTGATTTTGGAGGGAGAGTAATTGGAAAATTTTCAGTAACTTTGACAGCCATTAGGTAAAAATTGTGGTTTCTTGCCTTTTTACTTGAAAGTTTCGGTTCACACGGTGTGGACTTGATGTAAATGCTATCATCAACCTCCTGGACTCCATTTCCTGTAAATGATTTTGAAAATGGGTTGCCATTCCCTTGGTGCCTCTTAATGGAATATTTTTATTGATAAAAAAAAGGCAAGAATTTGATGCTGACATATGTGGGTTGTCATGCTGGCAGTCTCTTGACATTTGCTTCAATCTGCATTTTGCCAAATAGGGCACCTAATGATTGGTCACCTTTTGTGTAAACCCCTGAAAAAGATGAATTTGACTGGAGCTGGGACTGATGACTGAAAAATATGCTGATGAATGCTCGTGTGAAGATGAGCCATATCTTCATCGTACATTTTGAGAACAAATTATAAGGAATATATGGATGGGAGCCCACCCTTATAGAGAAGGAGAGTCTAACATACCTAATGAACTATTATAATCTATTTTTAATGTCAAACAAATCAGTTCTCAACTCTGGAAAGCTCTTTCTTTCCTTTGGTAAGCCCAAAAGTCCTCAGCATCATGGAGCCCAATTCTCTCAGAGATTTTACATTTTCATGAGAGATGATCCAAGGCTTTTCGCATGTCAGTTTACAATAGCTACTTCTACCACTTCTTAAAATGAAGCTAACCATCTTATTCACCTGTAAAACAAGCCTGAATAGCTGTCTTACCTGGAAAAGGCATAAGGAGCTTCAAATGACTTTCTTTGCTTCATTTTAAGGACTTCGGTGATGATTTTGTAGATAGATGCTACCATACTTACAGCTTGTACTATTGTAGTATGTATTATCCTGCCTCCATTCAGAGGAGTATTAGGAAAATACTACTTCGAGAAAAGGATTACTTCTCTAGTGCAGCTTTCTTTTATTGTGTCGTGGGCAGCATTGGGGTCTTTTAGTCATAATCTGGGTCGATGGTGATGTCTCCTTGAATGTTCCATATGATCCCTTGCATTTTAATGTAACATTGTTTTTTGCTATATTCTTGAATGCCCATTGTGACATCTATTTTGTTTGTAGGGAGGAAGAATTGTGTTATACACTCCAGGAAGAATTTGTTGCGGATCAGCTATTTCAAAGTCCTGAACGTTTTGCAGATGATCTTCTTTGGATTACATGTTCATTATCACCATTAATGAAGGTAACTTCCGTTGAATGATAGCTCTTAACATCTTGTCACTTATTTTCTAATGTTGATTCGCTGCTCTTTCTTCTGTCATCCTTAAATAACAACATGTTCAAGAATCCCCGATGGCCACTCCGTGCCTTTTCTTCTAAGCACCTGGGAGGTGCAATCCTTACAAACCATTTACAATACCCAATTTGGTGTATCCATTCCATTCATGTGTTAATTAAATGTCCCCCTTTTATACATTGGTAGGGTATTGTACATTGTTAGAATATTTCATATTAGATGCTTAAGCTTTTAGAATTGATGACGGTGGCCTCACAAAAATTTTACATGGTATCAAAGTATGAGGTCTTGAGTTCAAAATTTTCAAACCCTTATTTGGCTAGCCATCTATATTTCCATGCTTTAGTTTTGGACAAAATCCAAACTATGCTTGAGGAGGAGTGTTAGGATATTTAAATATTAAACTATATCTTCATCTAACAGCTTAAGCTTTTAAAGCATTTAGTATTGGTCTCACAAAATTTGTACAATGGGTGATTACAAAGATGCCCTGTGCAAGAATATTGAAGGTAACCTTATACTCTTGAGCATTATCACTTTGTCACAACATGAATGGAATGGATACACCAAATTGGGTTCTTATCTTGGCGTAAAAACTGTATAGTTACAATAAAGTTCAGAAAGATGTTTTTCCATTAGACATAGTCACATAATTCTTGAACAATCATCAACTAAACTGTCAAAATGACAAAACCCAATTTTGACCTGATAACATCGGTATGAAGCAAATCAAAAGGCTTGCTGGCATGTTTGTTCACATGACTGTGCTTTCCTAATTGACAAGGTCCACAATCTAAGGTTCTTAGATTGGAGATACTTGGAACCGTATTTTGTTTTCCCCTTTTTGTTAGTTTTGTGGTGCATGCTGTTGCTTCTGGGGCTTCATATGGTGCAAATGTGCTCATGATGTCATTGTCTCCTTAAGCAGGATAATGCAGTTCCGTTGCTCTCATCTATCTTCTTGGATAGACTTCTTCATCCAGGGGTTTTCAATGATAGTGTTCTCCGTGCTACTATGATGGATTATAACAGGTGTTTGACTGATTCTGAGCTGGAGTCTTTAACGATTGATGGCCTGAAAAAGGAAATACTCCTGCTGGTTGAATATGAGGTTGCTCTTAAAACTGTTCCTGAGCCCCTATGTTTCACTCAACTGCATGCGTACACGTTACTTTCCCACTCTCTGAAATGTGAAAGATGTTAAGCTTGTCAACTATACTGATCTGACGTATTGTAATTTGCTTTAGGGTGTAAATGAAGCGACGCAATCAACCTTTTATCGCTGGAAGAATTTCTGCAATCGCTATTTTCATTACTGGTGCAAGAACAATGCCCCATTAGGGTTTCTTCCTCGGCTTCCTGATGGTGGAGTTGGTTTGGTCCGCAAAAGTTCAATTTGCTTCTTTCGTTCATTGGAGGAAATTGAGCTATTTGTTACTGGTATGCCAGATATCTATGCCTTACTTCAAATTTTGTCAACATGTTACCAACCACCTTTTGTTCTACTTGGATAGAAAACAAGAGCTTTTCAGGTTGTCTTTTCAGTTTTAACTTTTTCTCTGTTATGACTGACATGATATGGCCATGTATGCCTGCTTGGTAGGTTCGGATGAAATAAGTGATATGGTAAAGTTCAGTTTTAGCTCTTTGGATGATGGGGTTGAGAGTGAGGTTCTTGCTGAAATTTTTGGATGCGTGAATAGCATTGGCCAACAATTTGGGAAGGTGGCTTCGGCAGTACTTTATGAAGTACTTGTCAGCATGCCGTCAATCACTTCTGAAGAAATTTTTTCTTCTCTACTGAAGACACTACAAACTGGATATAGTTCTAAAGGAGTATCACCTAATGTATCTGATGTGGCATGGGAGAAGGACCCAGTAGATCACAAGAGTTTCAGGAGATTTTCCACTGATATCCTGTTGGCTCTCCATCAATTAAGCAACAAAGCTTCCTCGTGGGGCAAAGTGTTGGAAGTTGTGGAAGGCTATTTAAAACTTCTCGTGCCACACAAGGTTGTACAAGAGGTGGATGATCGAGTATCTTTAAATATCTGCACTTCCATTGTAGTCCAGGCTACTTCCCAAATTGCTAAGATAATGTTTGAGTCTGCATCAGACCTTCTTCTGTTCCTATCTTATCTGGTTCACATAAGCGGACAGGTTAGTTTTTCCCTTCCTATAATTTGCCAGTAGATGCAGATTTCACTATATATTAATTCTTATTTGCTTGGATAATTCAACAACGAGAAAGTTCTCTCCTTTTATATATTCCAGTTGTTCTTTTTTGGCACTTTCTGATGCATTGAATTGTATACTGCCGATGAATTATTATTTATTCTAAAAAAAGAGAAAAAAGGGATGCATATAATGAAGAATTTTTCATGTTTTTTGCTTGCAGATCAATATGTCCCAGGATGATGTATCTAGAATCCGTTTGGATCTGGTTCCAATGATTCAAGAAATTATCGCTGAATGGCTGATTATTCATTTCTTTTCTGCTACACCATCCGAATCATATGCAGTTGAAGATTTCAGTAGTCAGCTGTCATCACTAAAGATTGGTTGGTTTTTTTCTTGTTCTTTTTATTTTTTTTCCTTTTTTTGTCTACTTATCAATACAGTTGCCATATGCTGTTTGTTGTTGTTTAATATTGTCACTAGAGCATCTGTGATTGTGGATATAAACATAGTGAGATCCTTAATCAGTAATTGACAGCATGACTGCTAGAGGATGTGTTTTGAAGTTTTCCTTGAAATTATAGCAGCCTGTTGCTGATGCACCTTTCTTTTAATCATCTTTGGACTTGAATTTCGCTGTTCTTTTTTTCCTTTCTGCTATTAACTTCTCATTTTGAATTTGAAAAGTTGCGTTTGTACGAGGAATTGACAGAAATTATATTTATATGTGCTATCCTGCGCTTATGTCCAGATAGCAGCTCAGATTGGGGCTCATGGGATGAAAAACTTGGCAGAAGTGACTTTGTCTTGGCCTTTATACTTTTGTTAAGTAGTTCTAGCTTTTCTGAAGGTCTTGATATGTCTCTTCCTGATCCTCAAGTTGTTACAAGTACTGTAAGGAGATTTACGAGCTGGATAATATGGGGCATGAATGGAGATGATTCTTCTGCTTTCTTGAGTCATTCTACTGAGCTTGCTTTGATCTTGATTAGACATGGGCAGTACAAAGCTGCTGAGGTGAAGTTCTTCAATTATATTTCTACTGTAAAGAATATTTCGTCTAATAATGTGCTGTGAGGGATTTTTCTGAACCACTTCCATTGTTTCCTGCATTTTTCACTCTCAGCTCCTTCTTAGCATAGTGGAAGCCCATTCCCGAAAGGAATACAGTTCTACCAGTCTGCAGGATGCAAGTGGTGAGTGGTGCGTAGTGCATCATCTTTTGGGATGTTGCCTTCTTTATCAGGCACGTGCATTACATGGATTCGTGAAAGAGAGGAAAATCTCTGATGCTGTTCGCTGTTTCTTCAGGTAAGTTGTACATGTGTCATTTCCTTTCTGCATTGCTTGGATAAGGATTCTTGGATTGAGGCATATACTGGTGCACTTTCTGAAATTGTATGAGACTTACTGAAGATTCTTGGAATCAACACAGTTTGACTTTACATTTTTATGACGGCTCAATTGAAATGCCAAATTCATCCGTGAATGGTGTATCTGACAACATAATCCCTTGCTGCTTTCATCTTTTGTGCTCTATTCCCGTAGTCTTTTTTTTTTTTTTTTTGCCCCTGTTGAACTGACTCTCATTTTGAGGATTCATCAACCCCACTTTTGGCTGTTTAATATTTAAATGGGGGACCTGAAGCATAATACTGTTGCTTATGATGTTATTATACAGTTTCTTTCTCCACTTTGGTGAACTGCAACTTCCACTCGATTTGGCCATAAACTACTTTAATAGAGTAGGGAATGCTTGTCATGATATTTGAATTGTAATCAACTGCTTTCTTGTCAGAGCTTCATCTGGAAAAGGTGCAGCCCAGGCCTTGCAGAAACTATCTGCAGAGACTGGATTACCACCGCTTGGTTTCTGTGAGTTATTGCATTAAATATATATCTTAAAAAATTCAGGGAAGAAAAAGATATCTATGTCCTTCCTCTGTTAACTTGTTCTACTCTCCTTTTAGCTGACTGCGTGTCACCTGCTGCCTGGAAGCTTCATTACTATCAGTGGGTCATGCAGATTTTTGAGCAACATAACATTAGTGAAGGTGCTTGTCAGTTTTCTTTTGCCGCACTTGAGCAAGTAGATGAAGCTCTCAATCAGAGAATCAATGGTTATGATGGGGACACATTAAATGAATCAGCGACAGCTATCAGTGGACGGCTTTGGGCAAATGTGTTCAAGTTCACATTAGATCTTAATCACTTCTATGATGCATATTGTGCTATTATCACAAATCCTGATGAGGAGAGCAAACACATCTGCTTGAGGCGTTTCATAAATGTTCTTTATGAGCACGGTGCATTGAAGGTCCTTTTTAACTTCCTTATGCCTTATATTGCTCAGTAGTCATTGTGCTTATAAGTACACACCGATTATAAAATGTTCTGACAAATTCTATGTATTAAGGGTGTAATTTAGTGATAGTTCTTTTGGGGGACAGAAAATCCTTGCTGAAATTATGTTTACTTGTTCAAAGATGTAACTGCTTTTTAAAAACTGAGATATCTAGTCTTTAAGTTTTGGAGTGTTGCTGCCATCATGGTGATCACCACCATCAGGCGCCAGAACCACAAGGATTAGTTGGGGGTGATGGTGATGGCCAGGTGCAGTTTCACTGGTGATGACTGGTACTGATGGTCATGATTATGGAGATGTGGGAACAACTTTAGTGGGGTCACGATGGCAGATGAAATGGGCTGGGTGGCCGCTCAAGGTATAGGCCAGTGTTGTAGTGGGTGTTGATGTCTTTTAGTACATTACTTAAGTTTGATTTTGAAGATTATTTTCCCTATTTAATAAGGAAAAAGTGTTGTGAATGAAGAGGTTTTCTTCTGAACCAATTAAAGAAATATCAGTGCCAAATGTTAGATTACTAACAATGACGAATTAATGTAGCTGTTCTTGCTACGATCAGCAAACTGTTGTTTCTTGGACCAATTCTGTTGGTTTACTTCTCCACGAACAATTTTGAACTTTAGGGTGTTGTTTTTCATGTCAGGTAATCCTCTTCATTGAGAATCTGACAGCATAATGTTCAGATGGCTAATGGTGATGATATAATGTGATGACCTATGCAAAAGCACTAAATCTATTTATTAAGAAGATAAACCCTACATTTTACATTATGATCTGTGCATTCAGTGATGTTCTTTCCCTGAATCTTCTTTCTGTTGGGGTTATTAATCTTATCGTTTACTTATTCTGGCTCATATTGTCAATTTCAATATGCCCAATAGCTTTGTGACTGCTAAATTTTTATCTTGTTCTGAAGTCTACTTGCAATTTTAACATTGTAGATTCTCTCAAATGGTCAACTGCCATTCATTGGTTTGGCGGAAAAGGTTGAGCACGAGCTCTTTTGGAAGGTATCCTTTTGTAAAGCAAGTTTTGACTGTTCAATAGCAACATATGAAGAAATGAAATGGTCATTAGTTTCTAATTTGCAGGCAGAGCGGTCAGATATTCTGATGAAGCAAAATCCGTACAAGTTTCTATATTCTTTTGAGATGCATCAGCATAACTGGCGAAAAGCAGCGAGTTACATGTATCGATATACAGCTCGTTTGAGGACTGAAACCAGTTCAAGAGATAATCAGCAGTCTTTTCTCTCATTACAAGAACGGTTGAATGGGCTTTCTGCTGCTATCAATGCACTGCATCTTGTTCGCCCGGCACATGCTTGGATTGAGCCGCTATCTGAGGATATCTCATTTGAGCACGAGCCTTATCCAAGTAAAAAGGCTAGAAAGGCAGTTGAATTTCAGAGTAAATCATCGAACAGAAAGTCATATTCATTTTGCGTTAAAATAATCATGCTTCATCTTCTATAGTTCTGACTTCTTGTGAACAACATATGGCTTGATATATTTGGTGTTTTCCCCGTATTGTAACATTTACTTTAATTTTGATGCAATTAATTGTTGTTATTTCTACTTTCAGCTGCTGCTAAGTCCATCCAACCCCAATATTATTCTTATCTTGACATCGAGAAGCTTGAGAGGGAGTTTGTGATGACATCAGCTGAATATTTGCTTTCACTTAGCAATGTCAAGTGGTCCTATTCAGGTACTATATGTGCTTTATTTGATCTCAGCAGTTGGCCTGCTTGATAAAATGTACTAGCATGGTTGCTATTTTAGCTGATTGATTGATCAAGTCTTCTAGAAACACAGCACAGTCAAAGAAGCGTAAGCCAACAGCTTTATATCACTTTTTTTTAACCATTTCTGGGCTTAAGGGGTGAACTTCCCTGGAGAGAGAACTAATTTTTTTGTTGAATAAGGTGGTATTGTCTGATTATGAGACATGTTATTAGCTTGCACAATGGTTCGGTTTTACCTAGCTTGGGGTTTTTTGGAGTGATGAGTTTAACAAGAATAGATCTAATTCTGTTGTTTGACCTTTGACTTGATAATTTTTATATGCTGTGTCGATGTTTATGATACAAATATTATGGAGGCAACATGAGATATCCTGTGTCAATTAGAACAACTTCATATTGCATGGAAATCTTGGGCTTGCTGTGATGTCCTTTACCTTTGTGCTTTTCTTCTATCTTAAAGTAGGGAGATGTACAAGGAATGGAGTTGAGAAGTAATTTATACTGTTTTCTTCTTTCCCAGGAGATCCTGCTGCTCCTTCAGAATTGGTTGATATCTTGGTCCAAACAAATTTGTATGATATGGCTTTTACTGTTCTCCTGAAATTATGGAAGAATTCAGGACTGAAAAGGTGTGCAATCTGGAAAAGAGTTGGATGACAGCATGCTTTCCCATTACTTGTTTTGCTCATGATTTTACAATCATGAACATCCTCTGTGCAGGGAATTGGAAAGAGTTTTCTCTGCTATGTCATTGAAGTGTTGTCCCAAAGCTGTTGGTTCACCAATTACTGGGTGAGTCCTCCCTAAAAAGCTGAAGAAAGGGTATATATTAATGGTTGCCTAGTGTTATTAAGTGCGTCTGATAAGTCTATTTTTCAGGAAAGATTTCAAAAGACAAGGTTTATTGCTGACATCAACAGTAAATGAAGCAGCTGTGCCTGGTTTGTCTGATATGGGTAGTCGAACTCCACAATACACGAGCAATTCCCACTGGGAAAATCTTGAGCTTTATCTGGTACATATGTTCATTGCACTCTCTTCCTATGCTTCCTGAAGCTTGTCTTCTGCTCCCTTGGTGACTGAATTTGGAGAATTATCAAATAGGTTATACTTTCATACGATATGACAGCAATTTATATGAGCACATGAAGTTTTACATGGAGTTATGATCTGATGAGGAGATAGAGATTTCAATACTATACTTGTCAAATTAGGGTGATGTATCTGTTTTGGCTTTCCACATTATGTATGACTACTGGATTTTACTTGTCTTATATCATGTGGTACAGTGGAGTTGATAAAAAAATTCAATCGGGTAGGGAATAAAATGGCTTAATCCATGCCCATTATTAGCTTTTGTAGAGACCAATGAATGGTGCGAAATGGGGTTACTGCATAGTTCATGTGCCTGATCTGGTTATTTTTGGAATGAAATGGAATAACAATGTTATAGGAATTGAATGCATGTGGAAGGCCTGCCTTTTCTGTTCCATCTTGAAGGAATGTCTTTTTTGTTGGAATTGCCATTCAGACTCAACACTAACATTATTATGAAAATATAAATCAGTTGGTTGAGTCCATAACCTAGTATACAAGGGCTTTCTTTTAACTATTAAGTGAATGTTTTACCTTTTTTCTCTACCTGCAGGGAAGGTATAAGGACTTTCACGCCAGATTGCCTGTTGTCGTTGCTGAAACTCTTCTTCGTACAGATTCTCAAATTGAACTCCCCCTTTGGCTAGTGCGTATGTTTAAGGTACTTTTTCTTTTTTAAATTAGTGTACCCAAAATATTATTTTGGTGGAGGGGTTTCAAAAGACTTGGAACAGAAGTACTTTAATAGGGTGTGCCAATGTTATCCATTCTCTTTGTAATTGAACTGGAAGTTAGGGGAATGTGATAGTCATTTACCCAACTTGCTACTTATCTAATAAATTTATCCAACTAATTTAAGGATTTATTTTAAGAATGCATGATTTTGTCAGCAATTTGTGTAATGAGAATTTATGCATGATTATGTAGGACATGTACTACTTTTGTTAAGTTGGAAAACAAAATCAAGCTGAAAATGGTTCCACAGTCAATCCAGACCATAGATTAGCCTAATTTGGTTATAATGTATGGCAAATTGCGGTATGCCTTTTAGCAAAAGGTCAACTGTATGCTGAGTTGGTGGGAGAAATTTCTTTCCACCCTCTTTTGTTTTTGGTTGATTTTAGGATGTCTACATGTAGATGGCAGCCAATTATGCAGATTCTGTGTATATCTGTCGTCTTCTTCTGTTTTTCTGAGAAGCATTATGGCTCTCTCTCTAGAGTGAATTAATTTGATAAGATGTCAGTGAGAATCCAGATTATAGAATAGCTTCCAAAGGCAGGTGTCATGGTTAAGATTTACAAGTTGTTTAGGATTTTTTTTACTTCTATATTTGTCTTTCAGATTATTTGATTAGATTTTTCATCTGGTATGTTCATTACAATTAGAAACCATTATTCATCCTCCCAATATGATGGATTTGGCAGGGCAACAGACAGGACATGAGCTGGGGTATGGCTGGGCATGAATCAAATCCGGCATCTTTGTTTCAGTTGTTTGTTGATTACGGGAGATACACAGAAGCTACACATCTGTTGCTGGAATACATTGAGTCATTTGCATCAGTGGTAATTTGCATTGTGTGATGCTTTTGGAAGATTGTTTATTTCTTGGATAGATTTGTTACTTTTTATTGCTCAATTATCCTCTTTAATGGTTGTAATTTTGCAACACGCTTTCTCATCTCTGATCACATTTCCTCCTGTTTTTATGAAGTAGTTTGTTTCCTTCTCCCTTTCCCTGCCATTCAGTTTCCATTTTGGTTTTGCATGTTTTACATTTATTTTACTTCAAAAACTTCTTGGGCTGAGTCATGATGTGCATTCTAATTTTCCTTTTTTCTGGGACTTTCTATTGGGGACTTGGAGGGGACGGTGAGGTATAGGCAGGAGGGGGAAATTTGGAATTAGTAGAATTTTAGTACAGTACTTCAGCTTTATCGTGACAAATAGTGCTATGCAATGTTGATTATGAGAACTTAGTGATAAGTTGCAAGGGTTCATAGAGAAGAAGTTTCATGGGTAAATTTTCCTTATGGGCCGAAAGCCAGCCATATTGTCTGGTGAAAAGAACTTTGATTGATACATGGATACTCTTTCACATTAGTGCAGATGAGGTTGCAAAACATGATGCTTTCGTATATTGTCTGAGTTTACATCTTAATTTCTCAAAGGATTTTGATTGATGTAGCTTTAACAAACTGGGAAAGAACACTCAGTTGTTTATTATTTGTAGTCGGAAGGTTGAACCGTTGCACTTGTTAGTCACAATATCATCTGGTTCTGAAGATTTGGGTATAGGATACTTGCCAGAAGTGTAAATTAGCCTTGTCAAAATGTGGCTGTTGATAGCCCCCAGCCAGGAATAAGATGTTTAGCTAAGAACAAAGCGCCACTACCTTTGGACTAGTATGAATTGTATATGCATGCAGGTTGTCTGGGCTGTGCATTTCTGAAAGAAGCTGCCATTTGAAAATGCTACTTTCTCAACATATTTAATCAGAAACTTAGTGCAAGTGTGTGTTAGTGCAAGCACGTGCGCGTGCGCGTGTGCGTGCATGTATATATGTATGTATGTAAGTGTGGATATAATGTCTGTGTAATGAATGATGCTATTGCTTTGACCCTTTACAGAGGCCTGCACATGTGATTCACCGCAAAAGGCCATCCGCTATGTGGTTCCCATATGCAACAGTAGAGCGATTGTGGTGCCATCTTGAGCAGTTGACCAGGTCTGACCACATGGCTGGACAGTGGCAGAAGCTGCAAAAATTATTACACACCACACTTCTTAGCCATCTCAAGCAGGTGTTATAGTCGTCAGTGGATAATATGTTTCGTTACAAAGTGTACTTCTGTAGCTGACAAACCTGTTAGTTTTGCTTTTGCAGATAAAAGTAGATTCGGAGGATGCACTCTCTTCTGCAATCAACTAAGATACTTACAATAACTTTCCACCCAATTTGGACGAAGTGACGTTCTTGACAGTGGAGCTAGACCGGTGCAACTCTCTTGACAACCATGCATTTTTGTTTTTGCCGAGATTGATAGCATTTTGTGAACGTATTGGAGCAGCGAGGGTAGTAATTTATATGCCGAGATAGATAGAATGCTGCTGTATGTAGATTGTAAGAATGGCCTGTCTAATGTTGTCTTGGAATTAGCAGGTTAGGCAGCCTCCTCTGCATGATCATCCACCATAGTGTTAGACAATTGCAGTGATACGGCCTCGTGTTGTAAATGTCATGAAACTGCCGATGGTCTTCTTGTACAGTTGATGTGAGCTATCTCATTCATTTTTCTAATCAACTAGCCTTTCATTAGTATAAAAGCATGCATATTTAAGTCGCAGCACAGCTTGAGAAACGTTAGTTCCGCACTGGCCAGACCCGAGACAAAAGGAAATTCCCCATAATGGCGGGAGTTGCGCACATGCTTCATGTTTCATCGAATCTTGACGACGGTGTCTTCATAACTACCCTCTTGCGTCCGATCATCTTATATATTTGGGAAGAAGATTGCATCTTGATCAGATTTGGGAGTTGTAGGGATGATTAAATCGCAGTGTTAAACCGCACCTAACGTGCGATTATAGCATCTGATTTTAGCCAAGCTAACTCCCTCGGTAACACTTTAGGTTTCTCAACATAGGTGATTTTATAGTCATAGGGGGAGGGGAGGGAGGGGCTGTTAGGTAGCCTAATGGGATGTTGCGAGACTTTGATATACATGATCTCGAACCATCTCGAACCCAATATGTTAGAAGCTTTTGGACGTGGTGCTTCCGTGGCTCATTACTATTGGATGTTTCGTAGGACACGTAAATAAATGCCTTCTGCTAAAATTAAATTAGATGACTTAATTCGTGGTCCTTTTGTTTAAACGGTAATTGATTTTGAAAAATTAAATTTCTGTATTTGGATGATGGAAAAATAATTGACTAACGAAAAAAGCATTTCATAAATTGAAAACAACCACTTTAAATTGAGAGGAAATAGCTTGCTTTTTTGCCTTTCCCTCGATTAGCGAATAAATGAAAATTAATTTTTTAAAATGTTTTTACGAAAAATACTTCTATTGTGAAATTTTTGATGAAACAAACAAACTCTTATTGATGATTAATGTGTTATAGAGGGTCAATATTGTTGAATAAAATAACAAGGAAAATGATTTCAAGATGAACAAATGGATGCAAAAGTAGTTTCATGACGTGGTAGTTGTGATGACGTGGTAATTGTGATCGAAGATGTGTAAGCAATAATATAGGAAGAGTACAATGTCATTCAGCACACGCTGTTAGGCATGCTATATTGCTATTGACGTGTAGGAGAATCAAAATCATTTTGTTTTTTTTTTATGTTTCATTGGTTTTCAATGCAGGTAGTGTATATGTCCAAAAGTCCAACCTTCTAGTACGTTTGATCTGAACGAGGGGCGGGCGACGTTGTCAAAGGCATAAAGATGGGGACCGCGTGCGCATATTGAACAAGAGAATATGCGGCCGGCATCTCTTTCCTCTCCTGAACCTAATTCTCCTCGCGGTGTCCTTCGTCTTTATGGACACGCTCGTTTTCCTGTTGGCAAAATATAATGTCAAATGCCTCCTCCTCAAACATTAAAAAGACGACTTTTTTATTTTATTTTATTTTGTTTGACGAGATTATGCGGATCAGTCGAGCGGGTGTGATGTCATAGTGTTGAAAATTCAAAAGTTCCCCAAATGCATGCGAGACGGTAGACCGGTGGGTGATTCCCAATCCTCCTGTTTTTCGGAGGATATAAAAGGATAAATGGAAGCTTCGGATGGGAAGAGGAGGAAGCAACGACCCTGCTCCTGCTCCTGGGCTTCTTAGCCGTGGAGAAAAGTCAAGTTGGGTGGGCGCGTCTGAGGGGAAGAGAGAGAGATAGGGGAAGGAGATTACTTGACGGAAGGCAAGAGGTGTTGAGCTGAGCCGGACCCTTTTGCCGAGAGATGATGGTGGAGCCGTCGACGATGTCCTAACTTCTTCTTCCTCTTCAGCTTCATCCCCTCAATTCCTCCCCCGCTTTTCAGGTGCTTTTCCGTCTCTCCTCCTCCACTCCCTTTTTCTGTTTTGTTTTGTGGGTTTAGATTCTTTGCCCAAGACGACTGGTAAGCTCTGGTTGTAAACCCTGGATGCGTGACTCCTCTCTCTTTCTCTCTCTCTCTCTCTCTCTCGCTCTCTTCTTCTGTGTGTCTGTGTGTTCAAAACTAGAAAGAGGGACGGCGGGTTCACGCTGTTGGCTGCTTTTGCCCGCCACCTCAATTTGAGCTCCACCCACTACTAGGCTTCTCTTTTTACTTGCCATCCTCTTGAAACCCTCTTTCCGGAAGATGCCCGTCGTCTGATTTCTTCACTTCTGTCGGGTGAGATGTCTGCTGCCTGGGTTTCTCCAATTGGGTTTTTTGCGAACGCCCTCCTCGCCCAATGTCTTTAATTGATTCGTTGGACTGTGTTATTCCTCGTTAGGTTACCAATTTTGAAGGTGCTGTTTCAGTTTGCAAGCTGCCCCCCTTCTTCATCTGCCCATAAAGTTTCTGATCTGGCACTTGACATATAGGCACTTAATGATAGTTATTTCTTGATTGGACTGTCGTATGTGTAGCTAGCTTTCATCTTGCCAGTTAGAAATTCTGTTTTCTCACCGCATGCTTTCGCCCAATTAGCTGAATGTTGTATTACTTAAAGATGAGACATTTGAGGAAAGTTACTGCTCTGGTCTTTGCTTGGCTCTTGCTAAGTGAAGTGATTATCACCGTCATAGATGTTAGATAGAGTAGGTTGATGGATTTTATATCTCCTTTTACCATGCTTCCTTGTACCATGCTCATGTTTTATTTGTTCCACAGCTTTCTCCCTCTTTGCATCATGATGCCCGTTTCATCACAAGTTCAAAAACACAATGTGAACCCTGAGCAGCTCTCAAGGGAAGATAGCGAGTATGTTAGGCTGGTTTTATCCAGTGAGCCAGTAACAGCTGAAGCTGACAATTTCCGACCTCAAACGGATGAAAGATTTCAGAATTTTCTGTGGTGGACCAAGGCCTTGTCATTGTTCACTATTATTACTATCATTGTCCTAGCTTTCTTAAAATGGGGAGTTCCATTTCTACTAGGAAAGGTGCGTTCTCTCTGATCCACACTTAAAATGCATGTATGCAAACATATACCCTTCAGGCATTTGCGTATCATAAACAAGCCAGCACTCTACCGCATGTGCATGTGCAGTGCCTGCTTTTCCAGGAACTTTATATTTTCTCTGTTTTTACTTGATGAATCTATTGCGGAATGTGGAGAAGTTAGAAGTCTCTTATAGGCGAATGACTGTTTGTTGACTTAAACCCTGATTTGAGTCTCCAAACCCATCAAATCTCTTGTAAATCATCTAGATGTTGGCAATTGTTTGTCTTCCTGCAAATCTTTTTGATTTTTAAGATGCAAAACTGGTCAAAATAGCTGAGAAAGTAAAGTGTTTGTAGCATACCGACCCCCAAAAAAAAAAGTGTTTGTGGCATGGCTTAGTTCCTTCTTATTAATATATTTGCTCATGGTAACTGTGGCCTCTTGGGAATTGATACTATGTCTTTCATCACTTGCTACAGCTAGTACTTTTACATCTGAGTATTCTTCCTTTCTTTTTTTCTGTTTATTGGTTTGGTTCAGTAACCAGTAAACGTAAAGTATCTTTTTGTTGTGTTATGTGCTGTCTTCTGGGTTCTTGAAGGAAGGTGTGGTTAAATCTACTGTCTGATTAGAACCTCTGACAAATTTTTCATTGTATCCCCTACTATTTTCAGTTGATCAGTACTTCACAGTACAATTTAGACCTAGACAAAAGGAGCCAAATATGGTGGGTGTGTGTGTGGTCTGCGTACATGCATTTTTAGGAAAATTGGAGCTAATAAAAAAATAAAAAGGATGTAACTGTTTTGGTTGAGTGTTCTAGTGTGAAATGGCATTATTTTGTTATTTTAATTAACTTATTTTGAATGTCTACTGATGATCCTCGTAACCGTAAATGTCCATTGCTTGTTCTTTATTGTAGGTTCTCTATCCAATGATGCAGTGGGAAGCCACTGCATTTGGTCGTCCAGTTCTTGCCCTGGTGCTTGTTGGTTCTCTGGCTTTCTTCCCTGTATTATTAATTCCTTCTGGACCTTCCATGTGGCTGGCTGGAATGATATTTGGATATGGTCTTGGTTTCATAATTATAATGGTAGGAACAACTGTTGGAATGGTCCTACCCTATTCAATAGGACTACTGTTCCGTGATCGTATACATGTAAGGGACCTCATTCTTCAGATTACCTTAATGAGTAATTGATTTATCACTAATTGCTCTCAATGTATATGTAGCAATGGTTGAAAAGATGGCCCCGAAATGCAGCATTGCTTAGACTTGCTGGTGAAGGGAGCTGGTTCCATCAATTCAAAGTGGTCGCGCTCTTTAGGATCTCACCGTTTCCCTACACAATTTTCAATTATGCGGTTGTAGTGACTAGTCTGCATTTCTGGCCCTACTTGGCTGGATCTATTGCCGGAATGGTACCTGAAGCTTTCCTTTACATCTACAGGTATGTCTTAGTTTCCTGCAAGTACGAATTCAAATAGTTAAGCACTGATGCTCCTCTTCTATCCTATTCTGGGTTTTTCCGTGGTCAGTTGATGACAATTTCCGAGTGAATAAGCATATTCTTAGCTTCCTGTTTCTTTACCAAACAGTTGATAAAAACTTGTGATGCAACGTAATAGAAGGTAGATTTCCGGCTGTGGAGTAATGCATGGTCTGAGTGCTTCATCTGACGTACATTTCTCCTTTGATTCCATGCAGTGGGAGATTAATAAGGACATACACAGATGTGAAGTATGGGAATCATCACTTGACAACGGTTGAAATAGTTTACAATGTTGTCTCTTTTATTGTAGCAATCGTCACCACGGTTGCCTTCACAATTTATGCCAAAAAAGCCTTAAGTGAGCTCGAAAAGAAAGAGGCTAATGGGGAGGACTCTGCATCTGATGATGGCATTCTTGAGATGGAGAAAATTTCCCCAGAGAGACCCAGACGTACCAATTCTTTGTCACCTTCGTTATAGATTTTAGATGATTGATACTGTAAATAGTTGGATATATAGAAAAGGCTTTAGGGTTCTGTACCATGGGCCATTTTTTTTTCCCTTTTCCCTCCACTCATGGCCTAATATGGTTTTCTTGTTACTATAATAGTTGAGGATAGTGGTTAAAGACCTGCTCAGAGTGAAGCATTTGCACATTACTTGTTTGAAGATCTATACTGTCCAGAAATGGGGACTTTCCCGCATTTCTTGGACTTGGTGCTAATTCTTGTCTCTTCTTTTGCCCTGAAGCTGAAGTGGACCAGTGTGAATACTTAATCACAATCTACATGTATCTACTCTGTATCGACTATGTGTTCTAAAGTAAGGATCTACATATACTGGTGCAAGTATTGTACTGATTATTAGCTATTAATTTACTCTGGATCTACTAATTCCAATGAAGACATTGTTTAAGATATTAGTTGATTATCGGCTCTTGGAACACTTTCTGTGAACAAATACTTTTGTAATTTGTTTTGGCTTTGAGTCCTGTCAGCATCGTTAATGCAAAGAGCATTAAGTGCTCATGAGGGAGTTGGCACATGGTCGGCTCAGTCCATGTATGTTAGATCATTGGAAATGTATGTATGGCAGTCAGTGTAAGTAGGTTTGGTTGAAGCATTGAATGGAAAGAAAGCAATGCTTTTACGTTTTGCAAGAAAAGGTTGACTTATTGACATTGTAGGGTTGATAACCCAACTAGCTATGTCAAATCGATGAGTTTAATCAGATGGACCTTGGAAGTGGATGCGAAACGGAGCCAAAATTAGGTCATGCGTGCTGATTTTTCCGTCTTAACTGGGTGTTGAATCATCAAGGTTTATCCGTACGTGCACCAATGACAATCAGGCACCCCAAGAGTGTATCTTGTGGAGTTCATTTTTTCTTTGAAGCAAATATGCAATTCTTGGAGCATATGCTACTTCAATTCATCTTTATAGTGAACCCAAAGCTATAGCTCCCTCTCCTCGCTGACTTGCATTAGCCGCAACTGCAACTTCCTACTGACCCAACACGGACCCTTATAATAATAACCCTAAAGAAGGGAAGGAAGAATTTGTCTAGAGCAGTGGTCACTCCTACTTTAAGCCAACCGAAGATGAATCCCAGTCGTGCTCCGAATCTCCTTTCGTTTATCGTCTCTGCCATTACCTTTTTCAATGTGTTCGTCATGGCGGATCATGAGAATCTTCAGGACATGTGTCCGACTGCGACATCGACTACTCTTTTCATGAATGGATACCCCTGCAAGAGCTCTGCAAACATCAGCGCGTCGGATTTCAAGAGCTCGAAGTTGAGCAACCCCGGGGACACCGACAACTACTACCAATCAGCGGTGACCCTGGCCACTGCTGCGGACTTCCCTGGCCTCAACACACTCGGCCTCTCCATTGCACGGTCCGACATCGAAGTGGACGGCATGGTGGTGGTGCATGCGCACCCAAGGAGTGCGGAGATGATGTACGTGTTGAAAGGAGTGGTCATAGCCGGGTTCATCGACACGGACACCAATCTGTTCGAGAAGCGGATGCAGGAAGGAGAGGTGATGGTATTTCCAAGAGGGCTGTTCCATTTCTGCGTGAACGCCGGTTTTGAGGCGGCCACTGTTTTCTCAGTGCTCAACAGTCAGAACCCAGGCTGGATCAGCATTCCCGGTGTCATGTCCCCATTTCAACCCAACTATGATGATGTGGATATGGTGAACAAGCTCAGGACCAGGTTGATTGCTTCTTCCATGCGTGGGTAAAATCCTACTTTGGACCGACTCTTTAGTCACTCATGTCCGCATTTCTCTATGGTTGGAGGCGTGCAGCTGTGGCATACTCGCGTGTTTTTCTTAGGCATTTAATATGATATGTACATCAACTCGAGACTCTTCATAAATGCCAGCATTACAGTGCTCTGTCTGAAGCTACATCCATGTTCAAATAGCTAACATTCCAGATCTCTTTAATTAGCCCACGACGTATGTCACGATATGATTGAATCGGGATAATAACTTAACTCGTAATTTGTTCAAAAGTCAAAGTCTAGTGGTACTCTAATCGTCAGAACTCCCGAAGAGGTAAGAAAGTAGATTAAGTCCTTTCAAGTCCTTGATTATGTACGTGAGAAACGGCCAGCAAAGGCCATAAGAAGAATCTTTGGAGCCCATACGTTCAACTGCGAGTTGACAATGAAAACATGGAAAATGCAAAGGGTATAATTTCACTGAAACAGAAGATGGTGAAAGAGGAAAAAGAATAATATAGAAATGTATTAATTACTCCCGAACTTCAATTGTCATCTTCAGGAGGACAACATGATGCGATAAAAGTACTCTTCTTGTCCAAAAAATCAGCAAAACAACCTACAAATCTTGAGGGTCCTTCAACTTTTGATTCCAGACGTTCCAGTCGTGCAACTTTCTGATAGTCTTTACTTGTTCTGTCTGCTGAAAGTCTCCCAATCAGCTCATCAGGCATATCGAGAAACCTAAGAATCTTCGATTGGGTGTGGTACTCCACACCTTGTGGCAACTCGTGCGCAACAGCATGCGGCTTTGGATTGCTACTATTTCCACGCGAGCAAGTGATCTGACCTCTATACTTACGCAGCTATGTCCATCAAATTTTGTCAGGTGTAATTGCTTGAGCTTCATAAACCCCCCAGCCATGAATGACAAGGTTGATCCATCACAAGCCAGATTCAATTCAAGATGCCAAAAATTCACCAAATGCTGCAGGGACCCAAGGGATCATGTTTAGCTTGCAGTAATTTAGCTGCAATCTGACCAGGTTATTATTGGACTGTATCCAATTTGGTGATTCCTGTGGATGTCCAGTCAAATATAGTCGCTGAAGCAACCTCAGAGGGAAGCTAGATCTTGTATGGTTCTAAGCATCTTCCCTTCTACTGATGTTAAAGATAATGCATGAAAACCCGGAAGCATCTGGATGGATGACTAGAGCTGCTTTCCATCTTCTCTCAAGTTGATGAGTCCGGCCTCCCGAGTTAACTCTGCAACTATCCTGCCATTATTGCTGGTTGGGTCGATGAAACAAAACCTTCAGAGTGAAAGCAGCTAACCATTATTTTCCGGGGCTCTTAAACCAGCTTTCCTGCATAGGTGTCGTTCCACCTGATAAGCTTTTGCAGTTTTAGGCAATGCAGTGACTTTGGAATGCTTAGAGTCTAAACTCTCAAGATTATGAAGCCTCCTTATGAAATTTGGAATGCTTGTCACGTTAGTCATTCCCCTGACGTGAAAATACATTAAAAGATAGAGGTAGGTTATTTCTGAAGGGAAATTGTCTAAACGCACCAGCTACAACATCAACATGCTGAGCATTTTCGAGCTACAAGGAAAGAGAGCATTTATTGAAAATTTGCATTTTGTGTCTACTTCCCATCAGTAAAGGCACATCAGTAAAGACAGCTTAGAGATTTTGTAGATTCTTTGAACAGAATGCAATGAGACAAGTGTTGATAGGCTCCAAACTTTTCCTGGCACTTTTTCATTTTGTTCATCGATCATAGCTATGATGTTGCAACTTGTGGACTTCAAAATATAACTTCTCGTAGAGGGTCATGTATGCCTAAGTCTCTATTCTTTCCATCGTAACAGTGCAAGGCAATTTGAATCAGACTCCAGTCCAGAAGCTTCCCCAGGTAGCCTATTGCACGTTCTTCTAATGTTTTACCTTCCACTACTTCGACAAAGCCCTCTGCAATCTGCAGACGAATTATGGTCCGACATTTGACTGCACCATCCTGTGGAAAAATGTTCTCAAATGGTAAGGAAAGTCGTCAACACTCAAGGACAATAATTTGTTCAGGTTCTTGACTTTGTGGTTGCCACCAATTTCGCCACCAAAACTGCAGAGAACCATCTCCAGGTCATCTATTCCATGATTAACTCTTGTGGCCAACATCCCACATATCATGACTATAGGAACAGGCACCCCCTCTGACGTTTTTAGAGACACTCGGAGATGTCTGCAAATAATCCAGGCATGAATTGCCTTGAAAAATTCTGCTACAAATTAGAGTCCAAGATGCTTCCAGGGATAAAAGCTCTGGGAAATAGACCAATGCGTCCATTCCCATGTTGGAAGCTGGTGCAAGATCAGCATTTCGTGTCGTAAGCATTGTCCTGCTGCCACAGTTATTATGGGTTACGCATATTGGAGGGTGTCCCAAGCGTCCATGCTCCTTACTTCATGTGAAACTACCAGGTATATCTGATCGAGCAACAGTTCTCCGAATAGCATTCTCCGTCTATCACCATTTAACTTCTCGAATTCAGAAGAAGTTGCTATCTTCATACCCTTGTGAAAATGTTGAATGATATCTAGAGTCTCGTCAGTGTTGAAAGAGTGAGTCACGGGAACACCTGCTTGTACTGTGGAGTGCTTTCTCACAACTTGGGTCCCCTAGACTTTCCTTACAAGGATGGTTTTCCCCAACTCTCCCGTTCCCACGACTGAATCTCCCTTTTGCTTAGAAGATGGAAGTTCCACCTACAAGCAAGTTGATGAGCTCTTCCGTGGGCTTGTCGATTCCCACCAGACCAGCTTCCTCTGCGAAAAGGGCATCACAAGGCGCCCGTGGATGTACGTCCGGCAGTTGGACAGCTTGAGATATTTCCTAATGATCCGGCTCTGTCTCACAAGAGTCAAACCTCCAAAAACAGTACTCTGAGTAAGTACACCGGCGATCACCATTTGGGGTGAATCTTGGGTTATGAATCACTCAATATGATCTCTCCCAATCCATAGAGGACTTGGGATTTCATAAACTCCCCCTTAAAGATCTAACATCATCCTAAGTTTTGGCTTGTATCGCACAACAATACTCCCTTTATTTGGTATGTCGTCTGACTCATCCCTTTCTCCCCCTGCACTCATCAGATCTGAGCATGGATCTAGTTTGTTCACAAACCCCACACTTACTAGAGGACTTGCTTCTGTTTCATATGCAAGTGAGTAGGTCTGTTCCACAGTAGCGAAGCCCCAAAATGAGTATTCTAGACAACCATATAAAGTAGTGTTATTTTGGGGTGAATATTAATTTATACATAACTCAACATACCTCTCTTAACTTTGGACTTTGGATATCATACATTCCTTGATTTATTGTTTTGGCCCTAAGATCTGTTGTATTCATAAAAAAATTCAATTATTCCGGGCTTGATGTCTTTGGTTTCAGAACGCAATTATTTTTTCTTCTTTTATGTTAATATGATATATAATCTTTACTACTTAGTTCCGTTATGAAACCTAAAAGTTGGATTGCCGATCAACAGAATTGTCAGGATTATGATCCCATGAAAGACATGTTTTATACCTTTCTTTTATCACTAGGTTACAACAAAAGCCTAGAGGTGATCATGGTATACCTCATGTTAGCCTTGAAGATCAAGCTCATATGCTAATAATATGTGTACATTGCAAGCTCGGTTGGATTCAGTCCCTGCAAAAATGGGATTAGGTCATGCTTGCTAATCAAGTTTATTTATCACGTGGAGGAAAAAAAAACAGAAAAATGAAAAGAGGAAGAAGAAAGAATTTATGCATGCTAAATTTAAGTAGATATGCTCATTAATCTAATAACTATTGGGCTTGCCCAGGTTGATAAGGTTCTAAAAGAAAATTTATGGTAAGTAATTCATTTTTGGTACCAACACCGAAAACCCCACTCTTAAATATGTTTGCTTAAATATGGATATTTCAAGAAATTAGATTGTAAAAGCCTCTAAATGTAAGACCATTCTTCCAAATTGCTAACCTTCTTTTCTCTTTTTGGGAGATCTTGTGTTTTCATCCTCCTTACTTTTGTAAATGGGCTTGAGACTCTTGTAAATGGGCTTGGGTTTAATGAATATTATTTCTGTTTTGATAAAAAAACAAAAACATGGACATTTCACGAACATTTAACATTTCTGAATTCGTTAAACAACTCTGAGCAATGATTCGTAAGCCCGACACCCGACCCGATCCGCATGAACCGGGTTATTAATTAGATTTTTTTTTTGGGTAAATAATCCGATTTACTTCCTTAAAAAGAGAGAGAGAGAGAGAGGGGTTTTTATTTTGGAGGGAAAGCAATCGGGGATGCAAACGGATGGACGGTGGGGATTGGATTGGACGCCATTGAAACCTTCCTTCCCTTCTTCCCCCCGTCGCTCGCCGTTCTTGCAACGCCCGAATCGTTTCTTCTTCATCTGCGTCTTCTTTCGAGAATTCTTCCTCTTCGTGTCCTAATCGATTCTCGCGCGTTCGACCCATTTCGTCAGCGATTCTCTTCCCATCGGGAAATGCTCTTCTGGAGAGGCGTCGGCATTCGTCTGCGCTCCGATTGATGCCATGACATGTACCCACAAGAGAAGACCCACCCACCATCCTGTCGTGCATGGCGCCCAAGACGAGAACAAGAAGAGCAAGAAGGAGAAGTGCATAGCAAAGGCGGCAGCGGCAGCCCTCGAGCTGCAGCATGTCGGAGTCCCCTTGGTTTCCAAGGCCACCGGGTGCCCCTGTGAGTCCATCCGGTTGGAAGCCGACCGCCTTTACGCGGTCGGCCGCGGCGCCAGCCGGTGCGACTTCCTTCTGCCCGACCCACGAGTCAGCAGCCTTCATTGCCACGTCCTTTTTGATGGTAGCCAGCGCCAGGTCTTCATTTTCATGCCGGGTTTGATCCGAACGAGGCTCCTCGCACTCCTTTGAGCCGAGTGTTTGTCAATGGAGTTGAGTGTCGACGGGGTAGCGTCGTCGCTTTGTTTACCGGGGATGAAGTGCTGCTCGTGTGCGGCGCTGGTAAATGTAGCTCCAGCATTCGAATTGGCTTTGCTATTAGGAGAATTGTTGTCCTGGACGAGGAGAAAGTGGTTTCTCCTGGTTCAGATGATCCTTCTGGAGTCAGGGGGAGGTTTTCTTTACCTTGGACGACCACTACGACCACCACGACGTCGAGCAGCAGCAAAAGGGTATCGCTTCCTGTTCTACTGCTACGTCTCCAGGTCCATCCTCTTCCTCCGCTGTTTATTGCCGAGCAAGATCGCTTTTGGCTCGGTGCAGGCACATTTTGCACTCCGCTGACCCCATTTCTTGCATCCGGAGATGCCCTATTTTTCTGGCAACCGACATGCCCCTTCATTGGATTGTAATAATTCATCTGGGTCCAGGCTTGATCTTTTTTCCAAGAAGCTCATCAATCCTGGTGGTGAACCAGAGTTGGCAAATGTTTTGCCCATTGACAATTCTGACACCATCTGTAATGTGCCCAGCATGAGGTGCAGACTTCCTCACCCACTCACTCATAAGCATCCAACTGAAAAGGTTGTGAGCTCAGAGACTGATGGAAAAGGAGCATGTGTTTCTGCCCATGCTGGAAACTTATCTCAAAGAGTCAACAAATATCTTGACAGTGCTGAGCAAATCACCTCCAATCTAAACCAGGTGCCTCCAGAAACTGGCCCTTGTTTCAATTCCACCACAAATGATGAAAATAGGCACAGCTCCTGTCCACCTCCAGGGATCAATTTCTGCCTCAATCGTCTTGAATCTATTGGACAAGGTTCTTTTGGTTGTAGTTCTGAAGTTTCCTTGTTAGAACTTATCTATCCTGTTGAAAGCATAATGCAGATATTCATTGCAACATTCACGTGCGACATTGTGTGGTTTGTACTTCTTTTTCCTTGCACTGATGTGTAGCTTTTGATTTATACTCTCTTGGCCAATATGTTAATCATCTCTTGTCATCAATATTTGCTATGAATTTTGCAGTGAAAGCCTTCAGCCATTCCTTTTTTATATTTACCATGCGGGAACAATATTATGACTCTGGCTTTTGTTGTTAACTTATTAACTTTGTGGATAGCCTGTGCGTATTTCCTTCTTGCTGGCATTTTTGCATCTAGAAAATCAGTCTATATTTACTTGTTTTTGGTTCTTGTTCCTGAACGGATGCTTGTATCTTCGCTGAGACATAATGGCAGGTTTCTATCCTACTGTCAAATTCCTGACCATTTGCCAGTGACCATTGCTTGTCACAACACTGATAGATGTTGGAGCTCAAGCCCTGAGCAAAGAACCCTTGTACCTTATCCAGAATTCCCAAAGCTTGTTGTGGTGTAAGTTATTTATCATCTGTTGGTTAACTTGAGTGAGATGCTTAAACAGTTTACACAATTTTGTGGCTTTGGACAATTACTTTTACAGATATCCCCCTTTTCCTGAGATCATTGCTTTTGGTGGAGATCGAAAGAAGCAGGGAATTGCATGTCATCATCCAAAACTTCTTGTTTTCCAAAGAGAGGATCGGATTCGTATCATCATTACTTCTGCCAATTTGGTTGCCAAACAGGTGATTCCTAGGTTTAACATATTGTGATTTAACATTTGTCACAGGCTCTTTTTTCCTCTGAAATTCTCAAATGAATTATTTTGCCACTTTTAGGTTTATATGGTAGTTGTTCTCACTTTCTCTTGTTTCGAAAATCTTTTTATGAGGTTATCTTTTCTTTACATCCATTGGTTTCTAGGGTACAGCTAACTCATATGCAATTCATGGTCGGAACAATGCACAATGCAGTAAGATCAAGTTGTACTTATGGTTTTTTTCTGACAAGCAATAGAGTGCTCTCCTTCTGAATGTATTTGACGCTAGTGATATGTGCATGATGGGAGAATTATTGTAAGATAATCTATTTGATGGCATTATTATATAGTCATGAAGTTGGAGGTTTCGTCATGGAACTGCACATTTGAATTAGGGTTTTTCCTATGACATTCTCCCTTTTCCCCCAAGAATGCATTGTTTGCAGTATCTGTGTTTAAAGCAGGAGATCTGCATTGGTTCTTTATCATTAACAGATGTCACCCCATTTGCGGAGCTTCATCTCTATGTACCCCTGAG
The DNA here is from genome assembly GCA_014182895.1 of Angophora floribunda. NCBI lineage: Eukaryota > Viridiplantae > Streptophyta > Magnoliopsida > Myrtales > Myrtaceae > Angophora > Angophora floribunda. Next base: position 198,617 of record CM024711.1, on the reverse strand, counting down.
TATAGAAGTTTTGGCTAAATAATCCATATGGTAACTAATATTTGGCCATTTATAAATTTACCCAGTCAACATTTCCCCCTCTATGGATAAAAATATTTACATGCTCTAATGAAGTAGTTGGTCCAGTTGAACCATCAACCCTTAGGTTGTAAATATTTGTAATGAAAAATCAATGCAAATTCAAAATGCAGTTCAAGTTACTGTTTATGATGCAAAAGACTAAATCAGGTTAAATATTTGTCTGAGAAGTAGCTGGTACAATTAGATTTAAGTGGATTTCATATAAACTATAATTAATTGTTTGAGTGGTGGGTCAGATCTGCAAATAGAAAAACTTCTTTTATCCTTCTAATCTTTAAGTATTGACAAAATTGACCTGTCGATATATGTACAATTGACTCCTTATATTTGTAATCTCCTTATACCAAATAATTTATGCCATGTTCTTGTACTTCTTGGCCTAATAATTACTGTGTCCACAATCCCACACTACTCTTTATGGCCACTTAGAAACATTTCTTCTGGCATAATTGCTTTATAAATCTTGCAGCCTTTTCTCCTGTTATGCTGCCTGGTTATTGGGAAAAATTGACCTGCAACCCTTTCTTGGCATTTAATAGACTTTCTGATAAAATCTGCAGAATCCTTGGTGTGGCACTTCTGTAAGTGGTATGGTAAAAGATGATATGGGAAATAAGTGGGAGACTTTTTGGGAAAGGCAAGTGTTGATTATTGGACTTCAGAGATGACCTTCCATAGGCTGGATCAATTTGGCTATAATAATATGGAATGAGAGATGACAAAAGTTATTTAATAATTAGGGTTTTTTGGAAGCTGTTAGGCATATCTTATCTTTCACGTACTTATTGCTTTATTCAATCTTGACTGCCTCTTTTTGCCCCCTCTTGTTATTAGTTTGTGCTGTTGTAGAACAAACTTTTGATGTTGTATTGTTCATTTGCTTTTGACTTCCGCAGTGGACTGGCATTACCAATACTGTGTGGTGGCAAGATTTTCCTCGTAGAAGTGCTCCTGATTTCTCATCTCTGTTCATTCAAATTTCTGATGATGAAATAACACAAGGTGTAAAATCTGATTTTGCTGCTCAACTAGCAGGGTTTATGGCATCTCTCGTGATTGATGCACCTTCTCAGGCTCATTGGGTTGTTGAATTGACAAAATATGACTTTAACAAGGCTATGGGATATCTTATTGCATCAGTGCCTGGAATCCATTCTTATATGCCACAAGACACTTTGGATCTGACTGACTTTTTGTCTGTAAGTGCTCTATTTTGTTGCGTGGTTCTGTCACTTGGGAATGGATACATCATCAAACACTGCAGTAGGAGTTATTGTGATAGCTCAGTTGGAGCAGAGGAACCATAGCTAACTGAGTCTGACAGTCGCTTGTCTCACCATCTATAAAATTGCAACTATTATAGGGATAGTACAGGTACAAGAAAAGATGTGGAGAAAAAAGTAATGGAAGGGGTTGGATTAGTTGATTGAATTGTGATAGCTATTCTCTTTTTGAGGTCATTCACTTTTATTTTGGTAATCTAATTGTTCTTTTGTGATGGATTTATTTTGAAATTACAGATAAACTACAATATGAGCTCCAGTAGATCAAATGATTAGATAGACTTGTTCTGTCCGAGATTTTTTTTTTTCAGAATCCATAATCCTAAATTAGATACAAAATGTATAATATTCTGGTCCTTTGAAGAAGCTAGCAAATAAGAGTTAGCTGGTGCCTTTGAATTGCATGAGAATGTGAAGGGGTCGATCTGATAGGTAAATGGTCTGGGATATGAGTTTACCAAGACCAGATTGATGAACCTGATTGGAAGGGAATATATCAATCCTGGGTACATGTAGCCAGAGACTAGCTCCACTCAATTATCAGGAGATGAAAGAAGACATACCTTTTTGGAAGCTTGATCTTTCTTTTCAGCATAAAATGGATCACTGAAGAAAATTCCTGGAGATACCTCGATCACAATATCTCTCTAAAAGTTTTATGGCTTATTTATTATTAGTGATAACTAAAAGAGGGCTTCTGAAGTTTGTCAAAGATGCTAGAGAGTCTTGCCAAAAAGTTGCTCCACTTAAAAGAGTACATTTTTTTGTGCCTCATTGGTCTTTGGCTTTAAGCTTGTGACATATTCTGACATATATATAGTATTGCTGGAATTGTGATATTAATGCTATGTAACTGGAGGCTATCATTTGGGTAGGTCATCAAAAAGAGGTTGTTGATGATTTAAATATTTCTTTCTGGTCTTTCTCAGTTTTTAAGCTTCATCCATCTCAGCAATATATCACTCAAGAGAGCTTTCATCTTGGACAGCTGCTATTTTATATTTAATGTCTCCAGACTTCCTATGAGGATATTGGTTTCTAACAAGACTATGTATAGATGTTTTCTTTGCTTTGAGATCTTCAAATAGGTTTACTACAGAGGAAGTGTTTATTCTGTTTTTTTTTTTTTTTTTTTTTTTCAGATCATTTGTAATGGATAGAGAGATGCTTAGGTGCTTGCAAGAAGGGCCATTTCGGGTTACTTATACTAAAATTTTGACTTTCTGTAAATCTAGTGACTCTCACATTTTGTTTTAATTTAACTTGAAATGCCTGAAACCTTTCAAAATATTCAAATACTGACATATAGAATCATATACAATTTCTTCATAATTTCTTGAAATTTAATATATTTTTTCTTTTTCACTACAAATTTTGCAGGGAAGTCATAGTAGAAGTAATAAGTGGTTTTTAGCGCTTCCAAAATTTATTCTTTATTATAGCCATAGTATTAGACAATGTTGTGGGCATAATGTTCATGATCTTCAGCATAGGGTAGATGACTCAATTCATGGTGTGATAATGGAAATAGATGATACTGTACTATTGATTCCTTTTAAACTTAAGTTTGGTTTTTTTAACATTTTATAGATTTCTTTGGATGTGACTCCATGATTTCTTTCTTTATCAGGACAATCAGAGTGGTGCGTCTTTAGTGTTTCCGAAGCACATTGCCATGGTTAAGGCATCCATTGCTGGCGTAAGTCACCTTTTGCATGTGGTAGCAGACTCAGATGGTGCAACTCTTCGGCAATTAGCTTCTTTCCTCTCAGATTCTCATATCAATGCATCTGGGATGCTGGAAATAACTCTAAGAAGAGAAACAAATATACCTGCCGATTACAATGCTGTCAGCATTCTTGTTCGAAATCCCAATGACTTCTTTAAGGGAGGTAAAATCTGAGTCTTGTTTTTATAAATAAGTGATCTTTTAGTTTTATTTCTGCTGGTCAACAATTATATGTGGAGTTTGTTAATGGGCCAAGATGGCAAGCGGTTGAAATCAAACTTGATTGGCCTTATAAACATCTACCAAATGATTGACATAATTTACTTACATGATCATTTTAAAGGATTGATCAATTAATCAATTTTTCAAAAAAATATTAAATTAGTCAATTTTTAAACTTGAAATCAATAATTGAAATTATTTGAATAAATTATTTAAGTAATTCCACCAACTTCAGTATGCACTTCATTAATATTTATGCATTTCACTTCTTGTTTTCAAAGTCAGTGACCAGTGGATTGAACCCTTTTCTTGTCTTAATTGGTGGGATACTTCTTTTCTCGGAATCACTTATCATATGCATGAGAACTTTTTTACATAAAATCATGAAAGAGAATTTTGAGATGGAGGCAAATACAACCAATAAAATCACTGATTCAGTGGCCATTGTCAGGCAAGAACATGGTGTTTTTTACTCTGGTACAGGCTTCTTTCTTTGAGGTGCATTATAACTTCACATTTTTTGTTTTACTGGCTTGCTCTTGTATGAGCTGAAACAATCGAAGCACAATGATCTCTTGCCTTCTGGGAATACCTCATAATTTTGTCACTGGAATTGAATACATGATATTTGTCAAGTGTGCTCTTATCTTTCTTGGACCTTTGTGGGGACTTTGTAATTTAAATGATCAGTTCCTCTTCTTCTCCGGGAGCTGTCCAATTAAAATGTTTATTTGGACTTTCAATGAAGAAGAAAATGCTTCTCTGGGCATTCATGGGAGGGCTTTGGATACCATCTTATTAATTTATATAGTTGACAACTTCATGTGATATATAAGGCGGCTTAGAGTTAATCACCTAATTAATTTGCACATGGCTCTTATAGGAAAGTGGATATCAAGTTTATGAGATAGAGAAATCACTTTGAAGTTTGGTTATGTGCTCTTGGCTACAATAGTATATGTGTCACAATGTAGACCAGTTGGCCTTGGTCATGGGACTCTGTGGCACCTGTTGAGCTGATTTACCAGGCCAGCACTCTTTTCTAAGGATCATTCCCATGGCTTCTATTGTGGAATGGCTCGTTGTGACTAACCGTACCATGTCTCCCTTTTATTGGAGCATGTTGTATCCCAAGCTAGGCATGTGTCTCTATTGAATACAATAACTGATTTCAGCTTGCTGTGGCCATTGTTAGGAGAGCTAAACTAACTCCCGACCAGTTTGTATACAGGTGACAACCCTGCCTTCGGACATCTTCCACGTGAAATTCCTTCAGTTGATTTCTAGCATAAACTTGCTAACAACAATACCATGATCAAGTGGTACTGTTCATAACGCAGCCTTCGTGTTTCTTCTAGTATTACAGAGCTCACTTGCATTTCTTTATAAAGCGGGTTAAAATTGAACCGTGACATTTTCCCCGACTTGATTTCCAAATGTCCTTACTGTGGCCTATCTTTGGCTTCCTTGCATATCCCTAACGATCATCGCCTCTTCCTAGGTCTTACATGAATGCCCAATGCTCACCCAATAGAATGTGTCTCTCAGTGTCGCTTGCTCACATACCACACCATCACCACCTCTCCCTAGGCTTTACGTAAATGGCCTCCACCTGCCCAACAGGTGTTTTGTCTCTTCTATAGGTCTTGCTCAAATTATTGTGACAGATGGCATCTGCACATAAAATTTGGAATCATGTCACTGGTCGATTGCCCTTGGTTGGTGCCTGGCAAGCTGATTCACCGGTTCAGGTCTCCCTTCTAGGGTTCATTCTTGTGGCTTCTGTTGTAGAATGCCTCATTGTGACCGCCTGTAAAGCATCTCCCTTTTACTTGGGCATTTGTGTCCTGAGTAAGGCATGCATCTTGATTTGACAAAACAATTGGTTTTACCCTGCCATGATCATCAGTAGGAGAATAGCATCAGCTCCCTACTAGTTTTTGTGCATGGGTGGCCAAGCATGCCTTTGGAAATCTTCCACATGATATTCCTTTCATCAATAGACCTAGCACGAAATCTCTGACATCACTTGCATGAGCTAGCTGTATTGTTCATATGCGGATCCCTCATGCTTCTTCTGGTCTTACTGAGTAACCTCAATGCCTTTGTGGAATTGCGAAATGTTGGATTGTGACATTATGATTCAAGAAATCAAGGTTTTGAGGATTGATCTGCATGATATCTTTGAGCAAACCAATCCTTATGTATTAGTTCAAGTTTTTTGGAGAATGGCATGTTCCAATTTGATTGTTTGCTTCTTTGATTAAGGCTTAGGTGTAGCCCAGACTCGTAGATTACTACTTCAATAAATGATTAGCTAGGTTGCTAACTAACTCATTAGGGGATTCACAGTCTGTATAGCACCATTTGGAGCTCTAAAAATAAGATTTCGACCTTTGTAGATATGCTTTGTCTTTATGTATTGTTTTCTAACTGCCAAAACCATTATATTTGCTCTTATTCATTTTTTTTTTCTTGATTGCCAATTAACAATGGTGTAGAAATGTCTAGAGTTCTGCAGAAAGATTGTTGATTCAATCTTTCTTGCTTGTTCTTATATTGTGGAGGGAAAGGAATTTCAGATCTTTCCCAGGCAGCCCTCATAAACTTTTGCTTTCTTATATATCGCGTGCTTGGTTTCCTAGCTTAAGACAAATTCCTGTTTTTGATTTTAAGATGAATTGATATTGCATTCTCCAATCAGGAGATGGCTCTAATTGTATGCTTTCTGAATTTTATGTATTGTTTTCTAACTGGCAATACCATTATATTTGCTCTTATTCATTTTTTTTCCTAACTGCCAATTAAGAATGGTGTAGAAATGTCTAGAGTTCTGCAGAAAGATTGTTGATTTGATCTTACTTGCTTGTTCTTAAATTGTGGAGGGAAAGGAATTTTTGAGCTTTCCCAGGCAGCACTTATAAACTTTTGCTTTCTATATATCACGTGCTTGGTTTCCTATCTTAAGACAAATTCCAGTTTTTGATTTTAAGATGAACTGATGTTAGCATTCTCCAATCAGGAGATGGCTCTAAGTGTATGCTTTCTGAATTTTCTCCTGGATATTCTGTCTTTTCCTTTTGTGATTTCACTGTTACTTTTGAGCTACTCAAGTACTTTGTTTTGGCATTTCTTCACTAGATTGCATCCGAGTAGGATTTCTACCTAGAAATTTCGCAAAGTGGGTATCACCTTTGTGGGATGAAGGTTTTTTCAGTTTTTCTGGCTATGTTTACCCAAAAGAGGTGCTTGCTGCTGCTCTTGGAGGAAATAACAAGAAAGTATCATTGATACTACATGTATTTCAGGCATGTTGTACTTCCTGATATAAAACTAATCATCAATATTTGTAGCTAGCAACTTCTTGCCTAGTACATTGTATAAATGATTCACCTAAAAGCCTATTTTTAATCTTTCCAGGGGCCTTCTTTTTCTGACATGCCAAAGTTGATGCAGCATCATCATGAAAACGCCTTGTGTTATTTCATTGCTTCTATTGAAAGGTGTAGAGGAATTTATAGACTGCGTGAGGTAAGATGCTGTAGACCGTTTGTCATTTTCAAGTAGCTTCTTCTGGTACCTAAGTTTTACATGCATATTTATTTTGCAATGGTGGTTTAGCCATCAAGTTCCTCTCATTATTAAACAAAGCATTTCTCAACAAATGGCTGTGGTGGTTCAATTTCAAAAATGAACATTTCTAGAGGAAAATGGTGTCCACAAAATGAGGCAATGATTATGCAGTTTTGTTAACTAAGGATAGGAGAGCTTCACATGGCACCAATTTATGGAGGAGGATTAGAGAGGAGTGGAGTGACTTTTTTGTTAATACTAAAATTAAAGTTGGCAGCATAAACCAGACATTCTCTTGGTCTGACTTATGGTGTGGGATGTTTCATTGAAGATAAGTTTCTAGATCTTTTTGGCCTGACCAGAGAAAAGGAGGTTTGGTGGTGGAATATTAGTGTTTAAATGACAGATTGATCAACTGGAATATTAATTTCTTGAGGCAAGCTCAAGATTGGGAGTTTGATGCTTTTGCTTGCTTTTTTTGTGTTTGGTATGATTCAAAGATTTCCACTGCTTCTGAGGATACTTTGATGTGGAACAATGGAAGAAAATGAAATTTTTATTCGACTTACTATAAGTAGCTAGATTGGGAGGTTTGGTTGTAGACTGGACTTTCCTTGGAAGGTAATATGGAGAGTGAGGGTTCAATTAAAAGTTCTTGTTTTTGGCTTTGGAAGCAACATTGGTTGAATTTTTACTTTATATAACCTACAACAAATGGCAAGGTACTGGTTCATACATGTTTTCTCTGCAAAATGGAGGTAAAGACTGTATGTTTTTCATCCTTCATTGTTTTTAGATGAGAATGATTGGACAACTTATGCTTGCACTGGGTTGTCTTGGACTGGTTTATCTTGGTTTATTGAAGGTCCTCTTTAGCAAGAACTATGGGCTTGGGTGCATCCAGCAACAAGACGTTGAAGATTGTCTCAACTCCTCTCTGTTTTTGGTTGATTTGGAAGGAGTGAAACAAGAGAGTTTTGGATGGAGTGGAATCTTTTATTTTTTATTTTTTGTTGTATTGAATTAAAGTTTTGCACTTTTGGTGTGGTGAAAAATTGCATAAGTATATAAATCCCTTGGTTGATAAAACTCCGTCTTAAATTAATGCTGGAGAATCTTTTACATCACAATCTAATTAGTGCATAGAAGAAAAGTTTTAGAGAGAATTCGAATAAATGTTTAGGACATGATTAAACCAATGGCACTTCATATAGGAGGTTTCAAATCCTTGGTGTAATATTCCCCATTATTGGACTCGAGCAATTAGATTGGATTATGCTTAGGAAAGTTTACCAAAAAAGTGCTTTATAGCTAAAGAATTAACCAATTAAGTGATTATAATTTTTGTGTTAAAGTGTTTGTGCAATTCGATAAAAAATTCATATTAGTGAGCCTACATGACTTGGGTGGCACTTCACTTCCATAGCAATTGTACACAATGGATATGTGACCTGCGACTTTGATCTAAATTCTTAGTTTGGAGGTATAGGAACAGAAGAGCCCTTTGCGGAATACCATTGTTGGGCTGTTTCATAAAAAAAAATATTTTAGTATATATAAATGTTGCACATGGTTTTGGGTGGGGGGGGGAGGTTATGTGTGTGCATTAGTGCTCTAGCTTGATTTTTCCTTTTTTGCTGCTTTTTAACTTGTGTAAAAATGTTTCACTAGCAGCCTTTCCATAAATGTGGTGCAACCCCTGTGTGCCCTCTTAGATGAAGCTACTGAATTTACTTACGGGCTTATCCATCTACTTGTACACAAATACACCAGCATGCATGAATGTACCCATCCGAGGTTGAGTTTATGGGGGACTACTGCTAACTTTTGAAAAGCTCAAGCTATTAATTAAAGGCATTTTTTAATATTTCATTGCCTTAACATTCCCTTTTATGCATAGGCTGAGATTTTGCCTAAGACGGAAGTGTGGAAATATATTATGTGGAGAGGCAAAGAGGGGGTTAGGTAGTTTTGAACTTAAATACTCTTTCTTGGATACCATGTGACATTTGTGAGACTACTGCTAGCTGTTTGAAAAGCTTAAAGCTGTTAGATGAAAGCATGATCTAATATTTAAATGTTGTAACAAAGACAATTGGAGCTTTTCATGTTAGTGGATTCTACATTTTGCTTCTACCTTGTGGAGGAAATATCACTGAGGTATATTGGTACTTTAGACTATTTTGCTCAAACCACATCTAACTAATCTTGTTGTTTAATCAACTGAATTATCTGCCTCTCTTCTTTAAATTCCTGGATGTCTTAACAAACTTGATGATTGTTCTATTGTGATCTTGATATGGAAATCTGTGAATCTTGAAATTCATTTCAGACAATTCAACTTTCTCATAGACATTTAGGCTTGCTAGGTATTCGTTATTCAGTCCTTCATTCTCTTATGAGATTTTCTATGTGATAAATGCAATTTTGCAAAGTTGGCGCTTCATAGTTTAAACTTTAAGACTTTTGGTAATGATGAAAAAAGTACAGTCCTACCAACCTTGTCATTTTGCCCCCACGGCTTCAGAATGTGAAGTTTTTTGTACCAATTCTGGAAGTACATTGTCACTATGTGCTTGGATTACACTATAAAGATCTAAATGTTCATAGTGCAAATTGTTTTACTAAGTTTGAGTTGTTTGCATTATTATCACGTGGCATATCTGTGTTCCATGTGGATACGTTGCAATAGTTTTTTTTAAGGCAATTTCTGAGACAGTTACTTGAAGTTTCTAGTGAGGGTGTACTTCAAATTACGGGATTACTGGCTATTTGATTGTCGTTCTTTGGGGAAGTTTTGTGTTCATCAAGGCTGGCACAAAATCAAAAGCAATAATGGGAATCTTTAGGAATATTATGCATGTTAGAATTGGTTAAGGAGGTAAAAGTAAAGCTGGTCAGTTGAAGAAGTTATGCTATTATGCCACTGCTCCTTCTAGAGAGCATTTTTGTCTGTGAATCTTGCGTCTGAAATGTCTTATGATTATCCTTTGCTTTTTGCAAGGTCTTAGGTCGATACAGGTGGCCTGAATCACTAGAAAGTGACTTTGTTTATGGTGAGTTCATTTTACATTACTTTTATATGGAATTGTATACTTCTAATACTTTGTTTAATGGCCGTTCTCATTAATACTACTAATTGCAATCAATTTTCTCTTCCTTAGGTTCGTCCTCCATTGGTTCATCAATCAATGCACAATTCTTGGCTGCCTTTTCGGCTGCCGTTGGAAAGAGATCTTTGCGATCATCTGATTCTGAGGAGTCAGATCCAGAGGTAGGCAGTTATGCCCTTATTATTTGGTGAGAACTCATGGTTCAATTGATAGTTGTTCATAACTGCGATGTGCTTGATTCTCTTGAAGCAGTGGGGATTGTGGACTGCTAGTCAAGAATTGAAGAATCCATCAATTAGAATTATTTTCCCCACTATTGAGAGGGCAAAGACAGCTATTAATGGAATTTCAGCTTCAAAGCAGATTCTTTGCTTCTCAGAGGTATGCTGGCCTCTTGATCGCTGGGTAGGCTAAAAGCTTCCCACACTTTGGCATCCTTTGTCAGAAGGTCTTGTGTAGTACCCTTAAATATGTCTAAAAGGAGAAGCATAAACAGAGGTAGTGTTGCTTAAGCAGTGAATGATACAATACTTATGGCAAAAAATAACAGAAGAAGACAGAAATTTTTTATCTTTATTATGTCTTCCCAGTGGCAGTTGATTCTTGATTGCTTCCATTAGCTTGTGATAACGAGGTATATCCTTTAGGTAGTTTTTATTTTGCTAGTTCATTCATTATACTGGTGATTGCAAGTAAATATTGATTCAACCCCAGGAATATATGTGAAGTATTTATTTGATATGATGAAAGAACTTACTAAGGTCACTGTACCTGATTTCTGAGATAAGGAATGGATCATGTGCAACTTAAAAAAAACTGTGGATTGACAAGATTATCAACAATTTTAGCAATGGCAAGGTAGAAGTGGAAGAAAGGAAATGCTAGAGCCCAAGATATGTAATTGATGCTATCTCTTGTGTGCTAAATGTAAATGTCATCCTCAACAGCAAAGCCTTTTTCCATTTAGTGGGGTTGGCTCCATGCATCTTGTTATTTGGTCGACCGCTTTTGATACCATCTAAGTGAGGTCTAAACATTGAAAATCTTTCATCATATATTTGTTCATATCTTCCTACACTTGTTCTCCTTTGATCTACACAGGATCATATGGTTTTAGACAAATCTTAATTACTTTATTTTATCTCATCTCGTCTGAGTGGGTCACACCACGTTCTTATTATTACATTACTTGCTGCTCTCTATTCTTGAGTGCTCATTGGTTCTTTTCAATCATTCTCTGCTGTTCTGTGCTCTTTTTAGCATGGGATCTTACTTGGTTGCCCCAAATTCATTGGCTTTGCTATTATCTTGTCCAGTTTTTCTTAAATCTCAACAGGGGTTCCATAATATAGACAAGACCCTAGACATAATTCTTGCACACAGAAGCATTACTTTTCTGGACTGAAATTTGCAATTTAGAGATTCTGAACCATTTGCTGTCAAAGCATGAGCTTATCATGCCAGTGAAGTCCAATTCCCATACATTCAGATGGCCGATCATATATCTTTGTCTGTGTACAGGAAAGATTGTACTTTTTGTGTTTCTGGTGCTTTTGCTGTTGTTAAATGCCAACTAATGGGTCTTATCACTGATAGGCTGTTTGGTTCTATTGAGTACCTTATGCAATAATTCGTTGTTTCCCATACAGAAAACATGGCAAAAGTTGAAGACTGCAGACATACTTTATGATGCAATTCCTTATCCTTCCTACAGGATTGGCCACCCAATTCATGCAAAGGTCCATTCCTGTCTTCTCCTCCAGTGAAAATAAACTCTGTTTTTCAGATGTCATCAATTAGCATGCTCTCATGAATAATAAACCATAGTCTTTTGCAGAATGTGTGTAAGATTGTATCTAATCTGCTAATGAAAAGAGAAAGTGATCATGTTTTTCTTTTAATTTAAGGTATGGTAAAGTTATGCTGGTGCATGGAAACACATTTTATCTATTATTCAAGACTGAATTTAACATTTCAAACAGCATACGGATTCACTCTAATCAATTTAATACCATTGCATTCAGCTCAGTGTTTGGGCGTGGGAATATTGATCAGGGTGCAAAACCCATGACCTCAAAATCTTGACTTAGCAAACAAAGTGAGGCACTCCATAAATAGCTACTACTGCATTTAGCTTGTTTTTGGAGTATTTCTATTATAATCCTGTTAATGAGTACCCATGTAATACTTATTAAGTGCACTTATAATGAAATTTGTAAAATTTCCTTATTGTTGCTTAATAATTACCCTTGGGGCACTTGTTAACAAAATCCTTTTAAATAAAGTGGGATTCTGCTCTAAGAGCATTGTACTTGGGCTAAGGTGGATGGCCATAGCATATTCATTACACATAATGCACTAGCAAATCCTTAAAGGAAAATTGAAATTATTAGACAAACGTTCTTTTACAAAAATTTAAGCTGTTAGGATACTTGTCCCCTTGTGCTCAGGATTATGTGGAGAGAGAGTTTCATTATTATGAGAGAGTTTCATTATTTAATCTGTTACTCCCTTATAAGACGTGAGAAATCTGAGAATAAGTGATTTAGTGCTCAGCTATTTTGACTATTCTGAAGTGATATCCTATTGAGGGCACATTATGTGATAACTTAGAATTCAGTGAAACCTTGATGGACAAAAAGCACATGAAAATATAGAATGCACAATCATGGTTTTATTCACTAAGCAAAGCACAATTTCATGTTCCAACAATGAAGCCTTTCTGTGCAAAAAAAATAAAATTAAAACAGTGAAGCCTTCAGCATGGTCAAGTTATACTATTTTTTATAGAATGTACACTATGACAAATATGCCTTTCTCTTTAAAGCTCTTTCCTTTTCATGGTTCGATTTTATTCCCTGTATTTTAGAAACCGAATTAAATAATATCAATGCATCAAATGGATGGCATCCTTTTTCATTGTGTTTGTGCACCCGGCAAGAGAGGTGGGAACTTCAAATCGATAAACCTGGCCATCCCATCAAGAAACTGACTCAACCCAACCCTGAGCCGACTGAAAAAGTCACTGACTTAACCCTGATTGAATATGAATTGGAAACAACCTGCATTCAAGAAAATTCATACATTGAGTGATTGATAATCGATCCATGCTGAATGCAAAATGAACCAAATCCAAAGTAACCTAAACTTGAAGTATATCAAGCCTGAGACAACCCAAACTTGATGGAGACCGATTTGTCTTGATTTTTAATTCTGACTCTGATGAACCCAAAATTATTAGAAAACCAAATGCCATTGATTTGGAACTTAAGTAAATACACGACAAATGCATTACATAAACCAGGCCCAACTCATTCTTTTAGAAGGTGAACCTGAGATGATCAAGAATTGATTGACAAGAACCCTTGTCTAATTTCAACATGACAGAACCTGAAATGACTGGACTCCAAAGTAGTTGAATCTGAGACAACCCAACCATAAACCAATCTGAAACAACTCAAATATAAAGCAACCCGACGCATCATGTGCCTGATGGACCATGGAGACATATTTGATCAGATCAAATGTCTTTTGCCTTGGTTATGATCCGATTATGGTGGGATTGAGGACTACCATGACCCAACAGGACCCATTGGGCCATTGAGAGGCCTGGATGTTCAATTTAGCAGAAAAGAATGTATGTACAGGAAATGAAATAAATTACCCCTTATTCATATGCCAGATTTGATACTGAAAAGTTTAATTGAGTTGAAATAACTACTTCAGAATAGTTCTTACCTTCCATAGGGTTTTTCTTTTTCCACCCTGCTGAATTGCTAGTAAATCATCATTTTTGGCCATATTAGCAGAATGGTCCATAGGTTTGGCATAATTGAGCAATCCTTCTGAAGTTTTTTCCATTTTATGCTGGTGATGTAAGCACATGTCTCCTAGTTTTAGGTATGCAACTGAACTATCTAGTTTGTTGATATCAACATGCATATAATTGGTTTCCTTTGTCACTTTGACATAAATTTTAAGCATAGATTAACCAGTCAAGTAGGTGTGGACAGTCTTGCAGGAGTTTTAGGATGTCAATAACCCCAAATATATTCCTGAAATTGCTTTTATTTGCAGCGAGCATTGTAAGTTAGATAAATACTTATGACAAAAGTGAAGTAGAGGAACTGAATTTGACACAGAAATTAAGAGTTATTGAGACAAAGGTATATGACCACTTTGCACTAAAAATTCGATTTCTTGAGCCATAAAGAAATTTAGAACAATGTCATAGATACTGATTTTCAGTTTGAGGATATTCTTTCTCAATCCTGAGCTTTTTGGGGCAGACCATCTAGTGTAGCTTTGTCCTTATTGAGATATTATTTTTGATATAAATAACTGAATTGGCATGGTATATCACTGGGGTTATTATGGTTAAGAGAATTTTGCCTTCGTTTCACAGTCTGGATGTTGTATCTGTGCTCTGGGACATTGGCACATCTTCAAGGAATTTTTTTTTTCAGGTGGCAATGAGGCGCTTTAAGTCCAGGGCAAGTGCGTGTTCTTTTGGTTGGGTTTATTGTGGGTCACATAATTTCAGTGCAGCTGCTTGGGGGAGGTTCATTTCCAATCAATCTGGTGGAAAGGTTAACACACCTGGTGGAAGCAACTTAGATTTGAAGAAGCTTCACATTTGCAACTATGAACTTGGGATACTGTTTGTTGTTCCCCCGACGGAGACACTGGCTAGAACGAAAGGCAGCCACATAGACTTAGACAATGTTGTTTTGCCGTTTGTCGTGCCTGCTCCTAAATATAGGTCATGTGACAGGCCAGCAACAGCAAAAGCTATGAGGGAGGCGGTGGTTGAAATCAGTGGATTGGGGATGGAACTTTCAGAAGTACCACCTGTTGACGAAATCATGGAGGAGAACCTTGGTGAAGAGGAATTAGTCGAGGTTAATGACCACATTGCTACAGAAGAGGAGAATGCATTTGCCAATCAGCTCTGGAGCCAGGTTGATGCATCCCAGAGCTGCTAATGCTTTCCATCTTTCAGCAGAAGATGCAAAGTTTGTTTCGTGAACTTTCTGCAAAAGATGCAATTTTCCAATGAACTAAAATCAATTCAGACATTGCATTTCTTCTCCATTAATTTGGCTTCATCTGTACACAATAAATTCATTGTAATAATGATTGACCTAATTAAATGAAGGTCCTGTACAATTTCTGGAAGATTCTTTGAACTGCTCTTAAGTCTTAATGGCTAGTCCACACGGAAGGGTAGTTGTACTCCATCTGTATACCTCAAGTTGCTTTATGCTCTTCCAGGGACAATGATCGAGTTACGGTTTCAATGACTGTCTGGTCTACCCCAGGAAAGAAAAAAAGAAAAAAAAGGTTTTGTCATCTTTGATGTTCCACAAACAATCCGAAACAATCCTCCTTTGGGAAATTTCAGCCCAGTCTCTTCTTTAAATTAATATTGAGGCGAATCTCCTTTTTTCGAGAGCATGGTATATCTGAAATTTGGGTCTATTACTTCTCCCGAGCAACCACTTATATAGTGACGAGCGTGT
This sequence comes from Angophora floribunda, assembly GCA_014182895.1. Taxonomy (NCBI): domain Eukaryota; kingdom Viridiplantae; phylum Streptophyta; class Magnoliopsida; order Myrtales; family Myrtaceae; genus Angophora; species Angophora floribunda. Next base: position 183,094 of record CM024711.1, on the reverse strand, counting down.
CATAAATAGTATTATGCATCGTAGACGTGGCTTGAACGTGGAATTTGTTGCATCTGCATCATGCGTTCGTTGGCCCATCCCTCGGAAGCTTGAGTAACTTTCATAGATGGATTAAAGAAGGTTTCATGAAATGTGTTTATCATAAGCGAGGATCTGCACAGCCCTTGCCTCAGCTTGTGAGGGTTAGTTGGGGTCCCTCAGTCAACCATGGCAAGGGTCAAACCCCCCTCTTTGTGCCTTAGTGATGATGCTCACGTCGGCCTTTGCACAAGCGACGCGAGAGTTGTGCGACCTTCGTTCTCGATCAACCATAGCCAGCTCTCTGTTTCTGCCTTCCGGGGAGAATAATAGCAGGATTGCCCCATAAATTTAACATGACGCTCACTTCATGATTTTTTTTAGATCATTTAAGTACCATATTGGAGTAAAATCGATCAATTAAGTGTTAATTTTGACAAATCATTCTACGTAAATTTTAATTTTTTTTGTTTTTGTTTTACTTTTTTTTTGCTGTTTTTTAGTATCGGTGAGGGTTTCTAGCATCCCTTGCAGAGATTGGGCAAGGGTTTCGTTGCTAGCGAGGGTTGCCGGTGATTCTCATCAGCCCTAACAAAAAAAAAGGGAAAAATAAAAATAAAAAATTCAAAAAAAATTTAAAAATTTTAAAAAATTGTCTATATTAGTGCCAACATCGGACAATCGGCATCAAATTTTCCAACTAGGTAAATTGCCGATAGCACTCAAATAATCGATTTTTCAAATTTTATTATATTCAAGTGAGCAAAAAAAAAATAATGACATTGAAATGAGTGCGATGTGAAAGTTATTGCACTCCCGTTGTTCTTACCCCCGCCTTCCATGACCATGGCCAGCCTGCAAGTTTTACTAAACTGATTTCAAATTATTATCAATAATGGTTCCTCACTTAAACTCTCATTTTATGGTTAAATATTGTTGGAAAATATTGTGAGTAATAAGGGTAAAATGATAACCTAATTTGTGAGTAGGGTTAAGTATATATTTGTAACCCTATTAGTATTATTGAATAACAGAAAATAATTATCTCTTCACATGGTATTAGAGCCCCCACACAACCCACTCATACTCTAGCTGCTAGGAGGGTGTATGGTAATGTTCCTATTTCTCCCAATTTCTATGTTTTGTTCCTCGGAACAAAAAAAGAATAGAAATTCATTTGATAATGTTAATTAATTTTTCTATTCTCCATAATCGAAAAGTGGCCAGAGAGCAGATTTTGGAATAGAAACAAGAAGGAGAAAACAGTTACTTCTTGTTTCTCGGGTAATTTTTGAAATAAGTCATTTTTTTCTTTTCTCATTCTTCCTCTTCTAACCAATCGCTGACAATTAGTTGCCATCATCGCTGGCTACCGGCTAAAGGAGGAAGAAGAAGAGAGGGGAAAAAAAGGAAAGAAAAGAAGAAAAGAAGAAAAATCTAAAAAAAATCTAAAAAAATGAAAATAAATTTTACGTTACCAAAAATTTTGTGGGTTGTACCAAACATATTCTAGTTCTTTTTCTATTCCAAGAATGGAAATTTTTGGTAGTTATTAAACATGTTTTTTTTTCACCCAGAAATTGTTCTAGAGAAAAAGAAAAAAGAAAAAAGCTATTTCTGAAAAAATTGTTCTTCGGAACAAAAATATTACCAAACGCATTCTAATTTGTTGGAGGCCACTGTTCCACCATTGGATAAAGGCCTTGTTGTTGGGCCGACAACACCCACGATTCTAAAGATTCACCAAGCCACCACGCCTTGGCATTTCACGACGCTGACCTACACCCACAACACTACAAATCCTAGTGATGGCCTAGGTAACTCACGAGCAGCCGTCGCCGAGCATTGGTGACTAGGTTTATCAATTGTATAGCCCATTCCAGTGTCACAAGACCTAGCCCAGCTTAGATCCGATGACGTTTGATGGCCCTGTGTTGATCAGCCTAGCATTACCATCTACCCCCTCCCCTCGTGGTTACCATCGCTCAGCCTTGGCAACTAAATCAAGAAGTGTGTAATCCATCTTGGCGTTGCTAGACCTAGCCCTACTCAAATCCGGTAGTGTCTAACCAAGGTTGGACTTGAAAATCCTAGAAAATCTCATCCCTTCTTAATATAACTGTTGCTCAAATTTCATGGCTATTAGGAAGAATAGAGTTGTTGTTCCCCACCCTGAAAGTGACCTATTTTTGTTTTGCCACTGGTTTTTGCTGTTGACCTAAGTATATATTTGCATGATGTTGCGTATAATTGGAGGAGATAGGGAGAATAAGCATGCTGGCGCTTTAGTTATTGTTACTAGTAGATGAAATGATTTTATGAAGTGTTAGTGAATTGCTGCAATTAGTGGTGATTGGAATGAGCCCCTTTTGTTTTGAATTGGTGTGTATTTGATTGCATTGCTGGATTCAAGTGTTGGTCATTGCCAAGTTAATTTTTTGGGTTCAATCACACTCTTTATTTACTAATGGCGACCAATGGATCAATTTCTAGATTCCCTTTTGGTCATTTTGAATTAACATCTACCAAGTTGGATGGAACTAATCATCCATCTTGATCTAAAGAGGTGGAGGTCTATCTTACTGCTATCAGGCAACTCTACTGTCTCATCTGACAAGAGTAAAACTTTCAATTGGTTGTGGGAGATGTGATAGTTCAGACTCTATTGTGGAATAGTATGGATCCTAAGATCAATACTCTATTCAATGTGACTTTGCTAAGTATTCGGGATAAGTGTGCATTACTCTATTGGGGGTAGAATAATATGATGCGAGTATGTGATATGTGGGAAAAGCTATTTAATATTCAATGTGGAGATCAATCTTTATTTGATCATTATGCTTGGTTCACGATCCTTTGCCAATGATTGGATACTTATATTCTTGCCTTGAATGATCCAAATGTTTTGGCAAAAATCAAGAGGATTTGAGGATAATATTATGTATCAAGTCATTGGAGTTTTGAGTATTCAAATCTTCATCAACATATTATATCTCTTAGAGCTCTTCCTATCATGGATGAAGTCTTCTCCCAGGCTATCTATTCTACAATTTCTAAGAACATTTCTTCCACGCTGGCCATGGAGATGAGTGCTATGCTTTCCCAAGGTCATAATGGATGTGGAGGTCTCGATTGTGGTTATCGGATGTGGTTTTGTTCATAGTGGTGGTCATGGAGGCCATGATAGGGGAGTCAGTATTTTTGGTACCATTAGTTTTGGAAATGGTTGTGGCTCACGCTATCATTGTCAAAGAGTTGGATATATACAAGCTTATTGCTATAAACTTCAACTAGAGCTCAAGCCGTTTCTTGTTGCATATGCAAATGATAAGGATTCTCTTGTTCCGCCCTCAATAGTTCACCAAGTTTGACTAATGTGCATAATACAAGTGATTCGGTTACATTGACACATGTTGAGTATGATGCATTGATTTTTTTTTTAGCAAGTGATAGGATCTTTAGCTCCTACTACAACTCTGGCACAAACTCCAAAGGTAGTACTTCTTATTTATTATTTGTAGAGTTTGACTCCTAAATTATAGACTCTAGGGTACCGATCATATAATTGGTAACTCTAATCAATTTTCTTCATTTCACTCTAAATCTCCTTTATTATCAAACTCGATTATATTATCAAATGGTTCAAATCTCATGTTACTTGTACCGGAGTTGATCATTTGAGTCTCTCTCTTTCTTTATCATCTGCCCATCATTTATTAAATCTCCTTTTAATTTGATTTCTGTTAACTTGTTAACCAAAAGAACTAAATTGTTCCGTCACATTTCCCTCTTCTCGTTGTGTCTCTCAAAATATGAGGACTAGACGGATGATTGACAAGGGACATGAATCAAATAGCCTTTACTATCTTGATAAGAATGTGTTAGCTACCAAAATCTCTAAAGCATACATCCACAGATGTATATTAGATGCATTGTCATGTTGGTCATCCACCACCGAACATATTTCAGCGTCTATTTTTTGACTCTAAGTCTATGAGTTTCTTTTAGTGCGAAGCTTGTCAGTTTAGTAAGCATCATAGATCCTCTTTTCCTTCTTGCATTTAGAGTTGTGTATCTAGCCCATTGAGCTAGTTCACTCAGATGTATGGGGTCATGTCATTTTGTTACATTCGTGAATGATTTTTCTCAAATGAATGGGTTATTCTTAATAAAAGACCATACATGCATTTTTTTCATTCCAATTACTATATTTTATAGTATTGAATCAATATAATATCTATGTCAAATATTTACAATCAAATAATGTTGGAGAATATCTTGCTGCAACTTCTGGTTCCCAGTCATTTATTGAGTTTTGTGGTATTATTCATAAGACTTCCCACTCATATACACTAAAGGAAAATGGTGTAGCCAAATCTAATAATTTCCATCTTCTTGATATTGCCTGTTGCCTCATGTTTCATATACATCTACCTAAAATTTTTTGAGGCCATGTTGTTCTTACATCGTGTTATTTAATTAATAGGCTTTCAACTTCTATTCTTCAGGGGAAACATCTTTCTCTATTTTAAATAAAAAACATCCGCTCTTTTCCTTATCTCTTTGGGTCTTTTGTGTGTTGGTTTTTGTACATGGTTTTTCTCTAAGTCTTGATAAACTGGATCCTCGTACTGCAAAATGTGTCTTTGTGGGATACTCTCGGATTTAGAATGGATACAAATATTGTAGTCTTACTCACTGTTGTATGTTCATATTTGCAAATGTGATGCTCTTTTAAGAGCGGTCATATTTTTCTTCTTCAGTAGTTCCAACGACACATGGTAATGGTGATGGTGATAGTTGTGTCCTATTGACGCTTCCATTGCCTTCCATTTCACTAGCTACATCTATAGGATTTTAGTTTGCTAAATGCACCAATTATTGATGCATCTTCATGAGCACATGATTCATTTGTTCCCCTATCAATTAAAGTACTGGCCTCTGATTTTGATCCGCCCATTGCTTCTTAAAAAGGTGCATGTTCTTGTGTTCATCATCCTAATCGTTATGCTCCTTATTCCAGTCTTTCTGATATGTTAGCATGCGTCATCCTATTTCTAATTTTTTATCCTATGATAGTTTATCTCCTTTTGTCTAGTTGTTCCTTTTGTTTCTACTAGCAGTGTTGTTGAAGCTCTTGCTCATCCGGGTTGGTGTCGTGCCATGGAGGATGAAATGTGAGCACTCATTCAGAATTGAACTTGGTGACTTACTTCCTTTCCTACTAATAAGAAACTTGTTGGTTGTCATTGGGTTTTCACTGTAAAGGTTTGTCTGGATGATACTCTTGATCAATTGAAGGCACGGTTGGTTGCAAAGGGGTATACTAAGACTTATGTGTCGACTATAATGACACCTTCTCTCCATGGCCAAAATCCCATATGTTTGTGTTTTTATTTCACTTGTTGCCGGATTTGGCTGGCTCCTTCATTAATTGGGTGTAAAAAATATTTTTTTACCTTGGTTATCTAGCTAAAGAGGTCTACATGACATTCACCTGGATTTGTTATTGAGGGGGCAAATGTTGTACGTTGTTTATACAAGACTTTGTATGGACTTAAAACAATTTCCTTGTGCTTAGCTTGGTAGATTTAGTGTTGCAGCTGTCCAATTTGGATTAAAGTGGTGTTAGGTAGATCATTTTGTTTTTAGTTATGTCTCTTCAATTTGCCGTGTCCTTCTAGTTGTATATGTGGATAATATCATCCTTATTAATAGTGATACAATATTGAAAAAATTAAGCAATTTCCGCTTATGAAATTCAATACTAAAGATTTGGGACATTTTCAATATTTTTTTGATATTGAAATATCCTATTCACATGATGGTATAAATTTATTGCAACAGAAGTATGTGCTTGAAATCTTACTGTCACAAGACCTAATATATTCTTTGTCGTTAGTGTAGTAAGTTAGTCAATGAGTTCTTCTCGTACTACTTGTTGGGATGTTGTACTTCAAATTGTCAAATATTTAAAGGGAATATTAGGCAAAAGGACTACATTTTAAGAATTATGGTCATCTAAACACTACAAGCTTCTCTAATGTCGATTGTGTTGGATGTCCTATGGATATGAGATCTACTTTGGGCTATTATGTGTTTCTTAGTATAATTTAGTTTTGTGGAAAAGAAACAACTTGGAGTTTCTCGATCAAGTGCTGAAGCTGAATATCGAGTTGTGGCCCATATGATAAGTAAATTACTATGGTTGGGGATAATACTATCAGAGATTGAAATGTCACTGTCAAATTCATTAGTGTTGTATTGTTATAATCAATCCGATATCCATGGTACATCTAATCCCATCTTCTATGAGCGAGATTGTCATTTTTGTGCGAGAAAAAGTTTAGAAAGGGGATATTATTCTTCAACACACAAATACAGAGCATCAACATGTAGGCATTTTTACTAAATCTCCACCAGAATATAGAGTGAGCTTTTTATGTGACAAGTTTGGATTATTTGACATCTACATCCTAACTTAAGAGGGAGTGTTGGGAAATATTGTGCGTATAGGAAAAATTCCAAAAAGAGCTCAAAGTGTCCACATTTTCTCAAATAAGGACTTAAAATGCTATCACTTTATCAAATAAGGGCATGCAGTGAATTTTGTATCAAATAAAGGCTTGAAGTGGTTATGTCTATTTCAAATAAGGATTTGACTTTCCGCCGATCAAGAGTATTTTCGTAATTTATTGTTTTCTCTTTCTCATTTTCCTTTTTTTTTTTTTTCTTTAGGCTCATCTTCTTTGCCGTTGCCGGTGGTTGGCCAGCCACTGATGAAGCCCATAGGGGGCTGGGTGAGGTGATCCTCACTCTAGTTGAGGCCGCCCCTCGCGGCCACACTTGATGTCGGCCCTCACCAGACCCCTCGCCTCATGGCCACTTGCGAGGTTGGCCCTCACTAGCTACGGGCTCGCAAGTGGTTGCGAGGTGAGGGTCATCCTGTCCTCGCCGACCCCAGGCGAGGTCGACCCTTGCCAGATTTGGTGAGGTTAGCCTCGCCCGCAGCCAGCGAGGCCCGGCCTCCCTAGGGCGAGGGCCACCTTGCCTGGGGTGGATGAGGGTGGGATGACCCTTGCTTTGTGGCCACCCGTGAGGTCGGCCTTCGCTAGTTGCGGGCTGGTGGGTGGCCATGAGGCAAGGGTTGTCCTGCCCTCGCCGACCCCAAGCGAGGCCAACCCTCGCTAGATTTGGCAAGGTCAATCTCACCTGCGGTCGGTGAGGGTTAGCCTCCCCCAAGGGCGAGGGTCACCTTGCCTAGGTAAGGCCATCCCTCACCTGTTGCTAGTGAGGGCCAGTCTCCCCCAAGGCGAGGGTTGCGCCTCGCCTAGGTGAGGCCGTCCTTTATCTATTGCAAGTGAGGGTGGCCCTCCCCCAAAGAGCGAGGGTCACCTTGCCCAGGTAAGGCCATCCCTCACCTGTTGCTAGCGAGGGCCAGTCTCCCCCAGGCGAGGGTCGCCTCGCCTAGGTGAGGCCGTCCTTTATCTACTGTCGGTGAGGGTGGCCCTCATCGAATTGGGTGAGGGTGACCCTCCCCCAGCCCTCTATGAGGTTCACCGATGGCCGATTGAAGAAGATGAACCAAAAAAAAAAAATTGACAAATGACGAAAATGCCCTTAGCCGATCGAAAAATTTAGCCAACTGGTAACTGGTGAAGTTAGACCTTTATTTAAAACAATCATAACCACTTTAAGCATTTATTTGAAATAACCATGATTATTTCAAGCCCTTATTTTAAATTTTCCCATATATATATTTGTAACCCTATTATTATTAATATTATTGAATAACAGGAAATGATAATCTTTTTGCAAATATAATTTATCATTTAACTGGAATACCATATCTACGCAATTTTAGGACAAAACCCACGCCAAAGCTAGTCTAACCCATAGGGAGTATAGCTTAAACAATTCATTCTGACGGTCAAACAAGATTTGCTCCAAAAGCATCTTAAAACAATCTAGAAGGAGAAATATCCGAATCGGAGAGAACAGTAGAACCACTTTCTCTTGCAACTTCAGTTCTATAAAGAGATGGTGACAATCAACAGGTAATATCCCGTTGACAGCAAATCTGATCAGTTCGTTTGCACAATAAGAAACAAGACTACACCCAAGCATTTCAAGGACCTCTGATGCCAAATCAGACAAAGCTGCAGTTTGAAGATTATTTGAAATATTTATCGGGCATAATTTGCACAAGTAACATCCAACAACGAGTTTAAACGTACATTTTACACAATTTTTTCATCTCCACCGCTGGCAAATTGCGGCATGCCGTCTTCAGTCATTCTTGGCGGCGACAATACAACTGGGGGTGGGACTATCCACAGCCGCTTGGGGATCACACAAATCAGATTGATCCACAAGTCTTTCGACAGGTACTTTAATCATATCACGGCGAACCCCAGTGTCAGAGACCAAACGACTGATGCAATACATCCCAAAACTCACAGCTGCCAGACCACTGACACTGGTTGTCAAGAATCTAAGTGGAGAGGACATGACAACACTTGTAGCAGCCAGAAAAGATGCTGCTTGGCCACTTCGGCCAACGCTAATTGCCGTCACCACAAGCAGACCCGTTTTACAGTAGACAGCAAAGTCCTCACAGTTGTTCTTGAAAACATTGTAGCCTCCAAAGCCGTTATGGAGGAGATAGAAGGCACGGTGAAGCACGGCTTCAGGGGGGTCAGATTTCGCAAGGGTGCAAGTTCCTCCTCGAGCTTTAACAAGATAGAAAGCAGGGGACACGCCATACTCAAAGAGGTAGAGGTTTCCACCTGAAAGGAAGCAGTCGATGCACGAAGAGATGACGCCATCAAGTCTTGACTGATCTCCACATATCTGGCATTGTGTGCCAACGGGAGGAGAGGGAGATGAGCTGAAAATGATGCGGTCTAACACAGTCCCTGTGCCGATTTCGCGTCCTGCCCCTCGAGTGAAGTGAATAACCTTCCCTTCACCTACGTATATTCCTGTTGACAAACTTAAAAGCGACAATCTTTTCAGTAGGCGAAAGCAGCTAAGTCCATAGAAGGTACGTGCTAGTAAAGAACAAAATCCGGACCATCCAAGGACATGGAGAATTCCATCTCCTTCAGTTGACAGGAATAACTAACAATTCAGAAATAGCAAAGGGAGCACAAACTAGGCAAAGACGGACAGAGGGGAGGCAGAGTTCCAAAAGGGTCAAGTGGATTACATCTGTCTGCCACATTGAATATCACTACTCATCATAAAACATCTCCTTTCATACAAGAATCAGCAACGTCGCCCCAATCTGTATTAGCAGAAGTGGTAAAAATAGGATAGAAAATCTACCAAAAGAAGGAAAAGGACCCCTCTCCCAGACCCATAAGGGCAAAGCTCCTATAATGTCAAACTAGGGAAGGACATTACCAATCATGTGAAGAATCAAGCAATTTGATAGCCAAAAAAAAAGGGGGGAGAGGAATTGGGGCGAAATCACCACCACCACCACCACCACCATCATCACGAAAAAGAATGAATTGGAAAAAAGCTGAGAGAAAAGGGAACGTGCCGTGGTGGGCGTAGAGGTAAGAGAGACGCCAAGAGTAGATGTGATCCCCAGGCTTGAGTTGGTCCCTCTCGATCTTGTTGGACAGCACTCCCATCTCTGCCTCCGCTCCTTCTTCCTCCTCCTTCTTCCGTCTTCTTCTTCTCCAATCTCCTTCTTTCTTCAACCTTGGCTTTCGATTGGATTGATTGAGATGTGAACGTTTGGGTGGGAGACGCAATCACTCAGATTGCTTCGCCTCTACGCCTATCTCCCTCCCCCAACGCTCCCGTCGTCCCTTGGGAGAACCTTTCAGAAAACTTAATGAAGTAAAACAGCGGGGGCTGTCCTGGTCCTCCATTTTGTGCCCTCTTTTCAGATTCGTCCCCAAGATACTTTTTTTTTTCTCAATTAGACCCCTACCATTTTGTATACCATTTTGTAATTCACCTCATATCCTTGGGTCTCTTCCAATTGAATCCTAGATTGACGCTAGCCCATCCTCAGTCGACAACCTTTCACTTCAAATAACCACGTTTTCAGTTACATTTTTGGACTAAAGTCCCAAAAGTTAATTTGAGATATCTTTGGTGTCTCAGATTGTGTAATGCCCAAAGAAGACAGTCTTTCATGACACCCACTCCAAATTTTCCTTTCTCATTGCCATTCATGTTTGGAGAACCAACTGATCAACAACTGCTGAATTTTCAGACCAAAACCTCGTCACAACAATTGCTTCTGCTCAATTACCACTTCAGCTTACATCAACTCATTTTCGTGTGACAGTCTGTGTCGTCGTTGCCGCGTTACGTTATTCAACCATGGAAGATAGCCTACCGTGCAATTTCAAAAGATGAAATCAAGGAAGGATTGTTCCTGAATTTTCTCGTGTGTGCTTGTTTACGTATAATTCGAGTATTGTGTTTCTGCTTCATGAGCAAGTATGAGAAATCGAAGAAATTTCTGCATCACATGGAACAAATCAGTTCATGACAGAACCCATAGCACAATGGCATTTACGTATTGCCACTGCCATATTGTTGAAATCAAGCTCAGAATATTGCACCAAGCCTCTCTTGAGCTGAAAATTCTGTTCCACTGCTTTTAAAATGACTGCATGTCTCAGTACACTTTCAATCTCAGGTACCTTTCTACTGTGTATATATACTTTGAATCTCTTATTGTGTCTTATCCTTTGTAAAGATATTGCAATAAACACTAACTTGAACCTTTTTTTCTGTGAAACAATAAAGAGAGAACGATATATTCTGTTCCAAACTTATAAATGTCAATTTCTGCACAAAAGCCATTATATTACATGGTAGACCAATTACTCGTCAGTCCTGGATGAAAATCGGCCTGTAATAATCTTCTGAATGATCTGTGCAATAAAGAATGAATAAATGCTTCTGTCTCCATATGATTTTCTGTTTTCTCGCCAGTCATTCGTCTTGTTGGCAGGCAGAGGCAAGGTTAGGATTCTACAATCTGAACGGTCTGCCAGAAGTGCCATTGCCAATAGCCTGAGCAGCTTTGTGGCTGCCGTCTCAAGATCCAAAGAGCTTGGGGGTCTGATGCCAAATCTTGCAGTAGTAACATCTAGAAATTCTGTGAAGTGTTCTACCCAAAGTTGTAAAGCAAGCTCCTAGTGTGTCGTTGCAATGAGTATCGCCTACTGGATGAGTTGCACATACACTCAGGAATAGGGTACTTTGTAACATCTCTCCCCACTTTGCTCGTTCTGAGTTCTGGTTGGCCTAAGGAGTCCTCGTGCAACTCCTGCATGATTCTGTTGAACTCTGGCTCAGGGAGAGATGTATTTAAGAAGTAAGGTAGCATATGCCGTTTGTTAGGTGTTATGTACTTCCTATGACCGGCATAGGCCCTCTGCCCCTGTTTCCAGAAACATTGGTCAGTCAAAATGACACAAGTGAAAAGGAAGCTGTCCTGTTACATCTATTGCAAGAAACTATTAATTTTGTCGAGTGTCAAGTTGCTCAGCAAATGAGAAATAGGTTGTCCTGTTTTTGTAACAAACTTCTAAACACCTTTGCAAATCAGGTTTTCCAAGCCTCCTATTGCGTGCTTCCTAAATCATGTAGCGATGGTTGTTGTTAACTCTGTTGTAGAACTGGTCAGCTAGACCAATGATAAATGCTGTAGTACCTGAAGAGCATGGCCCATATTCCCCCCATGAGATGGCATGAAGACGTCACTCCTCTCACATATAATGTAGTCAATGGAAGCCATAAAGGAGGCTTTGTTAGCAAAGGGTTCCAATTCCCCTGGAAATGCGAGATCTTGTTTGCTGTAGAAATGTGGAAATTCTTTGGTGAGTGGCGACAATGCTTCTTTCCCACCAAGTGGCTGCCCGCCAGCCCAGTAGATTCTTGCATTCTTTGGGGCACCTAGAGCCTCAAGCAACCTAAGAGGACAATCGATACTTCAATCACCAGAGACGCACCCAATAAAACAATGTCGCAAACCCTACTGAACCTGATTATGCTTGATTAGGAAGTATTCAGAGCAAGTGATCACCTGGCAACCTCTAATGCATTCAAGGGGCAGAGACCGGCAAGCTTTCTTTCATGATAGGTGATATTTGATTTGGCAGTTAGGAGCTCAGGGTGCCGCTTCCTCTCCCTATTTATCAATTCATCATACTCGGGGCTCAAACCTGGAAGGCAACCTGTCCTCACCCAAACATCCTTCTCCATCCGCAAATGAAGAGCAATGTAGGGTCCCTTGCTCTGCATTCTCTCTGCAAGCTTATTGCCAAGCTCCAATATTCGTGGTGCAAACTTCAATGCATGAAAGGCGACCTGTGGAAAACAGAGAATGCAATCATGCTTCTCTTTTGCTTGTCTGAATTACTTGATGGATGTACATATTTTCAAGAAGATTAAAGGCAATTTTTTCTGCTAATGTCGAACATCAACCCTGTTCCTTCAAGAAACTCTGAAGCCTAATTTCCAGAGGATAGAGAGACAGAATGAACGGAATTACTTGGGGGAATAAAATTGATTTTTGTCAGCAAACAAGTCAAGGCTTAATCTTGTAAAAAGTAAGTTCTCATAATTTCAGGGTGATCCATTTTGATGTGCAATACAAACAATCATATCTAATTTTAACCAAGTTAAAGAATTGGCAATTTTTTTCTTTAGTTTGTGCTTTTGTTTTCCATTGGTATGTATTTCAATCTCCAGCTATGACTTTGATATCAACTAATTGCCGATCTGTCTGAAGAAGCAGAACATTGAATGGCAGTACCTTGCATCGAAGCTTTTGAAGATCAGAAGGAAGATCCTTAGATAGCCTGGAATCCAGACCCCGTAAGAGCAGGACCCCCACCTTCTCAAGCTGCAGAAATTCACAGACAAGTACATCATTCGGTTTTCCTTATAGCGACTGTTGGCAAAATTATCTTTCCTTTTTGTTGTTCTAAAATTTTGAAAAACCACAAAGCCAAAGTTCAAGACAAAGCATATGATCCAAATAATAACGATACTTTGAATTGGTCATCGTGTCTGATTCAAAGTGAAGAAATCGAGGGAATTCATCCAATTCTGAAGGCCAACCAATTTGAAAGCAACAATGGAGATAATGTCAACGATGCTCATTAAAAGCCAATCACTCACTAAGGACAGCTCGTTTAGACACTCGCTGCTACCTAGTACACATCTATGATCTCCTATCAACAGCACAAACTTTGCTGATGTCTTGGTAAAAACTGTAAATTGAGCAGATAATTTTCATTCTGGACGAAAAGAGGCAACAGGCTATATTTACCCTTCTGAGATAACGGGAGCGAATCCAGTCAGCAGAAATATGAAGTGAAGTCAGTCTCTCGACAATTGGTCTTGTCCTTATATGAGTGGAAGGAAGAGATGAAATCACGCGTACATCATTGGCAAGGACTCTCTTGAAGTGATCCAAGTCAAATATGTCCGAGAATTCACTGCAAGAAAATCATGACAATATGCACTCAGTTACTGAATTGTTTGGTTGAGGGGAATAGCTGATGACCAGAAGTACTTTGACCATGAATCCTGTTTTTTGTTTCATTGTTTGGTTGGTGTGAAGATGACATGAAATTTCCATCCAGTTCCTTGTAAAGGGAATATCTATGGATAATTAATCTATTCTCAGCCTTTGGTGCATTTGTGAGCTGAGGGAAGAACTAAGTACCTGTCGTCACCCCAGATGACATTGACTTGGAAAACTGGAACCACCAGAACAGCCTCAAGAATCCTGGCAATGACAACAGCATCCACAATCTGATTGCGCTGCTGGTTGATCCCACCGGCCACCACCACCACCACATACTTTCGCCTCTCCTTCACAATTCTCTCGCTCCTCCGCCTGTAATCCTTGCTCCACTCCAAGCACCCCCTGTATCCCATTCCGTCCGGTTGCTTCCAGAAGGAGTGCTCTTCTTCTGCATCTTCTCTGGGCTCTGCCAATGTGTAATTACTATTATAATGAGGCTCTGTTCGCAATTGACCGATGGCCTGGTTATCTAAAATGTGAGGGTGACTACTTGCAGTTGGAGAAGTAGCACAAGGGTATGGAGAGAGAGGAAGGAAGCCAATCCTCAGCATGCCGAGCAGGGCCACAAGGAATAGAGCCGAGAACCATAACTTTGGAGATTTAGATGACAACTTATACAGAAATGGCTTGGCCTTCTTTGATGAAGGAGATGGGGAAGGAGGAGGTGGTTTCTTGGTTGATATGAGAAGAGATTGAAGAGATGATGAAGAGAGGGAGTTGATTATCTGAGATGGAACTGTAATGTACGACACTGAAAGCTTCTTCTTTGGCTTGCTCATTCTTCACACACACACAGAGAAAAGAGACGGACTCCTATTTCCTTCCCTCGCAAGTCAGAACAAGTTATATATTTTCTTCTACATGCCCAGCTCAATGCATTCTACAAACAGAGAGAGAGAGAGAGCGAGAGCAGGAGGAGGCTGTCCGTGAAATGATTATTATTTTTCTTTAAAATAACATAGAGTCGTGTTTCGGACAATATGCGAGCAGGTCTTCCAGTAGAAGGATGGGAGCCAGTATCCTCTATATTCATTTGGTTGTGAATAATTGGAGTCCGTTTGTGCATTTATTATTCTAATAATGTTAAAATAATAATAATAGTCTTGATTGCTCAATCACCTATTTTATTTGCTTCTGGACGGTCGAAAGAGATGTTTCAATTACTCCCGCAAATGCAAATTGACACTTCAACCTCTCTCTTTCTCTCTGCATTGACCCAGCGAGAGCCGGTGGTGCTTGTGAACATTGATCTGTCTAGGCTCAAATTCTAATCTCTGCTGCCTCTTGACTCTGTCTCGAATACTAGAAAACTTAGTTTCGGCGACGTCCACTGGGCTTGAAATTTTCGGCAATAATTATCTAAAAGAGTTTCTGGAATTACTTTCTCAAAGTTGAGTTGGTTTAATATAGATTTGTCGGTTTTTAATAGTGATTAAAATGCAATTTATTTGCAGTCTGCAAAGGAAAATTCTCTAAGATATACGTCTAAGAATGGTTAGTCATTGAGAAGAGGCACCGTGCTTTGATGGTGTAGAAAATTGAGGTTAGATGAACTTCGTGGGGGATCTCTCCTCTAG
Source organism: Angophora floribunda (assembly GCA_014182895.1). NCBI lineage: Eukaryota > Viridiplantae > Streptophyta > Magnoliopsida > Myrtales > Myrtaceae > Angophora > Angophora floribunda. The sequence continues at coordinate 167,923 of CM024711.1, read as the reverse complement.
GGATAGGCCCTTATCCTCACGTTGCATCCCAAGTTTAACTCCATGGAGAAAAGGAAAACCACCCATGGATAATGGGGGTTTTAGCTTTGGGGCGTGGTTTCTTGAGATGCAAGAATGGGGGAAGGGGGGACAATCGTCCATGATTTGGGTGATGGCTAGTGCAGCAGTTCATCATTCCCAGCGAGACCTCCTGGCTTTTCATTGTCAAATCATTTCGGGGAATGTCTTACGCTGGAATCTATGGAAAGTTTCTTATTTTCATCTAGATTACTCAACACAGCTTTACATGGCCAAATGGGATTTGCCCACTTTTGGGAGCCCCAATATAAGAGAGTAAAGAGGAAGAAACCTGCCTCTTGATTTCGGTTGACAACTTCGGCCAACCCCTCTTGGATATTGGTTGTCATTATTCTTCCTTTTTCCACATACCCATCTTTTAAAACCCTTCAAGCTTCTTTTATGTAGCCATCCCTGAGCCTTTTGAAATAATGTACATCGTTGGATCAGATTAAATCAGAGAATTAGCTAGATAAGTCTTTTGGCCTATCGTCTAATGATTTCCTTTCCTCATCTGGTCCGTGCTTGCATATAAATAGATACATATCTATTTTCTTCCCGCAAGCTAGGTCGATGGCACGAATAGAACCTGTATTGGGCACTTTTCACATGTGTATATTTTAGAGTTTGGAATCATAATTTTCTGCTTAAAGTCGTTTAAACCTTTTCCTCACATACCTCCTAAATCTCACCTATCCAATAAAATCTACAAAAACAGTGGAAATAAACCGAAGGCAAAAGGAACCAAGTATCTCAAGTAGTCAATGCGTAGATGACTTTCAAGATCATCTGCTCATTTCACTCTCAATTATCCAATAGTGAATGAAATTAACGGAGATAGAACTCATCCCTTGAAGTTAAAAGAGGGAGTAGAATAATGCTGGTAGGAATATCGTGCATTCACGGATAAGCAAGATAAAGGGTAATGCTTGGGTCATGGCATTATTCAATTGAAGTCTTATGCACGACATAGTATAATCGCCATCATGCGATTAGCGGATGTGCAAGCATTTATTTATGCCAATGATTGATCGTGTAGCGAACGTGGGAGATGTTACTTGAACGACGAAGATGCCGGCAGTTTCAAACTTCTAAAAACGGGGTAAAGTTACTTGCAACTTCATAATTGTCATGATAACACATGCCATCTAAGTATCCCCCATTACCCTTTTTTTCCTCTGATTCGTGAGACAAAATGCTTGTAGATTGAGAAAATACTTCAGTTGACGCATCGTTCCTGATCATCCATTGTTGTGATTGGATGCGACCAAGCATATGAATGAGGGCACCTCACTACTTCCCATCACATGTTGCATATCACTAATTCGGGCTCTTCCATCCAGCAACAAATTGGTCATACAAATACACGCATCGCACAGAATTCTCATCATGTGGGCGATTAATTTAGATGGGACGAAGCCGTTGCAGTTCGAAAGAGCTAGAACATCTCAATTTATTCTCTTTGAACCATGTCACTTCAAGTAGGGCTTTGTCATTTCTTAACTACTTGTCGTTGAAATACTATGTTTTTGGTGATTGTCTTAACATAATGATGGAGATGATGTGACATCACAGCGAACTAATCAGGCTTAAGAGAGAAGTTGAATAAAGTTTTGGTGACTTAGGTGAGAGTTGTTGTCCTGCTCTTTTCTAGCTGTCCGTTCTCCACTTGTTTAATAAGTCGTCGTCACACCATGTATCGGCCAATGAGCAGGAGATGCTGCAACTAGTCGACCAACCAAATATATGCATTAGTCAATAATTTCCCCTCGGCAAAATGAAGAAGTAACCATCGATTGCTTCTCCTGCCGCTCGCTCACCTTCTTCATTGCGGGTTAGTTTTAGAGAAATCACTCTCAAAAGAAAGAGACCATTGACTTCTCTGCGTTATCATTCAAGGCGTTTCTCTTTATGACCTAAACGTGTTATGAATGGACTCCAATGCAAGATTATCATCATTTTCAGTACGGATTTTGTCAGAATTTTCCCTTTAGGAAACTAAGGAAGAGATTGAATGAGAGAAGATCTACGAGATCATCTTCGTATTTAGTGAAGCTTAAATCTTTAATTTGTCAGATAATTTGAATTGTATTATGGGTTTTTAGAGACATCCCATTGAAAGAAGGAACTTAATCCAATTGGCCGAGTTTAGAATATCTTGTAGTTGAACATACTATAATAGTGTTTGATTTGTATCTGTACTCAGTGGTTGGTAGAATTCTGGAGTTGTTGGTAGATTTTCCAACGTCGTTGGTAAAAATCAGTATGATCGATAACTTGCTTGACCAGTAACTTGATAGGTTACCAACATTGTTATGAATCAACTAATCTACAAATGAAAGTTACCAAATTCTTTTATATTATACAAGGTTAGTTAAGTAAATTGCTAATGTTATAATGAACTTACCAGCATCGAAATAATCACTCAGTTAACAACTGATTTTAAATTTATCAGTGTGGTTAGTGGACTGCAGCATTATAATGAATTTACCAACATCTTGATAAATTAAGATATTATCAATTTCTCTCAAATTTTACGAGTATGATTGGTAGAATCCCAACATGATAAATAATTTATAACATCCCAATAAATTAGTAAGTGGCCAGCTTAATTCAAATTTTAAAACCGTGATTAGTAAAATGCCAACCCTATAAGGAAGTTACCAAAATCCCGTTGAATGAACACTTTACTTTCTCAAAGTTTACAAGAGAGGATAGTGAACTACCAACTTCATAACCTCTTTATAATCAACCAAAAAGGGGAAAAAAAACCTCTTTATCAACATCCTAAGTTGGTAATTTACCCATTTTTTCCTTACATTTTACAAGTTGTTTAATAAACTACCAACATGATAACGAATTCACTAACATTCTTATAAAAAGTCATCTAATTTTTCCAAATTTTATGAATGTGGTTAGTAAACTATCAGTGCTATACTAAATTTACAGGAAATCCAATAAATTTGTAAGTTATTAATTTTATTCAAATTCTACCAGTGGGAGCAATATACCAACATTGTGAAGAATTCTGCAATTTACAAAAGAATTAGCTTATGTTTGTTAGGACCTTTTCACAGCTTCTATTTCTAGTTATTCTTTCCCTAAAAAAAATTTAACAACAAATATATTAACAAGATTCAAATGTTAACCTCATATTAGTTGAAGCTTAGCAGGACAAAAATCTGGTGTTTAGCTCAAGTTAAAGTATGAGCTTCTTGACAAATAGAAGTCGGTCAATTGTTCCAAAAAGTTGATAATGCTGGTAATTCTACGACGACCAGTAGATATTGGTAAATAAATTAAATAACGGTCGGTATACAGAATAGAAGAAAATTTCATGATTTGACATATATGTTTGCAACTTCATAACTTTGCTGAATTCTTTATAGTGTTGGCAACTTATGGTGTTGCTAACTTACTCGTAATAATTGCAAGAGGATATAAATTAGCTTGTTATTGGCAAAATTAATTTCATTGTTGGTAACTTGCGAACAGCACTTGTAAAATTTAAGTGAGTAACTTACTCATTTATTTGGATATTGGAAAATCTATTGCAACGTTGCTAGTTCACAATCCATTCTTGTAAAATCCAAAAGAAGATAGTAACTTATTTATTTGGTCGTCGGACAATTCATTTAAATGTCGGTAATTCACTACCCTTAATTTCTATATTTAAATGTTGGTAATTTACTAAATTCTTTGGATGTTGCTATATTTGTCAATATACTTGTAAATTACAAAACATACTTATAAAAACGTAAAATAATCCCCAGCTTACTAACTTATTGAGACATTGGAAAATTTAATACAATGTTGATGATTTACTAACCATGCTTGTAAAATCTTGAAAAAGCTAAGTCTTACTAATCTATAGGGAAATTTGAACATTCGTTTTGAAGTTGGTGATTTATACTATAGGGGAGGACCTTGTCCCTAGGTTGGCACAAGTTCCCTTTTGCATGCGTATAGAGCAGTCAAATGGATAGATTAAGTCGGATTTGGATTAGGTCATAAATGATCTAAACCAAATAAACCCATTTAATTTGTTTATGACCCTTCACTGTAATGCAAATATAGTAACCCATACTTGACCTGACTCATGCCCAGTCCATACCCAACCCAACCTATATTCTTAAAACACTTTCATATTTAATTCAATTTAGGAAAAGTTATTTCTCATAACTTCTTACAGAAAATTATATTGCTAAAATACTTCCATGATCAGTGATCGATTTCTAGGTTTTGTCATAAATCCAAATTTAATGAACAATTTTGATAATTTTCCTTTTTCTTTCTTTCTTTTACTTTTTTTTTCCTACAAAGTCTGACGAGGGTTGCTGATTGACACTTGCTAGCCATAGGCGAGGGTCGAGCCCTCACCAATTGATTAGATCTAGTGAGGGCTGTGAAGCCCCCATCAATTGTGGCCCTTACCCAAACTCAATGAAGGTCGCGCACTATATTTATGTTTGGACAAGGGCTTCGTGGCCCTTACCCATGACCAGCAAGGGTCGGCGGGTGACCCTCATCGAGCTTCATAGGAAAAAAAAGTAAAAGAAAGAAAGAAATAATATAAATGATTATTAAAAAATCAGAAAATTTAAAAAAAATGAAAATTATAAAAACTATATATGTCATGAATGACTTGACTCAACTAATAACCTTTAAAGACAAATCCATTTGCAACCCAAATTAGGCCTACAACCCATTTATGAGCTAAATGGGTTTAAAGACAAACCCATTTTACAACCCAAATTAGGCTTACATCTCGAATCCTTAAGAAGCCATTTATTAAAACTCGACTAATCAATATATATGACCATCTCATTAAATATAAGTTAAAATGGATGTTCAACCGATTTTGACACTTCTGCACATGAGAAATACCAGAGAATTGAATGAAGTAGAGAGTGTGAGAGAGACAGCGGCCGTCTGGAACTGACGTTAATAACGAGGTGGGTGATTTCAGGGTCGTGAAATTAGGGTGAGTGAGGGGGAGTGGGGCGAGGGAGAAACTGGCAGACAATCAGCTTTGGTCCCTAAATACAACAATCCGATCGCGAAAGGCCGAGTTTGGCAATCAAAGGTGGTTTGGTCCCTAGAAGTGGCATGCTTCGTTGACCAAGCTCATGTTGGGCCGCTAGAAGTTAAGATCCTGGCGACCGTACCTACAGTTTGGTCGCTGGAGCCTCTCTTCTAGCCACCAAACAAATTTCGGTCACTATAACTGCCTCTGGCGATCGAATTTTGGTTGATCGATAGGTTTTAGTTGTTATACGTGAGGTTTTTTTGTAGTAGGCGTGGCCAATTCGGTAAATGAGTGGGATCTTGCAATATAGAAATCTTGTTGTAGGGAGATCGGCAAATGAAGACATAAGGCCGTAGGTAAGTGGCCGTGCATCAAAAGGACAGGGTTGGCATCAAGCCCTCTAGAAATGTTAGGTTAGACCTTACTACACCTTTCTTAACAAGCCCCACTCTGTGTACACGAAATCAATTTTCTTTAAATCATCTTAGAAAATGTGGATAATCCATAATCTTGCTGCTAATCCAGAGTCCTCGACATTGGGCCGCCGCATCGGAAAATATATCGACAGTAAACAATGGGCATGGCCCCTCGTTAATGAATTAAAAAAAAATCATAACGATGTATAGATTTACAGCACAAAGTTTAAATATTACATAATTACAAAATAATACATGTACATTTACTAAGCATATTTGTAGAATTCAAAAGAAATTAATGATCTACTAAATTATTGAGTGTTTGTATATGGATTATAATTTTCATGATTTACTAACCATACTTTCAACTTTGGTATATTCATAAGGGCTAATACCACAATCGTCCCAAATTGTCGTGTTCGTTGCACATTTACGCCAAACTAATTTTCACGACACAAAAAACTTAAAATCAGTACCTCTTGCCACATTTACCCTAAACAAAAATTTCAAGTCACAAAAATTCTCAAATTGATATACCTGTCACATTCACCTCAAATTAATTTTCGTGTTATAAAAAAATTTCAAATTCTTTGGTTAAATGTGGCATGGGTATATCGGTTTCAGATTTTTGTGACGCAAGAATTATTTGGGGTATATGTAGCATGACCATACTAGTTTGGAGTATTCTGTGGTATAAAAATTAATTTGAATAAATGTGATACTTGTGTATTAATTTTAGATTTTTGACGATATTAGCCCTATTCGTTAAGACATTGGCAACTTACTAACGAATGGCCTGACAAGCAAGATAGTGGTCATGTTCTCTTACCACTGGTATTTCAAAATTATCATCACCTTCAGAAATCTACCATTATGGAAATTTTCAGCTTTTTGGGCCACGGGAGCCAGATTTTTGCATGTAATCTGGATAGGTATGCGTTGCATGCATTTATTTGGCGCTTCTGCCACCTTAATCGATAATTTGAAGGAAAAAGAGGAAACAGTGAATGCAATTGCGTGGTTAAGGTCATGACAGCAAGGAACTCAATAAAACATGAATTGATTAAAAAGAAAGAAAGGGGAAGCTCGACTCCATAATGTTAATTGAAGGAGGAAATGCAGATGGTGATTGGATGAGAAAATCATCGATGATGTGAGATATCTGCTGCGTATGGGCTACGTCCATTTATTACAAAAGAAAACTAATCAGCAGTGGTTTGAAGCCTATTTGCATAGGCTGGGGGTATTTTTAACTAGCTGCCATCTATGGTTTCCTTTCATATTTGTACAGTGATGATCAACTGCACTTTCACTTCCACAGTCGCGGAATAAAAGTCGCTTGCCTGCCTAGAGAGTAAGGTGGACGAGCATTTGGAAAAAAAGTTTTGCATAAATATAAACAACTTTAGATAAGAGGAATTTCACAACATGTAGTGAACGCTTAATTCTACCAACTTTGATATCCAATTTGAAAAACAATTGAGAGAGAGAGAGAGAGAGATTGTATGAGCTTGTTGATGGATCGTGTCGCTCATCTTAGGTGACGGCCACTGCAACCCCAGGATGAGGTTGCCCTACTCCAAACGATGCCATGCCTAGGTTGTGTGAGATGAGGCAACGGTTGCTAGTGTTTGATCTAGCTCATCGATGATTAGATTTGAGCTCATTGCCGCTGCCATTGCACAATGACGATCTATTTTGCAAAGTAAAGTGACAATGAGGATAAAATTGGAACTAAAATAGTTTAGCAATGTCAAAATTAGAAAAAAAATTTCATTGACCTCTGGATAGCATTTTACTGGCGCTTAAAGTTACTGGGTGGGACTTTCATTGGGTTAAGGAATTTTAGAAATGCTAACTTTTGCTTGAATGCCTTGGGGGTTTTGTGTCCTGACAACTTAATTGATTGTGGCACAGAGGGTCTTTTAAAAGCCCAAAATCTTTCAAAATGCTGAACTAAAAACACTCTAAAAATAAAAATAAAAATTATAATTGAGGAAACGTAGAGTACCCAGTTTTATCGGATTACCCTCAATTGGAGAATACAAACATCACCCCTTTAATTTTATGAAATTATCAGCCGTTAGACATGTCAAAAAGTTCTTATCCACCGCATGTCAATCATCGTGGCGAATTAATGTTAGTAGGTGGCAAGACGAAGCAAACACAAAGAAAATTGGATAAGTGTGCTAAAAGCATTAAAAGTTTTAATCGGTACTAAACTTTTGTTTTTTGAATTATTTAAGAGCCGCTTTAAAAAAGAAACAATCACTTAGACGTGATTATATTGTAATATTTTTTTGGACTGATGTGGCTCGCTGGATAAAAAGACCAAAATAGCGTTGCTCAACAAGTCTCATCTACTTGCACGGCCCAAAATGACGTTGTTCAGCAAGAAGAACCTCGCGATCAATTTCTTGCTGAACAACGTAGTTTATCTTCCTCTCTCTCTCTCTCTCTCCCCGCCGTTTCTTCAACTGGGCTCTGCAACATCTCCACCATGCAGCACTCCTCCCCTTCTTCCTCCTCTCAAATTATTTTTATCAAACCAATCCAATTCCAACTGAATCTCCCCTCAAATCCCCAATCAAGAAATCAAGAACCGGTCGATCCGCTACGGAGACCTCACAAATCTGGACAATGCGTGCCTCGCCCTCTCTCTCCAACCTGTTAACGGATCCGACATCTTCCTCCAAACCTGCGAGTAGCTATGGCCCGCTCGAGCCCTCGTTGCTCTCTCTGCAATTTGCCACACCCCTCTTCTCCTATGCCAAGCTCTCCACTGCCGCCGTCTCCTCCTCCTCTTCCGATCTCAATCCTTCTTCCTCCTCCGACTTCATTGTCGACGGCCCCCTCGCCTTTTTTCATTAATTTAGTGTATTTCGTCAGTAAACCACTTTATGATAGTGCTTGGTCCTCGTGCCCCTACCCCTAGTGACGCCTGTACACATAGCAAAACCTCTCGAACTCTTCAAATCTGCTTTGAATCAACTTGACCTCATTTTGCTCTATTTCGATTAGCGGGACACGCATTGGGTTAGATCGTGAAAATGGCATCCGAGAAGGGCTGAGATCAAGCTCGGATGAACATGGGAGAACCAAGAGAGAGGTTCTGTACTTGGAAAAGAGATAGCTTTTGATATGTGAGTGTTTCATGTGTGTATGTCTATGGAGAGAACATATAAGCACCACCGCGAGAATGCGAGGGGGGTGGACTGGCTTCATTTGTTGAGGAGAGCTATGTGTTAATGGATAGGATGAGTGGGAGGGAGTCCCCACTCTATTTGTGCTCGTGTTTTTGGTGCGGGAGGATGAGAAATGGGCTGCGCGTGTTTGCTAGAAGTTCCTCCTGCGTGCTCAGTTTAAGGAACAAAGCTAGCTAAAAACCGCATCAATCAGTCCCTAGCTTACACTAAAATTATCTTTTACGTCAAAAAGCCTACCCTCACATAAATAACACACACACACACACTCTCCCCACACGCTTGGCTGCGGGAAGACCATTCAGAACAAAACATTGCCGTTGACCGCTGTGAGGTCAAATCATATCACTGTAGAATTCAGTATGAGTAGTGGAGGAGGCATCCAGTGCCATTACCTGACTGATGAATGGTACATTCGAGCAAAGATGAAGTTGAATGAAGAAAGAGAAGCTGCAGCTGCAAACGATCTCTTTAATAATATGGATAGAACACGGTCCCTGCACGTCTCAAGCATTTCATAATGAGGGCCTTCCAGAGATCGACTTTGTTTGGGCAAGATAAATCAAATGCAAGGTTTCCATTCTCTGACATTCTTGCTCAAACGACCGGGGACTCTGGCAGACCACAAATCGAGATCAGGCCAAGGTCCAGTGAGGGCTAGATAGTTTTCGCCTTCTGCCTGTGCCGTTATCCTCCAGCTCAACTCTCCGGGGAATGCACTCGACATTGCCTTAATTGTGGAATTCAGCTCCCACTTTCTAGCGATTCCCGTGGGATCGACATCATCAATTCCGCCACAGTTAACCATGATGCGGCCACTGGGCATCAACCTCTCCTTCAACTTCCACCAAGTCTCGACCTCGTGCAACTGCGGTAACACCCTGCCAACTGCAAACAAGTCGACCGCTATCCCCGAGTAATATACTCCATCAACCTTCGCCAGAGGAGAAAGGACATCGCCGATGTGAACGCTGAGCATCCCGCCTGCTTGATTAGGTTTTTCCAGATCAGAGAGCCCCATAAAGTCTCTGGCCTTGTCGATCAGAACCTCGTCAATCTCCCACCCTTCAATCCGCAACGAAGGCCACAGTCGCAGCATCAGATGAGCAGCAGTCCCGCCTCCCAATCCGTAGATAGCAATGGGGCCTTCGGGGACTATGGCCGGCAGGCTCGCGAACTCGTCCCAGTAGGAACCACTCCATTTGTCCTCCCCTTTGTTCACCATGCTGTGAACGTTGTGGGTGGAGTCCAACAACAGGAACCGGGATCTTGCAGTGTCCACTATGACAATGTCGTTGTACTCGCTCTTGATAGCTGTCATGACTCGGAACTCTTCTGGGTCTTCCTCTTCCTGGTCCGAATTCGGATGGGCTCCTTGGACGACCACGTGCCTCTTGAATCCTCCCCTCCCACCGCAACCGGGGGAAGTAATGGAGCGCCCGATTGGGAGACGGGTCTGAAATTTGGTCGAACATGATGATTCAACAAGGGAGATTTGCCCATTCGACCGACCGAACCCCGAAATCACAGATTTATTCGCCGGAACTGAATGCAGCATTGCTGTGCCGCCGCTTGCAGGATCCAATAGAATAAGAGATGAGATAAGGTAAGATAGGGAGTTTTGAGGCTTATCTCTTAGCCAGCTGCTGCTCCTTCGGAGTCTCGTTGGGCCGGCCCATCTTATTTATAAGGCAAAAGTAACATTAAATAGCGGCTGGTTGGTCAAAATTGGGAAAAAGAAGAAGAAGAAGCAGTAATACCAGATAGAAACACGGACCTTTGCCATCGTGACAATTTCGCCACACCCGGTAGCCTCCATCTAAAATACTATCTTTAAATTATCCTTTACAATTTCAAAAATTTTACAGAATTGCTATTAAGGCTATATCTTCGGCTTTGTTTAATACATATGTTAGTGGGTTACAAAGTGAAGTAGCTAATCTCTTGACAAAAGATTATTTTTCTCAAGGAAATGATTATGCGGAAACAATAGAAGGGAGAGATTCTCTTGGGAGAGAGATGGCCTTATTGGCCGATGAAAGGGTTGACGTTATTGAAGAAGAGAATCGTTAAAAAGAAAGAAAAGAAATCAAGTGAGAAGCTTCGAATCAAGTCCTTGAGTTTAAAAGATATAGCAACAAAAATTAGCCCCACTGATTTTATCTTATAAAAAAGGGCAGACAGTCTTAATGGATGATACTAGTAAATTAGCCCAAGATCCTAGGCAATATTTGTTGCATCAGCGGTATTTTTTTTATCCTTCTAAATTAGTCGCTTGTTTTCACTAGACCGGAAAGTTTGTGATTTCCTGATTTCAATGGCCCATTCTGATGCAACAAAAATAGGGTCGATCGGATATTGGATGAGGAAATAATCGCTGATCAAACTTCGATCAAACCGTCCGATACCCGAAAAAGGTCATATAGCCCAAAACCATAGCTTGAGTTCTCATAATCGAATGAAACTTTCCATGCCTCTTATGTTTTTGGAAAATGTAGTCTTTTTGAGAGGTGATCGTCCGATGGTTCTCTTGTTGCTCTTTAGTTAGAGTTGTAGGATCTTTTTAAGAAAGGAATGCCCTGCCCTCAGTAATCAAAAGGCACCCTTACGTGGACAAGGTTCTAGTCCTGTTTTATGAAAGTAGATTACAGTGAAGATGATTCTTTTGTTCATTTGTAGTCCTTCCAGGTTTCTACTATCCTATGATGGATTGATGATAATTTATTTTATTCCATTGTTCTTTTGTTATCTTGGGTAATATCACAAAGGTGCCGATGGTTGGATCGTTGACAAGTGAAGCCAAATATTTTTTAGGGTCTTTTTTGTCTTTTCCATTAATTTTGCTTTTAGGTTAAAAGTTGCATCTTTATATCTACGATAGAAAGACACTAGCCATCAAGACACTGAAAGGGAAAATAGAGAGAGGAGAAAAGCAAATTTTTTCTTTGTGAGGGTTCTCAATCTCTTTGTGCCAAGGTCTTGAGAGAAGATCACCGCCGTATTTCAGCTTTCTTTGAAATCTAGTGGATTCACAAAGTCCCTCTCTGTGGAGACGTAGCCTAGGTCTGAGAGAACTTCGATAACAAATTTTCTGGTATGTTCTTTCGATTTTGTTCTTTATTATTATATTTTTCCCAAGTTAATTGTTTGCTTGCATTATTCTTTTGGAATTGGCGTGCGATTTTTTAATAACTAGTATTAGAGCCTTGGTTGGCTAATCGAGAACATCAAGGGTTTTTCGGCAACGTTCGATTGAAAGAAAACAGTATGGCAGAAAATAAAATCAGAATCACTAAGTTTGACAGGTAGGATTTTGGATGGTGGAAACTCCAAATCGAGGATTATCTTTATTAAGAAGGTTTCTATGCACCAATTAAGGGTTGGAAGTTGGAAGTGGATTCGACAATAAAATCCGGATGGAAAATTCTTTATTGAAAGGCATTAAGTGCGATTCGTCTAGGCCTGACCAAAAAGATAGGGTACCACATCGTGAAAGTAAAAACTACAAAAGAAGCCATGGATATTCTCACGAATATTTATGAGAACCCATCGACATCAAATAGATATTTTTGTTGAAGAAATTGGTTAATATAGAGTTATCTAATAGAGGTTTTGTGATAGAGCTTATTAATATTTTCACGCAGGTCATGGTTCAGTTGGAATCCAAAGGCATAAATCTGGATATGAAGCTTCAAGCTTTATTATTTTTATGTTCTCTTCCAAGAAGTTGCAATACCATAGTGCATGGAATTTTAAGCACCATGAAGGATGATTTGACTTTGAATGATGTTGTGAGTAGCATCATGGATGAAGAGATGGTAAGGAAAATATCAGGAGATAATCTTTTAGCATCTACATTTTTAACGGCACTAACTGTGGAGAACCGTGGAAGAAGTAATAGCAAAGGAAAATTTGGTGGGCGTGGCAGGTCACAATCAAGGGGAAAGAGGTTGGTTGCAAAAGATGAGTTTTGGTTTTGTCACCAAATGGAATTGGAGGTTTCAATTTGAAGCCTACGAAAAGAAGAAGTAAGATGAGTATCAAGGAGCTAATATAGTCAGTGATGAACTTTTGCTAGAAAACTTGTGTTTGTCTATAGGGTTTGACTTGACAATAGACAGGTGGTTTATTGATTCCGGTGCTTCCTTTCATTGCACCTTGCAAAGAGACATATTTGCTGATTATGCCAGTGGAGATTTGGAACTAAGGGTTGTAGGAAATGATCACATGTGTTCAATTGTTGGAGAATTAACTGTGATTGTGAACATCTCAAGTGGAGGATGTCTAGATTTATGTAAAACTAGGCATATTCTGGGGTTAAAGCAAAATCTGATCTCGGCTAGTAAACTTGACCAAGAAAGTTTGGTTAGAACCTTTGGATGCGGAGAGTGGAAGATAATCTTAGGGGCAAGAGTAGTAGCAAAGGGAAAGCATATGGCTACACTTTACCTTCTCCAAGGATACAATATCAGTGATATGGTTGCAACTACAGTGGATACAAATAATTTATCTACTCTTTGGCATTTTTATCGTCTAGGATATCTTAGTGAAAAAGGGTGTAAAGCAGTTATACTTAAGTAAGTTGCTTCTAGGTTTGCAAAAAGTTGAGTTAGATTTTTGTGAGAGTTGTATTTATGAAAAGCAAAAAGCAAATAGTTTTCAATTGAATGGGCGATAGAATAAAGGCCTGAAGCTAGTGTTGGTTCATATTGATGTGTGGGGATTGGCTTAGGAACTCTCTTATGGTGGTAAGATATATTTTGTCATCTTCATTGATGATGTGACAAGGAAGACTTGGGTCTGTGCTCTCAAAGAAATATCAAAAGTATTTGGGATGTTCAAAATGTGGAACACCATGGTAGAAAAAGAAACATGTTATCAAGTTAAAGCTCTAAAGTTTGATAATGGTGGTGAATACACGAGTAAGGAATTTGCAGAATACTTGAGCTGAGAAGGCATACACAAGTTGAAGACTATTCCTAGAACTCTTCAAGAGAATGGTGTAGCTGAGAGGATGAACATGACCATTCTAGAACGTGCGAGATGCATGAGACCACATATGGGTCTCCTGCCACACTTATGGGTTGCTATAGCTGATGTAGCTGTTTATCTTATAAACAGAAGTCCTTCTAGTGCATTGGATGGAGAAATATCACAAGAGTAGTGGTTAGGTAAAAACGTTAATTACTCATATTTAAAAGTATTTGGTTGTATTGCATATACTATGATTGACAGGGAGGACAAGAAGAAGCTTGATGCTAAGTCCAGAAGTGTGTCTTTATCGGATATGGTGGCGATGAGTATGGTTGTAGACTTTGGGATTATGAGAATAACAAAGTCATCCGCAGTCAGAATGTGGTATTCCATGAAGAAAAGATGTACAGGTATCATCAGACAAAGCATGAGAAGGTAGTAGAACCAGAATATGTTTAGCTGGACACAATACCCGTGAATATGATTTCGGCAAATCAAAATGCACCTTAAGGAGAGGTTCAAGATTAGCCTATCATCAGTGAGGAGGCAGTTCGAGGGGAACGTGGTGATTCGAAGTAGATTAACGACTCAGAAATACTTGTCTTGAGGAGGTCTACATGTGTGGGAAAGCCAAAGGAAATTTTTGATCCATCAACAAATACTGTTCAAAGTCCTGTCCTACATACAAATTTGGAAAAATCGGAAACTTATGATGAGGTAAAGAAAGACACGTATCATATGCAGTGGGAGCGTGCTATGAAAGACAAGATAGGCTCGTTACTACATAACAAAATTTGGGAGTTGACCAAGTTGTCTACAGGTAAAAAAGCTTTGTTAAACAAGTGGGTGTATAGGATTAAGAATGAAGTTGACAGTAGTATCAGATACAAGGTAAGACTTGTGGTCAAAGGCTTTTCTCAAAAAGAATAGATCAACTACTCCAACATATTTTCACCAATAGTGAAAATGATGTCAATTAGAGCTCTACTAAGTATAGTTGCAATGGAGGATCTTCATCTCGAGCAGTTTGACATAAAAACGGCATTTTTACATGGTGACCCAGATGAAGAGTTATACATGGTGCAACCTAAAGGTTTTGAATTCAAAGGTAAGGAGCACATGGTATGTCGCTTGAAGAAAAGATTATATGGCTCAAAACAAGCTTTGTGGCAATGGTACCTAAGGTTTGGTGGCTTCATAGAAGAAAATAGATTTGCACATTGTGAGGCTGATCATTGTGTTTATTTTTGCTAGTATACCGATGGTGATATCGTCTACCTTTCTTTATATGTGGATGACATATAGGTGGCTATCTCCAATATGTAGAAAATCACAGAAATGAAGAAGATGTTAGCATTGCAGTTTGCTATGAAAGACTTGAGAGAAGCCAAGAATGTTTTAGGCATGAAAGTAATTAGGAAAAGGAAAAATAAGAAATTATGGTTGTTGCAAGAAGACTATGTGAACAAGGTGTTAAAGAGATTTAACATGAATAGGGCAAAACCGGTTGCCACTCTTTTAGCAAGTCACTTCAGACTTTCCAAGGATGTACGTTCGATTACTCAGGCTTTGAAAGATTGGATGGCGGTAGTTCCATATGCATTAGTGATGGGAGGTTTGATGTATGCCATGGTGAGCATGAGACCAGACATTGCACAAGTAGTGGGAGTTGTCGGTCGGTATATCCAGAACTAAGCCAAAGAGCATTGGAATGCAGTAAAATGGATATTGAGATATCTAGCAAGTACATCAAATTACTCTCTTTGTTATGGTGGTACGTCTTTAGACTTGTAAGGTTATTAGTTGTAAGAGTACCACTGGATATATCTTTACAGTTGTAGGTATAGTAGTGATTTAGGTATCTCAATTACAGAAAATAGTGACTTTATCGACGACAGAAGCGGAGCATGCTATGGAAACCTCCAAGGAAATCATGTGGTTACAAGATTACATGGAGGAGCTATATCAAAAGTAGCACATGAGCACACTTTGGAGTGATAGTCAAAGCGCAGTGCACTTAGCAAAGAATGTAGCTTATCACTCAAGGACTAGACATATCAAGAAGTGTTATCACTTTATCAGGTCAGTGTTGAAAGATAACAAGTTAAAGCTATATAAGATTGATGGCTCGAAGAATCCAATTGACATGTTTACCAAGGTAGTAGACTTAGAGAAACATAATTTCTATATTACTACCATTGATATTACTCCATGTTGATTGATGAGGAGTATCGTAGAGGCACAAATATGAGTTACTACATTTTTGAAGTAGATAAATGCAAAGTTGCTTGGTGCATGGGGTATCTTTATCTTCAAGTGATAGATTGTTGGTAGGTGAAGCCAAATATTTTTTTTAGGGGCTCTTTTGTCTTTTCTATTACTTATGCTTTTAGGTTAAAACTTGTATCTTTATATCAGCGATAGAAAGATGCTAGCTATCAAGATGCTGAAAAAGAAAATAGAGAGAAAAAGAAAAAGAGAGAAGAAAAAAGTGAGTTTTTTTTTGTGAGGATGCTTAATCTCTTTGTGCCTTTATCTCGAGAGAAGATTATCGTTGTATTCCAACTTTCTTCGAAGTCTAGTGGATTTGCAGAGTGCCTCTACGCGGAGACATAGCCCAAATTTGCGTGAACTTTGATAACAAATTTTCTAGTGTGTTCTTTCGGTTATATTCTTTATTATTATATTCTGCCCAAGCAAATCGTTTGCTTGCATTATTTTTTTGGAATTGGTGTGTGATTTCTTAATAGAGGTGGTTAGATCATTGGATGAGAATGAAGATGAAGTAGTTATTTGTGAAATGAATAACAAGTATCTTTTTTTTTCATCTTCCTCTTCCTGGCATGGGAAGAAAGAAAGATTAAAAAAAAAGAAAAAAAGAAAAAAAAGTGAAAATACGAAAATGCCCTTCAGTTAAAAAGTCTGGGGTAAATGTGTCCCAAGTTGCATAGTTCAGGGTTTTTCGTGGCATAAGAAAAAGTTCAGGGTAAAATTGTCCCAAGTAGCATAGTTTAGGGTTTTTTATGACTCAAAAAAAAGTTCAGGGTAAAATTGTCCCAAGTGGCATAGTTTGGGGTTTTTTATGACCCAAAAAAGAGTTTAGGGTAAAATTGTCCCGAGGGGCATAGTTTGGGGTTTTGGTGTCCTTTTCCCTAAAAATTATTAGACCTATCAAACAATGGCCGAATCATGCAAACTAGGTATCATTAGAAAGCTTATGAAGTCTCCTATGAATCCTTAGAAGGCACCAAACACTGTACTTGTGAGTGGCTTTTGATAGGGCAAATGAAGTCCGAATCATGCACATAATATGTCATTGGAAAGCTTGTGAAATCATCTTCAAATCTTATGAAGACATCGAAATCACATGACAATGGTTACTAGCTCATTCCAAGATATCTATAAGATCAACCAGAACAATCCTACGATTTTCTAGAAATAGCAATTATGTTTAATCAGCCATAAGCTCATAATCAATCATCATAATATCATCATAGACTATCTGCATTGTCTATATAAACGTGAGATAGTATCCTAGGGTTCGACTCCTAGGCTCGGCCATCTAATATAACATCACTTCATCAGATTCAAGATTGGGGCCGACCTTCGTAGGTGTATCCTAGTCTGCGCAAGGGAAAACCAAGAGTAAATCGTCAACTACTGGAAATGGCCATCACAGCTGCCATATAGCTCACTAACGTTAGACACGGCTTTGTAGTCGATCGGAATACAATGATGGATTGAAGCCTTTTTCGATGAAGACTTACTTGAGTTTTAGCCACGAACAACTAGTAGATAGCTTTAAGATCACCGTCATTAGACTCAGACCAACTGTAGATTGCCATCAAACGCCGAATTGGCCGACTAATACTACCAGTGAAATCACTGGCACCAAGCACGGGGTGGATGCCGAAGAAGATTATGCTGCCGATTGGTAGTTTTCCAACCAAGTGAGGCGGCGATTGATGCTATGACCGGAGAGGAGACACCGTGGAGGAGATTGGAAAGGTGGTAGACTGCCGGAAGAAGGCCAGTGAACGGCGGTGAAGCAATCGGGAAGAGAGAGAGAGAGTTCTATCTTGAGGAGAGAGAAAGTAGATCTGAAAATGAAGTCTCCCCTCTTCATTTTTGGAGGGAATATTGGTTATATGGTCCCTTGTAAGATTAAATCTCCAAGGGCTAGGATTCAATCTTTCAATAAAAGATCAAATTATTTAGAGACTAAGCTAGCTTATGATTGGATGATAATGGGCACATGTCATTTTAAATGGCTAGGATGAACTCTTAATGAATGGTCACGATTAATCTTTGGATTAGTAGTTAATTAGGGGCATTTTAGTAATTTCCTATCTTCAAGGACAATTTTGTCATTTCATCAGGGGCAATTTCGTAATTTTGTTGAACTAAAGACACGGAGGTCCGTTAGAAAATGGCTAAACCGGCCACTTTTCTGCCAAAGGCTGGTTGGACTAGTCGGACTTATCCGAACTGATTTTGATTGGTTCGGTCGGTTCTTGACCAAAGTTTTTGCAATTCAATCCTTGAGGGACCTAATTTCACAAAATTCTGGCTCAATTGGAAAAGAAATAGGCCAATTGAGAAAAAAAAAGTTCTAAATTCATTGAAATTAAACCAATCAAACCTTGTGAAAACATCTCAATTGATTTTAATTGGCTTAATTGCCTAAAAAATGTTGAAAATCATGCTTAAATTCAATGGGTGTACGAAATTGGAATTTCTAGCCAATTAGCGCAATTTGTGCAATTTCCATCCTAAAAGACCAAATTGATCAAAATTGATTCCAATCAATATAACCAGATATCAGTGGGTTTGATTACCTATACTCATGATGGCTTGATGCATCCAAACTGACACTAGAATAATGGTACGAACTTTATGTCAAAACTAAATTGAGGGTTAATAATAAAATTAAACCTCAATTTTTCAAATTAAATCTTAGTCTTGAATGAGTCAACTTGAATTGCATTAATTGAAGCTGATTAGCTTGAATTTCCAAAGTTCAAGAATGCTAAATCCATCAAATTGGAAAGTTCCCAAGTGAATTTGCCAAAATTGATATGGATTTAGATTCAATTTTAAGAAAATGAATTCATTATGGGCTTAATTGAACAAATTATGAAGAATTGTTTGGAACCCCTAATTAGGACTAAAATTGGGGGTTTCATTTTGACATGCCAAATTACAAAATTGAATGAGCATGCGAAATCACCTTTGGATCAAATGGCATGGAGAAGACTAAGCTAAAGAATGAAAGTAATTTTTGGCTGATTTCGAATCTAATTTTGCAAATTGGGTAAAATTAGGTTTTTTCGAGAAATTTTTGATGCCAAAATAAAAATGAGATGGTTTATGATTTTTCATTTTTTCAATTTTTTTGTCAAATGTTTGACTAAAAGTCAATCAATTGATAACTACTCACTGAATAGTTGCTTTAAAAATTTTGAAAATTTTTGTGGCCAAAGTGAAATTGGGAACAATTATGATTTTTTGTGCCAAAAGTAAAATTTTGATATGAGGTTGACTTTTGATCAAAGTCAACTCCAAAGTCAACTTTTCGACTTTTGGGGTTTTTTGCTAAAAGTGAACGGGGAATTACCTATAAATGAAGGACTAATGAAAAAAAAATGAAAAATGATACTTTTTGTTCAAGAAACGGGCTTTGTTGTGATTGGGAACTCTACTCTCAAGTTTTTGCCTTTAACGATACGTCGACTAAAAATTAGATGTCAATAACCCTCTATCAAAGTCCTAAATCTATCTACATAGATGTCATAAAGAAAGTGGTGTTGACATGGCACTCTGCATTGCTTCAGGAAAAATAAAAATGACATTGTTTGGACCTTTTTTCATGTGTGCATTCAGGGACATTTTTGCTGAAATTCTAGCCTTTCTCATGAGCTTATTATTTCAAGGGAAAAATTCATAAAAAACCTAAATTTTTCTTACCGTAATACATTTATCAATTTGTTTTTTTGGACTATATGAAACCGTTCATACAGACCAAAATTCAGAGGTCATATTGCCAGCACTATCCCGGCGTCCAAGCATCACCCAAACTCGAAAGCTAAACCAATGTAGGCATCGGCGCCAATAATTTGTTTCCCTCATTTCAAAACCCTTCACGCGAGGGCGAGGCTGCTTCAGGAAATAAGCAGTCTGTAAAAAAGTTAGGGCTTTTTCTCCTGAGATCGCAAGGAGAAGAAGATGAACCAGGGCGATCTCAACAAGGTATGGGAAATCAAGTCCCTGAAGAGGAAGCCTGCAGAAGACGAGGCCCGGAAGATCCTCGAGCGGATCGCCCATCAGGTTCAACCCATCATGCGCAAGCGCCGCTGGAGGGTCAAGCTTCTCTCCGAGTTCTGGTGTGATCTTTGCTGCCCCTCTCCTTTTCGATTTCCATCCCCTAGGATGCCAAATGGCATGCCTTTGATTGACGAGCGACTGATTGCCGATTGAAAATTTGTGGTTGGGGTTGTCCGGGATTGGGATGGTAATCCTTTATGATGAATGAGTGGTGTTGATTGCAGTCCAACAAATGCGCGTCTCCTGGGTTTGAATGTGGGTCGTGGCGTGCACGTGAAGTTGAGGCTTCGCAGGCCGAATAGAGACGATGATTTCTATCCTTACGATCAAGTCCTCGACACGATGCTTCACGAGCTCTGCCACAACGTGCACGGCCCTCATGATGCCAAGTTCTACAAGCTCTGGGATGAACTCAGAAAGGTCGGTCTCATCAGAAAAGTCTCAGCGTCCTTTCTAGTCATCTCCATTCAGGTCTTTAGGATAGATGTACTATATTTTGAAATGTACTTGGTGGTTTGGGCATTGTGCTGTGACAATGCCCTCACTCATATTCCAGTCTACTTGATATACATTACGATGCCAATCACAGGAGTGTGAGGAGTTGATGGCCAAGGGAGTAACCGGCACGGGCCAGGGTTTTGATCTTCCAGGGAAACGTCTTGGCGGTTTCTCTAAACAGCTACCTGTTTCATCACTGCGGCAAACTGCTCTGGCTGCTGCAGAGAGGAGAGCAGTTTTGGGCTCGCTCCTACCATCTGGACCAAGGCGTCTTGGCGGTGATATTAGCATCATGGTACTTAGTCCAGCACAAGCTGCTGCGATGGCTGCAGAAAGGAGATTGCAGGATGACATCTGGTGTGGTTCTCAATCTGAAGATGGTGGGGATAGAGAAAGTAACCCTGATATTCTGCGAAATATTGAGAACGAAACCCAAATCCCTGGAAAATCCAGGCATGATAATGCAGGAAGCCAAGCTTCGGATGTGATCTCTCGGAAAAGATTTCGTGATTTATATGAAGCTTCAGCTTCACAATCATCCAGCAGTGATGTGGATCAGAATTATGTGGATTTAACAGGGAATGATGGGACATGTGGGGCAGCAGATTATCTCAGCTTTGCCCATCAGAGAAGAAAATTTGAATCAGATAATGGATTGTATTCTAAATCCAAATGTCATTTGGGAAATGCTTCATCTAGCATGCCATCCAATTTGACTTCTCAGCCAGGGCTTAAGGGCACTGCTAAAGATCCTCCAATCGAGCTCCTTATGTGGGCATGTGAAATATGCACCTTATTAAATCCCGTGAGTATTATGGATTGTAAATGAATGTCAATGGTTGATTTATTAGACATGTCGTTCCATGTTGTTTTGATACTTTCATTCTTTTCATTTCTGCATGATTTCTCCTTCTAAGTTTTTTTTTTTCCTGTTTATTAGATTGATCAATCTTGATTTGTTTTATTCCTTGCGGTTGAAGGTTGCATGTGCAGTTGCACTTATCTTTTCCTTGCCCATTGTTTGGTATTAATACTGAACCTTCAACTTAGCTACTTATAGTTGCTTGATGTGTTAAAGAGTGTTGCTTTACAAGCTTTTTCCTTTCGCTTGAAGATTTGGCTTCATGTGAAAATGTGAATAGCATGTAAACCTAAAAAGTTAATTGAAGCTCTATAACTTGCTTGCACCCCAATTTGAATTTTGTCAACTTTTCCACATTCAGCAGTCAATAAAGTTTCTCTGAGGCGGGACTAGCGTTACTTCTTTTTCACGTCATCAACCAGATTTATGGGAAATCTATCTCTCTTTCTGCATTCCTTCTATAACTCTTGTATAACATGTGCATTTGGCTTTATTTGTCGTGGTTTCGTGCAGCCACTTGCTCCAATCTGTAAACTCTGTGGTTCAGAAAGGCTCAAGGATGAGGACTCCAAATATAAGTCCTGGTCCTGTAAATTCTGCACGTTGGATAACAGTGTTGAGTTAGAGAGATGTTCAGCTTGTGAGCAGTGGAGATATTCACACGGGTCTCCAGTTTCAGCAAGAGCACCATGTCGGGGTGATTGAGAGTATGTCATGTTGGTGGTATTCCAGATCCTACTTTCTACTGGGAGGTAATTGTTGGGCACTTCTTGTCTGTGTTATGGCCAAGCAAAGTGAATAGCCAACACTTAGCAATATAATTTGCGTTTTTCCCAGAATTTGTTTATATATAGATTCTAGGAGAGTGATTTGGTGCCTACTCTTGCTTCAAATTAAAAAAAGAAGCAATATTGATGATGTGATCTCTAATGAGAGATCAAACAACTAGGTCAGCATAGTTTTATTTGCAGCTTGAGTAATCTGAGCTGACTTGTTTCCTACTGGAAAACTGTTGGACTTAGAAGTGTTATTTAGTATGAAAATAGTGGTGGATAAAAGTTTTAAGAAATATAAAAAGAGTCAATAGTGAGATCTATTGCTATTGCTAAAATGTGGACTGTGGTTGTGTTTCTTTCAACTTATTGAAGCTCTATCATTTATTCAAGATTTTTAGATTGCCGATTGATGTTTGTAAGTTTGCCAGGTTGGCATCCTTTCAGCTTATGCATAAGAATAAAAGCTATCACCTTATGATAGAACTAGACTCGAGCAAAGTGATTTTCCATTCCATTGTCAATATGATTGTGAGTTAAAATTCATGAGATAAAAATATATCCACATTTTTATCATAGTTCCTGCATATGATTATTGTGATAATCTTGGGGTGCTCTATTGTTGAAGATCAGCAGTATTTATACGCTGGTGTGCGGATTCTCTAAGTTTCAGTAACTTTGATAGAGGGAAATGGATGTCATTTGAGAGTGTTGACCTCCAAATTCAGTTCTTGCACAGAAACTCTGAGAAATCAGACAACATCAAGTTTTGTTTTTTCTGAATAACCTGTAGCTAGATAGATAGCATGAGTTCTGCCTGATGGCAGTAGCTTTTTTCTTTGCTCTTTAAATGGATTTATGCTGCTTCAGCGCTTTGAAGAGGCATCTCCTGCTCATTGATTGAGCCAGGCCCCAAAAGAAGACATAAATCATTATTTGCACTTACAATACTAGAAGTATGGACTTAGAAGAGTAACTTGAGATAGTTCTGGCTCATTATGAGAGGCTGTATATTTAATAGTGTAATAAAGCTAGTTTCCCAGTAAGATGACGAGTTTTCACTGGCCTTAATTAGAGCATGTCACGCTGTATTAGGAACTAATGAAACATTGCCGTGCTTGTTAATGTTATTGATAAGTCACTTTTCTAAACTATAACATTCCAATGCCATTTAACTATATTGATATTGTTGCAGCAGTCTATGTCATAGTGGTCTCAGTGAATACCAGAGTTTGCCGAAGCATGTTCAATGCAGATCCTGTACATCCAAAGTAACACTACAGATAATGGCTCCAATTGTTCAGGCCAGTGCAGAAGTTGCCTTTCACTATAGGAAACATTGGCTTGAAGGAGCTAGCGACTGACTGGCAAAGAGAGTGACTTCAGAGTTCAGATCTCTCGTTAACATTAAGCCCAAAAAGTATCAGTTTTGACAGGTCATCATCTCACGAAGATGGACGAAAAGCATTTGCCATATTGTGAGTGTGCCTGTTACATCACTACGTCACACTCATGGCTTGTTGATATTTCTTCTCCATCTTCATGTTAACATATAAATTGCTTCAACTTGTTGGGTTTTTAGCTTAATTGAAAACCTGGTGTTGAGGTCAAAAACTCGATTTGGCTAGCCAGACCATTGAAGGCGGTAAGATGATGGTTGGCCGGCATCGGTCCAAAATGAGATCTCTCTATTTTTGGCACTTTCAGTTCAACCGATGATGCGTCATCCCTCTCTTCTACGGGGGATGCGTGTCTGATTTGTTAATGATCGTTAGATTTGTTGTACTGGAGTTCTGTGATATATGAGTGGGGTATCAACCTTTTTGTCGTCTTCTTAGATCTGGGCCTACCGGCTTGCAACTGTCAACCCGGGTGAAGAGTTGATTGTGAAGTTGAAACAGATAGATGCAATTGGATCATTGATGATCCAATTGTGGAGGATGTTGCGGAACTAATCCCCGAGGTAAGAGTTGCGCGTAATTTGAGTATGAAAAATACGTGAAGTTGTCTTAATCTCTTCATGGATTTTGATGTTTTTATTTCGTACTTATTTTGATTTCCTTGCAAGATTCTATGTTTTTCAAACTAGATTATAAGAGCTTCCACCATTGTTTTCTTTTTAGTGAAATGGGAATTGAAAAACTAAGCACGCTTATCTTTTCTTCATGCCATTTCCAATTTTATTGTTCACCTTTTTTATTTCCCTTGTATGGAGAAAGTGGATTTTAAGGTTACGTTTGGTCGTTTGGATTTCTAATTAGGATATGATTTGATAAGATATGTTATAAAATCCGAGGAATTTTGTTATATCCTATTTATTATTTGGTGATTGTGGTAATAAAATCGAATATATTTACATTATATCATATATTGTTTGGTATAAATAACATATTAATATAAATGAACCATACATTTTACAAATGGAGATGGTAAAAATCTCTTACAACATTACTATTTATTTTACTTTTATTTTTATGTTATTTTATTTTACTCTCTTTTTTAATTAATTTTTTTTATTTCTTTCTTTTCCTTCCATCAGTCTCTAATAAAATTTTATTAAATATAAAATGTTATCAATATACCTAAAATATTAAAGCACCTAAAATATGTAATAAGTATATATTTATATTGAATTTATATTATGAGATAACATTTATTTGAATATATAAATAAAAATAAGATTAAATTAAAAAATCAAATCGTTATTTTTTATTAATTGGAATTTCTTATATTATAATTTAAATATTGTTTATATTGAAATATACTTTTAGATTTGTTAATTTAAAATGTTTGTTTTTGAAAAAAATAATTTTCTTATTATGAAATTAGAAATTATATCCATCTTTATCTCGTTTTTTTTATGGAATAATTTTATCCGGTTTATATCTCCTTATATTTGACTTTCTCTTGTTTTAAGCAATCAACAAACGTATGATAGGATAAATTTTATCTTATCCTAAATTTTATCTAGATTGTCAAATGCAGTTTAAAGGTACTATTAATTGAGATGAGAAATAAAATTGGATCAATTGTTTTCTAGATCATTTTATGAAGCATTTTTATGTTTTATTTGATTTTCATCCGTTTTGCTTTCTAGATGTGTCAAAATGGGTCATAAACTCATATTATGACTCACTTTTAGTTAAATGGGTTGAATATAGGTTAAGTGAAAGTTAAATATGGGTCAAATATAGGTCAAGTGAAAGTTAAATATTGGTCAAATATGAGTTAAGTAAAAATTAAATATGGGTCAAATATGGGTTGAGTGAGTTATTTAACATAGAGCTTAAAGTGCGTTTGGGTTTCTCTATAATAATAATGGCTTTTAGCAATACGAGTCGGGTGTGGGTGGGTCGGGTATGGGTTACTAGATTTACATTATATGAATTTGGATCAAAACGGATTAAATGGGTTAATATGGGTAGGACCATTTTCGACCCGACCCAAACCCGACCCGATCCACCCATTTGATGGGTCTATTGCTTTCCTTTTTATTAAGAGGAAAACGTTCTTCTGTTATGTTATGTTGTTTCGCTTTCCTTCTGTTTCTACCTGGTTTTGTATTGGCCCATGGCCTACGAATGAAATAGAACTTGGAAAGGGCAATGTCCCTTGGGACGGTTTAAAGGTCAAAGCTCCGGTGGGAAGTGGATCAGGACCACTCAATCATTCAGTTTGTAACGGTCCCGAACGCTCTACCCCTTCCCCCCGCCCTTCTCTCTCTCAATATTATGCCTTGAAGAGGACTCAGTCCCCTTGCCTTCTTAAGCTTTCGTGTCTTCAACCCGGTTCATCTAAATGCTAGATACACTGAGCGAGATGCTCTTTCGCCTTAAAGAATGTGTCAATGCACATCCTTTGTCTGATTGTCTGGGTTGCTTACTAGAGACTTCATTTCTGTGACTTGGGTGATTTTCGAGGGATTCTAGGGCAATCTGTGATAAACCACGGTGACCATAGACAGATGAATCGACTGCCGACATCTCTCCCCAAACGAATGAGACTAACTCGGTCATTACGTGTAGTCCGGAATACAACCATCTAATCTTCCCACAACATAACAAGTGCCCCTTCATGAATAGCCTGAAAGCCACTTAGAATGTTCAGGAGTGTAGGGTACCATCAGAAAAGATAACTCGGATAACATGCATCGACTTTTATCGGTCGATGATGGGGCGGCGTCTTATCCCATAATTCAAAGTAGCTGTTCTTCCATTTTCGCTACTTTTTGGACGATGGAGACATTTGTTTCAGCGTAAGCTGGTCCACTCATCTCCACTCCAGCTCTTTATTCAAAGTTCTCTCCTTACTCAAATCCCAGTTTTCTTAGCCGAAAAAAACTCCCTAATTCGAGCACAAAACTGCCATATTCCTCTCAAATATAGGCACTCGTTTTTCCGAGAAAATCTCAGTTTCCCATGAGAAGTGTGGTCGTAGCTCCATCTGCATCTTGTGTTGGTAAGGCCTCTCCTGGCTTATCTCTCGAGACCCGATTCTCTATCCACAATCACCTCCGATCCTTACGCGCATCTCTCCCACTCCCACCATCACCATCGTCTTCCTCTCAAACCAAGCCACCCTCGCTTCGCGACTCTGACATGGCCGCCTGTGTCAACGACACTACAAGAACAGAGACTCGCAAAATTTCCCACGACCCAAGCTCGGGCGAGCGCAGATACAGCCTCGAGTTCGCGAATTTCTGCCAACTCAGACATTCTAGCCCCTTTTCGAGCATACCCGTTTCGCAGAACCGAGGAAAGACCACGCGCACTGGCAAGGTCGTCAAGGACCAAGACGAAGACAAAGAAGACGTGTGGCTCAAGATGCGAGAAGAGGCTCGCTCAGATGTTTCTCATGAGCCAATACTGTCCAACTACTATGAAAGCTCTATACTTTCGCGGGATTCGCTCGAGAGCGCGTTGGCTAGTCATTTGTCGGTCAAGCTGAGCAATTCGAGCCTTCCCCGGTGGACGCTGTACGAGCTATTTCATGGGGTGCTCGCAGGGGATCAAGAAATTGTCAAGTCTGTGAAGGAAGATTTGAGAGCAGTGCACGAGAGAGACCCTGCTTGCTTGAGCTATGTGCACTGCTTTTTGAACTTTAAGGGGTTTCTTACGTGCCAGGCTCACAGGGTGGCTCACAAGCTGTGGTCACAGGGGAGGC
This sequence comes from Angophora floribunda, assembly GCA_014182895.1. NCBI lineage: Eukaryota > Viridiplantae > Streptophyta > Magnoliopsida > Myrtales > Myrtaceae > Angophora > Angophora floribunda. The sequence goes on along the minus strand of CM024711.1, from coordinate 140,624 downwards.
AGGTCCTTGCGCTGCTAATACAGAACAGGGTCTCCGAGGTTTTCGCGGTCGACATCCATCCCGGAGCAAAACTTGGGAGAGGGTTGCTTTTCGATCATGCAACAGGCTTTGTTGTTGGCGAGACGGCTGTGATTGGTAACAATGTGTCGATCTTGCACAATGTGACATTGGGAGGGACCGGCAAAGCGTCCGGTGATCGGCACCCAAAGATTGGCGATGGGGTGTTGATCGGGGCGGGGACTTGCATCTTGGGGAACGTCAGGATCGGAGATGGGGCGAAGATTGGAGTTGGGTCGGTGGTGCTGAAGGACGTGCCCCCACGGACAACTGCAGTCGGCAACCCTGCGAGGTTGGTCGGAGGCAAGGAGAACCCAGTGAGGCTTGATAAGATTCCTAGCCTTACAATGGACCATACTTCACATATATCTGAGTGGTCTGACTATGTTATTTAGGGAGAACCAAATTCAGATGCATTTGAAACGTTTAGTTGATGAGCTGATTGCATGGGTAGTCCTAAATTGTGTGGTTGGTGCTTGCTATTTGCTGCTACTAAATTGGCAAGATATAGCAATGGCCATGTAACTTAAGATTTCATAGGTTTGTAACGTGCTTAGCCTTGCTTAATTTATAGATAGTCAGGGCCTAGTTGATAAAGCTTTTCCTCCACTGGTTGCGTGGATGTATATTTGTCATAATAACAAATGCGATGATGCGATGTCGCTTGTGACATGGCACAACATGAACTTTAATGCCAGTTATACTTTCTTATCTCCGATATATTTGTTATGATTCAATCGATTTACTACATAAAGGACTTGGGTGATTTTCTCAAGAACCTACTCTCCCTGTAGAATTACCGATGTGGATTGTTTCGAAAAGCGAGTTTTGCGAGCTTAGTGGATTGAAGAAGAAATAGGAATGCTCTATATATGAGAAGATTGAATCAAATCAAAGCAGGACTCAAAAGAGGGAAAAAAATACTGAAAGTGTCAAAAGTTGTGTATAGTGTTTACTTTAGTCTCAAAAGTTTTAGTTATGTACGGTATTTATTTTAATGTCAAAATTTCTAGTCGATTCACTTAAATGCTAAATTGAAGAGAAAATGATTACTTAAATGCCTCTAGTGAGAAATTCCAACTAGATAAATTATGTGACTTTTATAATTAAATTTTTTATCCTAAATGGCATTTATCGACACAAAAGTGATCGCTTTTGCATTGAAATTGGCACTGAAGTAATCAATTTTTAACAACGACTAGCACTAAGTGGTCATTTTTTAACATGCTACACGACATTATTTAGGAGTTATATGCTGACTGATCACGTCTAAGAGCCTTGTAGGATTGAGAAAATATGAGCACATCGGATTTCTGGCGACCCAAATCAGAGTTGGCACTTAATTGATTTTTTTAATAATGTGGCACTTAAGTGATTTGAATTTATTTATTTTTGGCATTAAAGGGAACATTGTACACAACTTTTGACAACTTTAGTGTTTTTTCCCAAAATAGTTAATTAATTTGGAGTTAGATGTGGAGTAATTAGCATTGATATTGACACACAATATGATATGACACACCGATATGTCATTTAAAAAAAAAAAAAAGAATTCCGATACATTCGGATATGTTGTATATTAAATGTATATTTATATATACATGATAAATTATTATTTTTATGATTATTTCAATCAAATTAATTTGATTGAAATTTATAAATAAATAATCAATAAAAAAGAGCATATAATGAATTTACACTAAAAACATTAATCCATCTTTTGTTAATATTATTCATTATTTCAATTTGATAAATTCAATTATATTCCATTACAATAATCTATAAAAATTGGAGGATGAAAAGAAATCCACATTTTGGACTCGCATGTCAAAAGAGAAGAGAAAAAAAAACTTGAGGGGAATTATGTGTCACGGGAAGTGAGAATCAGAAGAAAATAAAATACTAGATTTTCTTCTTTTCATCTTTATATATATATTTAATATTTATATTTTGACCCATTATTTATTGAAAATTTTAAAATTGATCCCCCTATGTGTCGGAATCAAGTGTCAATATTCCAAACTCGTGTGTCGGAGCATGTCGTAAAAGTTGATCACATGTTAGATTTTCCTGTAATGTTGACCGTGTGTTGGAATATGTTGGACACGTATCAAAGTCTTAGACACGATACGAAGGCTACTAGGAAGTATCGGTACTTAGTAGGACGTGGATGTGGAGCCCTTTACTGAAAATAATGTCATACAAATTATACAGAAGGGAAAAATTAGATGGTCGTGCTGGGGCTGTAGGCAATCTTAGAACAGGATTGTATAGCAGGAGTTGTTGGTATTGTGGTAACTGGGTCCACATCCACAAGAATAAGGGTGGTTAAGTATACAAACATCAACTATAACGGTTAGGGGAAAAAACCTAAAGAATGCAAAATTGTATGCCCGATAGGAGGAAAAGGAAGTTCATGACTAACGGCATGCATAACAGGAGAATCAATGTACTTATCTTTCTCCATCCCTTGCTCCTTGATTTCTTCTTCTTCTTCTTCTTTGTTTTTTTATTTATTTTAATTTTAAACCCTTGAACTGTCATTTCTCAATGTTCTAAAACTAGAGTGAGAGTATGACTGAACGTGATAGCTTCTTTTACAAGGTTACAAGTTCAGTGGTATTGTGATCAAACTATAAGGTAAGGTTCACAGGTTGATTAATGTATGACCAAAAAAGAAAGAACATCGATAAATGAAGTGTGATTAAAGATTTCGTTCGGAACCATAAACTCTATTGGGTAGTCCTACCATTTGATGGGCAGCGAGCAATTGGGCTAGAAGCCCACGTACTTCGGCCCATTTTCAAAGGCTCCATTACCCAGATCTTGAGAATAAGGTTTTTTCGAAAAATGCGTGATAGTCCTTTGGGGGATGTATAATCTCAGTAATATTATTATTTTATCAATAAAAGCTTCATTTGTTTCGTGAAGAGTAAGTGATTCAAACAAATATATTCATAAAAATGATTGTTTTTATCGCTTAAAATAGTTAGTTAATGAGAAATTTCCTAATTGATAATAATTTATATATAAATATATTCATGTATGGTAAAACTGTTTTTCATCCATTTATTTTTATAAGTGATACGATTAATTTTAAAAAAATAATTTTATATGATTTATCTTTTATGAAATAAATGGAAGTGGTGACGGGTTTCATTGCTTGTTTAATTTATTGTGCATGCTTGTGGTCAAGGATGTACGAATAACTTAGATATGAGTGAGGAACATGTGGCTTCAACAAAGGGGTGAGCTGAAATGTCGTAAAAAGTGGCTCCCAAGTACAAGTCAGTCGGGTTGAATATTTGAATGTCCATATCAGTCTAACGTGTAAATTTGTAATCAATTCCTTTAAAGTTCAAGCATTATCACCCTGCTCAAGACTTTTCTTGTTCTCAAGATATTCCCCCCGAAAAAAAAAGAAAAAGAAAATGTAGAAGCAAAAACTTAGTGGGGGGACACGGATCAGCTAATTTAGTGTTAAACGCATTTCTCGGGCGCTTGTCGCCGCTGTTTTTCAACGCATTATCACCCTCATTCATGAATTTAATCTTAGTGAAGGTAAGAAAATTGAAAAACGATATAAACTTTTTTTGCTTCCGGATGTATTATGAACTCAATAAACACTCTCGTTAGGAACTGTGCGGTGACTATTGATTATAGGTGTAGATGATTTCTACAGAGGACGACATCGTTTAATGATGTTTAGCTAGAATATAGAGGATAATATTACTAATGTAATAGACAAGTCAAAAAAGAACTGAAAACAAGTTAGACCCGACTGCGAAAAGTAGAGCGCATGCACGGACTGGGAGAATGCAGCCAGAGATATTTTATTTCCTTTAGGGCCAAGTTGTCCTCTTCCAAGACATGCTTTCATAACCATTATTTGGTTGTTCCAATGGGACATCAAAGGTTTTCAAGTCATGGGGATCATTAGCCAATCGACTAATTTTGAGTTTTGTCATATGATTCAACACTTGACTTTTCAATCTTACTCACCACTTGACATTTTGGTCTGATTAATACATGACCCGTAGCTTTTAAGTTATCATGTCAAGTGGTCGTATCCCTTGATTTTGAGGAAGATTATTAGAAAAGTTTTAAATTTATTACGTTAAATGCTAATTTAATTTAGAATATTTTAATTTGATCAATTTAACTTTAAATATTTTGATGATTCATTAATGTTGTGCCAATTTTAATAGGAAATCACTGAAATAGACATCGTTCTATGTGACAAGATTAGCGTTGACGTAAATAATATTTACAATTTTTTATTTTTTATTTTTTAATGTTTTTTTATTTTTGTTTTCTCCGCCAATTTGAAGCCTCAGCGGTGGCCAGCAAGGGCTAGGACACTCTTGCTGATCCATAGAAAAAAACAAAAAGAAGAAGAGACAAATGAGAAGAAAATAAATGGAAACAATTCAGAAAAAAATTCAGGAAAAAGATAAAAATTTCAAATAATTATAAAAATTACAAAAATTGTCAAGTAAGTGCTATCAATAATTTCTGCAATTTCACATGCTTCAATAAGGAGCTCGTCCTTTTGCAGCTTTTGGAGCGTTCAGCTAGTGGCATTAGGTTCTTGACAAAGCAAGCGCGTCTTGCATAACTTTCTGTTCTTTTCTTGATCTCTTGCATTTGCGACTTTGCCACGCAGGGTGCGTTTGATTCTGTTTTGGGAAAATGTACTTGGAGAAATGCAAATATCTTTGGGCTAAAGGGGTTTTCCGAAATGTAAATACCGTTTAGTAAATTTTGCATTGTGAAATAATTTTGGCCTAAATCTTTGTTTGGTGATACTTACATTTTGCTAAGGGACTTTTACGAAATTTTTTATTAAAAAAATTATAAATATATATTTCTTTAAAATTCATTTTCCAGCGGCCAGATTTGGCCACTAAAGGGCCTGCTTGAGGTCGGGCAACCTCAGGCGGTAGTCACCTGGGTTTGGCGACCCAGGTGAAGGCCCGACCTTAGGCTACCTCACTTGAGGTCGTGCAACTCAGGCCATCGATTGAGACGGCAACCTCAGGCGCGCCTGGGTTGCGTGACCGCCTGAGGAGGCGACCTCAGGCGAACCTCAGGTGTGCCTGGGTTGTGCGACTGCCTGGGGCGGTGACCTCAGACGACGCCTAGGTCGCGCGACCCAGGCGTTCGACCACCTAAGGTCGTTGCCTCAGGCGGTCGTGTGGCGGCTGCCTGGGTCCCTGGATCCAGGCGACTACCGCCTGAGGTCGCCCGACCTTAGGTAGGCCCTCTAGCAGCCAGATCTGGTTGTCGGAGGGTGGCCGGCGGTCGTTGGCTCTGATGGCCACGCGGGGAAGATGCATTCCGAAAATGCAAGTTGCAAATGCACCTCCAAAGGTGTATTGAGCTAAAGGACTTTAAGGATACTTGGAGATGTAATTGCATTTCCCCAAAGTCCCCTTCAAAACTGAGCCAAACGGGTTTGCATTTTCCCAAGAGGCTTTGGGGGCTGAAAGCCCCTTGAGAATGCTGAACCAAACGGGCCCTCAATCCTAGATGTAAAATCAAAAACCTCGATCCACACATCGCATCTATCAATTTTTTTCAGTTGCCCAGCTCTTATAGAGATAGTACATGTTCCATGTACTACCCACATTTTGATGGCACATTAGTTTAAACAATTATATAGAATGGTAGTTAGGTTATATGTTAGTTTAGTTACAAATGGGTAGAATTTTTCACTACGGATGTCTTTTCTTTGACCTTTCTATATGCCGACTCGTTCTCTTGGTTTCTAGCGCACATCATACTTATATGCATCCATTAACAATTTACAGTCATTAAGAGTAAGCAAATCGCATCTGTATGTCTTGTAATTTACTTCACTAAAATGCGTTGTCCATTATTTGATTAGCCAGCTTCAATGAGTGACAGGATTTTTATACATCTAGAAAAGATCATGCCAGACAATATCTGGACAGAATAAAAAATTGGCCATCGTCTATAAGAGAACCACCCAAAAACGCCTATAAGAGTGGGCTGTGTAGCTCCACAAGAAATCTCAACACACACACTCCTAAATACCACATTCATCTAGTCACACTACTCCACTAGTCCCTCATGGATCTTCAGCTCACTTTCTCTGTTCTGTTCTCTTTTCTCCTCTTCATCTTCGTGGCACTTCAAATTGTCAAGAGAAAACCCAACCCAAAAGGCTCAACCACGAAGCTTCCTCCAGGTCCATGGAAGCTACCCATCATAGGCAACATGCACCAGCTTGGCGGCCCACTTCCGCACCGGACGCTGAGCGAATTGGCCAAAAAGTATGGGCCGTTGATGCACCTCAAGATGGGCGAGGTCTCGACAGTTGTGTTCTCGTCGCCGGAGACCGCCAAGGAGGTCTTGAAGACCCATGATGTGATCTTTGCCTCTAGGCCACCGATCCTTGCCTCCAGCATCATCTCCTATGATTGCACAAGCATCACGTTTGCACCCTATGGTGAATATTGGAGGCAACTTAGGAAAATCTGCATCCTAGAGCTCCTGAGTTCCAAGAGAGTGCTCTCATACCGATCCATCCGGGAGGATGAAATGTCGAACCTGGTGAGGTGGATTGCAGCAAGGGCCGGGACGACCATCAACCTCACAGAGAAGATCTACACGTCCCAGTACGGCATGACGTCGAGGGCTGCGTTTGGGAAGAAGTGCAAGGAGCAGGACAGGTTCATCGGGGTGGTGAAGGAGGCAATCAAGTTTGCGGGTGGGTTTGGGATTGCGGACCTCTTCCCCTCAGTGAAGCTCCTGCACGTCGTGAGTGGGGTGAGACCGAAGATCGAGAAGCTGCACCAGGAGTCTGACAGGATGCTGGAGGATATCATCAAGGAACACAGGAAGAACAGATCGGAGAATAAGAGTGGTGACCAGTGTGAAGATGGCGACGAAGATTTGGTGGATGTTCTCTTGAAGTTCCAGAAGCAAGGTGATCAGGAGTTATCCCTGACCACTGAGAATATTAAAGCAGTGATCTTGGTAAGTTAATTCAGTCTTATTTCCAAAAAATTCTTTCTTCTTTAAAGTCATTCTTTTCACCAAACACATGTCCCCTGCTCTGATTTTACCCATGTCTGATTTACCCTTAGGAAACGGTGTCGACAGTGCACGTACAGCACCCGATATTTCGGTGACGACATTTTTCTTCGTGCAGGACATATTCAGTGCAGGGAGTGAGACACCAGCCACAGCAGCGGACTGGATCATGTCAGAGCTGGTCAAGAACCCAAAGGTCATGGCCAAAGCACAGAAAGAGGTGAGGCAGGTCTTTGGCAAGAGAGGGAAAGCGGATGAAGCAGGAGTTGCAGAGCTCAAGTACCTAAAATCAGTGGTCAAAGAAGGCCTCAGGCTACACCCACCAGTCCCGCTCCTCCTCCCAAGGGAATGCTCCCAGGCCTGTGAAGTATATGGCTACACAATTCCAGTGAAGACCAAGGGCATCATCAACGCATGGGCAATGGGAAGAGACCCGAAATACTGGAGAGACCCCGAGGTGTTCGACCCGGATAGGTTCTGTGACGACTCTAGCGTGGACTATAAAGGGAACTGCTTGGAGTACATACCGTTTGGTGCTGGGAGGAGGATTTGTCCAGGGATGACTTTTGGGCTAGCCCAAGTGGAGCTTCAGATTGCGATGCTTTTGTATCATTTTGACTGGACAGTCCCTGGTGGGATGAGGAATGAGGACCTGGACATGACTGAGGGCTTTGCTGTGACGGTGAGGAGGAAAGATGACCTCTACTTGATTCCTACTCCTTATAATTGCTAAGTTTCTGTCGGCTTCCTCATTTGTGTTTCCTTGTAATCACCTCAATATAAGGTATGCGGCAGCTCATGGGAAGTGAAGTTCTAGGGTTTCTTTTAGGTACTTGAATAAGGGCTCAAGTAAGTTCTCTACTCAAAGAGTTTAAGCTATAAGGAAGGTGTTGGGATTAGAGATGAGCTATCGATTATGAGTATATGTAGACATGAAATTGTATTATCTACCACCCACCTAGTAGACAACAAAAGGTGAAAATTGTATTATCTAATAAAGTGTATTATCTAATAAAGTGTAATATTTTCTTTTCGAATTTATTATGTGATGTTTATATTACGTGACATGCTAATATGATATCATTTGTCAAATAATAATATTTGAATACTTGGGTCTCAATTCTTGTGCCGGGGAGATTCAATTTGTACGGTCGAAGGAGATGCAAATTCTTCTGTGATGGTAGAGGCGACACTTCCATGTATTTTCTGGAGGAAAGAGACATCCATCGATTATGGGTCCCACTAGTGAGAAATTCAGCTTTATGACTATGATGTGGTGTTATACATACTTTCCAAGAAAAGATGCACCTGTTGCTATGTACGGCGACTTCACGGGACCAAGTGTCACATTATTTCATGACTTTCAAGTTTAGGGCTTGTATTTAGGTCCCAAAAGAAAAGTTTAAATATCGTATTTATCACTAAACTTTCAATATCGATAGAAATGGGTGGTTTTCGCCCAAATAGTAATAAAAATCTTTACTTTTTATCTTTTTTTTTTAAAATTTTTCCCCACCCTTTTAGGTTAGCAAAAATAAATTATCAGCTTACAAATAATATCAAATCAATTCAATTCAAAGATTGTCTTTTGATTATCCTTTCCCCCTCTTTAGCATTGAGTACTTATAAGAGTACCGTTAAGACTATATTTGGTGGAATAAACTAACTTTTCACACCGAAAATTTCAAGAACATTTTAAGGAAACAAAAAATGGCTGAAATGAAGCCAGATAAATATTTTGCATTGGATTGTGCATCCATTATATTATTATCCCTCAAATGTCCTCCCTTGAATAATACAACAGATAAATCGTCTTTCTTTTCAGGGGCAAATTCAGAATTCAAAAAAAATGTAACGCCATATTCCTTCTTGTGTTGAAGGACATGGTACAGAATTCAAACAATTAGAAAGTTTGGAATTTATGGTGTGTTGCCAAATAAAACAAATAAAAAATTTAGAAAATTCAAAAAACTTGTCAAGTTAGCGGTGGTTATACCACATAGGATGGCTAACAATTATGTTAACAATCTCTAGACAAATTGACTAGAAGGAAGACATTAGCAAACCGTAAAAAAATTTGGAAATAATTTGACAAATTAAAAGGTATGGAACTAAATTGATTTTAGTATAATAAGTTTATGATTTTTGGACAACTTTCCTTCTAGCCAATTGCATAAATTTTGTGCCCATCTCGACTGAGCAAATTAAGTCAAGTAAATCAAAGGGTCCCCCTCTTGAGCGTGCTTAATACATCTCTGTCGCAAGTTCATTCCGAAGCATCTTCCTAAAAGAATTCATCGAGAATATTATGTAGGACAGTTGTTCATGACGTTACTATTCAATCATTTCATTGACCACGCCTCAGCAAAGATTCCGCCATATGCCCCTACTCATTAGGATGATATGACCTTTCATGCTCTTACCTAGTATTTACTTGTATGATACTATGCCCTATTAAGAACGATCATCATCGTATCACAAAGAGACAAGCTTATAAAAGATATTTTTTTCCTTGTTGGACTCTCTAGTAATCACATGCTCCTTTATCAGTTGTGGATAAGACTAGTTGAAAGAAGTTCATCCAAGTGTGACCCAACATAATTTGCTTAGAAACAAAGCATTCAACAAAATCCCTATGTGGAACATATTAAATTGGTATTATATTTAACAACAACAGCAAACGATATATTTTGCTCAAATTCCGATTAATCAGATAGTTATTTACATGCTAAGTGCAAGCAACATAAGGAATGTGAGTAATTAGGTAAATTTTTCTTGCGAGTCGTCCATCAATTTCCAATTTGTCATTGTAGAACTAAACATGATTAAGAATTAAAAAGCGTTTAAATTAATTTACTATGATTATCCTTTTAGATTATCCATTGTGATGGCAAGAAAAAGATGATATAAAAGATTTTAAGCTGTAGACAGATGCTCTTGTGCCGAGCACATTCATCGGCAGCTATGCAAAGAATGGTTAATTCCATGAAAAATGTCAAACTAGTGTACTTGTGACAAATTAACCCAAAACTGATACACTTATGACAAATTTATCCCTAACTAATTTTTTGACTGCCAAAAACCCCAAACTAATACATTTATAGCAAATATACCCTCCGTTAAATTGATTAATACAAAAAAAATCACAAAACTAGTACAATTATAATAAAATGAGAGTAAAATCATAAACTAGTATAATTGTGATAAATGGAGAGTAAAATCCCAAACTAGTACATCAGTCAATTGCCACGTATCATCCAACTCAGTAATTTGATAACAAAATTTAATGAAAGTCAACATTTGCTAAATTTATGACAAATGTACTAATTTGAGGTGAATTTCTTATATGTGTACTAATTTTAGATTTTTGGTGATCAAAAATTAGTTTATTGTAAATTTGTCACATGTATACCATTTTTGGATTTTTCGTGATATTAATCCTGTAAACAAAGGTTTTTTAGATTTTTTTCTTTTTGTATACTATTTTTCAAATAGACCTCGTTAACAAAAGTCCCATGAGGCCATGACTATTTGATAATAAATTAATTGAAAAAATTTGTATACTTTAATACGTTGATTGTCATCGTATCATACGGATAATATTTTGGAGATTAAATTATTAAAATCTATACGCTAACCGAAGCTCTTTCGATATTTTTATATCAGCATGAGAAAAACGCATGGTTGAAATCTCGAGGAGAACTCTGACCAAAAACAAAAAAAAAAATCTCGACGAGAACAATGAGGAAAAGAAGAGTCGCAGGTCGAACTACCTAACATACCGTCCAAGTTCCGACTACATGTGGCTTTATAGGGTCATTGGACTTGTCTTTTGTTTCTAATTTTAATTATAGGAATTATTAAATTTTGATCTATGAAAAATATGGCAAATGTGCTTAGCACTTAGCAGTCGAAACTGCTACGGAGGACTAAGCAAGTCGTTAATACTGCTAAATCAATTAATAAATACGGTGAACCTAATCTTTGTTAATTTATTTGCAATAGAAAAAGCAAGACCTTTTTCCACGAAACAAGAAAATGGTTAATATTATAAAATTTTTTAAATTAATAAATTTTTTTGATAATTTTAGCCAAAACTATTTCTTTACCATAAAAATTCTAAGCTAATATACATATGATAAATTTATCTAAAAATAATTTTTTGATAATAAAAAATCCTTAAATCAATACATTTGTAACAAATTTATCATTCGTTATTTTTCATTAAATTAAATTAATATCATGAAAAATAAAAAATTAGTACATTTGTGATCAATTGATGGTAAAACTCCAAATTTGTATATCCGTCAACTGTAACGGGATACTCAACTCAATAATTTAACAGTAAAATTTAACGAAAATTAATATAACGTAAATTTATTATAGATATAATAATTTGAAATTTTTATGGTATTAATTAAAAAAATTATAAAAATCGATGAACGAAAGGCCAAGCTTTGTCACGTCACGGCCTCATCCATCACAGACCATTTTGCAATTATTTTTCGTTTTTATAATCAATGGCGTTCTTAGAAAGCCGTGCATAGCTTATCATTTTAAATTCGCTTCCGCGAGTCCTAGCACTGCCAGAACAAAAACTTCAATTATCAAAGTACAAGGGTTTTTTCTCCCTCGGATTTGATCAGCTCTTAGCGGCCATTGGTTTCCCTCGCAGTCAGTTTGTTCTTACCTTCCTGCATCGTTCATGGCGAAGGGGGCTCAACGGAGCACTGACGAGCACCCGCTAATCTTTTTTTTAAGAGATTCAATTTTTTTATGAAATAAATGATATAAATTATCTTTAAATTTTGATATAATGTGTAATGCAATCTCTAAATTTTTAATTAATTAATATGGTACATGAATTTTATCCCAATATGTAATATTATCCATGAACTTTTCATTTATTCAATAAAATTCCTAGCACATATTCAAACTAGTCCTTGGACTATACGAAGATGTTTAATATTCTCTCTAAACTTAAATTAATTGAAGGATAACATTACTTATTTTCATATAATCTGGGAAACGAGTTTGAACATTCATTAAAAGTTTATGGACTACATTACACATTGGGCTAAAAAATAGGACTACATTACACATTGGGCTAAAAAATAGGACCACATTAAATAAATTAAAAAATTTAGAGACTATAAGCCATTTGTGTCATTATCTTTCTTCTAATAGGATCAAAAGGTTACAATAGAATTGAAAATAATTAGAAATTTTGGAATTTATTTTGTCATTTGCCCTATAGTTTTACATGGACATATTTAGCATGTGAGGGTAGTTTTCTTTTTCCTAGGCCAAACGTTTGGCGGTCGTTCGCCAGCCAAAACTCAAACCTAATAGTCACGTTTACCTTTCGCAATAACCTAAGAAAAAAACAAGAAAAGCTGAATTTTCAGTTCACTAATTTTGTTAATAATAGTAGGGACTTCCGTGGCATGAATTTTTCTTCTTTTTGCATTATAAATGCTTATACTTACTGCCAATATAAACACAAATGAAAATTGAAAAATCTTGAAATGAAAATAATTTTTTTAAGGCACAAGTTATAAAAAAGAAAAGCTCAACTTGACTTATTTCTAAAGGTACATGCAAATCGTTTTGTCCTCTTGTATAGGGTCAAATTCCATTTGTAAGATGATGGCCTTGGTCCCTTGAGAGATCATGCCTTAATTCAAATCATTTAGACGTAACACTTGATCATCCGATGAACCTCATGATGATTCCACATGAAAATTCTAATATGCTCGATTGTCGTAGTTTGAAATATTTTTCAAAACAAAATTTCTAGGAGGGCAATGTGTTGAAATAAAAATCTATCATAGCTCAACTCTACAGTATAGAAGAAATGACCTGATTGTCACCGATTTAAAGAAAATGACACGATCCTCCTCCTTCCAAAGGGCAACCTCATACTAACATAAACTTGTCCGTAGCATATATTTACAAATCTAAACAAATGGAGCATCCGCTATGCATGTATATATATATTATAAAACAAACACGCTTTCCAAGAAACAAACAAATGTATTAAAGATAAAGATATTTTCAAATAGTTTCACATAAGTTTATGAACATGGGAATCATCTTGTTAAAAATATCATCAAAACAACATCAATAGTATGGTCCAATGACTAATCTAGTACTCACTGTTAAGAATATGTCTATGCTCAATGCTCCGTGATAAGACCTGCTAAGATTTTCCTTGGAGTAAGTCTCCACCTGTATCAGCTCGTGCTCTGCCCAAGCAAGACATCTTGAGAATATTATGCATATTCACAACCCCTATAAAGCCACTAACTCCTTTTCTATTAATAAACCAATTTAGACAAATATTTCAGAAATTAGGTTTACAAATTATTATATAAAACTTTTCACAATTTATTTCGTCAAGAAGAATACATCGCATACGCTAAAACCCATTTCACATTACTATGCCGTTGCAAATAACGGAAATGGTATTAAATGCATGATTCAGTTTTGTGTGACAAATATATTCTGTACTCCAATTTTCTTATTTTAATAAACGCCATGCTCTGCATATCTGTTTTATACCTAACTCCTATATTTTTCAAGACATCAATTTCCAAGTCATCAAAGGTACAACAACACTCATTTGTTACCCCAAAAAAGGGAATGAAAGCTACCTTAAATGGAAATTTGGAATCCTATTAATTAAATGATAAATAAATATCAAAATCAAATAAAAATTAACTAGCTAAAATACGGTTGTAGTGTCAAAACTTCGCATAAATGGATACTTTAGTGCCAAAATTTTCAAAATGTACACTTAAATGTAAAAACTGGAGAAGAATGAGACACTTGGGTGCAAATGACGAAAAAATTCAACCAAATTGCTGACATGGCGTTTTTTTGGCAAGAGAAGTGCAACATGATGTCGTTTTGGGTTGGGTGTTGATGTGGCTAAACTCAGCCCAAAACGGCATTGTTTTACGTCGAATTTAATTTTTAAAATAAAAATTAATTAAATTCAATTAAAAACTTAATTTATTTATAAAAGAGAGAGAGGTCAACACAAGTAGCGAGGGCCGTCAACCCTTGCCCAAATCTAGGCGAGAGTCGCCTCCCTCTCTTGGTTTCTGGCAAGGGCCTGTCGGCCATCGCCGCCGCCCTACCGGCAATGGGGTGATGGCTACGGGTGGGGAGCCCCTTTGCCTGTGCTGACCTTTGTCTTTGTGCTTTTTAAATTCTTTTAAACTGAATTTAATTAATTTTATATTAAAAATTGAATTCGGGCTAAAACGAAGTTGTTTTGGCCGAGTCTAAGCTAACTCAGCTTTTTGACAAGCCATGTCAGTGATTTATATTATTAAAAAAATGTCACATAGCATTCCTAGGACTGGTCGTCGGACTTGACACTGGATGTCCTACTTTTCTAAGAAAGTGGCATACCTTGTGGAAGTTTTGGCATCAAAGTGTCTACTAACGCCAAGTTTTGACACTCCAGCCGTACTTTAGCCAAATTTACCTTACCTAAGATTTGACTAAACTAATCTTATTTTGTAATAAAATGACTCCGACGTGCCTTCGAAAACTAGCTTGAAATAGAGCAAGTTTGCTTTCCGTTGAACACTGAGAGGTTGCATGCCGAAGCTAACACGGCACGTTGGCAAACCACTTACCCCTGTTTCAAGTGGGTCCGCAGTAATTCTAGGGGAACTCAATGTTCTAAAAGGATGTACTCACCTTTCACCCAAAAGACGGCTAGAGGCGGGTGAAAAACAACGCCAAATGCAGAGGGTTGAATCTAGTCTAGGGTTAATAGTTGCTATATCATCGTCTTGCGTGGGGGTTGCTTTCAGGGAAATACCATTGTCTCTTTCGCATGATAGTCGCCAATGGTGAGCTTGAAAATGCCAAGCAATAATGTAGCTTGAACGGTTTTTTTTTCTTTTTTGGTCGGATAAGCTTGAATGAGTTGAGTAGTCTTTTTCGCTATTGGAGAAGTTTCTTATCAAAGACAAAAGTAGCGTCTAGTGCAGAAGTAGGAATTAATATTTTGGGAGTAGGCCAGTGTATTTAAGATTTCAAAAAACCCTCGACCAGATCTCGAGCTTGCTGTCGGTGGTCTTTAGACTTCAAAATCCGACATGGCTCCAACGTGAAAAAATCGGTTATCTGCCATGTGCCGTTTCAGACACCTGAATTTCACCAACTGCAAGATTGAGATCTGATCATAAGCTCTTTTCTTTTTTTTAAAAAATCTTGCACCATTTTTCAAAAAGTTCAACACCGAATCACTTGATTTTACCCCTTTACTTAAATTTTTTTCCTCCTCCCATTTGATGTAGGTGTTGTAGTTATGACTTATCGTGATAGAGTAAACGAGATCAAAATTGTATCAGATCTCACGAAAATCACGTAAACTCACGTAATTTCAATGGTTAAATTAGCATATGCTTTCGAGTGGACAATATGTGTCACACCCCAAATCCCACAGGGATGGAGGTGACACGGCCGCCCTTTTCACCCGAAGGACGTAGCCTCTAACCATAAAAGGTCCGGCTCCCAAAAGTCCCCATAAAAGCGCTCTCACTTTACTAGCTGCTAACCAAATAACCTGAAAAGATTGGGAAAGAGGGGTGAGCAACCATAAGCTCGAGCAAGCATTATGCATGAATTCAAAGAACTACCATAACTTTATAACTCAATCAAATATATAAAATACATAATGAATCATATAGGAGCTGCTTCTTATTATTGAAGCTTCAAACTCATGTGAAAAACTCATTTAAACCACCATCATAATATAATAATCAATGGTCAAGTCTGTTGAATAATCTCCATTCAAAAATCACACGTCAATGGTCTATCCATTGACTAATCTATTGCTCAATTTCTTACAATGGTCACGACACAACGCCTTGTGACAAGGCGATCAAGATTCCCCCATTGGCAAGGTCTCCACCTACAATGTCGGTGGCTCGGCCTAGAAGGATATCCTAAACCTGGTATGCATACTAACATGCCCCTCAATGGGCTCACAGCAATAATGAGCAAAATAACCATATTCCAATACTAGAAAGCTAATCGAGAAATCAATATCATAAACCAAGCAAATACATTTTTGCAATCTCATCATCCACTATTTCTCAAGTCATCAACATACTTTTCCATAAACCATTTGTAAAGCACTTACAAATATATTTTCCCTTCTGATTCTTTGCATAATATGCTTTCTAAACCTTTATAAATAATCAAACGGTAGTCCATGCCCGATCTGATTTTTATGTAATAATAATGTCATTTCATAATCTCATACCATATATAATCCATCGAATTTTCTAAACATGAATTTTACAAATTCAAAGAAGATATAGTACCACTCCCCTTGTTGCCTACGACCCAATAAAACGGTATTGTATCGTCAAACTCACGATCCTAACAAATAATTGAGGAATGAGTTAAAATCCGATAAAACTCTACCTCAACTATGAGACAACTAAATTAAACCTTAACACTAATAAAATGACACCTAAACTTAACAAAACGCCTATCAAAAGTAATTTATTCAAAGCCGTTCACAAAGCAAGATTTGAGTGCCAAACTCAATTATGCCAAAACTTTCTCACTGAACTCCAATCCTAGTCAAAATGAAGATAATTTCAAGCACTAGAAGAACCATAAGTTGGACAACCCAATTTTGAGCCGAAACCGATAAAATCAGACCTCAAAGTGACCGTGTGTACTGTTCACCATACGAGGGAAGGTTCGAAATTCCATTTCAGACAAATCACAAGCTTAAATCCAAATCCGTAAAATCCTATGGGTCCATGATATCCTAAACTATCATTCTTATAAAATTTCATGACTCAACAACTCAAAAATCGGACTTCGCTGCTCAATATTTCCAATATTCTGAATTTGAGCCATAAATCGGAAAAATGCTTCAATTGGAGGAATAAGAGGCGCGTGGACTCACCGGGTATCGCATAAAATAGTTGAGTTGGCTTTGCGAGGCTCCCGCGGCGCACACGTGCAAAACCCTCTCCTTCTTCCCATTTCTTCTTCTCTCCCTCTCTTCCCTTTTCTCTCTTTTTTTTCTCCTTCCCGATTGGTTTCGCTTCTGTAAGTGGGAGAAAACCCCACTTATTCTCTCTCCTTCTCCTTTGACTTTTCAACTCTCCTTTTTTTTTCTTTTTTTTTAAAACCCAAGTGGGTCCCACCACTTCCTAAAGATTCTGAATATTACCCTCTTTAAAAAGAAATTCCGTCCTCGAAATTTGAACTTACCTCAACCATCAAATAAACGAGGCTATACCACAAATGATGCAATGCTAAGGACCAGAATCATCACTTCCCAAAACTTAGAATCCTTTCTAAATTCAAGTGGTGGTTCATAAAATGTCTTGATAACACTTGCTATAGGTATGCCACAAATCAAAAGTATCATGCCATCATCAACTATAGCGATAGTTTCCAGTTAGCAAGACAGGAACCACTAGTTTATTAAGACGAGCAATTCTGTGTAGGGAGACCTTTGGCAGTTCGACCGCAATATTATCGGCAATGCTGAGTCCAGTGGAAAGACCAAAGGAGACTGAAAAAGAGTTGTGACTAATATCCCCTAAAGATGATCCCTAAGAAGATGATCCCTAAGTAAATGATTATTGTACAACATTCTCTGACTAGGTGACCTGTAAGGCAGTTATCTCTAGCTTGTTTTGGTCAACTTGTGCTTGTTCGGATTCTCTGTCCACTTCCTACAAGCATATTAGTTGAGAAAAAACCCTGTTTAGATCTTTGAGCAATTCAAAGGACGAGCCAACCTCTACCATTTTTTTTTCCATGATGAATAGTGGCAATCATATCGGCATTCCTAACTGTACTCAAATGGTGGGCAAGAATGACTGGCCTAATGGACTATCCTTATAGATTCCACATCAAGTGCACTTGTCAATTTTTAGGAAGGGCACTTGTTATGGCTACTCTTTACTTTTGCCCAATAGTCAGCTGAGTCCCATATTCCTCAACTTTATTGTTCAAGCCCTATGGTAACTTATCTATGAATTTGGAAGCATTCACAAGTTCTGCAATAGCTTTGATCTCTTCAAGTGTGACGCCTTCCTTTCCATATGCAATGTTATCCTTGATGTTGCACATGACTATACTCGAGCTCCAGGCTAACAAGCCCATTTTTTTCCCTTCTGATCTATTTAAACTAAAACTCTTTAATGTTGATACCATCCAGAAGTATTCCACTGGCTTATGAGTTATAGGATCTCTTTATCAAACTGATTACTTGTTTTTCCCACTTCAGCTTTGTTCCACTTGCACCACTCGGGATGCTAAGAGAGAACCTGTTCATCAGGCTCAGCTACACAACTGAAATAAACATCCCTCAACTCTATATCTCCACGAATTCATCTAGTTTATTTCCTTTAGTATCAAAAGAATTGATCTTAGCTTCTTGTGGATGATCTCGAACATCTTATATGCAATAGCATGATTAGTAGCAAATGCACTAAGGAATGGATACGCCCACCCAAGAGACATGGAATCAATCAATATTGCCATGATCACATTAATCACTGCACTCCCAACATATACTTTGTCTAATATCAACTTCGCGCTATATCATTTTGCCAAAGCATAAGTGTCAAATGCTGAGCATGACTCTTCCAAGACCTAGTAGGCCTTCGTGGACCCTTGGTTTGTATGCATTCACAAGGAATTTGTTATAATTTGTAATTACTTGCACCTCTCTGATAAATGATGCAACCATCATAATCAAACCACTTGTTTGTTCAATAACATTTGATGTCTTTGCATAAGCATTTTGCCCATGATATGCCACTTTTGAGATGATGAGGGACATAACTCCATTCACAATCACTAGTAGAGGAATCATAAGAAGCATAATTGGGTCAATAGCCACCTCTTGATAAATGCTATAACCAAGTCTCTAACAAATGTTGACATGAGCCGTATGAACTTTCCCACTTTTTTTTTTCCATGGCATCCTAGATGAGAACTATGTTGCCTAACATTCTCCTGGCAATCTCTCCAGTGATAGTCTTTTTTTGTTGAAGAACACGACATCTTGCATACATTGAGATGAGAGAATCGCCAATTGACGTTAAAAAAGCATAACCTGATTTCAAGATATCTTTACCCAGTTAACCATATCCTATCAATAACTATGGCGACCCCATTCAACTTTACCAGTATATGTCTCATCCCCACCATCACTCAATATTTCCATCAATTTTTTTTTCCATTGTAACTTGAACAAATATTTCCTTTTCTCCCTGTGCAAATTTCTAAATTGCAAGGATTGTTTATTAATTGGATCATCCAATTCCAGCAATTTCATACAATTTCCTTCCCCAGTATCAAAGATCTTGACTTTATTGTTGTTGTAGCTAGAAGAAGCCACCAATGCCCTCCCTCCTTACAAAACAAACTGCTCCGTTTCATTCCTTGAGAACCTATCCATAAATATTTGCTTGTACACGAATTTCAGATCCATAGTAATGTTGTCCTGCAACATGTTATGGCCAAGTTGCAGTCCCTTTCCTATGTCCTCTTCATGAAAAAAACATTTCTCTTATTTCACATTCTCTCATGCTCCACGTGTTTACTGTCAAGCATATATCCACCATTAATCAAAGGTTCATCTACTAGTTGACTTAGAATACCAACCAATAAAATGGAATCAAGATGAAAGCTTTCCTCCTCTCGCGTTCTTACCCAAAGGTGCAAAGCCTTTTGTGGACGTCCAAAATGTGCACATCCTAAAATTATCGTTGTACATGCAGCCAAAGACCAACCTTAATAATCAAGCTGTGAATAGATTCTAAAAAACTGGAAAAGAAAACCTAAAACTTTATTAAAAAACAATAACTAAAAAAAAAAATTAGAGGGAGAAGGGTAGGGGCGTTAGCTGCCGCTGTCGCCCATCACTGGAAGAGTCGGTGTCGACGGCCCTTGCCTAGGCCCAGGTGAGGGTCAGTGACCCTCGCAGCGAGCGCGAGGCCACCCAGATCTGGGCACGCCGGCCCTCACGGGGGGCCGGTGACCGTTAGCCGCCTCAGGCGAGGCATCGCAGGCCCTAGGCAAGGGCCAACGACCGTCACTAGGCCCAGGCGAGTCTCATTAGGGGCCTAGCGACGGTCGTCGGCCCTCGCCTAGGGTTGATGAGGCCCCGCCTGGGGGATGGTCGCCGGCCCCCTATGAGGCCGGCGTGCCCATATCCGGGCGCTCTCGAACTTGTCGCGAGGGTTGTCGGCCCTCACTTGGTGTAGGTGAAGACTCCCCCTCATCGGCACATGGTCGCCAGCCCCTCCATGAGGGTTGACCTTGACCCTTCCGACGTGGGTGGCGGCAGCTGAAGAATTGAATGAAATTTTTTTTTTGTTTTTTAATTCCACCACTTTTTTTTCTAGTTTTGTTTTTTAAAATTTTTTTAATATAATTTAAAAAATAATATAATAAAAAACCCATGTGGAAAATAAAAATTACTTTAAAATGCCACATGAAAAATAAAAAATTAAAATTAAAATGTCACGTAAGTTTTTTCCGTTAATAAATTTGACGGTATTAACTTTAGGACTCGATTGCATCAATTTGATAAGTTTTAGGACTTGATTAAATTTTTTGTAAATTTTAGGACTTAATTACATTTTCGCGTCAAATTTTAAGACTTTTAGTGAACAAATTCCTTTTATTTTTTTGTCCTTTTGCGCTCATGTTTAATTGATGGCTTTGAGCTACTTACACAAGTCTTCTCAGTTCAAAAAGAAGCAAATGTCTCCTTAGGTGAAGGCCGACAACAGCATTGATATTCACTGTCGCATAAAACTTAAAGTGGATTCGTTCTCATCCATTTTACTTACGTGTCTCAATTATTGTGATTTGGGTAGGACCAGCTTAGGGTTTTTAATAATTGTGATTAGGGTACTGTCCATCGAATGAATGATAAAAGATTCAGATGGAAAATTATTTAGCTTATAATTTTTTTGTTTTACCATCAACGCCAAGAGGAACGACCGATTGTTTATATAAAATAATAAAAGATACGATTTCCTTCCTCAGAACTATAAAGTATTTGTCTTTTCACAAGTCGACACGCATTCTCATCTAGCATATATCTTATCTTCAGCCCAATATTCAAAAATTAATAATACTTAAACTTTAATATAATACATAATATAATTATTGAACTTTTAATTCGTTTAATATAATAATTGAATCATCCCTAAATATTCAATGAAATTTTTATATTTTTAATTTGCTCAATCTAGTTCCCAAACATTTCAACAAAGTCAAATCAAACCATTCTGCACCATTCACTACTTTTCATATTTACACTATTACCCAAATTTTAAAACACTTTTCACATAAGCTATTTTTCTATTCATAAAATTAATACTTTCTTATATATTTTGTCATTATAAATATCACGATAATTCCATTTAAGTAACGTTTAACTTACGATCTTTATAATAGTAAAAGTAGAAGCTTCTTTAGAATTATATCATATTGATATTCTTACTATTTTAAGTTTTAAGTATTTTTAGAGACCTTGACATCTTGAATGCCAAAATTTGACATGAAAGAACATTTAAGTGTCAAAAATTCGAAAAGGCACATTTAAGTATCAGAATCAAAGAAAAATGAATCATTTAAGTGCCAACAATGAGAAATTCTGACCAAAATGCTGACGTGACATTTTTCCGATGAGTTGAGATCTAAACGACATTGTTTTGAACACTAATGCAGTCAAATAAACCTAAAACAATGTCAATTTGGGTGCTGACATGGCTAGATTAGCTCAAAATGACATCGTTTTGACATTAATTCGATTTTTATATAAATATTAATTAAATTAAATTAAAAAAATTATTAGAAAAAAAGCAGCTGCCCCATTGCTGGTAGGGCTATGGCAATGGCCACAAGGGTCACTAGCATTGGCCCTCGCCAAAAGTTGAGAGAGGGTTATGACCTTTGCCCAACGCTTGCTCGGGCTAGGGTGAGGGCAGGTGACCCTTACCCAGATTTGGGAGAGGGTTGTTGCCCTCTCTCGCCTTCCGTGAGGGTCGCTAGCTCTCGCCCAGGCATCGACGACCCTCATGGCCATTGTTGTGGCCCCACTGGCGATAGGGCAATGGCCACGGCCTCGCCGCATAGTGCTATGCCGCTGTCCCTTTCTTTAAAATGTTTATAATATTATTGAATTATTATTTATATTAAAAATTGAATTTGGGCCAAAACGACATCATTTTGGCTAAGTCTAAGCTGACTCAACTTTTCGACAAGTCATTTCAGCATTTATATTATTAAAAAAATGACACGTAGGATTTTTGGGGGCCTTCATCGAAGTTGGCATTGAAATGATCCAATTTTCAAAAAAAGTGATATTTAAATATACATTTAATAACTTTTGGTACTTAAGTGTCCTATCGTACCAAGTTTTGGTGCTTGAGCTTTTTTTTGCCATTGTTTTTGTAAGAATATCTATAGACGGTATTTCCGTAAAAAAAATCAATACACGATTTTTATATATCTGTTGATACTTATATTAACCTAAATCTTGTTCCTAATATTTTAGATTGATACAATTTTTTTTTGTCGTTCATGTTTTCAAAAAAGAAGGAGCAGGAATTAGATTAATAAAAGTACAAATATCTATAGATAACTTAATATTGCTTTTAAAAATCATTATGAAAATACTTAGGCATAAATAGAGGTGGCGAATGGGTGGGTCAGGTTGGACTTAGGTGGGTCATAAATGGGTTCAACCCAAATTCATTTATTTAACCTATTTTGATCTATATATTTTCTAAAAACTTTAAATGGCCCAAACCCAGGTCCAGCCTCGCCTACAGGACATGTCTAAGCTCGTCCACTTTGTTGAGAACCTCTATGAGCAAGAGTGGCTCTTCGAACACAAGCTTGTACGAGCGACATCGTCCCTCATCCCGGTGCTCGAGGTTGTGATCTCCTCCAAGAATGCCGAGGTGGCAAAGTCAGTGAAGTGAATCGAAGACCTCGAAATGTTGAACGAGAGGTTACGGGATGCAAGCGAAGAGGGAGAGAGATGAGAGTCTGAGCCCTAGTAGATTGGAAATGGGTTTAGTGTGGAACCCATTTATTTTAGGCGCTTACTTTTAGAACCCATTATAGCTAGGCTTTTCATATCTGAAATAACCCGTATATGATTCATTCTAACAAGTTTAGGTTAATAAATGCTTTTAGGGCCCATATTGACAGGTCTAGGCATAAAATAGCACTAATATCCACTCAATACAACTGATGTTCTACTTTTGTTATTACAGAGATCATAAGCTAAATTTTATTTAAAGAAAACTATCGTAATATATACAAAAATCAGAAAGGTAAAAAAAGGTAATAATTTTCTTATTTATTGAGGAAAACAATTGAAGTGAAAAGATTTTCTAAAATGTGAGCAATAATGTAATTTGAAGAATTGTGAACCGTACCGAAGGACTAATTGTAATGAAAAGTTAATGGATTAAATTGAACAAATTAAAATATTATGGGCTATAGTGAATATTTAAAAATAGTTCAAGGACCACAGAAGAACGAATTAAATCGCATATTGGGCCTTAGTTTAAAGATTATTAGTGTCAACTTCTCAAGGATTTACTATTGTATGATGCCATCATGTGTTTGTCATTATAAGAGGATCGTGGTGAAATCTAAAAGTAAATTCATTTTTCAATTTCGAAGAGGAAAACAAACCTAAGTATAAACATTACAATTTCAAAATTTCAAAAGTCTAAATTCAGCAATATCCTTTAGCGACGGTTCATCATCTTTGGGAAATTCAAAAGGATTTTCCAAAAGTACGGGCGGGAACCTTTGCGTTGAAGCTCAGTAAGTGAAAGTATATATATCCTCAGTCTCTAACACATCTTTTTTTTCTTTATGAATTATATTTGATTGATGGCATTGAGCTCTTAACACAAGTCTCTTGAAGTTTCCAAAAGAAAATCGAAAGAAAATTGTCTCATTAGGTCACGATGGAAAATGTTAACAATCTTCATTATCGTATATAAAAAAGGGGAAAAGGACATTAGAAGTAGTATAACTTTCATATGATAATCACTTTAATGCTAAAATTTTTTGAGTGATAACTTGGGTGCTAATTTTGAAAAAAAAAAAAAACGATCACTCAGTGCTACTACCAATTTGACTTGCTAGAAATCCGACGTGTCAATTTTGTAAAATAATTAGTCCAATGTGGTTAATTGACAAAATGATCTCAACATTAAGGAAAATACCAGAAAAAACCCTAAACTAAATCACTTAGGACAAATTTACTCCGAACTTTTTTTTATGACACTAAAGTCTATGCCATTAGGGAGAAATTTACCATTAACTTTTTTTTTTGTGACACTAAAAACCTCATACTATGCCATGTAGGATAGATTTATCCTGAAATATATTTTGTAACACAAAAGAAATCATGAATTTGTACTCGTGTGACACATGTACCATGAAATTCTTTGGCTGAAGGGCATTTTTGTCATTTTCCTTATTCTATTTTTTCTTTTCTTTTCTTTTCTTTTCCTTTTTTGTATTTTTTTCTTCTTCTTTCCCTTTGCTGGCCATGGAGGAGGAAAACTAGTGAGGGCGGCCTTGCCTAACTACAACACCGGCAAGGGTGGTCCTTGCCTAAGTCAGGTGAGGGTTGTCCTCGCCTGATCTAGCAAGGGTGACCCTTGCTCGATGTTGGTAAGTGTTGCCCTTGCCTAAATCGAGCAAGGGTTGCCCTCGCCAGATCTAGTGAGGGTGGCTCTCCTCGGCTTCCCTTCTCTGGCGGAGGGAAAGAAGAAGAAGGAAAAAAGAAGAACAAAGAAAAAAAAGAAAAAGGAAAAAAATAGAAAAGAAAAAAGATGAAAATACCTTTTGACCAAAGAGTTTGAGGATAAATGTTTCACAAGAGTACAAGTTCAAAGTTTATTGTGTGACAAAAAAAAAGTTCAAGGTAAATTTGTTCCAAATGGTATAGTTTAAGGTTTTTTAAAAAAATTAGAGTAAATTTGTTCCAAATGACATAATTTGGGATTTTTATTGCTAAAAAGAAAATTTAGGGTAAATTTGTCCCAAGTAGAATAGTTTGGGATTTTTTAATGTTATTTTCCCCTTATTTGACCTAAACAATGTCATTTAACCTATGTTTTCGCCAAATTAACAAATTAGGGACAAATAGAATCTCTCCTTCAAACCCTAAACTCACCTCTGAGGATTTTGGGGCACAATCACCGTATGCAACTTGCAATGGAGAGCAAGAGCAGGAGAAGCTCAAGATAGCGTCAACCGACTGAAGACGAGTTGAATATTATTGCAATTGTGGGCTCAAAAGTCCGTAGAGACAACACTTCAATCGTGGACTTCCACTTCGAAGCTTCAACTTTTCATACCCACTTCCAGAATTTTCCCCTTTTTCCTCGCATCGGTGTCGGTTGATGATTTCTTTTGAAAAGTTTTTTTTCTTCTTTTTAACTTTGTGGGTGTCTTCTCAGTTTGTGATGCTCAATCGTCAAATTGTGTTGCAATTGATTCTTTTATATGGGAAGAGAACTAGGGTTTACATGACAACAAAACGTACAAATAGCAATTCAGAAGTCCCTGTATTTGTTTCCAAGAATAGAGCAGTTTGGTGTCGAGCTACTCCCACCCATTTTGTGCTTTTAGTAGCGATTGTCCCTCTAGCACCGAGCCCTAGTTTTTTCCCTCCAAGCTCTCGTCTTTTCCCACACCTCTATTTTGTCAAGAGAGAGAGAGAGAGAGAGAGAGAGAGAGAGAGAAAAGGGCCAAGTCATCGCTACGTTGGACTTCTTCGTTCATAAGCAGCGCTGTTTTGTCAAGAAGGGCCAAGTCATCGCTACATTGGACTTCTTCTTTAAAAGAAAACATACATAGATATTAAAATTCTATTTAAAAAAACCATATAAGATGAATTACCAAAATTTATCGCTAAAGGCACTTAAGTACGCATTTTTTCGTTGATGTAGCACTCAAATGATTGTTCGAAAATTTTTGACATCAAAGTAAATACCATATAAATGTTATCACACTTTCATTGTTATTTTTTCCTCTAGAAAGTTTATAGAATAATAATAAAAGATTACTTCTACTGTTTCATTTTATTTTTTCCCTTTACCATCATCATCAAGACGTACCAACGATTGCATAAAATAATAGTAAAAGATGCGATTTGCTTCCTCAAACTATAAAGCAGACTTTTCATCAAACGACACATTCTCCGCCTGGGGATATTTCTTGTCCTCAACCTAACATTCAAAGGTTGATATCCTTGTGTCAAAATCTTGTTTCTTAAAAATCAATGTGCTCTTAGTTATTTCATATGTGAGAATAAAAATATTTGTTATTTCCGTTCTTTTATATCACAAGTAAAGCCTGACTCACGATAAAGTGGACAAGGTCCTAGAAGAGCTTACTGTCTTCCATCAGCTTTTTTGGAATGTCTTTTGGTTTAAGGTTTTCGTAACATCAAAATCGTTCTTGTCGAAAGAAGGGCAAAAATAAAATAAAATTATGTTCTCCTCTAATCGCGTAAAATAGAGTATAACCCTGTTCAGGTGTTTGCCGCCAGAAAAATCTTACCATCACTATCCTAGCTTAAGATCACAGCTGAGATTCACAATGTGCCAGCAATTTCAACCCAAGGACTTCTTGTGGGTATCCCCTTTTTGTAAACCCACTTTGTATATTCATGAATGTTTTGTTCAACAGCTCCGATCCACTATCAATAAATAAACCTGGAAAGAGACCTCACTGAAAGAGCACGCCATTGCCCACAGAAACTGTAGATGTAAAATAGTCTATAGCTCCAAGACCTGCCCCATCATATCTAGTCTATGACAACTTTAGATTTTGAATCGGGATTGTTATTTTACGAACACATCTTTTTGGAAGGCGATTATTTAATTCTTTGACATTCTGGTCTCTGGCAATAGGGTCCGTGATTTTCGACTTCGATGGGAAGAAAAAAGCACCTGTGAGAACTGTACCTATACAGATGGGGTGATAAGAAATTCTGCGATCAAGCTCTAGGAGCTGCAAAATCCGTGCTCCATCCTTTGCTTGGTAAACTTCCTAGGAGAGTCCCGCACTTGAAGGAAAAAGGCTTTAGATTTCCAATGCAGACAACGTTATTATGGAACGTGTGAACTAGAATTTTTGCGTCAATTTCTGTATGAATATGAGTGACTTCGTGATGCAGAAGAAGTTAGGGAAAATTGTCCAAAACATCATAAACTTAGTACATTTACCAATTCAGTTCTAAACCTTTCAACTTTGCCAACTAAGTCCTAAACCTTTTCATTTTTTGCTAGTGAAGTCTATCTAGCCAAAATTGGCTGAAAATTGCTGACGTGGATGGAGAACATTGACATGAACTTTTTTTAATAATACTTTAATAATTTTTTTCTTCTTCTTCTTGTTTTTTTTACCTTTTTTTCTTTGCTTTATTTTTGGAGGGGGGGGGGGTTGGAGTTAGAGTCGCGACCCTTACCAACCACAAGCAAGGGCCGGCTGACCCTCGTTGGCCCTAGGCAAGGATGTTGCTAGCCATAGGCAAGAGCTTGGTAGCCCTTGTCGGCTCTAGGTTAGGGGTGCAGCACCCTCGCCAATTCTGCATGAGGGTTTGGGTGCCCTTGCTTTGGCCAGCGTAGGTGTTGAGGCCCTTGCCTAGAGCTAGTGAGGGAGACGACACCCTTGCCTAGAGCTAGCAAGGGTCGTTGGCCTTCACCTATGGCCAATGAGAGTTGCAGGCCCTTGCCTATGGCCAATGAGGGTCAGCCAGCAACTCTCGTTGGCCCTAACTCCATAAACCCAAAAAAAATAAAGCAAAGAAAAGGAAAAAAACCAAAAAAACCAAAAAAAATTGAAAAATTAATTAAAAAATATCTACATTAGTGCTAGATATCCATGTTAGCAATTTTTGGTCAATTTTGGTCGAGTGGACTTTACTGAGAAAATGTGAAAATGTCTGTGACTCAATTGGTAATATTGAGAGGTTTATGACTGAATTGACAAAAGTACAATAAATTTAGGACGTTTTGCACAATTTTCCCGAAGAAGCTATAGCCCTTCATTGAGAGCCCATAACTAATCATTCATAAGTGGTATAGTGGTTTCTTGGAACCTGTTCAACCCCAAAAAATCAAGAAGATATTGTAAGATGATAGATAGTGACTTGTCGTATAACTAATAAATAAAACGTGAAATGCATATCAACACAAAGTAAGATGATATTCATAATCGGTGGACATCGGTGATTGATCAGGTACTCTACGTCATCATTTTGACATCGGTGAGCGAGGTTCTCTTCTTGGAGTTCATACATATGTTTTTGTGCTTTAATGACACCATAGTGACAGTGTTCATTCGTGACCCCTATCGTACTTTGTAAAATTGTTTTGTGAGTGGTTGGAGAATCTTATTGATAGTTCTATGCTCTTGAAGATCTAAGCCATTCAAGCGTCGTACGAGTGCATACTACTCTTTGGACGACTTGTTCTGGCTGAGCCATCAATTGATAATGATGAAGACCTACGTCAAGAGGGGAATCTTTGTAGGTCTTGTTGCAGGCGTTGACAGTGGCCATAGTTTGACATTGAACACTAGATTAATTTATGGATTGGACCAATATATTTGCTTTGATGTTGTGGATCAAAATGAGTAATTTTTATATCTATAAAATTTTGATGAAGTGACATAACTCATTTGACATTCTACATATATTGCATAGTCGATTTAGATAAATGTATTTTTGGTACTATTTGTAAATATGCACAGTGGATATTCAATTTCTTATAAGAGATTTCTACAATTCACTATGCGATAGTTTGCTCACACCATTCATCTCAATTCTTTTGAGGTTCTATAGCTATCGCTAAATAGGATGGGAGCAAAATTAGCGAGAGATTTTTGGGAGTTGAACTTTGGTATAAGTTGAAATAGTTGTACATATGTTGAAACGATATTTGTTGGGTTAAGTTTGTTAGTCACTAGAGATGTATGGAGGACTTCAGAATTCTAATCTTCTAACTAGTTTGTTGTTTAATCATATATATTAGGGAAAATTCCAAATAAGAACCCCAAATATCCTCATTTTCTCAAATAAGAGTTTGAAGTTGTCATATTAGTCTCATAGAATGGCCTAAGTAATTATAACTATTTCAAATAAGGGTTTAACTTTGCTGGTTGGCAAAAAATCCCTACCAATCAGGGGTATTTTTGTCCAAACACAATTTAAATTTAATTATATCAAAACTTAAAACAAAAAAAGGGGGAAAACACAGGTGTTGCCTATGGCCACCACCACTATTGCTGGTGATAGCCGATACTTGGGCGAGGGCCAGCAACCCCTGCCGACTAGAGGCAAAGGCTTGTTGGTCCTCGCTAGAGACGAGAGAGGGCGGTGACCCTCTTCCAGATCTAAGCGAGGGTTGGTTGTCTTAACCCCCATCTGGGCGAGAGTTGCCGGCCCTCGTGTAGACCTAATGGTCCTTGCCCAGGGTCCTTGACCTCGCTGCCTAGGTCCAAGGGCCTTGGGTGAGGGCCAGCGATCCTCAACCAGATTTGGGAGAACCCTTTCCCGTCTCTGAATGTTGGTGGGTGAGGGTTGTTGGCTGTTGCCGCTGCCCCACTGGTGATGGGTCGGCATTCATAGGCTAGAGGGAGCTCTCTTGCTTGTGTTTTTCCTTTTTTTTCTTTAGTTTTATTTAGTTTGTTTTTATGAAAAAAAGAAGAAAAAACGGAAAAAAACTTAAAAAGATAATTTTGCCTTCATATCTAGTGAGTTCAAGCCCTTATTTGAGATTGATATGACTACTTTAAGCTCTTATTTAAAACATTGCTCATTTCATGCCCTTATTTAAGAAAATGAGAACACTTCAAACCCTTATTTGAAAATTTCCCTATATATTATGACAAATTAACTGTAGTTGTCTATTTGACACCACATACTTTGGATAGGATGATGACCGTATCATTTCTCTATATTTCTGGATTTAAGTTATGACATTTGTTCATATTAGAAATTAGGCTATGATCTTTTTGGATTTAAATTTTATGTGACGTTGTGTAATAGGCTTAACACGTGAATCTTTTGTTAGGTACTGATGTGAATGTTCCATTTCGGTATTTTTCTTAAATTTAATGGACGGATATGCCTTAAAGTATGCATAGTAAACTTCCTTTTAGTTCCCCGAGAACTCATGTGTAACGGAGTTCGAATATGTTTAGAATAGTCATTATTTTTACAAAAGATGTCGTGCACTCTAGACGATTATTGAAGTGGAAATCATATTCGTTTATGCTTTTTATCCTATTGCAATATTTTGCGACAATAAGCGGCAAGTTACATGGTCGTAAGGAAAAAAATGGTAAACATGAGAGACGGATCATATAAATTCGGTGTAATAGGGGAATGATGAGAAAGATAAATTGATTTTCGAATGTCATACAACCAAGTTGATATTGAACAATCTTCTTACGGAGAAATGAACTTGTGAGAAGTTACTAAAGCTGCGAAGGAGATGAAATTGTTACCAATTAAACAAAGATCTTCTTGTTGTAGCCTAGTCTATCGCTTGTTGCACGAGTGGCTAGAGTTCAAAGGAAATCCAATTAGTTTGAGATCTGGAGAAATGTTTACGTTGAGATTTACAACTCCATTTATGTCAAAGAAAATGATTGATTATGAATAATTAACCAGTGAAATATATTTCATTATCATTAATAATTTCTGTTTATATATTTTTTGAACAGTGAAAATATTTTTCACTCATTCATTTTTTTAAACCATTCAAATTTCACAAAACAAACAAAACGTACATTCTGATGCACTTTGAAACCATGATAGAATTTTTATTGTGAAGTGTGGAAATCAAGGTCGTTTCCCATGAGTCATGGGGAAACCCTAGAGCGCGTTCCAAGCCGAGATAAGCGCATGACTTACTAAGGCACTACTTACTTTTATTGAGTTTGAAAGATTTCGATAGCGCTTTAGGATTGATGTTTTGTCCTATTATTTACTTTGAATTGTTCAAGCATAAGATTCAAAGTCGTCCACCTTATGCCACGCATTGTGTGGCTGGCCATTTTCTAGTTCCAACTCTCGGTAGAAACGGACCTTGAATCTTGGATTTTGTGAAGCCCATGTGCATATGAAGAGCGCCAGTAGTCCAAGATTCTAGCGCAGGAGTACCTGGAAATGAAAAAGACGGTCAAAACATGTGCATGGAAAAATCTTGCCTGTTTTTTTTATGTTTGTTTGCGCATAGTGGGTGAGAGAGACCTCTCCTGATGGAACGAGGAGACGACAAGTATCCACCTCCTCTTCTTTTCCTTTTTTTTTTTTAACTTATCGGTAAATGGTATCTAAACTAAATTTCGCATACCTCAATTAGTCTAAAAGAACGCTCCCCGTGTAGTCTTGTTTATTTGGGATTTTACTTTTGAAATGCTCTTGATTAGGTTTGATTTTGAAATAAAAAAAGAGGGGCCAATTGCTTTACGATCTCGGTCAACATTTTATTGATATTTTCATATCTTTTTGGCTAATTCTTTTCCCCTTTTCTTGGATGTGACTTCAAAAATCCATTATTTTTTTTTTGTACTCCATTTCCATATCCATTTTTTGAATCCTTTCTACAAAACAGCTACTAAGACAACAATCTTTTTGTAGGGGTAGACACATACCCATCATACCTTTCTTGAAATGTATTTATTAAGTAAATAATTTCTCGCGAATTTGATAACCTAGAAATAATGTCAGTTGTAGTTTTGATCAAACCTGAAAATTAAACAGATTGATAGTGTTGCTAGAAAAAGTCAAGGAGACAATCTATGAACATGATATTTTTATAACAGAATGAAAGGTTAATATCATCATGCAAATCAGACAATAATTCCAATTCGTCGGTCATTTTCAAAAAGGGATTATCTTTTCGTAATCAGTCAAGTCAGCACACGAGAAAATGGTGTATGCATCCGGCCATGGTTAAAATATAAGTTGGAAGAACTAAAATATTAATTTAGTAATCCTAAAGTCAAAAAAATGATGACATAAGCGGTCTTAATCACCCACTAAAATTCAAGTTGAAGAACAAAAAATATTAATTCGGGAGATTCGGAGGAGGAAGAAGATGCGTACATTGAGCGGGACATTGAGGTGGATATTTCGGAGGTTCCTATGTAGGCTTCTTATGTAACAATGTCTGAATTGAATTGATCGTAAACTCCAATGTAAGAAATCAAATTATTAAATTATGCTTTGCTCAAATCATACGCTTTCACATAATCTATTGGATAAAGGCATGCGCGAGCAAAGAAAGTCAATGAACATAGGTGAGTTTAGGATGGTGCATTTTGTTGTCGGGCAGTTACAACTCTAATTATAGTTTCATTTATTTTGCGAAAAATGAATGATTAAAAAATCATTTTCACGAAAATGATCATTTACATCATTTGAAATAATTAATCGATTAAATATGTTATCATCACCAATAACAATTTATACCTAAGGATTTTTGTAGACAATAATAATATTTTTTATTCGTCCATTTTAATAAGTGATACAGATTATCAATTTTAGAAAAATGTTTTTAAATTGTTCATTTTCTGCAAAACAATGAGCCTAAGCTTCCTTATTTACTTTGGCTAATTCAAGCATAAGATTCAAAGATGTCCACCTCATGCCATGCTTTCTCTCGATAGCCAATTTCTTGTTCCAACCCTTGGTAGAAACGACCCTTGAATCATGGCTTTCGTGTAGCCCATGTGCGTGTGACTAATGAGGGGCACCAATAGTCCAAAGATTCTAACGGTGGGAATTCCTGGAAATGAAAAGACGGTCAAAGCACGCGCATGGAGAAATCTCTCCATGAAGGGACAAGAAGAATCCCGTTTCTTTCTTCCATTATTAGAAGGTGTCAGAGCTTAGCTCTTTCACATACGCTCGATTAGTTCACCTAATTGAGCGATTTTAAGGGCAAATTTCATCATATTGATCTAATGCACTCATGATATTACTCACAAAGTGATCTTAATAAAATTCGAACCCAAGATCACAACCACTTTTCTTGAATATGCCTAAAAATATTGTTTATTTTTTAGCCAATTTTGATATCCAAATTTTGAACTTGCGACATCTGCACTATTCAAAGCAATTATTAAGACAACAATATTTGGTACACACATACTCATTGTACCTTTCTTGAGATGAATTTATTAAGTAAATAATTTCTTGCCAATTTGTTAATTTAGAAATAATGTCACTTGGCTTCTTGATCGGACTTGAAAAGTGATATTTTGATTTATCGAGTACAAGCAATTCAAAATACCAACTGACCGTGGTCGTTTTAAAATAAAATTATTATATAGCATTATCATGTTAGTGTTGGCAGCCAAAGTCGAGGAGACACTCTACGAACATCATGTTTGGAAAAAAAAATGAAAGGTTAATATCATCATGCAAATCGTAATCAGCCAAAGTCAAACATAAAATAGATGGTGGTATTATTCATCCGGCCAATGGGAAAAACGTAATTTGATAGAACAAAAACATATAATTTAGTAATATTCATCCGGCCAATGGGAAAAAAGTAATTTGACAGAACAAAAACATATAATTTAGTATTCATAAAGTCAACGGAATGACATAAATCGCCCGCTCCCATTCAAGTTGAAGAACCAAAATGTTGTTAATTCAGAAGATTCAGAAGAGGAAGAATATGTACGTTGCGATTTCGGAGGTTCCTATGTAGGCTTCTTATGTAACAATGACCGGATTGAATTGATCGTAAACTCCAAGGTAAGAAATCAAATTATTAAATTATGCTACGCTATCATATGCTTTCACATAATCTATTGAATAAAAAGCATGTGCGAACAAAGAACGTAAACAAAAATAGGAGAGTTCATGATGGTGCATTTTGCAGTTTCCTTCAAGAGACCGAACAAGTGGGCCGAGTTACAACCCCAACTAAGCTTTGCTTATTTACTTTGATTTGTTCAATCATAAGATTGAAAAGCATCCACCTCATGCCGGCATGGTATAGATAGTCATTTTCTTTTTCCAACCCTATGTAGAAACTACCCTTTAATCATGGCTTTTATGTGGGCCATGTACAAGGGAACAGGAAAATTATGAACAAAAGTTCTAAACATATAATAGGGTGACCAATTCAGTTATAAACTTTTTAATTGTGTTGATTTAGTCTTAAATTATTTGACAATTTGTCAATATAGTCATTTTAATCAATTTTGGCTAGAAATCATGACATGAATGCAAGCGAACTTACGTGACATAACTGGTGTTAACATGAATAATTTTCGCAAAATCTTTTAAATCTTTTGATTGTTTTCCTTTTTTAAAAAATTGCAAGATTGGAAATTTTAAAGAAAATAAAAATTAGACCGAAAAAGAAAAAGAAAATAATAAAAAATTAGAATTTCTTTTTAAAAGATTACAAAAATTGATCACGTTAGCACTGATGTGTTGTGTAGAACGGTTAACATCCACATTTGCAATTTTTGCCAGAATTAATCAGAAGAACTACATTACTAAATTATCAATATACTTATGACTAAATGAGTACAATTGAAATATTTAAGATATAATTAGTATACCTAAACTTTCTTTTGGTAATTTTCCTTGCGAATGACTAAAGAAGGGCAACAATAGTCCAACATTCTATAGCGTAGGGATACTTGGGAATGGAAAGACGGTCCAAACACGTGCATGGAAAAATCTCTCCGCCATCTTGATTTGCGTGGAGTGAGAGAAAGAGAGACCTCGAGTGATTGAATGAAGAGGCAACAAGAATCTCATCTCTCTTTTTTCTTTTTTTCTTTTTAATTATTATTGACGTCTGAATTAATTTTCACATATCTCGATTAATACACTTACCCAAGTAATTTTAAAGGTACAGTCCACTTACCTAATGCATTCAAAGTTTTACTCATAAAGTGCTTTTAGTAAAACTTTAACCCAAGATCACAAGTTTTTTTTTGTTGTTGTTGGATATGCCTAAAAAAAAATTCATTTTTTGAACCCAATTTTTTTAATATCCAAATTTTGAACCAGTGACCTCTCCACTTTTACAGAGCACTTATGAAGACAATAATCTTTTCATTGGAGTAGATCAATACTCATTGTAATTTGTAGCTTCCTCCAAATGAATATATTATGTAAATGATTTCTGGCGAACTTTTTTTTTTTTTTTTGTAAGGTAAGTATATATAAATATAACCGAGAACTAGTACAGAAGGGGGAAACACGATACCAATAGACACTCAGCTGGACAACATGTCGCTGGAGTGAAAAGGTACCGTGGTTACCAAGAAGAGTAAAACAACAAGGCTAGGACTAAGTAAAACAAAGAGGAGTCAAATACCTATCCTAGCTGATATGAGACTCCATAGTAAAAATACGAGGGTCTAAGCCCCAACTACGCTGCAACCTTCTATTCCTGGGGCAGTCTTCAACTTTGGAGAAGGTGAGAGCTTTATCTTTTACCGTCTTAAAGAGTTGTATCTTAAGAGCCGGAATAAAGAGGGTATTCCCTTGGAAGAGAATCTCATTCCTAGTCTTCGAAATGAGGTAGCAGAGGGAGTCAAAGGAGAAGCGGGCTATCTCCTGGTAGAACCCCTTGCCAGACAAAGATTTTATAACCCAGAGGAGATTTTCTGTCCAGGAGGAATTACGCCATGGAAGGTTACATTTAGCCGCCCAGAATGCTGCTAGTGATTTGGAAGCGGAGCAGTCAAAAAAGTGATGATTCACAGAGTTCGGCAAAGACTTGCAAAAAGGGCACTCAGCACTTGATAGTCTGCCATACGTCATAAGGTATATCTGGGTAGGAAGGCGATTCTTCGTTATGAGCCATAAAAGGAATTGATGTTTGGGAACAAAGGCCTTGTCCCACACGAAAGAGGACCAATGGACTGGATTGCGTTTCCGCCGGACGCATTCCAAGCCGAAGCCATCGAGTATTTGCCGAGAGGGGGTCCTCGGTCCAGGTGAGTGAATCGACCAAATGAGAGTTGGGGAATTGGAATTTGCCAAAGAGCCGCACTTGGAGAAGCTGGGAGCCATCGGGGAATAGAGGTCCTTAACTTTTGCTTGACTAGGAAGGTCCGATTGAGATATGTAGGAATCGAGAATAATAAGTTGAGTGGTCCGGATTCTAGCCGGGGTCAAACCAAAGTGAGGTAGTTTCACCGTCTCCTATTTTCCACCTGAACAGGGGCTGAAATTCATTCCTCAAGGTAAGAATTCTCCTCCAAGCCCAGGAGCACAAGGATGGAGTCGGTGAGGACCAGAAGTTCTTCCTTTTGAGGTATGTGGCATGTATCCATTTGCACCATAAAGATTCTTTATCGGTGAAGAGGAGCCATATGTGTTTTGCCATGGCAGCCTTGTTGCTGTCCCTGATTCTTCTCACTCCAAGGCCTCCTTCTGAGGTTGGGAGACAAATGTCCATCCAGGACACCTTAGCTCCGCCAAAGCCCATAGAGGGGCCCTTCCAAAGAAATTGTCTGCAGATTTGCTCGATCTTGTCCACCACCGATGAGGGTAGCCAGAATATGGAAGCCCAGTAAGCTTGGATGGCATGCGTGCACGACTTGATAAGCTGAAGGCGTCCTGCAAATGAGAGGAAACGGTGAGTCCAAGACTGGACTCGAGAGGTGAGATGGCAAACAAGTGCATTGCAATCTTCTTTGTTCAATCGAGTTGTTATAATAGGCACCCCTAGGTAGCGTACTAGGAATGAACCCAAGGAGAATCCCAGAATTTGAACAATCTGATCCTTGAGAGTCTCAGAGATACCCGTAATAAAGATCTCACTCTTGTTCGTGTTTGGTAGCAAGCCACTCCAATTAGAGAATAATTTGAGTCCATCTTTGATATGAGAAATAGAGGGAATGCTCGCTTTGCGAAAATAAATACATCATCGAAAGAAGAGATGGGAAAGGCGAGAGGCCTTACAACGCCAATGGTACTTGAAATCCGGTTGTAGAGTATGAGAGACAATGATCCCAGAGAATACCTCCATTGCCAGGGTGAAGAGGTATGGGGATATAGGGTCACCTTGTCTAATGCCTCGCCCACTAGAGAAAAAGCCATGAAGTTCACCATTTATTGAAATGGAAAACTTGGGGGTGCGAACACATACCATAATTAGTCTAGTGAAGTGAATGGGAAATCCAAATGCCAGTAGGGTTTGCTCAAGAAAATCCCGAGTCAAAGGGTGTCGTAGGCTTTCCCGAAGTCAACCTTAACGCACATTTTGGAATATTAGGCTTGTTGTGAAACCCACAGAAGAGTTCTTGGGCCAGTAAGATATTGTCACTAATTCTCCGACCCTTAACAAAAGCAGTTTGAGCCGAATTGATCACATTAGGAAGGGTGGCCGCAATTCTAGACGATAGGACCTTGGTAATGCATTTGTATATCGTGTTACAGCATGCAATAGGACGGAAATCTGATACCGAAGTTGCATTTGGAATTTTAGGCACCAGAGCGATGATTGTATTATTGATCTCCTTAAGCATACGTCCAGAAACCAGGAAGTCCAGGGGCTCGCCTGGCGAGGAGGCCTACCTTGTCCCAGTTCTTTTTAAAGAAGTCCGCATTGTAGCCATCGGGACCAGGAGCTTTATTTCCGACAATGGAGAACATGGCATCCCGCACTTCAGATGGTAGGAAAGGTTGGGAAAGAAAATTGATCTGGTCTTCCCGAAGAGGGGATCGGATAAACTCAGAGAGTTCCTGTATAGATGGCCTTAACGCCATATTGACTGGGGCTAGTAAGTCCTGGAAATAAGAGATAAGGACCTGCTGAACTTCCTCCATTTTTTTAGTCATATTGCCTGAGCTGTCCCTAACTGAAATAATACGGTTGCGAAGGTGCCTGTGATTTACTGAGTGATGGAAGAATTTGGTGTTGCGATCACCTTCCTTGAGCCAACGGATCCTGGACTTTTGTCTAAAGAAAGACTCTTCAAGGGAACGGAGATCAAAGTATACCTTGAGATGAGAGCTTTCTTTGTCCGCCAAGGAGCTATTTTCCGGGTCTAGGTGAAGTGCTTCTTGGGTATTCGCCAATGCCCTCTTGGCTGCAATCACCCGCATAGAGATATCAGAGTAGTGATCTCTATTTAGGGATTTGAGCCGAACTTTTAGTGCTTTAAGTCTTGCATAGAGTGTGAACATAGGGGACCCTGTAACTTGCGTCTCCCATGCCTGACTTACTAGCATTGGTAGATCTGGATGATTGAGCCAAAAGTTAAAAAACTTGAAAGGGATCCGACGGGCGGAAGGGGTAATTATCCTGACAACCATGGGAGAATGGTCCGATATTCCCGGAGCCAAGAATGACGCTTCAGAGAAGGAAAAAGTCGTACACCAATTATTATTAACCAAGACCCGGTCTATTTTTCGTTGCTTCCTACGGGTGCCCGAGGAGGTTGACTAGGTAAATCTGAAACCCACATAGCGGAGATCAATTAGTTCAGCGTGATCCAGGCAATTCTTGAACTCATCGAATGCAGGGATCCATATATTCGGGCTGCCCACACGGTCAGAGGAGTCCTTGATGGCATTGAAATCCCCCGCCACCATCCAAGGGCTGTCCTTAAGGGCCAAACTTAGATCAACAATGTTGTTCCACAGGGGTCGCCTAGCCACATATGTATGCTCCCCATATACCACATATAGGGTCAAGCTCAGGCTGGAGTTCAAAGACTTAAGTTCTCCATGAATAAGTTGATCAGTGCGAAACAGGGCATAAAAGCTTACCAAAAGTGGGTTCCAGCCAACCCAAATGCGCCCTCGAGGGGAGTAATCATAGTTTACAATCCACTCCCAACCAGGAATAATGCCAGAGGAGACTATATCAAAATTTACCACTGAAACCTTGGTTTCCAAAATACCAACACAACAAATATTATTGAGGCGAACAAACTGTCTCACTTCAGTTTGTTTGATAGGATTCATTAGCCCCCTGATATTCCAACAACCAAAAAACATGAGAGTTGACAAGTCAAAAGAATAGGAGGGTTACCTCCTTTTGGGGGCGCCTGCCCCGAGCTACAGTCTTGGACTTGGTAACCAGTGGACTAGAGGAGGGTCGTGACCCACTAACCTGCTTTGTGGAGACAGGCGGGGTTGCTACTTGTTCGACACTTACCTCAGTGAGTTGTAAGTCAGAAATTGTGTCCTCAAGAATGGGACCAGTTGAGGTCCTCAACAAGGTCTGGTCCACCAGGCCAATAGGCTCTTCATCAAGGTCATCTGCCGACCCAAAAGAGTTCGGGGAAGATGGTTCCTCATCAGCTTCTACCAGATTTACAGGGGAAGAACCTCTGTCCTGTATGATCTTTATGGAGATAGCTGAGGGTTTTGAGGGGGAGGGACGAATGGGCGCTGACTGCAGGGGTCTCGGTCCCGGCACTGACCAGGCTGCCGGATGCTTGCTAGGCTTGTTCTTGAGCGGACCGATGACCTCGCACCGGGCCGGGGCATGAATCCCGCCGGATCTCGCCACCGTGGGCCGACGATTGCTTGTTGAGTTGCTGAATAATTTCTGCTGGTTGCTGCTGCAGATTCTACAGATTCTATTGTTGAGGGGGTGAAGCTGGGCGACGGTCAGCTGCAGGAGGGAGACCAGCAGCAGGAATAGACATTGATGCAGGCCGGCGCTGCTGTCTTCTGGTGACAGGCAACCAGCCTTCATCCACGCCTTCTGTTGTTCTGTCTTCTGATGGTCTGCTGTTATGCACACCTAGAGCAGAACCAGGAATGGGGCAATCCGAAGTTGTTGGTCTGGAGGAGGAGCTGGTCCCTGTATGAGGTAGTCCTGCCTGCTCTGTTTCCCTATGCTGGGGTTCCATTGAAGAGGTCTTAGGGGCCGTATCGGTGCATCTATGGCCAAAGATACCACATGTGGGACAAGATATGGGTTTCCATTTATATTCAACGTCTATAATGCGAGTAGTATCATTGAGACAAACCTTGATGGTGTCATGACGGGAGAGGAAGCGAAAAGTTCAACGCAAACCCGGGCAAAGGATATCATTTTCAATTGTTCGGTTCGTTGGTCAACGTAAAGCGGTTTCCCTATGGCGCTTGCTA
Organism: Angophora floribunda; assembly: GCA_014182895.1. NCBI lineage: Eukaryota > Viridiplantae > Streptophyta > Magnoliopsida > Myrtales > Myrtaceae > Angophora > Angophora floribunda. The sequence goes on along the minus strand of CM024711.1, from coordinate 100,330 downwards.
TTTTACTTAGTCCCGTGGCTGACCATAAGTCATATGGAAGGTTTTTCAACCTTATCCATACCGGAACCGTCGAGTGTTCTCCCTTTTTCAATTCCATCATGGGCTGCCATTGCTGGAGGATGAGTGGCACGCGTGCCACAGTTAACGGGCCTCCCTCGAGCACTTCCCTTCTGAACTCATCATCAGCAATGTGGAAAAAATAGAACCCTTGATCGTTTGCCTTGACTTCAAGAAGTTGTTGGCCCCATAAGTGTTTGAGGGCTGATTCAACTAACCGGAAGGGAAGCCTTTTCCCTTCAAAATAGCTGACCAGGCATTGGTTCCAGAACGGGTCAGCTGCGTCTAAATCCTCCTCAGAACAATTCACAACATTTTCTCCTTCTGATCGAGGGGGGAAAAAGGACAGGGAGTATCCTTGCATTGCGGCCCTAGCTACATTAGCCCAAGAGCGGGTAGCTTGGGGAGGATTTACTTCACGCTGAGGTCTTAAATCTTGCCCTTGGTTTGCAGCTGCAAGACTCTGATTTAGGGACTGCCCTATATTCACAAAGCTAGAGGATGCTGGTTCTTCTCTATTGTCCAGGTTACGATTGCCATCTGCAGAGAAAGGGGCAAGATTTTTGCCCTTAATAGCCCTAACTAACGAGAGATTACGGCTACCCGGGGCCCTACTACGACTCCGGTGTCTCCCATAATCCATCCCCGACAAAGATTTATGTCTGTCCGGCCTCCTTTCCATACTAAGCTAGCTTGATCAAAACATCCAGCAACCTAGCATCCCTAATAAGTCCAGCAATTCCAAGTAGAGGTGGGCTTACCAGAACTTGAGCGGAGAGTGGCCGGCTCCAGCTTGCTGCTTCCTCCTAGGCGATTTTGGAGGGGTTCGAATATCCGAAATCAGCGGCACCGCAGAGGGGTTTGAGCCCGAGTAGGTCCGAAATTGAGGAGCAGAGTGGAGACCCGCTTCACCTTTCTTATACTCTGAGCTACAGCTTGAAGCGAAGCTCAATTCAAGTGAATGCCATAACTTTTTTGTTTTCAACCATTGAATATCATAATTTCTAAAAAAACGTTTATTTGAATTCATATCTTTCGGCCGGTTACTTGAATGCTATAATTTTTTTAAAAAGTTCACACAAGTATTAGGAATCTGACATGACATAGCTTTTGTGTTAAATATTTGTAAAAACTCATGACACTTGAGTGATCAATTAAAATGTTATATGATAGTTATGGCATTTAAGTAAGTGTTGTGCATAAGTTAAAGTGAGCATTGTATGAAAATTATAACATTTGAGATGTTTTTATCCTCGAGTTGAAGAGCAAAAACACTAATTCAGAAAATTCAAAGAAGTAAAAAGATGTACATTATTCTCTTATACTTAATTTGGTCCTTTTTACCTAGTACTAAGTATAGAAATATTTCATTAGAGAGATAAATGGGACCTAAAAAGATTTGAATTTAGGACCTTCAGCTTTGAAATTATGTGATAATTTATGAGATTACTATTAACTGTTTTAATAACTTAATATGTTAAATGAATGCGTGATTTATCATTTATAAATATTCTAATAGATAAAAGAAAATTATGCTATGCTCATATTATATGTTTTCACATAATCCATTGGATAAAAGCATGTGTATTTCACAGTTTCCTACGAGAGTGACGATCGAGAGACCGAACAAATGGGTCGAATTACAACTCCGACTGAGCTGACTTACATGAAGTTACAGTCGTGCCTCGGCCTGCGCCAGAACTGAATGATTTTGCTTGTTGCTTCTCTCTCGTTTCCTTTCATTCCCTGATAGACTTTTGAGGTAATTACAGGCAACCACCAACTATAAGTCGTTCCATGATCATTGGAAGGCAGGGAACTGATATTCAAAGTCCGAATTGTTAATTAACATCACGCGCATGGAAGACAAATAATTTTCTCGCATCAATCCATGTTTTAATTAAGCTCTGTTCGCCATGTGGTAAATGTAATGTTCCTAGAATATATTTTTAAAGAAGTCATTTTCCAAGAAAATAACCATATTTTCCGGTGTTCGGCTAAATTTGAAAATGAACTAGAAAATATTTTCTGTTATTTGGTATGGAAAATTCAATTTGATTTTCCTCCATGCACTCCTTTTAATATTTTTTAATATATATTTTTTAATTTGAATTATTTATTTTTTTAAAATTTTATTTCTTTTATTTTTTTTTTCACCTTCTTCTTTGGCCCGTCTCCGGCCACGATGACAGTCGGCAATTGGCCAAAGGCAAGCTAGAGGCTCACACTCACCATTGGCTCACCAATTTGGCGAGCTGCAAGCTCGAGCTCACCACTTGTCGACCTGGCAAGGCTTGAGGCCAGTGTCGGCGAGCCTCAAGCCTCACTAGATTAGTGAGTTAGAGGCTCGGGTTCGCTATTCTAGCGAGTGATGAGCTCGAGCTCATTAGAGGTTGTGAGCACGATGATTAGCTTGAGGGCGAGCCTCTAGCTAGGCTTGCTTGTGGTTCATTGCTGTGGCTGACAGTGATGGTTGAAGAAGGAGGTGGAAAAAAAAAAAAAAAAAAAAAAAAGAAAAATGAGAGAAAATAAAAAGAAAAATGATTAAAAATTTAGAATGAGATAAGAGAGAGTGAGTGAGGAAAATATTTTTCCCTATTTGAAAAAAAGGAAAATATTTTGCCTTATTTTAGAAGTTTTTTTTTTCCCTTGGTAGAAAATGTTTTCCTCGATTACTTCATTTTCTATAAAATAAATGTCAGAGAATTTAGAAAGTATTTTCTTGAAAGTTATTTTCTGTGAAATAAACGGAAAGCAAAGATTAGTCATATGGTTTTTCTTTGCTTTCTTTTGGCCAAGCTTGATGAGTTTAATATACTCAACGGATGAATTGTGATTGGACATACTATCCAGGCGATCACATTACTAAAGAACTGTTTAAACACAAATAAGAATGTTTTTGCTAAGCAGATCCAACAATTTCTTGGCACTGTATCTTAGAGACATTGTTGCCAAATCTCCAAGCCCATGCATCCACGGCAAAATTTTCTGAAGATAAAAAGAAAAAGACCCCTCCTTAGAAGGAAGAATGGACACAAGCTGTTCAGACACTGAATAAGAAGTTACAACATCTACCGCCATTGCAAATCTCCTTTGAGGAGAAAAGAATCTTACCAACTGACAAATACTGGGCAACTGTTCTCCTTGAAAAAGTCAATCGTAATTGACAAATCAGTGGCTAAAAAACAATGAAGATTCTCCTGGGCAGAAATCCATCATCACTCCACGTTCAAGGAAATATGAGCAGTCGAGTTTGGAATTAAGATTTGGGTTCCACCTTAGGGGTCATTGTCTTCTCGAGGAAATGGATGCTTCGAAACCAAGCACCTAAAAGGAGACAAAAATATTCTTGCTGATCTACTTTCAAGGCCCAAAGAGCGGGTGGATCATCCTCTGATTTTCCCAACCATGGAGGTGATGTGCCACCATAATTTGGCAATTGATTTTCACAGGACAATTCTTTAGGCAAGCCAGATTTTTCATACGGGAATATCAGCTCAAGATTTTTTACAAAATATGGAGGTTTGAGTTTAAAACTCCTTGACATACGTCCTGAATACCCATCCATTCGTCTTTTCTCATTCGATCCGGCCAGCTTTCTAGAGGAACGAAAATGGTTCTAGGAGTATATATTTCATTGTTATACCATAGCCATTGACTTCCCTAGTGGAAATGTCATTAGGATCATCAGTGCATTCGTCAATCAAGGATTCCAAAACAACTTACCTCAAAGTGGTTTCATCTATAAGCTTATTAAAGGATTTATTCACCACCGAGCTGATGCTTAAATTCCCGAACCCAAAAGTCCATACCACCATCCTTTTATATAGACTAAGGGAAATTTTACACATCTGGACCAACCCAGAGACTTAATGTTATGTATACCACTGCTAAGGAGTAGAAATCCCTAGGTTGTCGTCTAGTAGAAATTGATAGTGAATACAGGAAACTCAAAGTCAGGGAAAAATGATACTACAAATATTATAATTTTCGTATAGCGCTCACTTGAGGGTCATAATATTTTTTTCCATTACTTGAGTGTCAATTTAAAAACGTCCATTACAAATGCTATATCATGTCGGATTTTTGGCAGCCACGTAATACAATGTGGGATTTCCAACAAGCATTGTTAGAGTTGACACTTAAATGTCTAATTTTCAAAAAAAGTAAGACTTAAGTGTACATTAAAAGTTTTAACATCTATGTATCCACTCGTGCCAAATTGTAAAACTTGGGGTGTTCTTCTTCTCTTTTAAGATTTGAAAAAGGTCAGTTAGCATAAAGCATTTTTTTTTCCGTGTACAAATTAGTCTGCTTATTTATTGAAAAATTTGGGTTAAGTTTAATACAAGTAAGTGAAATTACAAGACTTGTTATAATACAATTTTAAAAGGATAAGTATATTGAAAGTCTTAAAATTTGTTATTAAAGTACAAGCAAGTTCTAAAACTTTCAAATAGCGTAGTTAAGTTCTAAAACTTGTCACAAAAATACAAGTAAGTTTTAAAACTTTCAAAATGTGCAGTTAAATTCTAAAACTTTTAAATTGATCAAATTAAGTCCTTCTATTAATTGTACTTTTTTGAAACTTTTAGGAATCAATTGTATTTTCATGATAAATTTTAGGATTTAATTGTACTTTTTAAAAGTTTCAAGACTTAATTGCATTTTTGTGATAAATATTAGGACTTGATTGCATTTTTAAAATATTTTATGATTTAATTATATTTTTATGACAAGTTTTAAGTCAACTTATCCATTGTAAAAAAGAAAAAGAAGAACAGAGGGCTAAGGAAGAAAACAAGAAGTAGACAAACCGAAACATAACCATAAAAAAAATACTCAACTACGACTTATGAGGCTGGTCTCATTCAAGACAAAAAGAAAAGGGTAGGCTGGTAATTTCCTTCTGTCGGACTTCCATTTCGGCTTTTGAAGTTGGTTTCCTTTCATTTTCCATCTTAAAAAGAGTCACCATCTCTTTGTTTTTGTAATTTAGAGATAAGTGTTTGAAAGTCATAAAATTTATTATAAAAATGTAATTGAGTCTTAAAATTATTATAAAGTTTAATGGAATTCTAAACTTATTAGTGTGATTAGATTCTAAAATTTATCAAATTGATTTAATCAAGCCCTTTTATTGATTGCGTTTTTGAAAGTTTGATGACTTGATTTTATTTGCATGACAAATTTTAGAATTTAATTATATTATTTAAAATTTATATGACTTTGGTAACAAGTTTTAGGACTTGATTGCACATTTTAAAAGTTTTAGAGTTTTATTACACTTTTGTAATAAGTTTTAAAACTCTCAATACAATTATTTCTTCAATTATTGGCTAGACAATTATGAAAGTAAAAGACAAAAAAGGTCACCACCATCTCTTTGTGAAAAATGATTGTAACCACCACAAAGGGAGAGGCGAGTTTCTCAAAGCTTGAGTTGAAAACAGGATTTTTGAAATTACCAAAGTCACTATCCTTTAACGGATCGCTCCACCAATTCTAACCGGAAATCATAAGACATCAAATTTATTTTGATATTTTTTATTTTGACAAGAAGCATAATAGTTCAAGTTTTTGGTTGTTCTACGGTTGATTTGAGTGAACAACGATTACACGGTGCTTTACGAGTTCCAAATTAATATATTTTAAAAATAAATTCAGACCAAATTATTATACTTACATGGTCGTTGCGGCAAATTTATTTCTTTTAGTGGCTTACAAAATTAATACATCAATTAATTTGACAAACTGCTATTTAGTGATAAATGATTTATTTATCGCTACATCACCCAATAAATCAGTTATGTATATCGATCTTAATACAGATAGCGTTGCTCTTTTTAATATAAGTTTAATTTTGGGAAGAAAATCCAAAGAACCACCCTTTCTCTTCAAAACATAGTAAAAGGGAGATACATAGTCCCCGTTTTATGCTATGTACTGTGCTCGAAGTTTCTGACAACAAAGTCGGTATTGTATGATGAAATGAAAAGTGCTTGTTAACAAGTTGTATCTGGGACATTAACTAAAACGTACTTTATAAAGAAAGTTGAAAGTTTATCAGTATATTTATCACAAAACAGTTAATGCATCGAAATTGTAATTTTTCGTTAATTGGCTACTTACTAGCATTCATGGAGATTGGCAAAACAATAAATTAATAAATAAAAACAAGCAGTCACAGAAGAAAGAAAGAAGCAGGGGTGCTCCTTATTTATGAATATAGCCATTGCTCATCTTTCTGAATTTTTTTTTCCAAACTTCACGGAATACGTTTTTGGGGCTAATTGCAAAAAAAAAACACAAACTTTAGGTGGAATGTCAAATCTGGCCCAAATATTTTTATTTTTCATAAAAAAACACCAACTTTAGGTTGAGTGCCAAATTTGACCCAACCTTTTTTTTTTGTTTCGTAAAAGAGCGGCAACTTTAGGTCGAGTGACAATTCTAGCTCCAACTTTTTTTTTAATCTCGTAAAAAATCACAAACTTTAATCCTTATCCCAAATCTAACCCTTGCCGTTAACTCTTTATTTGAATTTAACATTGTTTTAGGAAAAAATGTTCTAGTCGTGAGCTTGGCGGATCTCATCCATGGTGTCTCTTGATGGATAGTAGTCTACAGCTTTATATTACGGCAAAACAGCAAAGTTTAGTTGGAGAAATTTAATATGGAGATCTTTTTTACCAAAAAAAGAAATCCAACCAGCAAGTGTACATGGATTTTTTGCCAAGAACAATCAATGGATCTAAGTTAAGGGGGGTCAAATTTGGGATTTAAGTAAAAGTTTGTGTTTTTTTTTTGAGATAAAAAACTTAGGCCAGATTTAGCACTCGACCTAAAATTGGTGGTTTTTTACAAGACAAAAAAAAAAAATGTTGGTTAGCTTTGACACTCGACCTAAAGTTGTGCTTTTTTACGAGATGAAAAATTTTTTAGGCCAAATTTGGTGCTCAATCTAAAGTGGTGGCTTTTTTGGAACGAACCCTATGTTTTTGTTAATTTATCTGAAGTTGTTTTATTTAGGGAATTATACCCTCTTAATATGTGTATAAAAATGATGTATGGTTCTCAACTAATTAAAGTGGCTTGTTGAACAAATAATAGATTCACTTATAATTCTCCTTAATTCTTTGAAATTTGAACAATACTTTTAAATTTTTTTTTTTACGAAAATTAAAAATTTTCCTTTTTTTATTTTAAATAAAAACGAATTTATTTTCGATATATATGACAAGTTTGACAAATGCTGGTCAATGTACTTTAAACCAGCCCTTCAATTGCGAGAGCAAAGGAGATGTACAACGTAAAGTTTTCGAGCCTTGATGATCGGAAAAGATGAATCTCGAGTCAAGATTAATCAGGATAAGTGACATTTCAATCAATGGATAATATCCATTGTTGGTAAATTCCATTGGATGGATCATTTATGAAAGAATTTGTACCACATAACTAATTTCTAATCCTTATGTGACACACATAATTGGGGATCTTTAAGTATTTTCTTATAATGTTAATCATACTTAATTTTCTATCTTCCAAATCCACTCCCCTCATGACAAACGCAATGGACTGTTAAAACCGTTCGTGGGCATCTTTAGCAGACGTATCCCACCATGACCATTCCTCACCCCTCTCGTGCTTGCGTGTTATGTAGCCTAGTCTACAGTCAACCCAAAAAAGTCTTCATTCTCTCCCCTTCGGAGGGTGCATAAGCACCCAGAACAGAGACACCCGGTGAACTCACCCGAAAAAGAACGGAGCTTTTCGATTCATCAAAGCAGATGCTTCAAAGCTTCCTCTCCCACTCCTCCACTCTGATGTATACGGGTGGCGATTTTCTGCTCAAGACCACGTTTTTACGTGGTTTCTCTGGATCTCTGCACTTAATTTTGTTACTTGGACTCTTGGTTTCATGGGCGTGCAAGAGAATACGGGCACGGCGAAATGGTGTAGGCTCCAAAGAAAGCCGCAGAAGAAGCAGAATTTGGTACTATAAGCCAACTTTGATATGCTGTTTAGGCTTATCTGTGTTTAATCTGGTGTTATGTGTGGCGAACTACTTTTATTGGTATACAAATGATTGGTCGGAAGAGCAACTGGTTTCTCTTTTGGATTTAGCACTGAAGTCTCTCGCTTGGGGAGCTCTAGGTGTTTGTTTGTACGGCCAAAGCTCCGATTTTGGAGTATCAAAGTTCCCTCTTTTGTTGAGAGTCTGGTGGGGTTTCTACTTGTCCATTTCATGTTATTGCCTCGTCATAGACGTTGTTTTGTATGGAAAGCCTGTTCCAGTGCGAACATGGCATTATATTTCTGATATTGTCTCTGTTGTCACTGGTTTATTCTGCTGTTATGTGGGTTTCTTGGGAAAAATTGAGATCGATGATGATCTGCTTGAAGAGCCTCTTTTAAATGGTAACTTGGTTGCAAGCAATGCCGAATTAAGGAAGCGCCCAGGAAGTGAAACTGTGACCCCGTACTCAAAAGCTGGATTATTGAGTATAATTAGTTTCTCGTGGCTGAGTCCTTTAATTGCTGTCGGGAATAAGAAAACACTGGACCTAGAGGATGTTCCTCAACTTGCTCCTTGGGATAGTATACTGGGGGCTTTACCGGGTTTCAAGAAAAAGCTTGAGTCAGATGCGCGTTCAAGTAATGGAGTGACTACTTTTAGGCTGGTGAAGGCTTTGATCATGTCCGAATGGAAAGAAATAATTTCCACTGCAATGTTTGAGCTTCTTTTAACTCTAGCTTCTTACGTCGGTCCATACCTTATTGATACTTTTGTTCAATTCCTAAACGGGCAACGCGAATTTGAAAGTGAAGGCTACCTTCTTGTTTTGGCGTTTTTGGTTGCAAAGCTTGTCGAGTGCCTTTGCTTTAGGCAGATGATGTTTAGGCTGCATCTTGTTGGTATTAGGACACGCTCATTGCTGGTTGGACTTATTTATGACAAGGGATTAAACCTTTCATGCCAGTCTAAACAGGGGCATACTAGCGGGGAAATCATTAATTTCATGTCTGTAGATGCAGAGAGAATTGGTGATTCTTGCTGGTGCATGCACGAACCTTGGCTAGTACTTGTACAAGTTGGGTTAGCGTTAGCGATCCTGTATAAAAATCTTGGGCTTGCATCTATTGCAGCTTTGGCAGCCTCCTTGCTTGTTATGTTAGCTAATATTCCCATGGGCAAGTTCCAGGAGAAATTTCAGGAAAAGCTGATGGAATCGAAAGACAAAAGGATGAAGGCGACTTCCAAGATCTTGCGAAACATGAAAATTTTGAAGCTTCAGGCATGGGAGATGAAGTTTTTGTCCAAGATTGCTGAATTGAGGTATATTGAGACGGGGTGGTTGAAAAATTTGTTTACACTCAAGCAATGGCCTCTTTTGTCTTCTGGGGTGCCCCAACATTTGTTTCCGTGACTACATTTGGTACATGCATGTTATTGGGGATCCCACTATCGTCAGGGAAGATCTTATCTGCAATCGCAACGTTCAGGGTCCTCCAAGATCCCATCTATGCATTACCAGTTGTATTGTCCATGCTAGCTCAGACTAAGGTCTCACTTGACAGAATATCATCATTCCTGCACCTTGAGGATCTCCAGAACAATGTCGTTGAAAAGCTTCCTCAGGGCACAACTGATACAGCGGTCGAGATCATTGAGGGGAATTTTACGTGGAACTTGTCTTCCCCTGAACCCACATTAAAGGACATAAACTTGAAGGTATTCAATGGCATGAAAGTTGCAGTCTGTGGTACTGTGGGTTCAGGAAAATCAAGCTTACTTTCTTGCCTCCTGGGAGAATTGCCAAAAATATCTGGAACCCTCAGGTTATGTGGCAGTAAGGCTTATGTTGCTCAGTCTCCGTGGATACAGAGTGGCAAGATTGTGGACAACATTTTATTCGGCAAGGAGATGAACCGCGAGAGATATGAAAGTACCCTCGAAGCCTGCTGCCTGAAGAGGGATTTGGAACTTCTCCCATTTGGCGATCAAACAATCATAGGCGAGAGAGGGATAAATCTGAGTGGCGGACAGAAGCAAAGAGTACAGATTGCCCGTGCAATTTATCAAGATGCAGACATTTACCTACTTGACGACCCTTTTAGTGCTGTTGATGCGCATACTGGATCTCATCTGTTTAAGGTTAGTTGTTTTTTCCTAATTTTCTGATTGTGCATGCACCACCCGTCATTTGCTTTACATTAACCATTATGTAGTGCAGCTTTCTAGATGGAAAAACAAGTTTGAAATAAAAATTCCTAGATGCTAAAGTTTTCTGCTCTTTGCAAGTCTTGGATTTGAGTTATTTTCTTAATTTTCTGCTACCTTTCATGAAGATTATTAATTGAGTCTTTTATGTGATAGGAATGTTTGCTAGGACTACTACGTTTGAAAACAGTGATCTATGTTACTCATCAAGTAGAGTTTCTACAGACAGCTAATCTAATCCTGGTGAGTGATTGCTGACTTATGAATTGGTTTTGCTTAAAGTCACTTGTTAAATGGTAGTACGTATATTTGCTAGGTCATGAGAGATGGAAAGATTACAGAAGCTGGAAATTACAGCGAGATACTTCACTACGGAGCAGATTTCATGGAACTAGTAGGTGCACATGAGAAAGCTCTAGCCGCGCTTGCTTCCCGCCAAGCTGGGCCAGATTCTGAAGCATCTGGTGTCGACAATGAAAACAGTCAAACTGAAAATACTGTGGAGAAGGAAGCAAAAAGAAATGTTCAAGATGGCGAAGTAAGGGCAAAGGGGCAGCTTGTTCAAGAAGAAGAGAGAGAGAAAGGTAGAGTCGGTTTTCTGGTGTACTGGAAATATATTACGACGGCATATGGAGGAGCTCTCGTGCCTTTCATATTACTGGCCCAAATTCTATTCATGCTCCTTCAGATAGGAAGCAATTATTGGATGGCCTGGGCGACACCAGTGTCAGAGGACATGGAACCTACTATTTCAGGATCAACACTGATTCTTGTTTACGTAGCTTTGGCTGTTGGAAGTGCCTTGTGTATTCTTTTCAGGTCTTCACTTTTGGCGACTGCTGGCTACAAGACAGCTACTATACTCTTTAATAAGTTGCATCTTGCAATATTTCGAGCCCCCATGTCATTCTTTGATGCTACCCCAAGCGGACGAATTCTAAGTAGGGTGAGTACTAATATGAAACATCACTCGAATAGTTCTGAGAGATTTATCTCAGAATACATAGGGAAGACGGATTATGCTTTTGTTGATTCCTCTCTTGTTTATTTCAGTTCCTTTTTCTTAGATGAGTGATGGATTGCATTGTGATGCAATGTTTCTTTTCAGGTCTCGACAGACCAGAGTGCTCTGGATTTGAGCATTCAATTCATAGTTTCAGGATTTGCCTTTTCAATGATCCGGCTCCTAGGAGTTATCATTTTGATGTCTCAGGTTGCATGGCAAGTTCTTATAGTTTTTATCCCTGTGATCACAACCTGTGTCTGCTATCAGCAATATTACATCCCATCTGCTCGAGAACTGGCACGGTTGGTCGGTGTGAGCAAAGCTCCAGTGATCCAGCACTTTGCCGAAACAATTTCAGGATCGACCACCATTCATGGCTTTGATCAAGAATCAAGATTCCGGCACACAAATATGGAGCTTTCTGATGCATATTCACGGCCCAAGTTCCATGTTGCTGGGGCAATGGAATGGCTTTGTTTTCGCTTGGATATGCTATCCACGGTCACGTTTGGAATCTCTTTGATTTTCTTGATCTCCATTCCCGAGGGATTCATTGACCCAGGTAACAATGTCCTTGCCTGAGATGTTCTAAACGGTGCGCTTTCTATATTGAGTCATCCTAACCACCTCCTCTTCTTCTCTCTGAAGCAATCGCGGGCTTAGCTGTGACGTACGCTCTTAATTTGAACATGATACAAACAGTGGTTATTTGGAATTTGTGTAATATGGAGAACAAAATTATATCGGTTGAAAGGGTACTCCAATACACTGGCATCTCAAGCGAGCCCCCTCTTACAATAGAGGATAATTGTCCCTGTCCTACATGGCCAACACATGGAGAGATCGCCATTTTCGATCTGCAGGTGCTGGGAAAATTTATTTTCTGTTCTGCCCAAACAATTTATCAGCATGTTTGGTCCAGTCACTAGGACATAATTCACCTTTCTGACAAATTGGGCGGAATGCCAGGTCCAGTATGCTCCACACTTGCCGCTTGTTCTACGAGGCATCACGTGCACTTTCCCTGGAGGGATGAAAACAGGTGTTGTGGGAAGAACAGGCAGTGGCAAATCGACTCTCATACAAACAATTTTCCGCGTAGTAGAACCTTGTGCAGGTCAAATCCTGATAGATGGCATTAATATCACCTCAATTGGGCTGCATGATCTGAGGTCTAGATTAAGTATCATTCCTCAAGATCCAACCATGTTTGAGGGTACTGTGCGAAGCAATCTAGACCCTCTGGAGGAGTACTCTGATGAGCAGATTTGGGAGGTGCATTCATTTCTTTTCACGATTGGATTCTCTTTTCAAGCTTTTACAGTATGGAACTGTAATCAGCTAATCTATCCTGCAATTGTAGGCATTGGATAAGTGCCAACTCGGGGATGAAGTTAGGAAGAAAGAAGGGAAACTGGATGCAGCAGGTTATCTTTTGGATCCTTTCACTTGACCATCCAAGAAGTGTTGACACATTCTCGAACGGATTTGTCTCATCCCTTGCTCTATTATCTTTGATCTGCAGTTACTGAGAATGGTGAGAACTGGAGCATGGGACAGAGGCAGCTCGTGTGTCTAGGTCGCGTGCTGCTCAAGAAAAGCAAGATCCTGGTACTTGACGAAGCTACTGCGTCTGTTGACACAGCCACTGATAATCTCATCCAGCAAACGCTGAGGCATCACTTCTCGGATTGTACAGTTATGACCATTGCGCATCGGATCACCTCAGTTCTGGACAGCGACATGGTTCTTCTAGATGACGGTCAGTAGTTTTTACCCCTATCTCATCTCAGCCTTGCATATTCAGCTTATGCTTCATCAATTTTTTCTCCCCCTTTTCTCTTTTGATTATGTCCAAGCCTTGTTGCGGAATACGATTCTCCGGAAAGATTGCTGGACAACAAATTCTCATTGTTCACGCAGCTTGTAGCGGAGTACACAATGAGGTCTAAGTCCAGCTTCGGCAATTGAAAAATCGTCCACTTCAAGGCGATCAAGAACTTCTGCTTCTAAAGATCAAAGTGGAGGAAGGGTCGGAGTAATTCGTCTGTTGACGTCATTGCCAATAGCTTCACATAAATCAAAACTAAATCTGATGCAGTTAATCCTGGACTACAAAGTTGATAGTTCTTTCCTCAGAAAGCAAAATATATTGTTGCAGTACTTATCATCCACATGGTGGATGTCATTATACTTTGTAACGTCATCATCCTTCACTTCCACCCCCAATTTCCTTCAATTGGCACGTAATGTATGAAAGTTTTATGTGATTTGGAGCAATTAATATATTCTAATTAGCATATTAGTCATTTGCTTAAGTTTTAGAGTAAAGTTGGGTCCAATTGAAGCTTTGCCAAGGTCAGGCCTAAAGTTGCTTGAGCTTCATCGTGCTCGACAAATCACGGCTTAACCGCATCAATTCTTGCAATCTCCTTCCTGTAGTACCAGACAATTGAGCGCATCTTCTCCTACGAATATCACATGTCTATCCAGTAATGGCCAGTAGAGCTTCTAACCAGGATTTCAGACTTCCATCTCAAGAACTCAGTGAGAGAGACCGCGAAAAGTTTGAACAATGAATCAACAAATAATCATGTTAGAGAGAAAGAGTCCCTGGAATGGAGCATGAAAGATTTGTTCTCCCCGTTCTTCATGCTCCTTTTTCTTCTTCTTTTTCCCTTTTTTAATTTTTAATTTTGTGTTTTTAGTTTTCAGCTATTTTCTTAAATATTTTTTTAGAGTGGTGCCTAATGGGCGCCATATAGCTCCAAATTATAATAATAAACACTTGCTTATCCTATACCGTCCATCAATTTGGGTGGACTTACTGATAAGGTTAATAATATTGATGAACCATTGGAAGGTCTAAAAAAAGTCACTTAGAGATTTTGAAAAGAAAATCTCCAATAGAATATCTCCAATAGTTTTTGAAAGGAAAAAAATCTCTAATATATCTCTAGATTTGATTGCCTCTCAATATTTTGGAGATTTAATTGCTTCTCAATAATTTTTCACACGATTTATTTGGTTATTTTCTAATATAAATAGCACTTAGAAGCTTAAGGTGGTATATTTATGGCTTTCAGTGAAGAACATTCTTCTCCAAGGAAATTTACCCTTGAATTATTATTTTCTTAGTTAACTCTGATTTTCTTCATGGTATCGGAGTCCAATACCGAGAGCCCATTTTGGCATATTTGTTTTCATCCTTTTCCTTGAGTTCATCTCTTCTTCATCTATACAATCATGGTGAAAAACTCAAATTCGAGATATCCATACCCTCTACACATAAACCTCTCAAACTTCATGACTATCAAACTTTCCAAAGAAAATTTCCTTCTATGGCAGACACTGTTTCTTTGCTTCATTAGAAGCTAGGATCTATTAGGTTTCATCAATGGTCAAATTCAACCTCCACCACTTAGAATCTCATGCACAGAAGGGGAAAACTCTGAATATGTCCTTAATTTGGAGTATCAGCAATGGTATCATACCGACCAACTTGTGTCATCGTGGATCAGTGGATCTATGTCTAAGGATGTGCTAGGACTCATAATTAGTCTTAAATCAGCTTCTATAGTATGGAATACATTGTGTAATTGTTGTACTCAGAGATTTGTGGCAAAAGAATTTGAATTAGGGGGTAAGCTTCAATCCTGTCAAAAGTGTAATAGGCCCTTGATTGAGTTTTTGCGTGAGTTCAAATTAATTTGTGACAAGTTAATCGCGATCGGGAAATCAATCAATGAAATCACAAAGGTGTTCGGTGTTTTAGAGGGTCTCCGAAGTGATTATGAGACATTTAAGACAACTATGTATTGTCTCAAACTTGAGTCGAGCTACGAAGACGTTATTGCTCAGCTTGAGAGATATGAAGTGCAACATCAAAATTATTTGTCGAATCAAGTAAACCCTAATTTGGCAATTACTAGTGAAAAAATTGATAAGTCTAAATGTAGTGAGAATGATTCGGGTTTGTTTGATTCAACATTTGTTTTTGCTGGCCAAAGAAATCTTCACAGAGGTTTTCAAGGAAGGAATGGCAGGTTTGACAATAGAGGAAGAGGCTATGGTTTTCGTGGAACGTGGTTTAGAAATTATCCCAAATTCCAAAATTATGTACCCTTGGGAACTTTTGGTGATTCATCTTGTGGTTATCAGTCTGGTGGTTATTAATTTAGTGGAAGTTACAGACCAAATTCACCTTCTCAGAACCAAGGCTTTCGGCCCTATACAAACACTCTGACTAAGGTTGCTGATTCAAAGGAGTATCTCCTTGTGGGTGGTAATTCTGCTTCTGACATACAATATTATGTGGATAATATGAAACTTTAATGTCAGATCTGCAAAAGGCAGGACATGATGCTCTACATTGTTGGTACCACTTTGAAAACTCTTATTAAAGTGAGCTGATACCAAATACCTTAGCTGCTATTCAGTTGGAGGATGATCAAGGAGGAAATTGGTTCTCAAATTCTGGGGCAACATCCTATATCACATTATCAATTCGTAACCTCAATTCTTTCTCACCTTATTATGGTTCAGATACGGTAATAGTGGCAATGGGGTTTGTTTGCCCATTACCCATATTAGGTCAAAAATCTTTATCTATTGAATTGCATTCATTTCCTTTAAATGAGGTTTTGGTTGTCCTGGAGATTAAGGAAAACTTTATTTCAATGTCTAAATTGATTGACGATTACCCTTGCTTACTAATCTTTGATAAACTTGGTGTATTTATTAAGGACCATGTGACTGATTCAGTGATCAATCTAGGAAAGAAGGGTGGGATCTTTACAAGGTAAATCAAGCACAAACAAAGGCGTGATACTCTCAAAAATAGTGGACCGCCAACAGTGAAGTCTGGCATCTTTGGCTTGGGCACTCAAACTTTCAAATAATAAAGTTTTTGGAGAACAACAATAAGATAAAATCTACAAAGGTGGCAAAGAGAATCTATGGAAGTTGCCGGGCTAGAAAAAGTAGCAAGTTGCCCTTCAATGTCTTGGAGTCCCTATCTAGTAAACAACTTGAAAAATTCTATTGTGATGTGTGGGGGCCTGGCTTGGTAGAATCTTTTCAACAGTATAAATTCTATATAATCTTCATAGATAGTTTTTCACAATTTTCATGGGTGTATCTAATGAAGAGAAAGTTTGAGTTCTTTTCCATCTTTGTCAAGTTCCAAAATCTTGTTGAGGACCAATTTGAAAGTCGATTTAAATATTTACAATGCAATCGTGGAGGGAAATTCAATAGCAGCCAGTTTGTTAATCATTTGAATGAGAAAAGCATCAAAATGTTGGTCTCTAGGCCATATACACCAAAACAAAAAGGAAATGCCGAAAAGAAACATTGCCACATCGTTGAGTTGGGTCTTCCATGCATGGGTACTGTTGATTTATTTGGTTGATATGTTTCTGACTCAGACATTTCTCATTAATTTGTTGCCATTACCAGTGTTGGGAATGAGTAGTTTGTTTGGTAAGCTCTTTGGTAAAGAGCCTGACTGTGGGTTTCTTTGAGTCTTTGGGTATGAGTGCTATCCACACCATAGACAATATGGGGCAACAGAGTTCAATCTAAGCTCATTACCCTTATGTTTTTCATGAATATAGTCAGACATAAATGTTATCGATGCCTTTATCCACCTATCAGAAGGATGTATGTAAGTCGTTATGTGATATTTGACGAGATGAGATGCTCATTTTCGGATAAATTGGGAACAGTTATTCCTGGGTAGTCACAGATATATTAGAATTGGTTACGGGGGTGGAATTCTTTATTGAATAAATTGAAACAAATGTGAGTGAATCGCAAACATCACAAAGCACGAGAGTGTGATATCTCTTTGATGAAAACGGCTCTAGACAACAAAATTAAGAGATGCTAAAGAGACAAATCTACAGCAAAATTAGGGTTTTAGGGTTTAGGGTTTAGGGTTTAGGGTTTAGGGTTTAGGGTTGAGGGTTTAGGGTTTAGGGTTGAGGGTTTAGGGTTGAGGGTTTAGGGTTGAGGGTTTAGGGTTGAGGGTTTAGGGTTTAGGGTTTAGGGTTTAGGGTTTAGGGTTTAGGGTTTAGGGTTTAGG